>OV656872.1:94613447-95813447 GCA_927399465.1 Sarcophaga caerulescens | reverse complement strand
TTCGTTATATAGACACTTTTGAAATAATACCTCGCTATGTAGAGGCTTTGCATAGCCGGGACTGATTTAGCTTTATTGTTAATTCGTTGTATAAAGGCTTTGGTACGAATTATTCGCTATATAGAGGTTTTATGGCTCAGTATTTCTACGTTATAGCTATAGTGCATTTTTGTATCAATAACTTTGCAGTAGAGGTTTTTTCAAGGGACTCTGAAAATAATTCGTTATATTGAGTTTTTCGTTATAACAAGGTTCGTTATATCGAAGTTTTACTGTATTTGTTTAAGATTGTTAAAAATTTTTTAGTCAAAATGATGGAAAATCGTTAAATTTTGTTTGTATTCATATGTGTCCGAGTACATCTCTAAACTGAAATAATATTTTGTTTTATTTTCATTCACTTAATGGTTGTTTTCCTTTATTTCTCAATATACTTACCCAATGCAATTTTAACAAGGACTCCCTGCGAATCATAACTACACAACAATAATGAAATGTCCTTGTATTTAGGGCTAAATTCTAATTTCGACTCATTGGCAATTTCACTAATTAAAACACTATTAAATGTACAAGTACCACTTGTACTCAGGCCAGAACTGTTTACGGCTGAGCCACCAATGAGTGTCGTCGTTGTTGTTGTCGATGTTGTGACAGGCACAATGGCATTATTTCCACTAACGGCAGCAGTAACAGCTGAATTAAGTGCAAGTGACGAAGAGGAGGATGTAGAACAGGAGTCGACAGATGTTGAATTCTTCGTTAAACTAATATTCGTGGAAATAACAGACATTCTTTTTCCTTTTTTTTTCTCTTGCTTTTATTCTTTAACTTCTCTCTTAGCGAAACGTCTAAACGCTTAAATAAAATCCACTTAATAGTATATATAATTGACTGTATTTATTGTATTTATTTCTTCGTTGGTTGGTTGCTCTTCTATTCCTTAAGCCAACTTTTTACGCTTGTGTTCAATTATTGTGTATGTTAAACTCGTTTTCTCTTTTACGAATCGTCTATACAAAATAAAATATTTAGGGGTTATGTTCTTCTTCTCTTTGTGGTTTCTTTTCTCACGATGAAAAAGTTACATTTGAAAATTTATTTTCTAGTGATATTGAAAGCGTTATGTATTAATAAAAAAATTTATTGATTGACTTTATTCTTTTCCAATAATTTTCTTTCGTTGCCCAAGACAAAGCATTTGGTGAACATTTATTTTTATCTTTTCAATTGTTGTATTTTTCGTGCTAAAATAATTATTGTTAGTATTGTGCGGGGTTGTATTGTTGGCCGATTGTATGATGTTTGTCTGTGTCTAGTTTTTTTTGTTGTTGTAATGAAAACACGTTTTAATTTCTTGAAAATTTAATCTTGAATATCTCTCGAGCTTTTCATTTAATTTTGCTTGCAATTTATAAAAAAACACGCCTTTGATTACAATTCTTTCAATTTAAGTAAATAGCACAATCACTTTTTATTAATAAATTTGCAAAAATGCAAAAAAATCACACACAACACCAGCAGAGCAAACGAATAGGTAAATGAAAATGAAAAATAAAATACAAGCGATTAACAAGCCAACGAGTATCAAGCAATGTTGTATTTTCTAACAAAACCAGAGATGCTAAAAACAGAATACTTTTCAACACTGTTTTATCTACACTGAGAAAAATGTATTTAGAACGTTTTAATATGAAAATTATTCAGAATAATTTAGAAAAATGTAATGTTTATTTGATTTATTTATTTATTTTATTAAAATAAAATATTAAATTTTAAAATAAAATTCATGCTCACACATGACTATACTTTTTTTGTATTTTATTTTAAAATTTATTATTTTATTTTAATTTTTAAATATATTTATATAATGTAAAACGTAAACAATCTTGTGATTATAAATAACGAAATTTTGATCTCTCAACATTTTTAGAAATGGAAAAATTATCTTTAATTATTAACTACAAAGTTTTACGTTTCTTTAGAGTTTTGCTTAAAAATTATCAGTTGTAAGTTAAGTCATAGTTTAAATTAACGTAGTTGTTAAGTAAAATTTCCTATATATTCTTTTTAATGATTTCTACTGTTTGTGTTTTTTTTTATAATTTTAGTATAAAGAAAATACGACGTGGCACTGACCATTTGGATAGTGACAGCCATGACAGTGATAGCCACGAAGAAGAATTCTATTACACAGAAGTCGAAGATGATGATGATGACTGTAAAACTCCTAGTCCTACATCACCACCAACTCTTAGCCACCGTGATATGGCGCGTCCTCCTCATGAAGATCCCGAATACCAAAAACGTTTTGTAGGGAATATCAAGTGAGTATTTGAATGAAGAAAGGAAATGTTTTTCCATTCATCTTGTTTTTAATGTCAAATTTTTTTTTTATATTTTTCATAAAATGAAGACAAGGGCGTGCTGCTGCACAATTACAACAACAACAACAACAATATCAACAATATAATAATAACGGTAAAAATAAGAAGCATCTCAACAGCAACAGTAATTGTCCACACAATATCTACATTAGTAACAACAATCAGCAACAAATGCAACAATTACAAAATAACAACACCAGCTGTATACCAACATCGCCATTAGTTCATCATAATTACACTTATCCTGCAGCAACAGCTACGACTGTAATTGCGACGTCCGTTACCAATACCGAAAATTCAAATAACAATGCTGCCGTCGTGAGTAATTTTCATGTTAACCACAATCACAATCATGAACAGCCACAACAGCAACAACCAGCTACTGGAACAACATATATAAAACATGCTCGGGCATCGCCACGTCCGTCCCAATCGACAGCGCCATATCCATCACCAACATACGTCCACCAACATCACAATTACAGTAGTTCAACATCAATCAATCCCAATAACACCATAACTGGCATAGTGACAGCATCAGCGCCAGCCGCCGCAACTGCGTCTATTACAACAATTGTCAATCATCATCAGAACAACAACAGTGCCAATAGTGTGTTACAACAATTGTCGCAACAGAATGTAACGGTAACAACACATAACAATAATAGCCAACACACTACACAACAACAACAACAACTGCAACAGCTGCAACAACAGCAACTGGCAACTGTTACTATAACACCTAATTTTACACATGCACGAGGTATAAGTGGTAATGGTCATAACGATGCTACACATAATCATCAACAGCAACAGCAACAGCATCAATTGCATCATCAGCATCAACAACAGCCATTGCATCAACAACAGCAACAGCGTTTACAACAATCGCCAACAGCCACTGCCAGCCATAGATTGGTTGCCTCAAATGCTGCCAACCCCAACTCCAATAATATTAATAGCTCCACAGTTGTGGCGTCTGCCTCAGCAGTCCCCACAAATGCAAACGCTGGACACGTTCATCAACAGCATGTTGCCGTGCAACATGTGAACAAACAAACACCCAATTCACCGAATCGTCGCACAAGAGGCGAAAATAAAAAATGCCGCAAAGTTTATGGTATGGATCGTCGGGATATGTGGTGCACACAATGCAGGTGGAAGAAGGCCTGCAGTCGTTTTGGTGACTGAAAAAGGCCCAAATCGTCGAAAATAGCGACGGCGACGACGACGACAACAACAACAACAAGTACGACAATAATGACTGAAAATGTTATGTTGCCGTCGTTGCTAACGTCGACGACTTGCATTAATCCTTCAACAAACACAACAACAGCAACAACAACAACAACTTTTATTAATACTAATAAAATTAGTAACAATAATAAATATCACAACAACGGCAACAACAACATCAACAACAATATAAATAATAATAATAATAAAAGTAATTGTAATAATAACAAAAATAATAACAATAACAACACAAATATCTATAATATGGCTTCAAAGACTACAACAAAAAGTCATTTCAGCATTAATCAGAATCAGAATCAAAATCAGAATCATAACAATAACAATAAAACGACATCAACAACAACGGCGTTTGTAAGCAAAGAATTAAAAACTTTTATACAAACAAATACGACGGCAACATCTGCAGCTCCAGTGACTACTCCTACACAGTTGCACACAAATCCCACCACAATTACCACCAATGCGAATAATAGTAATAATAATAACAGCAACAGCAACAACAACAACTGTATTACACCTCTAGGTTCGGTTGCAACAACAACTAAAAAAACAACATCAGGAGCTGGTAATTTATGTGGTGCTGTAGCAACTTCAGTTATTGTTAAACCACCAAAAAATATTAACAATTACCATTATCATAGTCAACAGCAACAGTACGTGACCAATAATACCAATACTAATACGATGACGATATTAACGACTCAACAACATTTAGGTCCGCCAGAGCAGCAGCAGCAACATCAATCCCAGACAATGAACACCACCTTCAATAATGCAACCACCGCGACTGCTAGGCACATTTTGTTAAAACCTTCTACTGCTCGTACCATAAATGACATTATGACCTTTGACATTAATACGACATCTATTGCTCCACCTTCAACAACAACAACAACAAAATCAGAAACAACAACATCACAACAACAAGTGGTACTATTAAAATGTTAAACAATAACAAATTTAAGTTTTAAAGTTTTTTTTATTTTTAATTCTGTAATAATTAATTTTATTTTAATATTTCCTAATCTAAGTATTAATTTCTAATTGAGTACAAAATAGTAAAATTTACAATTTTTGTTTTTTATTATTTTACTTTTATTATTATTATTATTATTATGATGATTATTATTATTATTACTATTATTATTATTATTATTATTATTATTATTATTATTATTATTATTATTATTATTACTATTATTATTATTAAATAGTTAAACTAATGAACATTAATAATGACACTTAAATTTTCTTCTTTTTTTTAACATTTTATGTACTTAAACATAAAATATTGTATAAATCATTTGGATAGTACGTGTATGCGTTATCTTTGAAATATTAGGATCTGTGACAAAATTCATATTTTTTCAGTTTAATTTCAATTGATTAGTGGAAAACAACAAAAACATTGGAAGAACATACAATACAGGTTTCGATTGAAAAACATATTTTTTTCTTTTTTCTTTCAAAATCTTCCAACAAACTAATTAAAACTTCTTTAAAGGATGTACAAAACTCCGTAAAATAAGAACGATGAAAAATGTAATTGTTATTATTATTTTAATTGTACATACATATGTATGTATGTAATGTATATTCATATGTATGTATATGTATTACAATATGATATTAAGAAATGTGAGATTTTTCATTAAACATTCTGAATTATTTGTTTAGTTTGATTCATTTGAAAATTAATGTTATGGATTGGTTATTGGTTGAAGGTTGAAATCAAATATTATAAATTCAAATTATTCAAGTTGTTGTTACGATTACAAATACAATTTTTATTATTTATTTATTTTGAAACACTGTAAATGTGTTGCCGTAGTTGTTGCTTAAACGTTTTATTGTTTGTCTGTCAACCATATACATACATACTTCAATATTTACATAAAATGCGTGTTTTTTATTTATATATCTTATGTTTTTATTTTTTATTTCATATTTTTTGCATGCATATATTTATATATACGATATACATAGTATGTATACATGTATGTATTTTTTATTTTGTTTTTTATTTCTAATCAAACGTTCAATATTGTTTACACCATTATAAATGCATAAATATATACATACATTTATTTTAATTATTTTTATGAATTTATTTTATAAGATTCTAGACAATTTTTCTTTAGTTTTTAAGATTTAAACAAATATATATGATATATACGTACATATGTATGTATTTACATAACATTAGAGCAACTTGTATAAACTTATATACATAAAATACAGTATACATTAAGAAAATAAAAACAAACAAAAAAATAAACAAAAACAAAAAAAAAAAAAACAACAACAATATTATACTATAAAATAAAATAAGATGGTCCCCATAAAACACAAATATTAAAGTAATAAAATAAATCTAGATCAATTTTATCATAAACAACAGACATTTAAAAACTGAATAGTTTATTGTAAATTTTATAAATGGACATACATATGTATGTATATGCATATGTACTTTATATGTACATACATTGTTATAAAAAATAAGCAAATCAATATACATACTACATACATATACTAAAACAAATAAATTTATTAAGTATTACAAACCGATATCTATCAATCTATGTATACATACATACATACATCTATCAAAAGGCAAAACAAATTTAATAAAATATAAATTAATAAAATTACAAAAAAAAAAAAAAAACATAGAAATTATAATAAAATATATGCTAAAAAGAAATGATCACTCTATATAATAAAATTTAATTACATATTTATAAAAATATCTGTGTATTCAATTAAAAATAAAAGCGGAAAACATAAATAGAAAATTGTAACATCCATCCATACTATCCAAGCAAAGTAGCTGCATATATTTTAATTATCTTAAATGCAATAAATATCAAAAAATATAAAATAAAATAAAATAAAATAAAATAAAATAAACAATATTATTAATTGTACATTCATATTGTATGTGGAACAATTTAATTGCTACAAATCATTATATACTGTATGTACATACATATACATACATATATAAAGTATATAACATTTTACAACACAATTTATTTATAAATACATAATAAAAATATGTCATTAAATTATTGTAATGGAATGTCTATCTTGAACAAGAATATGTTAATGTAAACAAAAACTAATAAACAAATATTATGATTGAAACTATGGTACACTGAGAAATAAATTATGATTAATACTTTTAGACAAATATATGTATACTCTCTACTCCACTACACTCAAAATAGAAACAAACAAACAAAAAATATTAATTCAAATACAAGTGTTTATTTGATTTGAAATCAGAAATAAATTCATACTACGAGTATAAATAATTGCATACAAATACACAAACAAATATATTTGATTGAGAAGAAATAAATTAATTTTAAATATTATTTTCGAAAACCATGTAGCTATTATGAATTTTATTCAATTAAAATATTATCTACATATGTTGGTATTTATAAATGTCAATTTGATTTATCAAGAGCTTAGAAAAATGTCTATTCTATTAAACTGTTCAGTTGAATGGTATTTTCTTAAGTCAGATTTTCAAACCGGGCACAGATCTTAGTTACGCATTTTGAGAACGGCTCTATTCTTATTAGCATTATTAAGTTATATGCTTAAATACAAACAAACATACATACTTACATACATATACATACATACATATAATACATACATGCATACTTATGTACATACATTTGAATGCATGCTAAATGTGCCTAAAAAATTTATTGTTAATTCCTTACTGATTGTTTTATTTGTAAAATTTATAAAATTGTAAATCTGAAACAAAAAAATTAAAACGAAAATTAAAACGAAATTGATTTTTTTTTTTTGCTAAAACTTACAAAATATTATTAATAAACCCGTGATTTGAATGAAATTCGTGATAGTGGCCATTTTGTTTTTTACCAATTTTATTTTTTATTTTTTTTTTGTTTGTTTTTTATTTGACTATATATATACTTACATACATACATACAATGTATTTTTAATCAAAATTATCTATTAAATTGTTTTTTTTATAACTTAAAAATTTGTTTTTTCTTGTTAAACATAAGTGATATTTTTAATAAAACAAAGTCGTTTTTTTTTATAAAATTAAGTTTATTTTAAAAATTTATTAAATTTTTATTTTTATTATTCAAAGATTTACAAATTCGTTTTTCAATTTTCCTCAAAATGATCTTATAAAAAAAAAAAAATTATGTGCAAAAACATATAATGAATAAAAAAAATATATATTTTTAGAAATAATAAAAAGAAGAATAAAAAAAAGGTGAAATGAAATACGATTATATATGAATGTGCAACAACAGATGCCTGAATTTCCCCTATACATATATTACATTATATCTATCAATCACCATTATTTTATAACACAGTTTTGATGATCTTTTATATGTTTACATTACATTATTATATACATTTTAATTAAACAAAACAGCAAAAACAACCATACATATTTTAATGCAATTAAATATTATTTGAAGAGAAACAAAATATACGATTGTTATTTATAATTAAAAAGAACCCAAATGAAATGTGTTTTTATTTATTTATTTATTGTAATTTCTTTTATTTTCTTCTCTGTGTTTTTTTTTTCTTATTTGTTTCGAATTCGTTTTAATATTTCCAAAATATTTTCTTTAAATATTTTTTTGAATAGACCTGATCAGAATGTATACAGTAAACATGGACCATTACAAAATACTGTCTGCTCAATATGTATAAAATAATAACATTTTGGGAAACTATGTTTACAATTCGCATTAAGACGAATTAAGATGTCCAAAAATGGTTTTCAATTTATGTTCTGACTAAGCTTATACAATAATTTTAAGAAAATATTGTAACGGAAAAACGATTCTATATTTGTTATTTGATTTTTATATTCAATAACTATGATTTCTAAGTGTATTGGGGGGCGGAGGGTAATATAATAGTATTGGAAGATTTCATTAACAAAATACTCTATGTATATCGGTTTTCAGAACTGGTTTCTATGCAAATCTTTCTTTATAAAATATATTGCATTCATTTTTAAAATATAATATGGAGCTTATTGTTAATACAAATCCAGAGTACTATCAACGTATAGGTACAAATACAAAACAGTTGATAAAATATTGTTTAAGAAAATTAAAATAAAAACCAAATTCAAATGCATAAAAAAGGAGAAATTTATAGAAAAATGATGTCCCTATTTCAAAAGCTGAGATACTTTACTGTAAATTCCTGAAATCATGAAATGTTTTTTAATAAACGAAACAAAAAATATTTTTCTAACGGCTTACAAAATGCTACATACATACATACATACATAAAACATATAGTGAATAGAATATAAGGAAAATATAAAATAATTAACTAAACATTTTGAAAGAAATTGAAAAAAAAAAATTTAACTATTTATTGTTAGAATGATACGGTAATGTAAATAATAAAGAAACAGTTAAAATATTGGAGTTGAAAGTAAAGCACAAATTGTACAAATTAAAACAAGAAGATACATACTTTTATATGTACATATACATATGTATGTATATATTTATAGAGATATACAGATATATGTATGTATGTATATGTATATATAAAAATCTATGAATTAACTATTTAGAAAATAAAGTTAAACTCACTAATCATACATAGAGATACTGATTGGAAGACATTTTAGATTTTAAAATTAAAATTAAAATAATTTTTTTTTTTTTTTTTTTGTAATACTTAAGCTCGAATTTCTTTATCTAAGAGAAATTCAAATTCATAAAAGCGCGGTACATTTACTACACTAAATACAAAATAATATGTAGTATAATATTTTAATATTATATTACACTGAAAGCATATAAATAATAAATTAACTAAAATTAATTAAATTAAGAAAAACGTATTGGTTAAACAGCAATCTGAAATGAATAATATACATACATACATAGAAAAGCCTTCGATACTTGTTATAGTTGTAACATACATACCTATGTATGTATAATCTAATTTTTTATTTGTTTGTTTGTTTTTTAATAAATTTCGATTTACATTAAAATAAAAGTAAAGTTTTAAGGGAATAAACATTTTCTCAAATTAAGGCTGATTTAGTTCATTTTTGAAATTCAAAAAGAAAAATTCTAATATTGTATTATTCATTTGTCATATCAAAATTGTTTATATAAAGAAAATGTAAAAAATACAATTATATTGAACGTTAAAAATTAAAATTTATTAACAATTATGTAGTTTATCAAAAAAATATATTTGTTTTCTTAATGCAAAAAATTAAAGCATTTAAATATGGATACGAAACGACAATTGAAAACAAAATAATTTACTTTATAAATACGAGTATGTAAATGGAAACTAAAATATATTATGTCAACTTACCAACGATTTATATTTATTTTTAAATAGAAACTACATTTGTCGTCTACATCAAGATACAAATATTGTCTTATATACATATGTACTATGTATATATGTATGTACATATACGATATGTATGTATCTGGCATAATAAAAAAAAATTTAGACATAGATTTCTTTTTTTTTTTAATAATATTAAGAAAATAATAAAAATAGATTAACAATTTTTAGGTGTCTGTCGTTCAAAAGTAGCAGCATAAAATAATATTTAATTGAATACCTTACAATTCGATAACAATAAATGCAAGCTTAACTTGTTAATAAATATATACATATAGTATATTGTATATATGTACGTATGTATATATATATGTATATACTTTATGTATATTGTGTTTATAAAAGACTTTTAAACTTAACAAAAATACAAATACATACAATATATTCATTATCAATCTTCAATTAAAAATCTAAGTGCGTTTAATCTTGTTAACTTTTCTTTAAATTATTGTAATTACTCTTAGACACTTGGAGAAAACTTTGCAAATGATGCTATTTTCAAAATGATTTTGAAAAATTTTCAAACAAATGCCTAATTCATCTCCAAGTTGAATCTGTTGTATATCGTATATGCAAGAAAACATAATGAATTTTTTTATTTTTAAACAATCAGTGTGTATCTGAATATTTTGGTGTTTATATTTTAGTTTTTCAGCCAAATTTCATTTAACAAAATATGATTACTTTGAATTTTTTATATTAACATGTTCATAAGACCACAGTACATTAAACGAATTTGAAGAAAACCTCCTCCTCATATGGTAAGCTGAAATCCAACGATTTAAGTTCGAAAATAATACAACTTGGAGAAATTTTATCTGTGGTCATAAATGTGTGGTGAGCAACTTTCTTTCAACGCTCGTATCTATTAATAAATCCATTGTTTTAAGATACACATTAAAAAAATTTACATTTTGAACACTGCCAATTTATGTTTAACTTAATAATTAAATTAATAATAATTATATTGCACAATATGTGCCAGTAATTAAATTATTTTAATTTTTTGATGTACTCTAAGATTTAATAAGAAAAATATATATATAATATATATATATACATATATATATATATATATGTATATATTAAAAGCAATACTTCAAATTTTTAACAATCATAGAGAAAACTGGAAAATTAAAATAAAAAAAATTTTATTTTGTAGTAGTACTTGGTTCTACGAAAAATATTTCTTTAATTTTTATTTTGTTTTCATTTTTTTTTCTTTCGATGTATTCAAAATTAAAATGACTGAAGGAATAATTTTTAAAAATTAAATGTTTTTAAATCAAAATTTTTAATTAATAAAGTCCCCTCGTAAGGAAGACACAACATTTTTTATATTAAAAAATTATCGAAAAAAATAATTGAAAAAAAGTAAAAACTAGAAATATCTTCCTAATTTTGTAATTGTTTAAATTAGTTGTAGATGTAAGCCACAAATGTCTTCAATTTTTGTATGTATGAACATATTAAATCGAAATTATTAACTAATTTTATTAATTAAAAATTACAATTTGTTTTAATTATTTGTACTAAAATTTGGATTTGTTGAAAATGAAAAATAAATTGAAAACACTGTTTCCTTATTACTTATACATACATATAATAATTTAAATATTAATAGTGTGTCTTCGTGAAATCTTAAAGAAATTTATTTTAAAAACAATAAAAATTTGTGTTTTATTTAAAAATTTAAAGTTTGTTACGAGTATTAAGTTTTTCTGTCACATTCTCTTACTCTGTAGGTATCTATCTGATCGTTTACCTATTGTGTTATTGACGAACAAAAAATAAAAGAATAACAATAAAATATTTTTTATCTAACTAGTAAAACTGGTTGTAATTGACTTTTTTATTATTATATAATATGTACAATTATATCTAAGTATGTGTCTATATAAAATCATATAAATAAGTTACAATTCATAAATATTAACAACCGTTTTAATAAATTTTATTAAAGGAAGATTTAACAAGAATTTTATGAAATTTATTTATAAATTTATTAGCATAGTTTAAACTGCGTACATTTACATTGAAAAATAAATAAAGAAAACGAAAAAAAAAATTATTAAGAAAACCAAATTGATAAAAGAAACAAATAAAAAATTATATAAATTATACAAATTATTGCAATAATCTGTAAGTATTTAAAGCAAATGAAATAAAGGAAAAGTTGTCAAAAACAAATATGTATTTACAATTTCTGCAAATAATTTTAATTATTTTGTAAACAATGTATTATTTTTTAAATACACCCAACTCTTTTTTTACATGGTAGATACGTTTCTCAGAAATCCGTGTAAAAAAAAACCGTGTAAAAAAAGAGGCGTTTCCTATAGTAAAATGGGGGATACGTTCCATGTCATCTGAAAACCGTGTAAGATGAAATAAAGAACTATATTTACTTCGAAAAACCGTGTAAAAAATGTTGAAAACTATAAAATTTCAGAAATGCATACAAATTGTATGTTCATATGGCATTTTATTGAACATTAAAACTTAAAATACATAATTCATACAGGTGAAAAATTGATAGAGCAAGCAAAAAACAAAAGAAATCTGTTAATCCAGAATTAAGAACAGAAAAATTAGAATAGGAATAAAGAAAAAATATTTACATAGCTATGTACATAATTATTCGTCGCTACTTGATAACAAGCGCAATTGTTTGCGACGAACTGGACTAAAGTCTGTATCATCACTGGAGATATCCATCAAATTATCCAATGGTGACTTCGTCCGGTAATAGAGACTACTTTCCGAAAAGTCTTGCGTCGTCGACTTTTTTTATTAAAAAATCTTTTATAGAAAGTTGAACTTTTGGTTTTTTAAGTTCTTTATAAAACTCTTTATACCCAGCAATACAATTATTAACATCTCGTTCGAATTTCAGGGCACGTTCCATATTAGGATCATTTTTTAAGAAATGATTCACCACACTTTTACTAAATGTTAGACCGTCATCAATTAAACTAGCGGTTTGTTGACATATTTCGGTCTCCTCGTCGTTATCGGTGATTTTGAAACCGTACTAGATTAAAAATTTTTTACAAAAAATTTATTTTTTCAACCGTGTAACTTCAAATCCGTGTAAAAAGAAACCGTGTAAAAAAAGAGTTGGGTGTACATATTTACTTAAAAGTAAAACGAGCTACGCAAAATTAGAATTTACAAAGTTTAAAATATTTTCCGAATATCTTAAGTTGAATTGACCTTAATATGAAAAGTGTGAAATAATTAAATTAATACGAATTAAAATATACTTTACAGTCGACCATAAAACGTAAATAATTATTTCAAAACTGATAAAATAAAGTGAAAATCGTTCATAAAGAAAACAAAAATTTTCACTCTGTGTATATTTTCTATAAATGATGTTTATTCATTACCTTTTCGTCAAAGACAAGAAACAGAATGAAAAAAAAATGAAAAACAAAAAATATAGAATTTAATGTTTGCAGAAAATATAGGGTGACTTAAAATATATGAACATGTAAGATTATCGTACAACATAAACAACAAAATAAAATACTATGCTTGAAACTATTTTTGCAAGAGAGATTATAAGTTATTGTACCCTCAGAAATAAGAAATGGAAACAATTATTGCAACAAATGAATGATCATGTCTGTAAAATATCAAAATATTTATACTTATCTTCATATAAAAACAAAATAACTAAAAATATTGCAATAAATTAAAACTAAATTAAAATGTAAATTGACATTAACTAAAAGTACACTGATCATAATAATAAAGAAAAAATTGAAAATAAATTAAAAAATAATAATAATAACAAGCACTTACAAATCTATGCTTGAAATATGTATGTAACTACGTTTACCTGCAAATACCATTGGAGGCAACGAAAACACTTGTTTTATATTAAATGTTTTCAAAATTTTTGAATTGATTTTATTTTCATTATAATTTATAATCCACAAACTGTCTCTTATAAGCTAATAAAATAATAAATATGTATACACATAAAAAATACTAGGTATAAACAATGTAAAGAAAAATTATGGTAAACGTAATCATATTTTTCTAATATTTGAACACGAGTACTTAAATTACCGGCAATCATATTATGGATAGTATTGATTTATATTATATTTGTCAGCAATTATAAGATCAATTATAATAAATTGCTTTCATATTATGATTACGTTAACTATAACTTTTCTTTGTGTATGTAATTAAAATAAAACTCAAAACTTCAAATAAAATGCAACTCAATATATTGGATAAGACGACAAATTTACATTCATTGAATGCGTGCGTCAATGTCCTAGAATATCAATATTGTGTAAATTATGTATACAAATTTTGAAAAATAGAAAAATAAATATATAAACACGTGTTTTTTTTCTTTTTTCTTTTATGAAAATAATATATAATATACATATGCATACGTACCATAACAATATAAAAAAATATAACAAACAAAAAAGTTCTAATTAAGCTACTAAACAAAAATTTAATATACTACATACATACATACATACATACATAAATGTTAATTGAACAAAAAACAAATTGAAAAATAAAAAAGGAGAAAATTTATAAAAATAAAAACACAAATGTTGGAAGAAATACTATATATACATATGTATATATCTATATACATATGTATGCACATTATATATATATATATATATATATATATATATATATATATGTGTGTGTATATATACATACATACATATATATAAATACATTAAAAATAAAATAATATTAAAATCTACCATAAAAATATTGAAGTAAATAAAGTATGTGCATATTATAAAACAATTGCAGATTCAAATAATATATTTAAACTTTTTATTGTTTTATTTTAAGACGATTGTGGTATTTCGGTAAGTGTTATTGAATTTTGTTTTATAATTTTTATATTAAAAAATTATATAAGATAAGATACGATACATATTTAAGTATACATATGGGCAATTTCGTGTCAAGTGACTCAAATTTTAAAATCGATGTCTTCCGATTTGGATGAAATTTGTGGGCACTTAGTAGCAAGAGGCATATCTATAAAAAAAAATATTTTAACTCAAAATCCAAAGTTTTTAAATTTTACCATTTGCACTATATTTTTTTTTTTTTTGCTCAAAGAAAACTTTCCTTTAAGAGCTTTGTGGTCACTTAATGGGATGCGAGTGGAAAAACTTATTTTTTTGGGGTATCTATAAAAAAAAATTGCAACTCAAAAAAGAAAGTGTTTCAATTTTTACCATATGCACTATTTTCATTTTTTTCGTATTTCTGTGTAAGTTTTATTACTTATTAAAATAAAACTTATACCGAGTTACTAGATAAAAATAAATGCCTTTACAAATTAAGAAATCCCCAAAAATTAAAAAAAAAAATTGTGTTCACTATTTAGAGCCATTAAACTTTGTTCACTATTTAGAGCGCCCATATAAAAAACTTAGTGGATAGTTCATTATATTGGATGTTCACATAACCGCGAGTTCACTGTACATATATATACATATATAAAGGATTCTCTAATTGCAGCTTTGCTGAGCACTTTTTATTTTCAATTTAAAGCTTTAGTTTCTCTTTAAATTTGTTATTAAAAACAATATTTATTTAGGAAGAAAAGGAAAGTGTGATGTCCCATAACCATCATACTCCAAGGGGACAAGTGTCCCTGAGATAAATACCATGCTAAAGATATTTCCTTAAGAGAAGTTATTCCGCTGACAAACCCAATTAGATCCTTTAGCTTACAGTCCTTCAGCACTACCAGTTCGTTAACAAGTCGCTAATCTAGCTATTTCTGCCTACGTATTTGCAGAGAACAGAATCAGATGAGGACGTATTGTAGAATTAATGTTTGACCGCACAATTAATGAGTGAATCGATCCAATGTCTCTAATAGAAATAATGAATCGAAGGAGGGTTTCCATAGCCCATGTTTCGGGCGGAACTTGATCTAGAAAATGTAAATTTAAAAAGGAACGAAATATGTACATTGTATTTACAATGATATAAGATAAGATATCTACTACAACCAAAAATCACCACTGAAGAACCCCATAAGTGTTCAGAACCCGTCCAATGTCTTAACTATTAGGAATTTTGCCACACGAAGGCTTATTAGAAGCAGCATACGTTATGTACGGTAAGCTTCTAGTTTATGCATTCGTCAAGCGCTCCATGATACAGAAGACTAGCACTGCTCTAATACACACTGTAAATACCAACTCAGTTAATTTTCCTCCAATGTCACCTACACTAGTTGATGATAGGTACCAAAAAAATTGCAATCAACTACCAGCCATACAGATATCTTATGACGATGCTATAAAAAATAATACTGTTCTACCGAAAAAATCAATTTGAACAAAGAAATCATCAACTGTCGGCTTTAGCGTCAATTGATTAATTAGTAGAGCCCATGAACAGCTTTATGACATACATACATATATGACTAGTTCAATGCAGGAAATGTTGAGAACGCACAGATGAACTGTTTGAGGATTTACTTTGGCACGTAAACGGCATTTTATCAGAAATTTGTTATATTCACAGTTTACACGCCTCTTAGATTTACAATAAAAGAGGAAAAATATTGTAACACCTATAGATCTCTGGGACCATACTTTCTGGCAGCTGGCGAGTATAATGCTAAATATCCCATCTTATTATACCCAGTGATCGCGTGATGTTTAACGTTATATCAAAGATGGGTTTAGAGATCGTTTTCAGCGTACAACCAACTTATTGGCCCACAGATGGAAGATTCCAGACGTTATTGATATTGTTGCGATTGATGGTGTCCCCAGAATCTGAATTCAAGTTGAGGCTTCACTTAATTTGTCTTCAGACCACTCGTCTATCATTCTTACTATGACAAACCTAAATGTGAGAATGACAACATGCATTAATTGGCTTAAATTTAAAAAATATATCAGCGCTAATTGCATAGAAAATATTCGGTTGATCTAAAGGTTTCTATCTCGAATTTTGGGGAAGGTCTCATTGTCTAAGGTAGATGTTAATAGAGTTTACTCTTTAGATTCAGAAACCTTCTCAAGGGATATAAAGGGCTATCCATTTTGTGGTTTCAAAAGTATGGGACTGGAATTCGACATCTGTCAAACTAAGTTGTGAAACCAATTTTTTTCTTTTCAGTTGAAAGTCTGACATTGACGAAAATGGATCGCTTAACTATCACACAACGCATAAAAATTATCAAAAATTCTGCCACAGCCACGTATCGAACAAAATTTTCTTCAGCGATGAAGCACATTTCACACTCGGTGGGTATGTTAATAAAAAAAATTGTCGTATTTGAGGTTCTGAGAATCCTCAAGTAATTGAAGAGAGGCCATTACATCCAGAAAAAGTCACTGTTTGGTGCGCTCTTTGGTCCGCAGGTGTGATTGGACCTTACTTCTTCGAAAACGACGATGGAACGACTGTCACCGTCAATTCGGAGCGTTATGGTCATATGATAACCGACTTTTTTTTTGCCTGCTATTGAAGAATACGACTTGGAGAATATGTGGCTTCAACAAGACGGTGCCACATGCCACACAACTCGAGCGAATATGGCTTTATTGCATGAGACATTTCCAGGCCGCGTAATTTCTCGTCGTGGCGATATCAACTGGCCACCAAGATCATGCGATTTTACACCATTAGACTTTTTTGTGGGGCTACGCGAAAGACCGTGAGCACTTAAAACACTATATACACTATAGATACATATACAGTGGTGTTTGACAAAATAAGCTCTTTGTTTTGAAAGTGATTGGCATCTAAGCTTTAAAAGTACTTCCATAGTCGTCAGACACCTAATTCCTCTAAAAATAAATGTTTAAATCGTTAAATACCTATAAGTAAAGCCTATTATATCAGTTTTACTGATTGTCTATAAATATAATATAATAATATTGCTATATTGATCAGGTCGATATGGATGTACTTCTTTTTAAAAACGTTTAAATATGAGTTCGTCAATTGTAAACAAAGTAAAAACAAATATGTGTTTAGTTTCAATTAAACTCTTTATTGTCCGCACTATTTTATGTGCCACTGTTTCCCACTTATACAACAATAACTACTTGTTTGTTATATTTCTCCGCTCACAACCCTTTTGTAAGCAACAACGCTTGTTCGTTAGATCTGTATAGCGGAGATCCAAAAACCACGACTGTTCACTTCGCACAGAACTTCATACAAGACTGACTGAATTACTACTGACTCGTTGTCTGTTTTGTATTGCTTTTTTTAAATGCGCACGAATCAATTTGATGAAGGTTCTTGAAGTGGAACGTTCGGGGTTTCGCCTTCTCGACAATTCTATCGTGACACATTGCTTGTTGTTGCGTTTGCTTACTTGTCTATCCCTTTTTCTCTCATACTGATGTTGTTGTTGGTTTACTTATAATAAGTTCGATGTATGGGTTAGTGTAGCTGGTACCTTTTGTTTATCGTTTTTATTGTTAAACGATACTACACTGTTTTCATTTTCGTAACAATACGAACAAACGGGGAACACTCAATCCAAAATGAATTCTTTTTCAAAGTCATTTTAATCCGAAAGAGTATTTAAAAGAAATTAAAAAATATTTAATATATATCCGAAAGTCGCCGTAGTCTAGTAGGTAGTGTGTTGGCTTATTAGACGTAAGGCCACGGGTCAGACCCCAGGTCAGACATCTCCAACAAAACGAAATATGAAAAAACATTTCTTCGGCGACTACCTCTCAGCAGATTTCTGGCAAAAACCCTGATAGTAAATAAAATTGCCATGAAAAGTTCTGTAAGTCCCGACACTTATTTATAAAATTAACACACACAACATAACTGGTGTGAGAAACTAGATCGTAATCCTGACCGAAGGGTTGTAACAACCAATTATGTTATGTAATATATCCTAAACAAAAACCTATATTACGAAATAATCTCTACCAGCATTAAAAATTTGTTATTACCTCAGGAGTGCAAGACTAAAAAAATTTTCTAACTCTTAGTCCAAGGGAGACCAAACGCTTTAACTTTTATGCCATGTTGTTTGAGAAGATTGGAGCATCATACAATGAATGTTATTTAAATTAATTTTTATTTATTACTGTCGAATACATTTTTATAAACGGTTGGAATAATTCAATGCACAAACTGAAATTAGCCAACTCTAAAGAAATTTTTAAAACCTTTGGAATATACATACAGTTGCTGCATAACCACTTGGCTAAAACTATTATTTGTCTGTCCCATATCGTACTACAAAATATGTACTTACAACACGGCATAATACAAAACTTTTAGTTTGTGTCAAACTATCATCGAGAGCGGTTCTCATTAAAAACGTTAACGCATCAAAGATCTTTCTAACAAATTAATTGTAACAACTTTTTTTCTATATTCTATTTAAAAATGGATTCATCAAATACAAAACATCTGATTTAGATAACCTTGATTGAAACTGAAATAAAAACAAATTAAATGAAATTTGTATTAACTTTAAAAGTGCACCAAAGCAAAAAAAAAAGGAAACCAATTAAAAACATACTTTCGCATACTTTCGGGAAAAAAAGAACAAATTGAAATTTAATTAAAATTGTGAATAAAAAATTATTAATAATACTGCAACACAAAGTAATTTCAATAAAATTCAGTACAACGAATTTAAATGACAAAATTGCTCAATTAACGGGGGCACAAAGAGAAGATAATCGTTTGACAATTACAACTCCACTCACATACAATATGGTCGATCTGAGTCAATATCACAATCAATTTAATAAAAATATTTCTTTCGTGTTAAAAATGATACTGACATTCCAGATAATGCCTTTAGTAGCTGTGGTATGGTTGAAATCAATTAATTGTAATGCACATTTGATACACATCGATGAGAAAACGTTCCGATCTAATGATTATCCCAGGCCACATCTTCCACTGTCAAATGCAGATGAGCTTTCATATCATTCGGCAACTAAGGAGCTGACCCCTTCAGAATATATGGTGGACTTGACAAATGATTTAACATTTCGAATTTTACACTATCACTCGATATTGAACCGGAATAATTTTGCATTTTCGCCAACGGCTGTAATGAGTGTTCTTGTTGCCCTATTCGAAGGTTCAGCAGGCAGAAGTAGAACCGAATTGCAAAATATTTTACAATTACCCAATGATCGTGATATCATTCGTGTCGGATATCGTGATATACATCGTCGGTTGAGGGTAAGAAACAACTTAGGATTGCTTCCCTTATAGAATTAACTAAAATTGTTGCACTAACAATTTTCTTCTTAAGATACAATTGATACAATTGAATTGAAATTGAATTTTTATAAAGAATTTTAGGTGATCAAAAATTTTGTTTTATTGCAAAACTATTAGGACTCTTGTATACATACGTAAGGACATACAGATATAATAAATATAAAATACTGAAAAAATACTAGATTTGAAATAAAAATTTAATGGCTTTCTAAATTAAAAAAATTTATTGTATTTGAGACATTACCCAGCCATGAAGCAAACGGACGTCGGAATTGTGCATTTAATACCTTTTTTATGTAGTAATTATCTTAATGTACTGTCAAGGTTTTCTATTGATTAAGGTTAGGTTAGGTTAGAGGACGTGTACTTGTCAACTGTGACAAGTACAGTACCCGGAGGTCGAATTGACCCATTGTACAACGTCCTCGAGCATTATATTTATAATCTGCTACCGGTCGGCGCATAAACAATTTCCGAATTATTCGTGTGTGGGCTTATCAGTTATTTTTTTAATTGTGTTTTATGGCTTCTATTAATAATAGAAGCAATTTCAGGCAGTCTTTTACCATCTCCGTGAAATTCTACAACAGAAAGAAGATATTAATTAAATTGCAAAAATTTGCTTGGAATACCGTATGAAATTGTCAATATCCACAATTTTTTTTTTTTTTAGTTTTTTAAGAATTTGTATACCTTTAAATAAAGTTTTGAAAGTAATAAATGTTTAAATGTCTTAAATTATAGTATACATTATATTTTTCCGTTCGCAAATAATTACACTATGCGACAAAATAAAAAAAATTAAATACGCCCGGCTAATCTCATAGTGTAGGTTGTGAGTTTTGTTGAGTAGATCTCAAAAAATTTTTTTTATATTTCTCGAACCCTCCAAACTTTTTTTATTTGACAAAAACTGTTTTTTAGACTTTACGCATAAGCTTCTGGATTACTCAAACATTTCTTACCCGATTTTCAAAATTTAAATCTTGTTGGAAAGGGGAGAGATGGACCTTTAAAACGGTATACATATATTTATTACTTGGCTTAATATGCTATGAGTTTTGATGAGCTAAACTTGAAAAACGCGAATTTTTTCATATTTTTTCAAGTTTGTCCGTTCATAGTAGCAAACTTTAATAAAAAAAAATATAGGATAAGTGATAATATATAACTTCAAATATTTTTAATATCTTGTTTCGTTTCGAAATTATACGAGCTTAATTTTTTTTAAAGGTGCTGGTTGACATAAGCTGGGAGCCACTGTATATGTATATAGTATATACTATATACATACTTATATGTATTTACATATGCATATGTGTGTGTAGATATAGTTCTTTTAATTAAATAATATAAACCATATAATATTCCAAATAATATACGCACACATTGAAAACGATCACTGAAATTCAGGTAATTCAGCGTTAAACATTGAGAAGGATAAAGTGCTATGAGGTTTTGTTGTGGTCGTTCACATGACTGGTGCCAATTAAATTGATAAATATATATTGTCAAAATACCAGGAATACAAAATCTCTTGCATAAGCCCGGTAGTTTCCAAACTTTATTCTGACACAGGATCTAATTCCGATACCATTTTCTTTACGTTTTTTTCGAGATATTTTTAAAATATTCCTTCTGAATTGCGTAATCTTGTGACATCTAATCTAACCCATTGAACTTTCCTACCTGCTATTCCTTTTCTTCTAATTTTACTTCTTTTAAATACCTTGCTCGTATATTGTTAAATATATGTACGTAGGTAAATACCTAAATACCTGAAATATAAAATATTGCAATTAGAAAGTAATGAAATAAAATACAATATTAATACTAATACGAGGATGATTTATTTTTCAGACTTACTTTTTTGGATCGGATAATCCTTTGAAAGGCTTAAGCCTAAACAAAGAAAATGTAACAATAACTAGAGATTATGAGACAATACTTATGTTTTATGGATATGATTTGGGTATAGATATGGTGTCATCAACCATGACTACGCCCATAACAACCACTGGAACAATGTCGTCAACTGCATCGCCTAAGGAAGAGGAGTTAGTAACTATGCCAATGTCAACTTTAACTACAACTGTCATAACGCCTCTAGCAACTTTGCCTAGCGACACCAATATTACTACAAGTACTGCAACTACGGAATCGACTTCACCACTTCAAGTTAACGTGACCACAGTCGAAAATACAAAACTTACAAATATAGATAAGGATGGAATGTCGACAACCACCTTAACACTTGAGGACACAACTGAAACAAACAGTATTAAACCAGAAGATCAGGAAATTACAACTGAAATCGAAGCAACTACAGAAACAGTGACAGTTTCAAGTGCAGCGGAAACAGAAGCAAAAGAGGCGGCAGAATTAATATCCTCTTTTGTAGCTGAGGACAATTCGGAACCATTTTTACGAACACAAATGGCACGTGTCACCCGGTTGCCTAGTGCTAGACTTCAAGCTCCTATACCGTCAAAGGTTAAGCCACAGAACAATTATTTACCAGTGCAAAAAAAGTCCGCTCGCTTAAGTAGGCGCAATAAACGGCACTTATTTGGTCTCAAAGAATTCGATTCAAAATTGTTTGTTACACTTTTCAACAGCGAATCGCAAGTAAACAATCCATTACTATCAACTGGCCCAGTGTTAACCGGACTTCCTGCCTATTTCCAATTATCACATGATTATGAAGTTGACACAGATCCAAATTTTATAACATCTCCACAGACATCATCGAATCTTAAACAAAATTATAATAGCGATGTCATAACCCATGTGTTTTATTTAAATAGCCAGCATATAATCTACACCACATTTAAGGTTTACAATGCCGTTTTATACTATAAATATTTTGATCATTTGCGAATGAGCGTTTTAGAGTTGGAACTGGACTCAACAGAGTATAATCTAATCATACTGCTACCGGATTACAATACTGAATTAGCAGCGGCAGCATCATCATTGCGTTCCGCACCAAAATTGCGAATAATGCGAAAACAGTTAAAGCCGAAATGGGTCCAGGCCATAATACCTGATTTTAAATTGGACGGAACTATGTTTTTGACAAACGATTTACAAAATGTAAGTAACTTTTCTTCATTTTTAGATAATTGTAATCCTAATATTTCCTTTTTAAATTATCTTCACGATGTTTTTTTATTACTAAATACAATACATATACCTAAAGGATCAAATATGTTCGCTTAGAGTTTGCATCGAAAGGCGTGATTGGTTGTTTTGTTAAAATCGATATTTTAGAATTCCAATCGTATACGTGTGTCTGTATTGAATGAATGTGTTTATGCAAGTAGAGAGAACGTATCTATAGGATATTGTTATATATTTTAGAATTTTGTCGAAAAATTAAGACTAATTGTCATACTATTATAGTGTATTTTTATTTTGTTAATGCTTACAGCTGGGTATTTGCGATATTTTCGAACCAAATCGTGCAGACTTTCGAACCATGACAGATGAAAAAGGAATATACGTCAAACATATTGAACAGTCCATAAATGTTAACATACGTACGAATCCCATCAATCACATAAGACGTAAGTATTTTGTTGAAGATGCAGAATATTGCAAAATCTTGTATCTATTCATACGGAGTGAGTACATGCTCGTACAATTGCATTTGCCCATTTAGGAAATCAACCAAGCAAAACGCTTAAGGGCGCATTGCAAACCAGCCCAACAGATCTATGTACATTCTTGCATATTTATGTACAAACATTTCGAAAGATTCAATCGAGATTGATGTTTCTCACTTTGTTTTGTTGTTTGTTAATTTGTTTCTTTTGCTTTTTCTAGACAACAATGGAGCACAAGCTCAGCCCATTCAAATATCAGTAAACCATCCGTTTATGTTTTTCATTATTGATCGTGATTTGGACGTTGCTGTAATGGCTGGACGTGTTTTAAATCCACTTAATGTCCGTATTCAGTAAAACAGAAGATGAACAATGAACAAATTTAATTAAACCATACAAATGAGAATGTATTTGAATAAAAATCTTGAGATTACGCAAATTAGGAAGCAATTTTATTTTTGGTTTTTTTTTTTTTTTTGTTATTTGTTTATATATTATGTATTTTGTAATGATGGATAATTAAAATGTTTGATTAAGAATTAAAACGATAAATTTAATTTGATTCATCTTCACTGCTAATAAATTTATAGTTTTTCCACCGCCAATGACTTGATGAACACTGCGTGACAATACAGCATTTGAAGTAATTCATCAATCAATCATAAATGGTAACTCCTATTAAACATCATATTTAAACCCCTTAATCAAATAACTACTGCAACAAAAAGGATGTCAGCGTCATGAATGCCTACTTGAAAGGTTAAAAAATCTTGGAAGAAATTATGATTCGTTCAAAAAAAAATATGTTATTAAAAATATATATACATAGATATATACATACATACATACATATTTATTACAAATCAAATTTTTTCAAATCAACCTTCTGCTGACGGTTTGAAACTCATACAAAAATATTTTATAGACGAACACTTCTACTTCCTATTACATATACACTTTTTGCAAATGCCTTCAGTATTTCTTAGATAGCTGAAAATTGAGGCGAAAAGACTTAATGTGAATGACAAATTCACATCGATGTGAAAACAATATCAGAATGGAATCGTTCTTGTACAGCCAGTTTCAATGCGCACTCAAAGCCACTATTGTGTAATTACTGCAAACCCTTAATCTTTTCATAGGACTACAAGACAAGATTTGATGGACTGAGATCGGTACCTCAAAGGCTACTTTTGGCCTACTCGAAAGCGTACCGTAGGTTCCACAAATATTTTTCATTCATTTCAGAACGTTCGGTCGTGGTCGACTGGGTTTGGGACTCTTTATAAATGCCAGAAATGTCTAATAATTTCTACTTCCACTACCAATTTTTCTAGTTCCAATACAATGGAACATCTAGTACTAGTTGTATACAACAAGACACCACATTTTTTAACTAACAAAACCACGTTACATCAACATTTTTACATATAAAAATGATATTTCTAGAAAACAGTATTCTATTTTCGACGAAGCTCAAGATGAAATGAAGAAAAAATGGAACAGTATACTTTTTTAACTTTAAAGTCGCCGTAGTCTAGGAGGTAGTGTGTTGGCCTATTAGACGTAAAGCCCGGGTTCGTATCCCAGGTCAGGCATCAAAACGAAATATGAAAAAAAAATTTTCTTTTCGCGATTTCCTCTCAGCAGATTTCTGGCAAAAACACTGAGAGTAAATAAAATTTACCATGAAAAAGTTTCTCGACGTTAAATTGTAGGTCCCGCCACTCATGTATAAAAATTAACGCACACAACATGAACGGTGAAGCTAGGCCGTAATCCTGACTGAAGGGTTGTAATGGCCAATTATATATGTATGTATGTATACTTTTTAACTTATTTTTTTTTTCTTTCTTGTTTTAGAGAACGTAACAGGCGCCGAACTCTGAGCATAAATACATACATTCTAATTGCCAATATAAAAACTATAGATTCTCGTCTCCCATTTTTCTTTCATTTTTATTATAGATACATACATTTTAAATTAACGATTTATAGCACATTAAGCAATACAAAGAAAGAAATATTAGATTTTATAACAATATGGTTAAAATAATAGTTTAATTGCGAAATTAAAAATATATCTAAATTATTATATTGTATAATAAACGCAATTAATAAGCAGGACTAATGAGTTATAAACAATCATATTACATTACAAATTAATACGACTTGTATCGCGATTCTGATTTGTAAGATTGCGAAGTATTTGCAGTTTTAAATTTTGTATTTCAACATCTTTACGATAAAGTATACGATCACGCTTTTGCTGTAGCTTTAAGCTCCGCAAACGTTCACGTTCAACAGCTATTCGATATAAATGCAATTGACGCAAACGTTGTTCACGTGTTAAAGTGCCTCTTATGCCATTGAAACGGATTCGACGTAATCGTCTGCTTTTTTGTTGATAAGTTTTACGGCTTTTTACCTCAACGTAAGCAGCAGGAGCAGAATTATTATCTTTTTCATGATCGTCGTATACAGTTTTTTCATTATGTCTTGAGAAAACTGTGTTAGATGCCACTGCTGATGTAGACTGAGATGGAATAGTATTTGTTATATTCGAAAATTTGGCAAATTTGTCATCAGCTTGATCTTTTATTTCCTGAGCATTGAGTTTAGCTAAAGATTGCACACTCTGAACGGTAAAATGCATATTATCCATTATACTGGAAGCAGCATTTGTATTCAAAATTTGAGTACCGATTATATTTGGCTTTAATTGGTAGTTCTGAGTTGTGGTCATGTCTTCTTCTCTGCTTTCTTGTTCATTAGTTATTGGTGTTTCCTCTATTTTAATATATATTCCTTCTTCTTGACGTGACATTGTCAAAGTTGATGGTGACGAGTTACTGAACGATGTCTGAATTTGATCATTATTTTCATTTCTGGAAGTATATAACGATTTAACAGGATTGTCTTCACTTGAATGATTATCGGATAAGATTTGAAAGTTATTCGCATGCTCAGCTGATAAATTCCTCTCAATCGCGTCTTTTATTTTTTTAGCTTCAGCAGCTCGTATTCTACCCAATTGTTGTTTTAGTCTCTCCTTGGAACGATAATATCCAGCCGCATTCATTCTTAACGCAATCTCATCCCATGCTTCAGACTTTCGCTTAATAGTCATCGTATCACTACCTTTATTTTCCAATATGGACTGGTGCATTCGGGTCAAGGAAAGCAGTAACTGTTTTTCAGATTCTGTCCAGTTTGGTTGTCGTTCACGTTTTTCTCTATTTAACTTTTGCAAAGTGTACGCTAAAAGAAAATTGGATGACCACATTTTAGTTTATGGCTTTGTATTATATTAATTTTTCTGTTTTAATTTCCTTTTCCAGTATACTAAATATATTTATTTATATATGTATGTATATACAATATTTTCTTATTACCAGTTAAATCCATAGCTTGCTTAATTAATGTGAAACTAGCAAAGTCTTAAAATTAAATGCTTTTTGTATCATTTACTTCATTCGGTTCTAATTTGAAAATATTTGGAGAGTTTGCTTTTGTAACGTTTTCATAAATAAATGTTAAAGGTTGCCAAGCCTATTTATTTCTTGTGCTTAATTTTAACTAAGAACAATTTTCTAAGTTGATTTCAATTAGAGTTCATTTATTTGCTCTTTGTAATTAAATGGTGTTATTTCGAAAATGAAATTTGGTTATTTTTGCGAAAGCGAATTGCAAATTTTACCTCCAAATATATTAACCACATTACCATTACAGCTTATGTAAGTACATATAATTACTATTAAATTTTTAAACAAATTTTTGTAAGAATTCGAGTTAATTTTAGTCTTCTAATATCTTATACAAGGAAGAAAACGTTTGTATTTCTTTAGCATTTATTGGAATTATTTTAAACATTTTATGTTTAAATTAAAGACCTATCCATAGAATGCAATTAGCTTTATAGAAAAAAGTAATATTTTTTCGCAGCACTAAAATTAATTCAAAATTAAATTTTAATCCAATGCTATATTTCAGGTAATCTTGAATCTCCACACGAAATCATTTACATAAATAAGTTGAAATCTTAAAACTTCAAAAGTAAAACACTGCAGGTTTTCCATACAATACCGTCCAATATCAAAAGATTTTGTTAAATTACACAAAAATTCCTTGTATTAGATATTGTTCAAGTTTACCCAATTAATTGATAAACTATTCTTTTTATTCGATTTATGTATTTACCTGTCTCTATTGGAGAAAAATTGAAAATTTTCAAATTAGAATAAAAATTGTAGAGTTTAACTGTAGAATGTTGCCATATTTTAAAAAACCAAATTGGATGCATTTTTAAAACCTCACTTCCAAATGAATGAATAAAAAAGAAGAATCACAAAATAAACCGAATTGCTTTGTCTTGCTTATCACATTTGCTTATCAAGCAAGAAGTTTTTTTTTAACAAACAAATGAGTAAATAATATAATGTATTGATGTTATTCGTGTGTCCATTAAAATAAAACATATAGAATAATTTGTTATAAAATGGCAAATAATGAACGCGACAAAATTTTTAAATCTTGGTCGGGAATAAGTGAAGTGGCCTTAATAAAGGAGGTGGCTACGAAGGGTGAACACATTCAATTGTGCATACAATATTGGTCACGTAAACGAAAAATGCCAGTGTCAGAATACGAACATTTCTTCCACGACGTAGTCCAAACTTATGTCAACCGTTTGTTAACTGAACGTTTGGTTTGCAAGGCCGAAAATGTTCTGCGAAATGTCCAAAGAGATGTTAAATGTTTCTTCTATCAATTTGCCTGTGAATCTAACGATCCCGAATTAAGAGAACTAATAATAGAGCGCCTGAGTAAAAAAGAACACTGTTGTGACTATGGAAAGCAATTACAAAACTTAAAATTTCATTGGGAACTATTGCAGGAACTAAAAAAATCTGAGTCAATCATGGTAAACATAAAAAAACATATAAAACGCGTAACGTTGGAATCTTTAATGTCTTTAGATTCGGCTACTTTGCAAAGACTTATGATCGAATTGTATTTTGAAAATCACAATGAAATTCTACTACAACATTTAAACAAATTTATATTGTGGGATTTTCTAGTCGAAAACCAAAAAATTGAAGAAATTATACGGTGGTGCAGAATACAACGTTTCCCAAAAGATTACACTTGTCGCAAGGATTTGACTGATTTAGAATTGAAATATTTACAGTGGTCTTTGGAGCCTGATATGTATAAATACGCTATACGTTCATTACATGATAATAGTAACAATGTTTTAAGAAATTATTTTGCTTATGGTGGTTTTTTCTTCGAAGATGAAAGGGATTCTGTCACCCGCACTTTGCAGCGTATTTGTATGACTGAAAGTTTTCGTTTTAACAAAGATCACATTAAAACTCTCCCGTTGCCAGAATTCATAGTTGAAAAGAAACTTTACTTTTTGCTATTGTATGACTTTGCTGAAAGTCGTAAACTTGAAGAACTGACAGAATTAATGGATGAACATGGAGCTTTATTAAAATTTATAATTGCATTAAAAACAAATAATTTTCAATCTTTAGACAGTTACAAAGAGGTAAGTACTAATTCCATAGAGCGTTACAATATTTATAAAATCCTACAGATTATAGGAATGTGAAGCGTTATGTGTTCACAAACATTATGAAATATTTCTGTACATACTTTTACATGACGATATATACATATATATATTATCATATAAAAGATATATATACATATATATGTATATATATGTATGCATATATAGGTATGTATGTATATGTAGTCGCCGTAGTCTAGTTGGTAGTGTGTTAGCTTATTAGACGTGAGGAGACGGCTCAAACCCCAGGTCACACATCTCCAACAAAACAAAATATAAAAAAATATTTCTTCGGCAACTTCCTGCAAAAACTCTGAGAGTAAACAAAATTGCCACGAAAAAGTTTGTGAAAAATCTGTCGTTCGCAGTGGATTTTAAGCTATAGGCCTTGCTGCTCATATATAAAATTAAAACACGCAACATAAGTGGTCTGAGAAGCTAGGTCGTAATTCTGACTGACGGGTTGTAATAACCAATTATGTATGTATGTATACATATCGAGCCATAACCGCAACAAAAGCTCAAGCGACATATTTTTCAACATATAGTTTTTTGTAATAAATAAATTTATTGGCATCATTTGCATCGTCTATAAACTGTGTACCGTTATGAATTTATAACAAAAAAATTTTAACTTCAATGTACATACTTTTGTTTGATGCTCTAACTTAATTTCAACAAGAAATAAATAATAAAAACCTTCCCCTGTAAGATTTCGTTTTTTCGCTGGAGCTTCTTTTGCGCTTATATATACATATGTATAAATATAAGATACAAAATATATATGTATATACATATATATAAGATATATATACTACCCTAACCATTAAAGGTTCGTACCACTTATTGAAATATCAAAATTTGAGTTTTAAATCGCTCCAACTCCCACAAAAATTGTCCAAATATAATAATTTTATTATGTTTCAAAATAACCAAAACGTTTATTTTCAAATTCATTCGTGTTAAAAAAAAAATAAAAAAGAATTCAGGTACTTAAAAGTAAATATTTTAAATATTGACCATAATAGTTTCGTACGGCATTAATAGCATAATTTAGTACTGGGTAAAATCACTTTTTGCATTAATAACTTCCTTTATTTTTTGATTCATTGAATTTATTAATATTTTACATTCGTTTGGTGTAATAGAATTCCATATTTCACTAATTTTTTCCTTCAATCCGCCAACAGTTGTTTGGGGTTCATTTCCTTGGCGAATATCATTAAAAAAAGGCGAAGTACTGTCAGAAAATTAGCAAATGAGTGGTCATTACCAATTGGAGAACCAATTGGACCAGAGACAACAAGAAAAAATTTAAAACAGCTTAACTACGGTTTTTATAAGGTAGGTTACATATGCAAACCGAAAATTAATATTTTCAAAAAAATGTTTCATACGCCAGCCAAAAGCAAAACCGTTGCTAACAAAAGTACAAAAACAAAAATGATTGTTATGGGCAAAAGCGCGACAATCATGGACCCAAAGACAGTGGGACTGTATCATTTTTAGTGATGAATCAAGATTTGAACTGTGTGTAGGTGATACTGGCACGAAAGTAATACGAACAAAAAATGAGTCTTTTCATAGGTATTGCCTTAAACGCACAGTGAAATTCCCAGCGAGCGTAATGATATGGGGTTGCATGTCTGCAAATGGTATGGGAAAAATGTTCTTTATACAAAATACCGTTAATGCTGTACGGTATATTAATATTCTGGAGGAAAATTTGATACCTTCCATATCCAATAACACAACTTTCGATGAATATACCTTCCAACAAGATGGAGCTCCAGCTCATACAGCAAAAGCAACAAAGAAATGGCTCTCAGATAACAATATTAATGTCCTAGATTGGCCATCATCTAGCCCAGACCTAAATCCGATTGAAAGGCTATAGGCTATAATGAAGAGGCAGTTAAGAAATGAAAACAACTGTTGGCGGATGCCGTACGAAACTATTATGGTCAATATTTAAAATATTTACTTTTAAGTACCTGAATTCTTTTTTATTTTTTTTAACACGAATTAATTTGAAAATAAAAGTTTTGGTTATTTTGAAACATAATAAAATTATCTTTAAAATAAATGTTGTTTGATTCAATTTGGACAATTTTTGTGGGAGTTGGAGCGATTTAAAATTCAAATTTTGATATTTCAATAAGTGGTACGAACCTTTAATGGTTAGGGTAGTATATATAAGATATATATATAAGATATATATACATATATATGTATATGTATTATATATGTATATATATAATATATATATACAAAATATATATAATATATATATATAATATATATATACATATATCGTCGTCGAAAATCTAAAAGTACGTATCATCAAAAAAATCAAAATCGAGTTTTTGATTGATTATGATTCGTAAGGTTATCTAACATATCTCTATAAATTTTTAGATTTTTGCGACCAAAAATAACGTTTTTATATCAATAATTCAAAATGACGTGCCGTATGAAGTATTTTTTGTTTTATAACGTTTTTTTCTTCTCCTGTAAAATTAGAAAAAGTCATGTTACGTACTTTTGGATTTTCGACGACGATATGTATGTATATATAAGATAAGTTCCAGTTATATATATATATACATATATCGATGTACATATATGTATATATGAGAGAAGATTATTATTTCCATTAAAAAATTAGAATTAATTATATTTGAGTTTAGTAAGAATAAAATTGTAGCAAATAAGAACACTGAAGAAGCTAATGCTTGTGTCAGGAAATACTTTAATGAGGCTTCTGTTGATATTAATTTATTATCTCTTATTAGGGGAATATCAGTTATCTCATGGTGTTGGGAATCGACTTTGGCAGTCAGAATTGATTCCTTGTAATAAAGGTATTTTTCATGTGACTAACTGAAGAGGGCAGTATCAGTACATTTACTGAAAGAATATTTCGCCCGACCGTTGGCCTAATATAGCCATCAATGATTATTTCTAGTATCTAGGATAGAAATTAGGGAAGGCTGAAGGGGCATTACCTCACTTAAGAATAAAAGCAATCTTCTAAACTATCGAGAATAAAAGCAATCTTTTAAACTATCGAGAAATATATTCGAGAGGTGCGTCTTGAGCAATCCTTGAGTGTTTTTACTATTGGCAATCCAAGATCCGTCAGATTTCTCAATGTAAGATATCTCTATGTAGAACTTTCTGCATTTCTAAAGAAATCCTTAGAGAATGACCTTTTCGAGTCTCTGATTAAATTAATTTTTAATTTTTTTTTTTTCAAATTTCATGCAGAGGTAGAAATCGTTCATTAGTATTTAACGAAATGTGGTGTACTAAATATATTAACAAAGGATATATTTTTAAAACTCTATTTAGAAAAACAATAACCCTTATTAGAAAATGGTTAGTCTTTTATGTTTACAGATGGATCAAGAGATATGAACGAATCAACTTCATATGCCATAGTTAATTTTAACAAGAATATTAAGTGTCTAAAATTTCTTCCTAATTACACTTCTGTATTTGTTGCTGAAACTTCAGCCATTGCCAAAGTTATATATTTCTCCATCAAAACTAACAGCAAAACAGTGATTTGCGGTTATAGTCTTTTTATGATAAAATCGATAATTAATCCAGCTTCTTTGAGGTTGAACATAATCAACTAGATTCGGGATCTGCTAATTAAACACGGTAACAGATTAAAGATACTCTGGATACTAGGACACAATACAATAGAAGGGAACGTCGTTGCCGATTAATCTGTTAAATTTGTTAGTATTGCTCCCTTGTAAATGGAGCCAATAACAGAAAAACCTAGCATATACAAATTAGTAAAACTATATCTCTAGGAGACATAAATTTTTGCTTGGTCTGGATACCATCATCCTCATTGTAAAGAAATATATAGCAATCACATTCCATCTAAATGTCCCACAGATATAGACAGACACCAAATTAGGCGCCCGGTTGCGCCTTGGACATACGTTTACCTAACATAATTAGATTCTCCGGAGAAAAGCAGCTCCCCTATGTTAGAGGTGTAATACTATTATATCCGTAAAACACTTCCTACTGGACTGCCCGTTTTATGATTCGGCAAGGAAAGATGTGCTTGGTTCTTATAATCCTATCTCACTATTGAAATCTCCTATGAAAACTAAAATGTTAGAATCGACTATCTTATCAAGAAAATTGGAATCATTAGTTAGATAAGAATTCTACTATTCACAGTTTGTATCTTCTTTTATTATTTAAGTCATTTATAATTGTTACTTAGAGCTGTCGGCATCGTTGCTAGTGTTCTTTAATTTCTTATTTAGATATTATAATTTAGCTTTAAATCTAATGAATAATAATAATAATAATAAAGGGTATAATTTTTATATTTCAGATCAGTTTTTATGCAAAAAACTATTTAAAATATGTTGGAATAGATTTTCAACATATTTAACATTTAGATATTATAATTTAGCTTTAAATCTAATGAATAATAATAATAATAATAAAGGGTATAATTTTTATATTTCAGATCAGTTTTTATGCAAAAAACTATTTAAAATATGTTGGAATAGATTTTCAACAGGAGCAAACACTAGCTACTCTTTTTGAATTTTTGACTACAGAGCCCTCTTTGCCTAATCTACAATGCGCAGCCACATCAGACGCACTAAAATCGCTAACATATTTACAAATAATTCATCATCAGGAACCTAGGAGCATATCAAATTGTATAAATCATAGATTACCAAATGTTTATGATCTATTAAGGACATTTAAGGATCTTGATTATAAACATTTAAGAAAAGATGCAGATATGTATGCAAAATTCTCCACATTTCCAGAACATCAACTAAGTATAGATAGAGCAAACGTTCGAAATACAGGCCATTTGAATTTTTTGCACTACATAAAACAATCTCGATGTGCATATGCTGTTTACTTAATGGTATTACATCAACTTCAAGGTTATGCTCAATTAACAGAAGCTTACTTATCTAGTGCTTGTGAAAGTGTCTACAATGTGGCGCTACATACAGCATCAGTAGATACAGAAGTAATATCACACTGTATAGCATTCTGCGAAATGTTGGGTTTTGATACGCAACAAATTCGATGTTTACTAAAACTAAAGCGGTTGCTGGCACGTAATGAAAATATTACTGGCCTAAATACAATTTCAACAATGCAACTAATTGAGCGCTTATTAATAAAAAAGCTAGAAACCGGTAATGAATTCCTCTTAACCGAATATACTGCTATAATACAAGTTAGTGCGATCGTCAAAAACTTGAATAAGAACTGTCGAGACTATTCGTCTTTGCTTATGCAGCACTATGCATCGCTTAATGATTATTGGCGACTATTAGTTCTCTGGCAATATTTTGATATATCATTGGATAAGATTAAAAACTTGGTAAAATATTTCACTATTCTGTCAATGGGAGATCATCTGTTAAGATCACTGACGTTTGCAACTCAGATAAATGAACAAAGTAGGAATCTGAGACGTAGAAGCAGTGTGACAAGACGTCAATTAAATTCAAATAATAAACTGAAAGGAAAGGGTAATAGATCGGTTATAACCACTACATCAGTTGAAACGATGACATCATCCTTGGCGTCTTGTAATGAAACGTTGGGCGTTATAAATTACTTAGAACCAAACAGTGATAGCTTTATAGCAAACTGTTCAAATGGCGGTCCAGATTTATTTGCACTTATTATAATTAACACAAATATCAAGCAGGGAAAGGATTCAAATAATATAGAAGATTTAAAGCAGTTTTTGGAATATTTACAACAGAAACAAAAACAAACAACATCAAACGCAGTTAACTATTTACGAGTAGCTGTCGAACAACAACTTCCAATCATGGCTCTTTTGGCAGCATCTATATGTGGAGATGATTGTTGCAAATTGGACTGGTGTTGGCTTGTGTGGTTATCGTTAACAACGAATCAGTGGAATAACGTATTTAGACTAGCTAACTGCAATAATATACAAGAGTTTCCTTGGAATCTTATTGAACTACTTGTTTGGCAGTCTCAGGTGGCGTGCTTAGTACGCAGTTTTTCGATATTTTACCCTCAAAATGCATTACTTCATCTATTTAATTTTCTACAATTAACCTCTCAAAATGATTTCGGTGAAAAAGCCGTACATGAATTGCGCTTATATGCATTATCCTGGAGTAACGATGAAGTTGGTCTGCCTCTTAGTCCGTGGTTGAAACGCGAAAAACTTATGAAACGTACAATTAGACTTTTACTTTTACATTTACAGAATAACTTTGAATCTGTTACCGATCAAATGAAATTTCTTACATGTGTCTGTCAGTCCGGACTTAGTGATATTACAGGCCAGCTGGATTTTTGTTTACTAAGGAGTATTTGTGAAATTTTGCTTTTAGCAGGAAAAGGAGCAACACAAAGATTTCCCATTAACTTTATTCAACTCGTACAGAATGATTCAGAAGAAAATAAAGAGTATGAACGAATTTTAAACTTCGTCTTGGCCGAGAAAGAATACGACATAGCCGTGCGAATAGCTTCAATTTTACATAAGCCCATAAGTGATATCATTTACAGAAAATGGGTAAGTTCGCTAGAATTACAACTCGAAATGCATGAAATAGAACAGTTCGATAATTACAATTTTAATTTTGAACAATATGAGCTGGAAGTTACTACTCATTCATTGCCGCCAGAAACACTAGTAAACTTTTTGTTATACGCATCTTCCCGCCTACCCTCAAAATCGTATCGATCTCGCTACTATGTGCTGCAGAAAGCTCTGAATGTAATAAAACATCATCGTTTGTTTCCCAATGAATCATTTGATCGCGATCAAATTGAATATGATATGCTCATAAATTATCTACTGCTAGAAGATGAAGATGCAACTAAGTTAACTCTGTATCATTCGGAATATTATGAAGAAATTATGTCAACAGAAAGGTGTGTCCTTTATAAATCGTTTCTCGAACTTAAAGAGTTAGCGGGAATAGACGACTTAAATATAAATTGTAAAGTCGATCTAGATGAAAAACAACAAAAAAGCTTAGAATCTTTGATATATCGTTTGCTTGACATTGGAGATGTTGTAGAAGCGTTACGTCTTCAGGAACTTTTCGATGTTCGTCCGTTAGATTTGCGTTTCGTTGTGTTTTGTATGGCTTTGGCAGAATCGATGTCGAATATATACTCCATGTCACCAGATGAACGACAGTTGTTAAGTGAAGTTGAACGTTCGTCTTTTTCCAAATTTACCAAACGCACTCTTTGCGATGCATCGGGTAGCGGCAGTTATTTATCGGACAGTTGTTCTACATTAGAATTCGAAGAAATTCCATCAAAGGAGAAACAAGAAACATTGACAATACTTCAGGGCATAGCTTCAAAACTGAAATTTGGGATTACTATAGCAAAGCGTGTTATTTGTTGCTATCGCGCGGCAATGTATTTGGATAAGGAATATTTAGATGTCTTACGTACAAAAGACGTGCAAATATTATTGCAGAGTATTGCAGAAGAAGGTTGTATACATCGTCTTTTGGTTGTTAGCGACATTGTGACATCAACACATATGGAACCTCAAGAAATTGCCGAGTTGTTGGCGTTTGAAATCACAACTGCTGTTGTAAGACCACGTTTTTATATATTCAGTCCTGATCAACAAGCAAAGCATATGTTTCGAAATGCCGACCTGTGGGGATATAATATTGATAGAGACTTACATCTCTTTCTAGAATTGACACCAGATCGCACAAAATTGGGGGCGTGTTTATTAGAATATTGCGATGCTTTAAAATCTTACCGTAAATATCAAGATAATAAGCCATTTGACAAGAATATATATTTTGAAAGATTAGCGGAAATTATAACGCGATACGGCCAACCTATTACTAACAGTAATATTGGTAATATAAATAGTAATGATATAACACCCAGTCCCTCAAACTCGGGCCGTCCTCTTCAGGTTCTTTCACACAAAAAACAAAATATTATTTACGTTGAACTGCTGATCAAAGCTCACCAAGCTTTTATACATGAGTGCTCAATGGAGGGCATAGCAAACGTGTTAAACCGAGCTAAAGCTCTAAATGCAGTACTTGCCCACGCCAAATCTTGGTCTTTAATAGTACGCATGCTAATAGGCATTGGGCGCTACCGAGAAATGTATTTTTGTTTTGATACGCTTATTGAAAACGAACAATTTGAATCATTACTTGGCCAATTTGATGTAGAAAAAACTATAGGTTTACGGCAAGCTATATTAGCTTATCTGCGGGAATATTGTGCACCAGAACAGGGGAAAGAACTCTTCAAGTTAGCCGCCTTAAATTTCTTGATGTATAAAGACTTAGCTGAGTTATGGGAACAAGATGCTGAAGATATGCGTAACAAAATATTAATTACATCATCTGTTGCAGACGATGCGGAGAATAAATTGTCAAAATTGAAATGTACAGCGGATATGATGAATTTTCTTAATCTAGCACTGGAGTATTATGTACATGCTACAGAAAACTATTTATTAGACAATAAATTACTTTTGGCACAGAAAAGTTCATCTCAAGCTGAACTGTTAGCTTTGCAAATTGATTTGGCGCAAAAAGCTTTAGAGAGTCAATCTACACCAAATGGAAATTACTCATGCACCTGTATTATAAAGTTAAAATCAAGGGAACATTTCAAATTATTGGTTAACAATGAATTAAGGTGAAACTAACTAGTGTATATAGAATATTTAACAATCTGAATAACATATTGTTGTTTTTTTGTTTCAGTGTATCTCAAACATTAGTACTTAGCCGTGCTTATGGATATGATATAAATTGGTCTGAAGCTTTAATGTACCAATTTGTTATATTATCTAAAATATCATACATTAATGATTTCTTACAGCATATAGATATTACTGATGAAATTATCGAAAATGTTGTAAAAAGGTAATCTATACACATTTGAAGTGTAAATGACATATCATATACCTACTATTATTTGTCCACAGTTTTCAGCTCTATTGTCATGATAATAAGATAAACGATCAGATGGAAGAGCATATAAGTCAACTTGTGGACATGGTGCAATCAGTAACTCTAAAGTACAAATTGGCTTCGGTACTAACAATCAAATCTACTATATTAACATTGATAAATGATCAAACAATACATTACCTTAGAGATATGAACTTCGGACGAAGAGAAGAACATCAAAATAATTAGCATTTTGCAAGTTAACCAAATTTTTTACAAGCGTTTAGTTTTATCTTTACATATACACTTTCAAATATACAGTTATTAATATTTTTACTCTTGAAAATAGTGAAATGATTTAAAAATTCGAAAAGAAAATATGAAGAAAGTATATTTATTACATTAAAACAAGTCATTCATAATAGTTGTTATTATTTCTAATTAAAATACAATGACAAATTGTATCATAATCAATACTAGTAAACGGACTATGATTAAAGTTTGTTGTTAGAATTAAACCTATAATTCCAACAAAAACAGACTAGCCACGCCAACCATCACCAGTGATTTTCTCCGCCTTGTTTTCTTTCCTAATTTAAGTATAAAGAATATCGGAAATTAGTGCTCACAATTATGTTTGGAATAACATATAATGAATTCAAATTAATTATTTAATTCTATACGATACATACATACATAATTGGTCATTAAAACACTTCAGTCAGGATTTCGACCTAGCTTCTCACATCACTTATGTTGTGTGCGTTAATTTTTATACATGAGTGGCGGGACCTACAGTTTAAAGTCGACTCCGAACGACCGATTTCTTCATGGCAATTTTATTTACTCTCAAAGTTTTTGCCAGAAATTTGCTGAGAGGAGGATGTCGCCGAAAAAATATTTTCGTTTTGATGTCTGACCTGGGGTTTGAACTCGGGCCTTCGGTCTAATAAGCCAACACGCTACCTACTAGACTACGGCGACTTATAATAATATAATATAACATAATGCGTATAAGTATCAGAAATTATGAGTATGATTCGATTCTACTTATCTTTTTGAATACTCATTGCTGATCTCTGTAAGGTATGCAACAAAATTCAGAACTGAAAGTTAAAATTAAGCTTCCCCTTTTCTCTTAAATGGAAAAACTAATATTGGAGTTATGCTACAAATGATGCAAACTGAGCACAAATTTATTTATGAAATATTTATAATATTCTAACCGATTACAATTTCCAATTGAGATCTCACGCAACGACCGTGTTAAATTGCAATCCACAATGAAATTGCCAGAACCAAATTGTTCAGGTTATAAGTGATATTAAAAAAGTTATTTTTATTAAATTATTTAGAGAGTTTTTCAAAAAAAAAAAACAGACAAATAAATTATTCTTTAACAGAAACTGAAAAGTTTAATTTGAACTGGCCAAACGAATTTTTTTTTATCTGTCATCTTATAAAAGTTACTTTAAGAGTATTATTTTTCCGTACATATTATTTTTTTTTTATTTAGAACTATTTTTAAAAGTTTAATTTTTTCTGAGCACAAATTTCATCACCAATTACTAGGTGATAAAAAAAAGTCCCTTTTGAATGTTATTTGACGAATGGTGAATGATACACTTTTGCTAAGAAAGATTTTTTTGTCGAAAAATAACAGTTACAGTCCGATTGGAGATCATTTTCACAAAATTACCATCGATTATATAAAAGCATAATAGGATTCGTTTGATGTATTACAACATACATACATGTATGTATGTAAGTCTGTAGACTCCTAACTAGATTGTTTTTTTCCGCTTAATTTTTAATAGATTGTTATTTAATTAATGATTAGAATCAAGTTAGGGACTGAGCAGTCCACGAAATAATACCAACGCTACTGATTCGAAACCTTTCCAATTTGCGCGTGTGGGTTGACTCAATTTAGTGACTTATCGTTATCTTTATTGCCGCAGACACACATATGTTCATCCATATCTCCTTTTATTTGATAAAGAGGAACAGCCCTGTTGTAAGAAAAATACCCACATTTCATACCCTTGTCATGCTTTATCGTTGTTTTGGTTCGTTTTTGGGATATACTGTTTGAAGTCAGTTTCATAAAATAAAAATATTTTACTATCATCGGTTCACAGTCTGCCTTTCCATTTCTGCTTTGTCCAATTGATATAATCGTGAGCGGATTTTAAACCTGTGTCCGCCTGCTTTTCTGTTAACAATTGGAGTTTTCTTGAAGTTCCCCTTACTAATGTTACGCCTACAAAAAATAACATCGCAGGAAACAGTATTAAGAAAGAGCAAGACTCAGCCAGCTATAAGTTCCTCACCACCACAGCCAGTATATGTTCACAAAAGGCAACGATTAATTGATCTTATATTATCCTTAGATCAATAATCTGCATAGCTGAAAAATAAAACTAAAACGAAGCAAAGAAAAAATAATTAAAATGAATGAAATAATTTTTATGAATAAATGATTTTAAAATTATATACAATTTTGGTTATAAATGCACCGTCAGGACTTTATCTTCTTCTTAATTAACAATTTTTAGAATTGTGAAACATGTATTTATGTTGTATGTATGTAATTAAATATTTATAAAACAATCTTAGATTACTAAAGAAGATGGGCTGTGTGTATTTATACATGTGAGGGGGTACGAGTATTGTACATACGAGTGTTTTTATTTGAAGGAATGGTTAATTGTATTATTGTATAATATATAATACAATGATATTTATCATTATTTTTCTCGGATCTTTCATTTGAAAGCACTTGTTTAAAATAAATTTTACTTCAAAAATGTAAGTACATATGTATTATATTTATTAATAATAAGAGTGAGTAAAAAGAGTTTTTCAATGATTAAATTAATTTGTTCTAATTATGTTTAACAGCCTCATAAAATGCTGGTAACTCCGATTGTAAACGTAATAAACGAACATAAGTAACAAGGCGCCAATCTCTAGGGTCTTCATTGGCCTGGACAAATGTCGAAGTATACGAAACAAGTTCTTGCGAACCATCTTGGTCCAGATCAGCTATTAACATGGAGTTTTCTTGGTTATTTAAATCCGGTTGACAGACAATGTCTTTTCTGTCGCTTCGGCAAAATTGTACAATATTACTTTGCGAGGTGTTTTCAATACGAGTATCAGCGCCAATAAATAAAACTAATATAACCGATTCGGTAATTCTTTGCATTAACAGGTCATTGTTATTTGAAGACTTTTGCTTTGTACCATTAAATGACGGTGAAGTACTACGTTTGAATCGCATCGTTTCCAATTTAATATTATACGAATTTCGCGCATGTACAAGGTAATCAAATGCATCAAATTCTTCATTAGGCAACAGATTTTTGTTAGCGTTTCGGCGTCGTCGACGATCAGTTTTACTATCGCTACCACCGCTGTTTGCACGAGAAGTATTTTGGACATGATTTTGTTTGTAAGATTTAGTTGCATTATCCTTAGCCGTTTTTATGGATTTCGATTTTGATTTGGCGCTTTGAGTCTTTTGGAAAGTTTCATTACCACGTGGATTAGAATTAGCTGCTGACGACGAGGCTTGGTTATTTGCAGAATCTTCACTGATATTCCATTTCCAAAACTTCATAACAAACCCAGACATGTTAGGTTTTGTATTTTTAAAATGCCACTGAGCTGGTACCATGCCATACATACCACTGCTGGTGAAATTTCGTAGAGTGAAAACTTTTCCATTACGATTTTCGCTCAATATTAGTGTAACATTGCAATCTTCGGGACATTTACCTCGATTTTCTACAACAAGCTCGCGACCGCTAAGGGAATAAATATTTCGTTGTGAATCGATTTCTTTACGTTGCCCGTAGTGTAGATGTTGAGTTATTTTCGAGGCTGCTAGAAGTTTTTGCCCCATAAGAGACTTGTTAGTAATAAGAGCAAAAAGCTCAGCCAACGTTTTTGATCGCTGAGCTTCTGTGTTATTATGTATACAATTAAATGATATAGTTTGAGCATTTTCTAACTGCAGTTTTCGCAAAGTATCACATTCAATGACTTTGAAACCATCGCCAATAGGTTGCCCACTACGACCCGATAATATCCGCAAAAAATTACGTTGTTCAAGAACGTGTCCGTTTTTGCTAACAACATCGCCTTTACGCATATAATGCTTAGTTCTTTGCTCCAACGTTACACTGGTTATCAATAATATGTCCATAACTTCGTCATTGTCCAAATCAGGTAATATTACAGGAAAATCAGATGCATCGACTTTGTGAACAGATCTTTCCTTAAACCGCCAGTGCCATTGGCCAGACACAGGATTTATGGATCCCAATTCACCATATTCATCAATTACTAGACAATCCGGTCTACCATTTCTATCCACATCTAGCAGCGTACAATCTATAGCCACCGGCTCATCCGTCATTTCATCAAACCATGCAACAGCACCTGAACTGCCAATTAGTGAAATAATACCATTTCTTTTGGAATTATCCGGTCGAAATTCAGGAAAGAAAGCATTACCACGATACAAAAATATCAAATTATTTTCCCAACTTCTTAGTCCGCTTACAATATTTACTCCACCTTTCAATTCGATTTTTGTATAATTGTTATACCAATTATGAGTTTTCACACGATCTACAGGCGCTGGACATGTACCATCTTCGCTGCAGGGTATTACCCAGACAAAAACAATTACAATGAGTAGACATAATAGAAGCGAAGCATAAAAGCAACAACGTCGTGCTGGCGACATAGGTTCATTCATATCCAAGTCTTTAGATGAATCGTTACCTCCCAAAATGGCAACATTATCTGCATCAGTTTGATTGCGCTCATCATATTCGCTATTAAAACTTGAAAAATTATTAACTGCGTCACATGGCCCTCCACCACCATCTGCATTTATGCCCATGTCTGACATCATAACGGACCGTAGATATGTATTTTGCATGCTATGGGTTTGATTCGTCTCCTTTTTAGGCTGCTCGTTACCTGCATGAAAGATAATATCGTGTTCAATAATATTCCATTTTCCTCTTAAGTTAAGCTCTAATCATTTAATACTAATATACGTTTATTACAAACTTAAAGAAAGGACAGTAAGCAGATTAATGTGCAGGACTTGGGAGACTCAGGATACTATTGCCGCCCTTAGGTATGAATACTGCCTTTAGTTCTCTCCAAATTTTTGAAATATATACCAATTTTAGACATGATTACATTACATTAGGATCTTAGATTACTAACGAGGCTAACACTAGTTTGTTGAGGAAGTGCGCAACAATGTCAAAAATGAGGCATTTAGAAAGGCTCTGGTTGAACTTAATGCTTTTTTTAAAATTCTACTTAGAGACATAACTACATATAACGTCTCAAAAGTGTTTCGGAAAAATCGAATATGTTGGTGCTGATTCGATAAAAGAGTTTTGAAGTACTCTAATCCCATAAATCTAATAAATAAAAAATCTAAAAAATTTAGGTGCCAAATTTATTAACAACTCTAGCCATGTATATACATATGTATATACATATGTACATATATACATGTAGGTTGTAATGATCATATTCATTTCTGTTTCGAACTTCTGGAATAGTTCTTTATTCTGCAATACCAAAACCGAATAATCCGAAAATTATGGCGATTTAAAATAAGTTTTCGTAATTTCGATTCTTGACCAAAAATCAAAGGTACTTCTAAAGGTGCGATCTTATCCTATTCTACAGTCTCATTTTCTTTTAAACAACTTACCCGTTGTTATATTGATTATTGCCTTATGAGTATTGGGATATAAATTCTTTTCCAATTGTCGCTGACGTTCAATTTGTAATTTGCGGCGATTTTGCTGATAAGATTTTGACTGCAAATTAAGAGTATTTGGAGGATTGCGTCGGTTATTAGAATGTACGTTTATGTCGTCTTGTGGCTCTTGTTGATGTTCCTGTAAAAATTGTTTTTGTTGTACCTGCAACCGTTGTAGCTGGCAATGTTTTGATGAGTTGTGAATTTCTTCTTCTGAATCAGAATCTGTCATTGCCTGGCTCAGTGGAGCATAAATGACCTGATGTTGTGGTGTTTCCATTGAGAGCATTGTAACTGTATACATAGAATAGATAGAAACATACATCCACACATATATTAGGAAGAAAAATCAATAACATACTGTTACTATATAACATACGAGAACTATAACGAAAATATTGTGATTATTTCTCAGCATCCACATATTTTGTTTATTTAACTCATACAATTTAAATTTACAATATATATTAGTATATAAAACTATTTTTTAACTGTTTTTCTTTAATTTTAATAGCGAGTGCAATAAAACCGTATGTAATTTAACAGTAATTTGCTTCACTACTATCATAGCAGTTGTAAATTACGTGTTTAAATGTATTTTTGTACTTTATTTACAGCCCTGTAAACGAAGCATTTAATATATGTAGAAATGTCCATTTGAAATTTTTTTAATTTAAGCTTTAGTAAAAAAAAAAAGAAACATACTAAGATTACAGTGTCCTATAGTCTTGCCTCTTTGAGTATCACTGGAGTGAGGAAGAGTTGCCCTCAAGCTGCTCTTGATACTATGCTCTGTCTGACTCTTTCCTGAATGCAGCGCGTAGTGCCATACGCCTGAGGGAATCGGGTTGCTGGAAACAGCGCTCGATAGGTCACTCCAGAGTTCTGAATATAGTCTTTCCTGACGGAAGGTATGGACTTTCGGAAAAAGCCACTGATTATATTGTGCCCGAGGCTATGTTCCTACCTGGTTTAAGGACACTTATACCGGATAGGGCACAATGGAATGGTGGGGTACTCCAGGGGCAGAGTAGTATACCCATCTTCACAGATGGGTCTAAGTTAGGTGGATGTACAGGTGCTGGGGTTTTCTGTAGGGAACTCGGCCTTGAACTCCACTTCAGGTTGAATGATGACTACAGCGTTTTTCAGGCGGAGATTTTCGCAATACTGAAGGCTATTGAGGCCATAGCTGGTGGCCCATCTTCGGATTCGGAATCTTACATGATCTTCGTTGACAGTCAGGCTGCCCTTAAGGCCATTGCGTCGGTCTGGTGCAAATCACGGCTCGTTCGCGAGTGCAAAGAGTCGTTGAGGACTTTTGGACCAGACCGTATCCGTCTATGCTGGGTTCCGGGTCATAGCGGAATACTGAGCAATGAGACGGCGGATGCCCTCGCTAGGTTAGGTTCGCGTTCAGGGGGCGATTTAATAGTTGGTCCTGACCCTCCAGTCTGCCACCTCTATGGCCTCATCGATGGATGGGTCAGGGAGGAAGAGTAGAGGCGTTGGGGGAACGGATCGGGTTGTTCTGTCTCTAGACGTCTATGGCCTGCTGTGGACATTAAGAGAACAGATTGGCTGCTGAGCTTGGTTAAGGCCAGCTTAAGGTTGGTTGTCGGTTTTATCACGGGGCACTGCGAGATTAGGTCACTGACGGGGATCTGAAACAGATCCCAGCCGTACTATTGCAGGGTATGTTGCGATGAGGAGGAGTGAGAGATTATCGAGCACCTCCTCTGTAACTGCCCAGCCCTTGGTAGGTTGAGGTTGAAGATCCTTGGCAGGGCCTTCTTTGAGAGCTTGAGTTCTGTGTCGAGGGCCGACATCAAGGCTGGTTGAGAGGTGCTAGGGCTTCATAAGTGTAGTCGCGCTCTCACCCCTTTTTTTGTTTGTGTCTGTTTCTTTCTGTGTGATTACCATTCCCCCCCTTACCTACATGCTCTCCTTTCATCCTACTCCCTCTATTTCCTTCCCTCTCTAAGGACGTTGTACAATGGGTCAATTTCGACCTCCGGGTACTGTACTTGTCTTAACTGACAAGTACACGTCCTCTAACCTAACCTATATTCTTAACTTGAGATTAACCAAAACATAGTAAAAGAAAAGAAGAAGAACTTGATCAAAAGTTCTAGTAAACGAACAGACTAGTTCATTCAAATGGACGTGCTTATTGCAGGCATAGTAACTTATAAATGCGTTCAAAAATAGACCAAGGCCCACTCTCCTAATGTAGAGGTTTAAAAATTGTTTGTAATGACGACTTTCCATTTTACCATTCTGAAAACTCTCGTTGAAGTCAAAAGATGGGATTTGTTTAGTAAGAGTACCCTCATCCCAATTCCTAATCACATTCTTGCACCAATCTTGCGGTCAGATTGTGGAACGTTTTATAACATTTCAGTATTGCATTGAATGTAAAAATATATGTAACTGCCAAATACCTTAAGGAGAGATTGGCTCTCCAAAATTGTTTTATTATTACTCCCAAGTCACCTTTAGGGTAGCATTCTAATAGTTTTCACTAAGGCCTTCCAAATGGAACAATGTGAAGTTCTTGTTCAAGGTTTTAAATTCCGTGGTCTATACATTACTATTCCCGTTCCTACTCAGTAAAACATTTTGCGCTACTGAATGTATTTACCACAGAATAGCAGTATTTACAACAGACATCTTTTCGCTAAATGAATACTTTATTTCGAAAAGTAGTAAAAACCAAGTTACGGTTAATTGCAACATGTTGACGATCGCTTAAAGTCTGATAGATTTTTTTATTGAAGCAAATTAAATTTTTCGTACCCGAGAGCTTTAAGATCAATTTTTGACTTAAATATTTAACACAGTTTTTTACTAGCACACTCGCAAATGCAAAAATTGAAACGAATGTGACAATCAATTTGGTTTCAATTGAGGTTTTAAATTTTCGTTCAACAAAACCCTGATGTAGTAAATGAGTTTTCTGAGAAATTCTGCTATTGTAATTTCTTATTGTTTTCTTTGCGAATATATATCTCAAAAAACTACTCAACAGAAGATCTTAGACGCCTTTTGCACATTCAAATTAGTTTGAAAACTCTTGAGTTTGTTGGAGAGAGGGGAAAAACGAGCGGGGGTGAGTTCAGAATTTGATGTAATCGCGAACTTGCTTTGTTCTTCCGTTCGTCATCTACCGATAGTTGTAAATACAACAACAAAATATCAAGAGTTTGTCAAACTCCTTTTCAAAGTACTTTGAACGTGCAAAAGCGAAACAAAGTTTAAAAGAAAATGCAAAAGAGTTTGTCAAACTCCTTTTCAAAATACTTTGAACGTGCAAAAGGCGTCTTATTAGCACCGAATATTCGTTTTTTTCTTTTACTGCAAAAAAGAAAGTCTGGCAACACAAACAATTAAAATATATTCTAACAGCATTTTATACAGCAATCGATAATTATTTGCAAAAAAGAAGAAAGATTTTCTCGACCAATCGCTTTTAAAACAAATTTTGTAAAAATTAATAAATTAAAGAAAAAAAGAATGGTGCGTGGCGGTATGCGTGGTGGTCGCCCAATGCGTGGTCCAATAAGGCCACCATTTAAAAAAACATTTGTACCAAGGCATCCTTTCGATTTGACTTTAGCTGAAGTGGTGTTTCCCAAAGTGTCACCAAGCGTAGATGATGCGGCATTGACAGCAGTAAGTTGTATAGAAAATATCCAAAGAAAAAACTTGTTTTCAATTTATCAACTTCCATATTATTCAGGCATTACTAAAAAGAAATCAAGATTTGAGCCCAACGCCAGCAGAGCAGACGGCTGTTGGAAATTTAGTTTCGAAAGTTCAATCAGTTCTCGATAATTTAATTGTTGCCCCAGGAGACTTTAATAAATGCGTAAGTTGTTATTGTCATTATAGTAGAATAACTATATTCATACGTGTTAATTAATATTAATTAACTGTTAGCAACTGGAAGAGGTACGCCAGGTGGGATCCTTTAAAAAAGGAACAATGTTGACTGGCAACAACGTTGCTGACATTGTTGTAATCCTTAAGACGGTGCCCACAAAGGAATCGTGCGAAGAATTGGGCAAAAAAGTTGAAGCAGATCTTAAGAATGCTATGAAGACTGAAGTTTTAACAAAAGCTGATCATATTAATACAACATTTCATGATCGGGGATTCGATATATTCAATTCTCAGGCTAAGGTTAGGATACTTATTACAACCATACCACAAAATATGAGAAAAAATGAATCAAGTATGTTTCCTGATGGCAAAGTAATGCAGGCGCATTTGGCAGCTATAAGACACACGCGATGGTTTGAGGAAAATGCACATCATTCATCTATCAAAGTTCTAATTCGTATACTTAAAGATCTTTCTAAGCGTTTTGAGGCCTTCTCACCACTTTCACCATGGATGTTAGATTTAATGGCCCATTTAACAATAATGAATAATCCGTCTAGACAAGCTTTACCAATAAATCTCGCTTTCAGACGAGTTTTTCAATTATTGTCGGCTGGTTTATTTCTACCGGGTTCTGCTGGTATTACCGATCCGTGTGAGCCTGGACATAACCGCGTTCATACTGCAATGACTTTAGAAGAACAAGATTCATGCTGCCTGACAGCACAAACATTACTAAGAATTCTTGCCCATGGAGGATATAAACACATTCTAGGCATGGAAGGTAATTCTAATATTGTGAAGGATATGACAGTTTGGAATGGCGTAGTTGTATCACCTTTAGAAAGAGTATATGAAAAACCGACAGATAAAAAGGATGGCGAAGGCGACGAAGACATGGAAACTGTCGAAAACGACAATGTAATGGATGAAGACTCTGGAGATCAGTAGTAGATCAATCTGTCTCTTCATAAACTTATTACTCGTTTAATTACTGTTTGGTATTAACTGAAATTACTGTATTTAATAAAGAGTAACAATATCGAATATTAATGTTCCTGCTCTATACATATGCATACTTTTCTACCAACCAACATTTTCGAAAAAGCTGATAATTTTAAAAATTGGTCAGTAGTATCAAATACATGACAAAGCAATTCTTTAAATGAATTAAATTTTAGTAAGTTTTTATACTAGATTTGTGTACAACAAAAACGAAAAAAGATCTATTGTAAAAGAATCTTATAACATTAATTTTCCTTGGTTTAGAGTTCTGTAATTTAAGCGGAAGCAGGCCAGTGAAAAAGAATAAGTTCGGAGCATTAGTGCTGAAGGGCTCCATTTTTTTCAAGTAGTAGGTCAGTCCGCAATGCACGTAAAGTACCCTGTTTTGCTCTAATTAGCAACAGCAACTTATCCGAGAGAATTACTGCAAGAACACAACAAATTCATTCTCCTCCAGTTCCGGTTTTTTAGGTTATAGTATTGCTCAGGGAAAGCTTGTCTTCGTTTCAGATAGTTTCCCATCTCAATATTATTCCGTTATGGTAATAACCGCTCTTGTTAGGCCGTTTATTCATAATCCTCATCTGCTTTATCTGAACACAGCCAAATTGTGCTTTATGTTTGCTAAAATCTTTTGTCAATTTAAACAATTAATTGCTCTTATTTTTGGCAACTGCTGCATATTATATTAAATTGTATACATATATGTATTTAGTCTACTAGGTAGGTAGTGTGTTGGCTTATTAAACGGCTTATTTGCCACGGTTCAAACCCCAGGTCAGATATCTCCAACAAAACGAAATATTTAAAAATATCTCAGCAGATTTATGGCAACAGCTCTGAGAATAAATAAAATTGCTATGTATTAAACTGTAGGACCCGCCAGTCATGTATAAAATTAACACTCACAACTAATTTTTTAAATATTCCCGGGAAATACGGGAAATTAAACGTATTCTTGTACACTTTTTTGGAAAAAAAACGTCTGTAGACTAGTAAATAGACTGTTCTGAAGACTAGTAAATAGACTGGTCTGTAGGCAAGTCTACAGACTAATCACTGACTACTCCTTTGACTTGTTTATGGACTAAAATCATTTAAAAAAGTTGTATTGAAAAAATAAAGCAGAAAAATAATTCTTTGTATAAATTGAATTATTTTCTTTATTTCAGAGAATTATAATGAAGCTATTGCCAACATAAGGAAAATAACCAAAAATATGTAAAGGAAGAATTGAATAAAGAGTATCATCTAATCCTAGATGTACGAACTAGGTGGAACAGCATGGTTGGAATGATACAATCATTTCTAAAAATTAAAAATGCAATAAAAAAGGCTTTAATAGATTTACATTTATCATCATTGTTTATTGAAGATTATGTCCCACACTTGGAAACATTGGTAAATGTTTTGAACCCCATAAAAGATGCAGTGGAAGCATTTGGCAGGCATGAAACCAATTTGATAATAGGTGATGCTATTATGAATACACTTTATGAACACTTTATGAAATGGTTCACACAATTAAAAGTAAAGTAAATGAAAGATATAATGACAAATTGATGTCATTAGTAAATTATCTAAACACTTCACAACAAAATAATATTAACATAACAAAAACAATTTTAAAATCCTATGCAGAGCAAATGTACAAACGCCTATTCCAAGGTACTGAAATAATATCGGCTGAAAGTGATGAAGATATTTCCGTTGCACAAGTATATCAATGTTTTAAAGAAAAGTTGGAAAACGCCATTAATGGGGCTAAAGAAAAAACAAGAAAACTGAAATTAAAAACAGACAACTTATTTAAAAGAGAGCTTTATTTGAAGCTAGTACAAACAGAACCAAAAATTTAGACATACTTTTTAATGCATTGTTAACGCTTAAGCCCACTTCTGTAGAAAGCGAATGTGTTTTTTCGTTAGCTGGTAAATTTTTAACAAATTTACGAAATAGAATGTCTGATGAGTGATTAAATGCACTAATAATTTTAAAAACTCATTTTTTGAAAACTTAGTTCTTCGAAAATTTTCTATATTTTTATTTTTAAATAATATTTTTAATCAATTCTTAATAGTAACTGATCTCAAAATGTTATCATTAATCTGTTTGTTTCTGTTTATACAGTATGAATTTAGATGTATTGTTTTCTTTTTTGTTAATAAAATAACATTTTAATAAAAATCTTAAGCATTTTACTAGTATTGTGAATTTTAAAAGGGAATCCCGGGAAATCGAATTTTTCATTCCCGTTTCCCAGGAAATGAAAAAGTCCGGGAATTCCCAAACTCTACTCACCACATAAGTGATGTGAGAAACTAGTTCGTAATCCTGACTGGAGGGATGTAATGACCAATTATGTATGTATGTATATAATTATTAACAGAACTTCTCTGGCGTTCAAAAAATTTAAAAAAATAGGAATTGTAAACATACATATGCTAAAATAGGCATAATAATATTATAACGGGATCTGAACTACACTCAAAAGGGCTGTCAATTTAGCATAACCTATTCAGGAATTTTCCATGTCATCAAGAGCATAATCAAGAGTATTTCTTAATCTAATATATAGGATTTTTCCTGTATGCTTTCTCGAAAACTATGTGGATTAGGCAGTGGCCTAATTAATACTTCATCTCAGATTTTGCTTTAGACACTTTTAAATAGAAAAGAATCATTAGTTTAGAAGTATTCGACCTCTTTTTCTGATCCTTCGCGAAAATCATTGATATTTATGATTTGAATATGGATGGCAACTGAATTTTAGTTACATTATCAGTAGTCAAATTACTATTAAATTTAACTAAAAAAAAAAATTCGGCAACCACATGTTTATAATAATAGAGCAATTAATTCTATTTTTTAATCATTCACAATAATTTTATTATTTAAAATAATATTTAATTTTAAAAAGTATTTAAAATTATGTAATTATTATATTTTTATAATTAATGTTATATTTTTATAATTATTTTACATAATTATAAAGACGCAAGTTATAGGAACAACAAATGAGATTTATTATTTTTTTATATGGTCCCATGTTAACGGACAATCTCTTTTGATATCTTTACTTAATTTTGCACCTAAAACATCATCCATAAATTCTGCATATATTCCATGAGGTTCGCTTACTTTTATACATATATCCTCTTCACATACTAACTGACCAGCTTTTAAATAATGTTTTGCAACTAATGATTTCCCCAATTTTAAACGACAGTTCATTTCGCAATATTGTATTATTCGATCGTAATTGTCCAAAGACTCAAACTTAGATAATGCTCTTATAACGCTAGTTGAATTATGTAATATAGCAATAACTTCGTCTTTAGTCAAATATTCGTTTACATTTTTGTACATTAATTCATGAATACCAATAGTTAATGCTTTCATTTCAAGAGGATCTAAAGAACATATGTGGTCTGAACCTTTTTGTTTCTTATCTAACGTGAAGTGTCTTTCTATAATTCTGGCTCCCAGTAAAACTGCCGCTTTTGAAATATCTATACCAAGTTCATGACCAGAGTATCCGATAACACACTGAGGGAATTTCTTTTTTAACACGGAAATCATTTGAATTTGGCAGTCATTTGCTTCTGTCGGATATGATGAAACGCAGTGTAGTAGGGCATAATTACTTTTATTCTCTTTATTCATTATTTTAACGATTGTTTCTATAGTTTGCATCGTTTGCATGCCTGTCGATATGATGAGAGCACGCTCTAATTTTGCTGCTTTTCTTAGTAATGGAAAATTGTTTGCATCTCCGGAGCCAATTTTAATGAATGGTACATTAAGATCATTTAATTGCCGCAATGATATCTGTTGCATAAAATAAAAATTACAATACGTAGAATATTGAAGAGTTCAAATAAAATTTTAATTGTAAAATAGGTATATACACAAGGAACTTTTGCTTATTTTTGTGACGCACTATAAATTTGAAACTTCTTTGAGTTCAAATTCTCTGAAAAGGTTTAGGCAATTTAACCTAAACTTGTCCTGATATTTTGTATTTCATTTCTCTCAGAGCTTTGAACTGATCGAAAAAGATTACTTCTTTGTGACAGCGAGTTCTCTGAAGAGATTAACAATTTACCATAAACTTATCCTGAAATTTGTATGTATTTCATTTCTTTCAGAGCTTTGAATTGATCGAAAAAGATTACTTCAGATGGTTCAAAACAGTGGATCAAATAAAAGTAAACAAATTTAATATTCGTATTTCAAAGAACTACCTCATCCATAGCAGACGCCGTAAAGTCGATATCAATTTCCCCGCAATAGCTTTGCAATTCCCTATATTCTTGAATGCTGAATTCTAAATATCTTTTATGTTCCCCATACGTTTTTCCCCAAGAATGTATGCTATCATATGGTCGTCGTAATGCTGATTCAGTAAATTTGGCTTCAAGACATGACTTTTGAAATTTAACACAGTTACAGCCAACTTTCTGCAAGGCAAATAATTATATTTTTTTTATATTAAATATAACGCTACTCACTTTTGCTTCCAAAATCATTTGCTTAGCCACCCCTAAGTTTCCTTGATGATTTTGACCTACTTCTGCTATTACGTATACTTTATTTCCATTCCGTTCAATTATCGTTTTGCCTAATTTTAAGGAAACCATTCTACGACAATTGCTGCAATTAACTGATCAAGTGAATTAACGACTTTTTAATATAAAAAAGCTTTTAATTAAATAACAATGTTGACAACTTTTATAATTTTTTAACTTTACAAAAAACGCAATCGTTAGTTTAGAGCTTCAGTCATTTACCGAAATCTTGTAAATCAAAAAATGGAGGATTTGTTTTAATAAAAATAAAAAAGACCTGGCAGCACTGGGACGAAAACAAAATATGATGGTAGTGCAGTAATCTAATTGGGGTTACCATATTTAGGACTACTCATCTTCCAAATGTATATATATATGGCAACGATGCCCTTGCAAACCGTTTACTGGGTTTTTTTTAACCGATTGTTAAATCTTTGTGTGTTCGTTCGTTCTTCGAATTCGCCTATCGTTTTTGGTAGCTGTGAAAAAATCTATTAAAAATATATAAAAAAAGAAAACGAGGCACACACATTACAATTTTGCAAAATAATAAAGTAAAAGTATAAAAATTTTGATTATCGATAGCAAAGTGCGTTCGACTTAAAATTTAAAGAAGAAAAGTTGAGAAAATAAACCCACCAACCAATCAAACGAACGACGACCGACCAACGCTCGATATATTAAAGAAAAAAAGAAGTAGAAAACAGTGAGAACAAAAGAAAAAATATGGTTGACATAATAAATATTGACAGCATCATATCACGGCTCTTGGAAGTGCGTGGGGCTAGACCTGGAAAGAATGTCCAGTTGTCGGAGAGCGAAATAAGAGGTTTATGTCTTAAGTCGCGCGAAATATTTTTATCTCAGCCGATATTGCTTGAATTAGAGGCCCCCTTGAAAATTTGCGGTGACATTCACGGACAGTACTACGACTTATTGCGTCTGTTCGAATACGGAGGTTTTCCACCCGAGTCAAATTACTTATTTCTGGGCGATTATGTGGATCGCGGTAAGCAATCGCTGGAGACCATTTGCTTATTGTTGGCATATAAAATAAAGTACTCTGAGAATTTCTTTTTATTACGTGGTAATCATGAATGTGCCAGCATTAACCGCATCTACGGCTTTTATGACGAATGCAAACGACGCTATACCATCAAGCTGTGGAAAACATTTACCGATTGCTTTAATTGTTTACCAGTGGCTGCCATAGTAGATGAAAAAATATTTTGCTGTCACGGTGGACTCAGTCCTGATCTCACAACCATGGAACAGATTCGCAGAATTATGCGTCCTACTGATGTTCCCGATCAAGGTCTTTTGTGCGATTTACTGTGGTCTGATCCAGACAAAGATACCATGGGCTGGGGTGAAAATGATCGTGGCGTGAGTTTTACATTTGGAGCAGAGGTTGTGGGTAAATTTCTAGAAAAGCATGAATTTGATCTGATTTGCCGTGCCCATCAAGTAGTCGAGGACGGATACGAGTTTTTCGCTAAACGCCAGTTGGTAACATTATTCTCCGCACCCAATTATTGTGGTGAGTTTGATAACGCAGGAGCCATGATGTCAGTTGATGAAAATCTTATGTGCTCCTTCCAAATATTGAAACCAGCTGATAAGCGTAAAAAGTAAATGATGATGCAGTTAACTACAAAAATTGCGAATACTTCCTTTGTAATTGTAAATTAACATCATACAAACAATAAGCAAGAAAACAATAAAGTATGCCCTTTCTCAATCCTAAATTACGTTAGCCCTACAAACCGACAAAATTCTTCACTTTTTCCCACCTTTCATGGACACAACCATTTGCTTAAACTTGATTTATCCTTATTTCCTCTACGCATTAGAATTGCATGAACCAGTCAACCAACTATATTTAAAAAAATTCTACTATTAAATAAATGCGGATCTAGAGTGAGTAGGATTTGAAATTTCATTTAACTATGTGAAGATTTCAAGTAATTGCCAAAATAAATGTTAAATTTATAGTCATGACATTCATATAAAATATTTTTGCCCATACGTACATAATTTGTCCAACTTTTCTTTTTTTTTTTTTTTTCTTATTAAAATTTCATTAGACGCAGACAATTTTCATATCATGAACTATATTACCAGAAGCGGAAGAATATCTTATGGCGAAAGTGTAGTCGACAGCATTTATAAAATGTTGTAGAGTACATGCATGTATTTTCAATCCAACTTAGGAGTTATTTTTTTTACAAATATTTGAAAAACAAAAACAAGCTTGTCAAATTTACTGTTACGAAATTATTTTTCATTAATAATCGGTTGATCTGTTCGACGCTGACTTACCACTCCACTCCCTTCATCCTTATACTTTTATAATGTAAACAAAAATAAAATGTGTTTTATATAAATATATTTTCAGCTAAAGAAAAAATTATTCATTAATTATATTCAAAATCTGTATTATTAAAACAACTACAAGAAAATATCCTTTATATTATGAATAAAAATAAAATTAAAAATTATAAAATAGTATTATTTTATTCTTTTGCAGAAATAAATAAATAGTAAATAGAATTTCTCAACTTTTATTAATTTCCTTTTTATTAACAAAGTGCTATTTTTAGCGTATTAAACCAACCACATCAACTCATTTCTACTAACACACTTCCATACATACATACATAAACAATAAACCAGTGGATATTATTCATTGATTTAACATATACAAACATATTCATACTGTCAACAAAATACATACATACATATATCAGAAATTCGTATGTACGTATAGCTTAACAGATCTGTTGATACTTTATTTTGGAAAATCTTCTATATACACGAACAATATATTTGTTTTATTTGATTATTTTTTTTTCTTCTAATTTAATAGAGCATTAAAACCTTTTAGTCAAAAGAACATAATCATTCAGAAGATAAAGAAAGTTATATACCTATAAGTATTTATGTATTCATATTGTAAATGCATCCATGTTCTTCAAGTAATTGTTGATAGTAGCACCCCTTCATCGTTTGAAACCAAGTTACGTTTCTTTTAAAATTCTTTATTTATATAAAAATTTATTTAAAAACTATTGTGTGTTGTTAAACATTAAACTTGTATTGCGGACCTTTCTTTAATATGTTAATTAATTTGTGTTGTAGGTTAATTATAACTAAAGGGCAAATCTATTAATTGTTTACAATACTATAATACGATAATGATAAAAGCTAAGAAATACTTTAAAGAATGAAATTTAAAAAAAAAAACAATTAATATACTTAATAAAATAAATTAATTTGAAATTGTAGGAAGTACTGTATTCTCCGTTAACTTAAGCTATGAGTTTTGATGAGAAATGTGCTTATTGTTAATTTATCGACTATAATTGAAAAAATTCTAGCAATATTTATTTTTCTAAACGATAAATAGAATCCTTTTTAGAAGATATGCAAATAATGATAAATATTTGATATTAATAAAATTATACGGAAATTAAATCATGAATCATACATAATGACAACATGAACAAAATTTTATTGAAAGTAAACATTTCGCCAATAAAACTTTACTTTACTTTTAAAACTACAATGTAATCTGCAATAAATATAATTGTTAAAGAGGTGGCAAAATTGCCAGTACCACTAAATATCATGTTATTAAGAAAATTATCAGAGTCAAATACCTACATAATACGAGTAGTTACATACAGTGGTTTGCCTTTTTTTTTGCTACTACGGAGCCTTTTTCCTGATTTTTTTGTTATTTCACTTCGGGCGCCAGTTTCCCGGACCGACCGAACTGCTCGAGCGCCAGGTAATTTTTTGCACGTTTAAAATTGTTTTTAAAAATTGCTTCAGACACAGGTCTGAAGCGTTCTTTATTTATTTCAATTCAAACTAGAACTAACTTAAAATTATAATTTTATGAATAATTACACCTTGTATCACGCCACTTGTTTTTTGATGAGGTTGCTTTTCAATATTCCAGACGCAACGTCAGCTTTATTGCATTTTACCAAAAATACTGTGAAATCAATACTTGGCAATAACAAAAGCTGATGTTGCAACACGTGTTGGAGTAAACAATTTTAAAGTTGGAGTTAAATATAGTTGACGTTAACTTACTTAAACACTAACCAGTGGATAATATATCAGAAGTTCATATGGAATTTATAATTTCAATTTTTCATATTTACGATAGTGATGATTATAAACATACTATGAAATTTTTGAATGAAACAATTGTATAATGTATATATGCTATGTATCGGACAAAACTAAAGCACGTAGTTGTGTTTGCTAGAATGGAGTTCAACAAAATTTTAAAACCCTGATGAATTTGAGTTCTTGATAATGATTTATTAAGACTAAACACAAAATTTTTAATAAAAAAGTAATAATACTCGCTTTCCTTACGCGATAAAACTAAAGCACATATTGAGTTAAATTAATAAAGATTCTAAAATATTTAATATTTAGTTTAGTATCCCTTATTTTTCAAAACTGCAGCATATCTGGCATTGACGCAATTAAATTAGAAAAAACCTCTTGGAAAAGGTCGTCTATATTTTTACAAGAATCGCGTAATAGTTGACGATCTCCAATATCACATAGACTTTCTATGGGATTGAGATCAAGGAATTGTGCTGATCACTTTATTATATAAGTGAAATAAATATTTCCCTTATCATGAATTCAAAATGAACATTTTATTCCCCTTGAGCAAATTCCCGGCTAAAATTCATTCATAGCAAGGATTGTCTTCTGAAGGATTGAATTCTGAATTAAAATGTCGAGATAAATGTTCATTACATACCTACATCAAATTAATTACTGACATACGCGTACTATGACTAATGATGGTATTTTATAATAGAAAATCAATCTTATTATGCCTGCTGTTGTTGTATGTTATAATAAACATAAATTACTGAAGTTATAAAGAAAACCATCTCATTAACGGATTAGTCAGAAAATTCTATTCATATGATGAATACTGTCATCTGCGATTTGACTGGATTATGAATTTCCAATTAAATACGATATTTCAGATCAGATCATTGATATTTATGATTTGAATATGGATGGCAACTGAATTTTAGTTACATTATCAGTAGTCAAAAGTGGTACTATTAAATTTAACTTGTGAAAAAAAAATTTCGGCAATTACATGTTGTTAATAATAACGCCATTAATTATATTTTTTAATCATTCACTTTTATATAATTTTATTATTTAAAATTATATTTAATTTTAAAAAGTATTTCAAATTATATAATTATTATTATATTTTTATAATTATTTTACATAATAATAAGGACGCAAGTTATAGGAACAACAATGAGATTTATTATTTTTTTATATGGTCCCATGTTAACGGACAATCTCTTTTGATGTCTTTACTTAATTTTTCACCTAAAACTTTTATACATACATATGTATATCCCTTCACATACTAACTGACCAGCTTTTAAGTAATGTTCTGCAACTAATGATTTTCCCAATTTTAAACGACAGTTCAAGTCGCCGTGTTCTAGTAGGTAGTGTGTTGGCTTATTAGACGTAAAGCCTGGGTTCGTATCCCAGGTCAGGCATCAAAAACGAAATATAAAAAAAAAATATTTCTTCGGCGATTTCCTCTCAGCAGATTTCTGTCAAAAACTCTGAGAGTAACATAAAATTGCCATGAAAAGTTTCTCAAAAAATCTATAGTTCGGAGTCGACGTTAAACTGTAGATCCCGCCACTTACGTATAAAATTAGCGCACACAACATGAGTGATGTGCGAAGCTTGGCCGTAATCCTGACTGAAGGGTTGTAATGGCCAATTATGTATGTATGTCATTTCGCAATATTGTATTATTCGGTCGGAAGTGTCCAAAGACTCAAACGTAGATAATGCTCTTATAACGCTAGTTGAATTATGTAACATAGCAATAACTTCGTCTTTAGTCAAATATTCGTTTACATTTTTGTACATTAATTCATGAATACCAATAATTAATGCTTTCATTTCAAGAGGATCTAAAGAACATATTTGGTCTGAACATTTTTGTTTCTTATCTAACGTGAAGTGTCTTTCTATAATTCTGGCTCCCAGTAAAACTGCCGCTTTTGAAATATCTATACCAAGTTCATGACCAGAGTATCCGATAACACACTGAGGGAATTTCTTTTTTAACATGCAAATCATTTGAATTTGGCAGTCATTTGCTTCTGTCGGATATGATGAAACGCAGTTTAGTAGGGCATAATTACTTTCATTCTCTTTATTCATTATTTTCACGATTGTTTCTATAGTTTGCATCGTTTGCATGCCTGTGGATATGATGAGAGCACGCTCTAATTTTGCTGCTTTTCTTAGTAATGGAAAATTGTTTGCATCTCCGGATTAAATTTTAATGAATGGTACATTAAGATCATTTAATTGCCGCAATGAAATCTGTTTCATAAAATAAAAATTACAATACGTAGAATATTGAAGAGTTCAAATAAAATTTTAATTGTAAAATACATACACAAGGAACTTTTGCTTATTTTTGTGGCGCACTATAAATTTGAAACTTCTTTGAGTTCAAATTCTCTGAAAAGGTTAAGGCAATTTTATATTATTATTATTTCTTTATTAGTATCAAAAAATACTTTATATACATTGTTCTTAACAAGTATTACAACTTTTTTTTCTAAATACGCTATTGTTTTGTTCATTTTTCACATAATCAAGCAGTTGGTTATATAATTGCAATCCCTTATAGAAAAGCGAACTCTGCATCGCCACCGTATCTGCCCGTTCAATACGAAAATCGTTGTTATTTCGCAAATGATATGGTTGCATTTCTCCGACGTAGGCTATCTGATCTTTTATATATCGTGGTACATTTCCATTTTTAATTTTTTTAATAAAGTTTAGGGTATTTAGTTTTAGACGCTGTTTAACATTAAGCCATTTTAGAGATTCAAGCATATATTCTATTGAGGTGTATCTTAGTATGACACGCATTGCCTTATTTTGAAGCCTCTGCAGTCTTTCAATTTGTTGATTTGTACAACATGAGTACATAATTGTCGACCCAAACTCAAAATGAGGCTTAACCATTGTGTTGTAAATATTTATTGCTGTTAGCGCAGTTGTATTTTTTCTTAATCTCTTAAAAAACCAATTTTTTCTCCCAATTTTTTGCATATGTAATCGATGTGACTCTTTAAGTTTAGGTTGTTGTCTATAATAAATCCCAGGTATTTAATCTGATTAACTTTTTCAATTTCTTCGTCATTAATTTCAAAAATTATATCGCTATTAGTTTTTATTTCCATAATTTTAGTTTTACTTTCATTTAATTTTAGTTTATTAATTTTCAGCCAAGTATTCACATTATCAATATCTGTCTTAAGTCTATCATAACATTGTTCTACAGTATCAGCTTCGATGTATATCCGCATATAATATTATCTCACAATCATTTAATACGTTTGGCATATCGTTGATATATATAATAAATAGTAGAGCTCCTAAGATTGAACCTTTCGGCACGCCATATTCATTATTTGCTGTTGGCGATATAACATTGTTTACCTTTGTAACTTTTCTTCTATTTGTTAGATATGACTCAAACCACTTTAATTCAATCCCCTGAACGCCGTAATTATAAAGTTTCTGTAGCAGTATACCTCTGTCTACTGTTTCGAACGCTCTTTTAAAATCCAAGAATATTGCTATTACTTTCTTATTTTTTTCGGTTTTTTCCATCTGTTGATAATGTAATTGACAGCTGTCTCGCATGAAAATGTCTTTCTAAATCCAGATTTGTATTTATGCAGTAAGGCGTTTGATTCCATGTACTTTTCTAGTTGGCTTTTTACTACTTTCTCTATTATTCTCTCGCATGTTTTCAGTGTATTTATTGGACGAAATTCCTCACATAATTTTGTCTTTGCGATCTTTTGAATTGGAGTTATCATTGACTCTTTCCAATTGTCTGGAAAGCTTCCCGTTGTTACTGATTTATTTACTATATCCAACAATGTTCTTCCTATCACGTTCCAGCTATCAAGTATAGTCTTACTCGATATTCTATTAAAGTCTGGCTTGTTGTTCAAATCCTTACATACTATCCTTAATTCATCTATTATTATTCCACGAAACTTAAATCTAGAGCTTATCACAGGTATGTAGTTGGAATATTGCACATTTGGTATCGTGTCTCTTATGGATCTAATACTTTCAATAAAAAATTTATTAAATTTATCCGCTATTTGTAAATTTTCCTTACATTCTAGTTGGTTAAATATCACAGATTTGATTGCAGTTTGGTCTCTCTTCAGTATTAGGTTCTTTATCTCTCTCCACATCTCCTTTTGATCTTTTGCTCTATTAATTCTGTTATTTATAAACTTTTTCTTCTCATTTTCAATCCGAACTTTATAATAATTTCTAATGTTCTTGTATCTTGTCCACGCAACGTAGCTATTTTCAAAGATTGCTGTTTGATAATTATTAATTTTCCTCCTTTTTATTATTCTCAATTCATTATTAAACCATCTATTACAATTGGTGTCCACTATATATTTTTTAAACGTCATGCTTCTAACTGCATTTTCTAAATAATTATCGAAAAATATAACATTGTTATTCAGGTCATTATTTTTGTCACTCGCTGTTATTCCATATATTCTCCTACTGAACTGAGTTCTATTGTATTTAAAGAATTCAATTTCCTTTGTTCTTACACATTATATCTTATCTTTATAAAAACCATTTCTTCCCCAGTCTATATTAATGTCACCTGCTATAACTATATCACAGTTTCTTTCAGTTATCTCATCTAGAATTTCTTCAAATGTTACGATAAATTCAGATTCTGCACTGCTTGGCGATCTGTATATTGCCGCTACAACAAATCCATAATTTTTATATCTTGCTTCGTAGGCGCTTATCCAAATTTTTGATTCAATAATTTTCTCAGATAATTTTTTAACCTTCCACCTTTTTTCAAAATATACTATTACTCCTCCAGTTCTTGTTCAGTTTGATATCGTTGCGTAATGATTATAATTTTCAAGCATTATTTCTCGTTCTTCAATTTCACACGTTAAATGGGTTTCCGCAAGAATAATAAATTCAGGTTTTTCATCCACTGCTATTGTCTCTAATTGATCAAAATTGTTTATTAGTCCCTGTATGTTTGTGTATATTCCATATATTTGCTCTAGTTGTTATGCCACTTAACCTACACTTCTCTTTTTGGCATTCAATTTAACCTAAACTTATCCTGAAATTTTGTATTTCAATTCATTCAGAGCACTGAGTTGATCGAAAAAGATTACTTCTTTATGTACACTTGTGGAAACACAATTAAGTCACTTAAGGAAATTTTTCATTTTTGTAAAAATTAAAAAGATTTAAGAAGAATGGAAACAAAAACAACTAATATTTATTAATTTCATATGCTTAATAATTAATTAACAACAAAAGTCGCCGTGGTCTAGTAGGTAGGGTGTTGGCTTATTAGACTGAAGGCCCGAGTTCGAATCCCAGGTCAGACATCAAAACGAAAATATTTCTTCGGCGACTTCCTCTCAGCAGATTTCTGGCAAAAACTCTGAAAGTAAATAAAATTGCCATGAAAAGCTTCTCAATAAAATTTGTCGTTCGGAGTCGACTTTAAACTGTAGGTCCCGCCACTCATGTATAAAAAATTAACACACACAACATGAGTAGTGTGAGAAGCTAGGACTGAAGGGTGCGGGCTTCTTGGGGACGATTGCTGTAGACTGTCTAATGGTGAAGGTATAGCACTGGCCATTTTATAGTCACCTAGCAGGAACTCGATTCCTTGCCGTTCGCATTTTGAGATGTCCACAAACACTACTCCCTCTCTTCCACCTTCCTATAACCCATTTTCCTAAAAACCTGCACAATGCACTGCATGAGTAGGCGCCATACCATGAGTGCTGGTTTCCAAAAAAAAAAAAAAAAAAATACTTATTCATTATAAAAAAGGTTTTGGTACGAAATTGATATCAGACTTAAAATTTAAGTGGACACATAATTAAGTCATCTGAAAAAAATTATTGAAAATTTAATTTAATTGCTTTATTTTTCACGCAAACTATTTTGAACCTTTAATATTTTGTGGGGTACCGTTTTTGGCGTATTATTTCAGTATTTCTTTGTGGCATTGAGTTGATTAAATTGCGACACTGCTCAGGACTAATGTTATTCCATCCTGCCAGGATAACCTGCAAAGTGCTTTTTTGCTGCTAGGTTTTTTGGCTGCAACTGCTCGTTTCACGATCCCCCAAAGATTTTCAATAGGGTTCAGATCGAGACTTTGAGCTGGCCAATCAAGAACCCTTATTTTTTCCTCAGCAAACCAAGCTTTAACTACCCGAGATTTATGCTTCGGGTTGTTATGTTGTTAATGTTTGTTGTTAATTAATTATTAAGCATATGAAATTAATAAATATTAGTTGTTTTTGTTTCCATTGTTCTCAAATCTTTTTAATTTTTACAAAAATGAAAAATTTCCTTAAGTGACTTAATTGTGTGTCCACGACTGTACATATATATACATATATAAATGTATATTATGTCAAAAGGAATACAATTTTCTTTCATAAAACCATACCTTTATTGTCTACAGCGGAACTAAGACCATGACAGGATAATTTGTTTATTAATTCAACCATTTTATATCTCCAACGAAAAACATTTTTTCTAACCACAAAAAAAAAGCCTAAAAGAAAATTTAGCAAAAAAGGAACCGTATCCTAAATCTAATACATATTTTTAAAGACATTGCTATGAAATAAATCAAAAATCAAAACAGCAGAAGTAATGAGAAGTTTGTAATAAGCTTTCAGCTTTTTATTTTTGTCCATATAATGGAAAATGGATTTTATGTTAGAGAAGCTACTCAGCACTCGAAGTCACCTCACTCTGAACACCATTAATTCCACCAGATTCTTGAACATTAAATTCAGATATTTGTGTATTTTGAAGTCCTTCTTCTAACGAGGTAACTTCAGATAACTCTCTATCAGGCTGTATATTTTGTTCATCCAGCTTCTGTAAACATGGTGTTACTTCAGGTTCTTCATGTGCACTAATGACTCCTTCACTGACATTACATTCATTGTTACAATCATTATTCGAGTTGGATGATTCTTCCAGCAATTCTGGATTGATTCCACGAATAATTTCTGTTAAACGTTGAATCTCATTTCGGGCTTCTTCCAACTCGCTCTGAAGGTATGCAATATTATCGGCTTGTAGTCGAGCATCTCCCAAATTTTGCAACAAATACTGAGTAGGATCTTCCGGGCGTTCCTTAAGTATCCTTACGAAAACTTTTGTTAGTGATTCGATTATTCCTCCACGTTCCAAATAGCGTCTATATTCATCCCGCTTTGGGTCAATAGGCTGCAATAAACAAATCAATGTTTCATTAAAAATTCCTAAAGAAATTTAACTAAATTCTTATATGTAATACTTTAAACGCCATGTTGCCGGCTTTATTGTTCGCAATGGACGATTCTAGTAACGACTGTGTATAACGCAGTATTCCTCTAAATTTTTTTTCTTGTGCACTTAAAAATAACTGTTCTATTTAAAGGAACTGGAATGCAAAATGTGAAAAAAATATGTACTTTTAAAAAAGGTAAACAAAAAAATTCTACCTGGGTTAACACACTATCAATTTACTAAGTGTTGCCACTTATTTGTAATGCCCAAATTGTTAGTTTAAAACACGATTGCTAATGTATCTGCCGGTCTATTATATTACCAATCGGCAACATCGATTTTGTTTTGGTTGTCTTTTGACATATTTCACATCTTCAATGTTTACTTTACAAAGTCTAGATCATGGCATAATCATTTAACCATTTATTTATTTATTTATTTAATCATTAATGAATACGCCTTGGTCTAGATTTTAGTGAAGTAAAGAGAAAAACGAATTTATTATCTTGCAAAGTCCGTCAAGTCGTGAGATTTTTGGAGAGGGCAGAAGATAGAATGAAAAGTAGTACGGACTTGGCCGTACGGTCTTTTTCTCTTTTTTCTTATTCGTTCAAAGTTTAAAATTGACTAAAAACCATATTTTGGATGAACGTAAACGCAAGTTAAAAAGATAATTTAACAAAGGTTTATGAAGAATACTCTGTGTGAATCTTAACAAAGTGGCTTCGTTCCCCGTTTGTTGTTTATATGTAGTTCTGTAACTGTCAAAGTAAACTTTGAATATGAAAACTCAAAATAATATATACAGGTAGTCCCCGACTTACGACTATTCGCACTTACGACCATTTTTTTCCAAGTTTTTTCATAGAAAATACTTAAAGATGACAAATATGTAGTTGCGGGGAATCCTTAAAATATATGATAAAAATTAAAAAAAAAAAAACAAATTAAAAAATTTCGATTTACATACATATTTCAGTACAACTAATACATTACATTATCTAAGTCACAATTTTTTTATATGAAATTCGACTTACGACTTAATCGACTTACGGCCGATGACCAGCAACCTATCTCGGTCGTAAGTCGGGGAATACATGTATATAAAACAATTTGAAAGAATTTGTTATATTAGGTAAAGACTATGCAATGTATTTACACAGCACGTTTACCTTCATTGTTTCATTATAGCCAGCAATGAAACCATAAGTGAAACCAGTTAATATCAATATGTTTTGATGTTTGTGACACCTCAAATGGTATATGAAAAGAAACCAGAAACACGACTACAGACTGTGCAACCAACAAAGAAATATTTTTGATTTCATAAACACGTTGCATAGTTCATTGCAAAATGCATCTTTTAATAACTTTTATTACCTTATATAAATGCAAGAGTACTATGAAAAGAATCAGCAAAGGATAATAACTTGGAGGCGCAGGTAGTCTCCTAATTTATTACTGTTAGGGTTGAGTCTCGATTTCCATTAGAGACTCTGGCATAGTACACTACTTCGGTCATAATAATTGGATATAATTGTAATGCAATTAACCCTAAAACCCTACCCTGGGTGCTCGAGCACCCAGCTTAATATTTAAAGTGTTGTCATACAATGAAATTTGGCAACACAGTATTTTAATTCTGTTAGTTTTCCTAGATTTTCATGCTGTTCAGATTTCATTAGTTTTCAGAGAGCTTCTTAAGCGGTAAGTCGTTTAAATAGTTGATACTGGGTACTGGAGCACCCAGGGTAGTAAAAACGGTAGTTTTTTGAGCTAATCATTCTATATTTGTTTTTTTTTTTTTATCGAGAAGGTAATTTCCTATTATTTAGTTGCATGAAACTTTATTATTTTGGTGTACATACATATATGTATACTTATGTAGGTGAAATTATTTAAGGTTAAACTGTCAAGTCTGGTCGCCGTAGTCTAGTAGGTAGTGTGTTGGCTTATTAGACTGAAAGGCCGAGTTCGAATCTCAGGTCAGACATCAAAACGAAAATATGAAAATATTTCTTCGGCGACTTCCTCTCAGCAGATTTCTGACAAAAACTCTGAGAGTAAATAAAATTGCCATGAAAAGCTTCTCAAAAAACTGTCGTTCGGAGTCGACTTTAAACTGTAGGTCCCGCCACTCATGTATAAAATTAACGCACACAACATAAGTGGTGTGAGAAGCGAAGTCGTAATCCTGACTGAAGGGTTGTAATGACCAAATATGTATGTAAACTGTCAAGTGTAATGGCAGGTTCGCGTTGGCAATTGACTGATGATATGATTGAAAGGCTTCTCGAGCTCGATTCCGATGATGAGGAATTCTTCGGAGGCATGGAGTCAGACGATGAGCCTGATGAAATCATTGAAGATTTTAGGGATGAAGAATTTTCTTCAGAAGATGAAGAAACACTAGCTAACTTACAAGCAAGAACAAATAATTTTCTAAAAGTGTTGAGTGTGCCGAGAAGAATGAAAAAAATTCTGCAAAATTTATTTATAGCGGAGCCCTTACATTGCTGGGCTACTGTCCACAAAAAGGTTATAAAATTATTATCATCAATGCACATTAATCCTGATAAAGACAAAACTGTCCCTTTGCCAGAAATGATCGGTTTTTATAATAAAACAAAAGGAGGGGTTGACACGTTCGATCAACTATGTCATACTTATTCAGTATCACGAAAAACTCGTCGTTGGCCCTTATGCCTATTTTTTGGGCTATTAAATACCGTTGGTATTAACTCTATAATATTGTTGAACCAAAGTGAAGCATTAAATAAAGAAAAAATACCGAATAGACGTACTTTTTTGAAAACTTTATTGCTACAGCTAATAACACCTTATATGGAGTAGCGTAGAAATTGGCCCACTTTGAGTACAAATATTCGTGAAATGATAAATGGCATGCTGAAAACGCCACATAACCCTGATAGGCCAGAGGGACTGCCAAAAAAACAGGAACGATGCAGATTCTGTCCTACCTCGAAAGATAGAAAAAGTAAAACTTTTTGCAACAAGTGCCAAACGCCTATCTGTGGAGAGCATCAAATTAAAATGTGCCCCAAATGTATATAAAACTAATTTTGTTCTTTTTTTCTTTAAAGTTCTATCATAAATAAACAATAAATACATGAATATAATAAAAATATGAATTTTACAACTTGTTTTCCTAAATTTATAACTCATGTGAAAACTGGGTGCTCGAGTACCCAGGGTAGGAAAAGTCAATATAAAATGTGGGTAGGGTTCTAGGGTTAATAAATAAATAATAAGTAAAAAGATAATAATAAATAAAATATGTAAAATTAAAAGCAGTAAATAACAACTAATCAAACTATGCAATTTTAATAAACTGCTTAAATATATTTAAACTGAATTGTTCTTTCTGGATTAAGCCAAGTACAAGTTTTTTCTCAATATTTCTTTTACAATCTACAAAAAAGGTAATAAGTAAATTTTATAAATAAATAAACATATAATAAACTTCCGTACTGCACTCTCTTGAGAACATTAATACTCATACATTTCATATCTTAAATATTACTGCAGTTTTTTTTTTTAAGAAGTCTAATTTATCTGCGAACTTCAGTTATCATCAACTGAAATTTTCGTAATATTTCGATGTTGTGTATGTGTTCCCCATAATTGTATACCGTATTTCCATATTATTTCTGGCATTGCATGCATATTCTAGTTTGTTTCCGAAACTAAGATAATTTTGGAATCCTGTTTGTCATGAATCAAGTATCCACAATAACTGCTTATGTTTTAAATTTTAATGAAATATTTTTATTTTCATACGATTTTTCCATGTCTGCGATCAATGTGCATCCCTAACGTTCGACCGTTCACGTTGAGGTATTTGGTTGTTATTAAAGATCACTTCTGGAAAATTTACCTAGTCTTACATTAACTCAGTTCTGTTTAAAAAATATCACGTTTCTCAAAGAGTTAAACAGATACAACTTCTTACCTTGTTAGATTGTTACATACATAATTGGTTATTACAACACTTCAGTCAGGATTATGACCTAGCTTCTTCCACCACTTATGTTTTGTGCGTTAATTTTATACATGAGTGGCGGGACCTACAGTTTAACTCTCCGACTCCGAACGACAGATTTTTGAGAAACTTTTCATGGCAATTTTTTTGCTCTCAGAGTTTTTGCCAGAAATCTGCCGAAAGGAAGTCGCCGAAGAAATATTTTTCATATTTTGGTTTTGATGTCTGGCCTGAGAAAATTGCAATCTATCTGTTGTTTGATCTATGTCAGACACAAAGAAAAAATATATTTTAAAAGCAACAGAATGATCTCTCTGTGTGATTTTGGCGCACTATCTGCTGCAAATTTTAGTAAATTTTATATATAAGGTATGTATGTATATTGTGCTTTATAAATGAATCACAACTGTCCATCTCAAGCCGAAAAACAAATTTTTTTTAGCAACGTTAATAATTATCCGAATTACTACTTTATTGTTATCTTTATCGACATACATAGGGAAAATTAAAAAAAAATTATATTGTCGTCGAAAATCCAAAAGTACGTAACAAACATTTTTCTAATTTTACAGGAGAAGCAAAAAAAGTTATAAAATAACAAGTACTTCATATGTAGAAACATTTTGAATTATTGATATAAAAACGTTATTTTAAAATTTGGGAGAGATATGTTAGATAACCTCACGAATCATAATCAATCAAAAACTCGATTTTGATTTTTTGGATGATACGTACTTTTGGATTTTCGACGACAAAATATAACTTAACATATTTTTTACTAGAAATTGCGTTTTTATTCTGCCAAACAAATATTTTGTATTATTTTCAAATTAGCAAGAATTTTTAATAATTGACGCTAGAAAAAAACCAAAACCATTTTAATTACTATTTGGAAAAAAAAATTATATTTTATTTAAAAAATCATTAATCACACATTTTAATCAAGATGTGTCCAATTCGCAGTCCTCTCAATTAACGTCCAATATTCTCTTGAAATTTTTTCACGCATTCTGATTGTCATAATTCAATTAAATTAAATTTGATATCAATTTTCGTTTTTTAGATGTGTTAGCAAAAATATATTCTAATACATATATAAAATTCTCGTGTCACGGTGTTAATGGTTAAACTCCTCCGAAATGGATCGACCGATTTTCATAAAATTTTGTGTGCCTATCGGATAGGTCTGAGAATCGGACAACATCTATTTTTCATATCCCTAAATGTTAAGAGGGCGTGGCAAATCGTTAAAAGTTAGGTACATTTAGGTACATATTGATCATAGACGAATAAAATTTGGTGGGTAAGTTCTTAGAGTCGATATCGACAATCCCACCAAAAATGGGCGTGACAACCCTTCCCATTTAAAAGATACCTATAAGTCGGCTAATTCGATGGTTCATAACTACATATGTATGTACATATATAATATGTATGTCTGTTAGTTTTTGTTTTGGAGCGAGTACAACAACTACAACTTCGTCAGCGCTACCCATGATTCGGGCCTCTTATTGCTATTCTTTGTATGCCTCACATAAATAACGTACCGACTTCGATTAAATTTTGAACTAGATAGATACATAGATCCACACACTTATAGTAAGTTAGTTATTTTTATATAACTGTTTTATGCAGCGTATTACAATAAATATATAATGTGACCTATTTTGGGCAATAGAAAAAATCTATTTTGGGCGGGACGAAGTTCGCAGGGTCAGCTAGTTTATTTATACAAATGCTTAAACAAACCTAAAATCTTGTTAAATTTTTAATAGACAACTTACTTTGACTAACCATATTAGTGTTATCTGTGAAAAAAAATATACGCTATGTTAAGGAATATATAAATATTGTAAATATTTATATCAATTCTTATTGTTTTTATAAGTGTACTACTTTTTCAGATTGTACTAAACGAAATATGAATAAATAAATATTTTTCACTTCATAATCTAAAGCCATTTGTCGCACTGCTTATCGTTTTTAAAATTTATTAAATTTTCTTCAGATTTTTATTTTTTTGTTTCATATAAACTTGCAATCTTGCGAGTATTTAATTATCTGAACATTTGGAATACAGTGGGTAAGCCTATAGTCTTGAATGTGCTTAATTCAAAATGGGAACTGATGCACATTCCTTTATTCTTTGGCTTCCCATTTTCCACCTAAGAATTACGAGATGATGATAGGCAATCAGTTGAAGATGAAAAACAGTTTCTTATATTACCTGACGACTACTAGTTTATACAGATATTATGGGAAGATAAAGATGTTAAATTAAAATTCTTTTATAAAACATAAAGCACTCGATATCTTCCCACCGAAAACCGGACGAAAAATCTTTTCGATATAGGATTAGAAGTTTTAAATAATATACGGGGGTCCCTCATTTGATTTTTATTAATTTCAAATAGTAGCGTCTATTACGGTGCGTGCAGATTATCGAAATAAACAAATAAGGTGCCAGTGTTACAGATTTTGAAATTACCATCAGTCCGTTTTTTTTTCTACGATTACGCATGTCTTCTATTATTTAAACGTAGATACATACATACATATTTATATACATAAATATATACACAAACAATTTTTCTATACAAATATTCGACTATACTTGTATAACAGAAATTTCATAAAATAGGTAATATCGTCACAATAAATAAATTATATTAAAAAGATATAATAGAATATACATACATATATGTATACATTTGTAAATATTAACTCGTAAAACGATTTATATTTTTTTTTTTGTGTTAAGAAAGTGCATATACTAATTAATTTACATTCATATACTATTTATTATTTAGAATGAAAACCTTGGAAAACACTTTTATGCGTGGTTCATCACCATCTTACTCCGACGAGGTCAATTCCGAAAATGTTATATCAGCTACTCTACCAATTGGTTCCTTACGTCAGGTAGAACGGGAGACAATAAAAGCATTGAATAACAAGAGTTTTTACAAGGCACATAGCGAACAAGAATTGGAGCAACAACATCAACATCGATACGATGTGACTAAACCTATTAAACAAGGACGAAACACTTTTGCATTTTGGACTGTAGTCATTATTCTATTAGTGTTGACTGTGGGAAATTTGCTTTTAACTCTTACAATAATAGGAGTTCTACACATGGGTAAGGGTATACATGGCATGGAATTGATACCAGAAGAAGATGTTGTGAAATTCTATGGCGATACAGACCTTGATAGAATATTTACAAAAAACATTGGACAATTCGAAGGTTTTATCAATGAACCTGTAACTATTACTGGCGATGATTCCCCAGTATATGTGCGTATGCACCACCGAAATAGTCAAAGTGTTAACCGTATAATTATTGATAGGATGGGTGTACAGTTTCGTGGTATAAATAGCTTCGAACTCAAAGATCCTGCCAACGGTGATACAGTTTTTACAACACATCGCCCACACTATAACATACCACAGGGCGCAGAGAAGCTAATATCGAAAACCAACAGCGCTAGCCGTATTGTTAGTCCTACTGAGAAGAGCTTATCGGTTTCCTCTGCAGATAATCGTATTTTCATTAAAGGTTCTGAGGGCATACACATAGATTCTGCAAATGTTTACATGCAAGTGGAAAACAATATTCAAATAAACTCAACACAAGGAGGTATTTATCTACAAGGAGGTTCTGAAGGCATTTATCTAGACATTAGTAAAATACCTATAGTAAATTCTGAAATGGGATTACGTACTGGTAATGTACAATACAAGTTGTGTGTTTGTTTGCCACAAGGTATAGTCTTTCGCATTGCTATACCGCGAATGCATAACAGCTCTAAAGTGTCATGTGCACATTTCAGTGGAAAACATGATCCATGCTCAGTTAACTAATATTACACCACGAGTATATACATATGTATGAGGACTCAAAAAAGAATATAGTATATAGTATAGTACATAGTATAGTATAATTTATTCGTTTATGTTATTCAACATTAAAATACAGAATATTTCTGAAAAAATTTAAATAAAGTAAACTTAAATATATCTTAATATACAAGGAAAAGGAAAAACTGAATTGATTGTGAATTCATTCACACATGGACATTAAAATAGATACTGAGTTATTATAAAAATGATCGATTTCAAGTTATTTTTTTATGAAAAATATTTGTAAACCGAAATGAAAGATAAATACAAAAGTAAAAACACAAAATTCATTTTGTCATTAAAACAAGTACATTAAAGAGCAACATAATATCAAAATTATATCAATCACCACTATATTTACAAATACCTATATAAGCAAAAACCGTCTGAGAATCCCTATCTGTTGAAACTGTTCCACAACTGAAACTTATTTCAGACATTCTCTTTCTTAAGTCGGGTTTTTAACAGTTCCCAAAAATTTACAAAAGCGTTGAGATCATTACATAACGCTAACGTCATTATAACCGACCAAATGCTTAACATGCCTGTATAAGTATTTGGTGTCCTTAGCTTGGTATACTACAGTAATGTTGTAAATATATTAATCGTCAAAGAAGACCATGACATCCTCAAAGCGAAGTTACCGCATTTGACTATATACATATTTACTAAAAGCTGCTAGAAGAAAGCGACTTTATAATTAGTTTCGTACAAAATGTGAGAGTATAATGTTCAGTTTTAACTCGCGATAAAAAAGAATATTTTAAAAATACAATTACATATGATTCACACCTGAAACTGGTTGCTTATGAAAGATTTTTTATAACTTTTTAAGTAGAAATTTGTCGACAGTCGACTTTCTGATTAAAGTAAGCGTACGATGTAAAATGGTGATGAAAATGTCTCGAATATTCTTAACTTTCCTTCTCTAGATCAATTTGAATGGTAGCGAGGAGATGAGTAATAACGATTTGAAACTACACAAGACTCTGCAAATCTTGCGGAAATTGTGACCAGAACGTTTTTCTAATAGTATCTGAATATAGATAATAATTGAAAATTTTGTATTTAATATTATTAGGATCGGTTGAATTCAATGTGTCAAAAATCAACACTGATTGGCCGTAAATGAATACATAAATCGGAATTAAGTTCACGTGCAAGCATAGTAGACATGTCAACTATCAGTTGAGTTGAATAGGATTATACTACAACCAAAGTCATTTCATTTTGTTTTTATGTGAATTTTTTATATTTATTTTCAACCTTTTTTACACTACTGAAAGAAATAGACAGAAGAAAGCAAAAGTTAAAAAATTCTTATTCAGAAAATGTACAACAAACTTATCATAGCAAAAATGTATTTAAATTCAGTATTTTCCAAATTTATGGTAATTGTTTTTAACAAAGATTCATTCCATTCGAATACACCATAAAAAATTACACCTAGCCTATGGCTAACTTGATAATAAGTATTACTTTTTTTAATTCGTGGCCAATAAATCTAAAAATATTCAAATAGATGAATAAGAATAAGTCATTAAGCTGAATAAGACCTTTATGTTTTTCTTTTTTATAACTAGTTATAGCTAATGATAAAAATAAAACTTATAATATGTCTAATATATGTATGTGCAGTGTACGGATAATTTGTTTGTTTAAATAAAAGCCAATTTACAGTGGAAACTAAACACCAGGCGGTGGCGGTTCTTCGTAACGTACAGCTTTGTTAGGGGCTATATCAATGTCATCTGGTACCATACTAAGAAGCTCTGCTTCACTTAGTTTTGCTAACAGGCTAGTCGTTGTATTTGCACTTGTATCTCTGTTTGTATCTGATGTAAAAAAACAATTTTAAGTATAAAGTCAGAAAATTAAAATAACTTTCAATATAATTTATGTTGCTTACTTGTTGATGCCGAACTGTCCATAGGATTATATTGATCTACTGATGATGAAGACGTAGTCGGTTTTAATAATGATCCAATAACTGGTGGTGGTGGGGCAACAATTGAGTGATCTTTTCCTGTTGTTTTAATACTAGCTAGAATTTGCGATAAATTCGACGGTATTGATATATTTGCCAATACGTTTGACGTCGATGTAGAATTCGTACCAAATGTCTATAAAATAAATATTATTAGCACCATTTGCAATTTTGAAGTGTTGATTTGTTACCGAAGGTTCTCCAGTTAATAGGCCTGCGATTTCCATTTCTTGGGCCGCTATCTGCCTATTAATTTCTTCCATTTTGCGTTTTAGATCATCTTCAGCAGCTTGCAGCATGTGGTCTCCACCACTGGACATTTTTATTGGCAACAAAGGTAAATCGTCATCAGAACTTCCACCCGGTGAATACGGCTCGTCAGCATCATTTTCATTTAACTTCGACAAAGGCGGTGGGATAATCGCTGAAAAAATAGTAAAATAAATAATAATCTCTTTATTTAAAGAACAAAAACAAAATTACATTTTTGTGCTTTAGAAGCTATGGGTGCCTTTATTATAGCATCTATATCAATTTCATCAACTTTTTTCTGAGGAACTGATTGACGAAGTTTTTTTGTTTTTGGACTTCCAGGTGGGGTAAAGGTATCCACATTGTCAGTTCGAACTGAATGCTAATCAAAAAAGAATCATATTTACAAAATAAAAAATGTAATCACAATTAAATATACTTTGTTTAAACCGGATGAAATGCTTGACGCTCCTAAGGCCGATTGATTTGGAACAGTTCGTTTACTACCAACTACTCGTACTATGATACCAATTAAAACATCTGGCCGACATTGATCATCATAAAACTCCACAGGCTCTGAGGGTTCTAATTGGGTTGGAACATTTTTTCCAGAACCTAGAGGATATATATAAAAATCTTTTATTTGTGTAGATGTACTTTTGATGACACCCAATCTATTGCGATTATCAAGATATTCATAAAGAATTTTGTAAGCAGCAGTTTCTGATTCGTTAGCTGGTATTAGACGAATTACAACTATCTCCTTGTTTGGACTTCTTTTTATTTTCGAAATATAATCCCATACAGTTTCAGGACCTATACGGCCAACTACATCCAATTCCCTTGGCAATAGTTTAGCTAGATTTGTTGAATTGCCAACTATTGGCTGAATTGTCAGCTGAAATGACGTAACATCGACCATATTTATGTTACCAGTCCATAAAGAAATTATACTGTATTGAATATCGCCAGAATATGCTGACGAAGGACCTAAAGAGGTCATGAACTTAGCATATGGGTCATGGGGTGGAGTAGGTATGGAAACTGTGCTAGTTGGTTCTTGATCACTTTCGACCGAACTTATATTAGCTGGTATGTCGACTGCAATTGAAAAGTCGCTGCTGCTACTACTTGTGGATACAGTGGATGTTGCAGACTGTATTGCCAATGGTGTAACCGCAGTTTTTCTTTGGTTCTCACACTCCTTATCTTTGTCTGTAACAAGGTTAGCTGCTTCTTCTATAGTTTTTGTTGATTCCAATATTTTATCTATTAAATTATAAGTTTCTAGTGGGTTATTTGATCCCTTCTGTTGTTCGCTTTGTTTTTGTTTAGTAAGTTGTTTTGAATGCATTACTATGTACTTTCTGGTTTCCGATTTCTTTTCGTTACCTTCAATACGATATTCACGTTCAGTACGTTCCTTACCGCGGTCCTTATCTCTCATGCGATCTTCTCGATCGCGTTTTTCCTCTTTATGGCTACTCTTGTAACGCTTTTCGCCCCTTTCACGACTACGGCTTCGAGAACGACTACGACTTCTTTTTCTTGAACGTGATTTATCATGATGTCGATCCTTGCTTTTATGACGTTTATCACGATCCCGTTCCTTTTCTCGACTTCTAGAGCTTTCTTTTTCTTTCTCCTTTTCCCTGTCTTTGTCTTTGATGCTTGGACTTGATGTCTTTACCTTATCTACATCATACATTATAAAAGACTCTGCTGACAAGTGTGAACTTAACAGTAAAGTAGAGTCAACATCTGACACATGTTGCTGGAGTTCTTTGCGTTCGGTTGAAGTATCCGCATTATCTGGGAGTTCGGATTTATTTAATGCTGACACAACATCTTCCACTGGTATGGTAATGTCAACATTTGCATAATCCGATGATTTACCTTCAATAACCTCTTCTCCTTTGTGCGTTTTAAGAACATAATTTTTTGCACAAGCTAGCATATCCAATTCTGATTTCTTAATCATTTCCAATTGATGTTTTGCTTCTTGCTCTCGCCATTGTGCTAATTCCTGGCTGGCCATTTCTTCAGGTGACATACGTACTAACTGCTTTGGTTCAATTAATTTGCCACAAATCTTCGCAAATAAGGTATGATTTTTTCGGTCTTTAATATTAAATATTAATGATCGATATTTAGCTTTATATTTACTTCCGGTATCACGATTAAAATAGTTATACATTTCTAGTTCTGTCGTTTTTACAAACTCTTCTACTTCCGCTTCTGATAATTTGGGAACTCCTCTAACTTTCGAACCTTCGCTATCCTTTAATTCAGTTTCATTGGAAGAACTTGACATCCCTTCTTCCTTAATACGTAATAGAAGTTGTTCTTTCAGAGTTCGCCGAACGACGAAACGAATAGGCTCTCCATCAGTATTTGCTGATTTGCTATTACTTTCTAGACTTGTTTGACGTTTTGGAGCTAAATTTTTATCCTTATTAACAACTTTAGACTCCTCCGTAGATTTTGTTACCTTGTCAGGTTTTATTCCTACTTGCTGTGGATACTTTTGTAATTGCTTAGGTGTGCTTGGTCGTGAATTTGTAGACGTAGGGAAACTTTTTACATGTTCAACCATAATTTTATTAGATTTAATCGCGGTTTGTGAAGAAGAGCTCAGAGTATTTGACTCTATTTTAGACAGAGGGGCATTGCTTGCTAATGAAAACATTTTTAAAGGCGGAGGCGAAGTTGCTGATTTTAATATACTTGGTGAAGATGAATGTTGTGAACGTATCTTTTGTTTTTTCTAAGAACAAAATTCACTTTTTAAAATATATATACTAATCCTAATATAATGTGTAGTACTTACCTCCAAATCTAAAGCTTGAGCACTACCAGGCTGAATTACTTCAAATGTTGGATTATCTTGTAACCATTTTTTTAGATTTGTAGTAGTAGGAGCGTTATTTCCTGTTATTATGCGGCCAGATTTACGCTCATATACATTCACCTAACGTAAGATAAAAATTGAAACAAAGAGAGAAAATAATTATACTTTGCACTACTCACCCTTTCCAGTTTTGGCTTGCGATCGGCAGCAGAAAGTAATTCTTCGAACAATCCCTTCGGTTTCTTTTTCATTTTCTCATCGCTAACACCTTTGCTTACTGGACTTGATGCGCTATTATTTTCCGTATGCGATTTGATCATTAAGGAATTTAATGCGTTCTGAGCATGTTTCCTTATACAATCATCGCTACAGTATATAGAATTGAAACGTGCAAATTTTTTGCAAACTATACACAAAGTAGTATTTTTGGTTGGGCTTGTACTTGTTGCTGTTGTTGTTGTTGCGGAAGAAATTGATATGGTCGCAGTTGTTGCGGAGCTCAACGCTGTAGTAGTTGTTATTGGGGATATAGATTTAATAACTTTCACATTATGATGCTGCTGTTGTTGTGGTGTCGAGATCTGTTTTACTACCGTTATTGTTCGAATAGGTGTTCCCGTTTGCGTACACATTTTTAAATTAGCTTGTCCTGATGATATAAATAACTTTTTTTGACCAGTCGTCATACTGCCAGTGGTACTATTAGTCGATGTTTGTATAATTGTCGCCCTTTTCGTATTCGATGTATTGTAATCTTTCAAATTTATAATTTGTCCACACTGCAATTTTACTGGCGGAATTGATTCCTTAGTGGAAGTAGATTCATTACTTGTAGTAACAGTTATGTTTTCAACAACACTTGATTTGTTTTCAGTTTGTAAATTGTGTTCGATAGGCCTTCTAACATTGTTATCTGCTACTGTAACAGTAGAGGTCAAAGGTGGTAACACTGATGAAACATTAACAAGAGTAGCATTACTAATCGTTAAAGGTGCTAATTGTTCCGCATTTGTTGTTGGTGGTTTTTTAATCAACATTTCGGTAATTTTTGGTTGTTTCTGCAAGAATATGTTTTTAATTTAAATAGGTTTTATTAAGAACATCTTATATTACCTTTTCCTCTTGCTTTTTTAAACACTTCGGACATGTCCAATCAATCCCTTTTTGTTCCATTTCTAATCCCATAGCTTTAGTTATACTAACACAAGTTCCATGAAACCAGTCTTCGCATACATCACAACAAATCATAAATCGATTATTATGTGGTTGTCGACAAATACACCAAAGTCTATAAATAACAACAATTTACTATTTTTACCGTCATCGAGAGTTAAATATACAAAAAATTTCTGTCAGTAAAAACAGTCTGCTGAAAATGTAATTTCTTAATACAATTTATAAAACCCTTTAGTTAAAAAGTATAGAAATAGTTGGTTAAATATTTTGCATACTTATTTGGATCATCATCATCGTCCTCTTCTGAATTTGTGGCTTCAGCTTCAACTTGAGATTTATTTGCATTAGATTTATTACCACTCTTCTTAGCTGTTGTTGTTCTACGACCTGATGTCGATTTTTGATTACTCGCTGTATTATTCTCTTTAGAACCTCGTCTTTTACTGTTAGTATCTTGAAGTTTCTTTTCCTGTGCAGTAACAACATTGCTACTAGCTATTATTGTTGAAGAATTGGAGTGTAACGAGCTGTCTGAAGGAGAATCATTCGACATAGCAGTAGAATTAAAAGATGTATTCGTTACAGTGGCATTAGCAGAATTGGGTTGAGCTTGCGCACGTCTTTTTGCTCGAGTGGTAGGAGCTTCCATTGGGGGCAAAGTAATTACGCGACCATTTCCCCTTACAATTTGTATCGGTTCTTTGCGTAATAAAGTTGTTAATTTTGAAGATGGATTAGATGACGTTGTTACTGTTGTACCACCTCCAATCTTAGATGTACTATCTGCATTCGATATTATTGTCGGCGACGAACCTAAAGAAGTTGATACATTTGATATAGACATTTGAATAATACTCTTAGTGGTCGAGGCAGACTTGTCCTAAAAGAAATTTTAAATAAAGAGAAATTTTAAATAAGAGTAAAGAGGAAAGAATGAGCTTACAATAAAAGCTTACTTCAATCTTTAAGGTCTGTTGGGAAATTGGTACCAAAGGAGGAGGATGTTGGTTGCCAATTACAGTGCTGTTGATGTTTTGCTCATTGCAAACGCTCGTACCAAATACTTGCTTTTCAACAGCTTCTTGTAGCGTTTTATCATCCTTTATTAATTCTACCACTTGTTGCAATATATCATCAGGTAAATCGCCAGTGTCATCTCCGTCAGATGTGGCTAGCAAAGAGGCGCTTGTAATATCGATTCCTCCAACGATGTTATTTGCGGATGACGATGATGTTACAGTTTGATTTAAAATGTTGAGATTATCCGAAATACATTTGTTACTTACACTGTTGCCGGAAACTATCTGGGATACGTTTTGAACCGTTTCAGTTACGTTACGTATTTGAGTATTTGAGGATACTAAGACTTTTTCAGTACTCTCTAACATTTTCACCAATTCCGGAATATTTTCGTTCAAATTTGTTATTTTTTCATCAGTTTTTTCATTTGATTTCTGCATCTCATCTTGAACAATTGAATTAATAAGATCTAATTGCTTATCGTGCTCTGCTTCCAATTCGGATGAACTTTGATGCGTTTGAATAGATATTTGCACTGGCAATTGATTTTTCGCTGCTGTTTCCAACGGCATAAAACCTTTTATTGTTGACGAACCTGACGACGTCGGTGTCAGTGTTACGAAAGATGTTGTGGTGCCAGAATGCGATGACTTTGGTACTGTTGTAGTATCAACTAATTTAAGCGCGGTCCGTTTTTCACATTGATCTATTAACGTTGTCAAATCAGTAAATCCTTTTGTTTTGGGACTTGTCATAACCTGCTGTAAAGTAAAGTCTCACTGTACAGTTATGTACCTCATTATATTCACCTTTTACTTACCTTATTTATAACTATTTCCTTATGAGTTTGAGGAGAATTTTGTAAAACTGTGCTTTTTTGTTCCAATGACCCCTTGACTACAACGTATGTTTTCGGTGATAATGATATCGAATTTGAATTTCCCGGGGCACTCATTAAAAGCTTATTTTCAGTTGGTTTTTTAGGAATTGGTGGTAACGCTGCTACAGCAGGGGATAGTGTGTTTGTTTGCGCAGTATTATGTAAAATCTTAGATGGTGTCGATCTAACAGTTATGCGAGATGTATCTGATACATTTTTTACAATCGATTTTTTCGGTATTACATTTGACGAACTACTAGCGATAGCCGTATTTGGGAGATCGTTAGTTTCATCTTGGCTATAAAATCGTCTAGGTTTTGAAATAGATTTATTAACCACTAAGTGACGTCTTGATGATTTTGAAAGTTTTGCTTTGCGTTTTCGTCCTTTAGGATTATTAACATCAAAATCTAAATCACTGTCGCGATCATTATCAGTTTCGGCTGAATCATACGTTTCACTAAAATCACTTTCATCTTCGCCACCAATTTCATCATCGTTTTCTTCCGGCGATGAAAGTTTATCTTCATCTCCGATGTAGTCTTCGGGTGTCACTTTTCTCTCCTTGTTGTCTTTTTTAGCCTTCTTACCACTTGAAATTCCCTTATCTTTCAATATATGAGAAGATATAATTGATTTAGTCGTAATGTGGTCCAATTTTTGTGAAATTTGTTGTTTCTTTCGCACAAATATCTGTTTACACCCTGTCGACTGCAAAATGTTACCTTTACGATTTGCCGCTTGTTTTTCAGCTTCTAATTTGTCAGCAGCTAATTTTGCTTTCATTTGTGACGGTGAAGTAAAAGGAGTATAACAATGATCGTTTTGTATGACAAATAGCTGAAATTCATAATCACTTTGACTTTTCTTATCAGTTTCTAAACCGGCCATTTCTGAAAAGATTATTAATTATTAAAACCTTGGCAAAGGAAGTACTATAACATAATAAAATCAATAAACTCACTTAAAGCTTCTTTAATAATTTCATTTGCATCATCTGGCGGATAGAATTCCTCTAAACGCAAACCTACAATTTCTGGTCGATCCTTCTTACGCCTACGCGAAAGCTTCTTTTGCTTGATCGCATTCGGTTGCCGTCCTCGCCGACGAATTTGCTTTCTTTGTTTAGTTTTATTATCTTCTATTGCATCAGAATCTGAACCTTTGACGATTTTTTTCTCCCCATTGTTATCTTCATCATATGAAGAATCCCCATTACCAACAGTATCATATCTATTGTCACATGAAGAACTGCCATCATCGTCTGAGCGTAAACTGTCATCTGCTGAACCAACTTCCTGCCGTCTCAGCATTTCCTCTAATTTTTCGGCTTCGTCTTCTTCATTCTGCATGCTCGGCGTTGGAGAAGTCAAACGTATAACACTAATCGAAGAAATTCTTTTTTCTTCTGCAAAAAAAAAAAATAAATTCATTTTTCTGTCTTATATCGATTTCTATATAATCGGCTGACGTACCAATAAGATTTTCTAATCCCTTATCATCAAATCTTATACCATTTTTACCATACACTACCACTAAATTTGAGTCCGATGTATTAGCATAATCGCTGGAATCTCCTGTAGGTTGTGAATTGCTTTCAATGAACACAGAGCTTGACATCTTCCTGAACACGATTATAATCACTATTTGTGGGCAAAAGGAAAAAGTTTATTTGTGTGTTCAAACAATTTATAAAATATATTTACATTGTAGAAATATAATAAAATTAAAGCCATCACTTCTTTTACTTCCTAAAGTACACTAGTTCACCCGGTATATTGGTTTTAAACTCGTCGAAAGAAAATATTACCAGTAACGAATATAAAAACAAAGCAACTCGAGAAATAAGACACTGTTTTTTTTTCTATTTATTCTTTAACTAAGTGTCCGCCTTAGAAACGAATAATTTTAGTTCTTAACTAAAATATTTGAGTACTTGTGATTAATTATAGATTACAAAATGTAGCATATATTATATTATAAAAATAAAGCACTATTTTTACAAAATTTTTAAGTTTTCATGGCTAAATTAAATATTTTTGGGTCGCGTAATATAAGACAAAGCGCAAAAACAGAAATTAACACGAGTTCTAAGGTATTCCACAAGGTGGCGCCTACAACTATAAATATTTAATATTAAACAAGTGTTGCCAAAATAAATATACAAAAACGATAAAATTAAACAAGATTTAACGAGAAATCTTAAAATATAAATATGTACATTTTTTTTAGCGGAATGAGAGTGAATAGAGGGACAGCTGCTCTGTTGATATTATGGATAAGAAATTTTGGTACTTTGAATATCCTTGTGAATAGTACTATCTGTGTTTTGGTTGGGTTAACTCACAGTCACATTTGTTGCACTATTCCGAAAGTAATTTTAGATCTTGGCCTGTAGTCACTACTACCACGTCATTCGCATAGGCGATAGTCACGCGGATAATTCTTTCCAGATGGTCAAGATCGAGGATCCATAGTAAGGGCGAGAGTGCATTGAGGCGCACAAAGTAGATCCAATACGCCTCTATTTTTGCAGTCTTTCAACAAAAGCAGCAAACTCAAAGTAAATATCAAGTTGTCTCATGGCGTTAATAACCGACTTCAATTTATAGGAAGCTCCATCTATATCGAGGGAAAAGATCAGAGTATATACCTTGTAGTAAAGGGATTGATGGGATAATCCAACGTAGACGTCGTTAATTCTCTCAAACGTCTTTAGTAGAAATGAGAAATGAGGATACGCTTGTATAAAAAATCACATATTATTTTAATTCTCTATTTCATGCATCTTATTTATTGATATTGTCGCCAAAATAACTAGAAATTAATATAAGCTATAAATAAGAATAAAATTAAAATAATTATTATCATGTACTCTAAATATAAAAGTAATACAAATTAGTCTAACCCGATGAGGTTAGGAAGTCTTTCTTATCCATAATACAGTACACAAATCTGAATAGAGACGATTGTACTTGAAGTAAACAAAATTTGCGAATCAGGCAAGACGTTACTGAATCTGGACTAAGATAATGTAAAGCGGTAATTAAAGGAATAATGTAATGATTGAAGTCAAAGTTTTGATCAACATTATTTTTTTTCTCTCTATATGTACGTACTTCTGCCTTTTTCTTCGGAAAATAGTTACGTTTTATTCTTAATATCTTGGCAGCATTGAAATATTTAATAGAAAAGTCAATTATAAAATAAAACATAATTAATTGACATCACTGCCAACTAACGAAGCAATTCAATCACAACAGAACTTTCAATTTCTGCAAAAAGAAAAACAAAATTTGTGTTTACATTTATTCTACTTTATTTAAAGTTTATTATGGGACAAGAAAATGGAAACTTTCAAAATGATGAGAAAAAGATTCCTGCTACAGCCACTTCCTACAAAATGCGCCCTTCTTTAGGAGAAACATTTAAAGGAATCCAAATTAAACAAATAGTAAGAGAAGTAATGTTTGAAAAATTACAAGGTACAATAATTCGGATTTATTATATTTACTATTTTATGTAAGGATCTCTTACAGGAAAAACATACAACGTGGATGACGTGAAGAATTGGACAAGAGATATAGCTGATAGTATTAATTCCGCTATTAAAGATCGTTTAGTTATGCCCCATTATAAATACGTTGTCCAGGTGATGTTAGGGCAGCAACTGGGAGCAGGTTGTCATTATTATTGTAAATGTTGTTGGGATGCTGAATCGGATTCTCAAACATCCGATGTTTTCACGAATACCAGCCTGTTTTGTGTAACTACGGTCTTTGGTGTTTACTTGTACTGAAATAGTTTTTTAACCGTTAGTAATAAAAATGTAGAAAAAACTCGATAAATTCCATATTCTTTCTAAGCAAAAGCCCTTTCAGGTTCAGAAAATTTCCTTCGTTGAACTCTTATTTCGTCTTTGAAAACATTTGTATATTTTTCATTACGTCTGTAGAAACTTATAACGGTCAACGTCAAGCTTCTCAGTGTAGTTGTCGGAATATTTATAAATTTTTTCGAAAGGTACATCGCATCTAAATTTAACACCAAGAAAAATAAAGCAATGAAGTATTTTGTTTATTTTTTCCCTTTAGTGATTTCTTTTTCAGAAGTTGGTTACAAAGTTTTTTATTTCCTGGCAACATTGTTCAGGCCAAGATATATTAATACACGTAGTGTTATCAACACAGCTGAGTGTTTCAGTTTTATTGTTGTATTGTCTCAGAATTGTCACAAATAAGGCGAAAAGTTTGTTTATGTTTACTTTTTATGTGTGTTTGGTCCTGTTCGTAAATGTATCACTGCGCTGCATTATTATCACAGGTATAATTATTATGCGCATAATGTTCATAAATGCAAACCTTGGCAGGACTGCAGCTGTCAAATGTTCGTAAATGCAACATTAAATCATATTATGCGCAAATAAACACAAAACACTAATCATAAAAATGGCTGATGCATTGAATGTGTGAGAGAAGAGAATGAGGGTTTTAACAATAAGTTTCTTTTTTTCTTCCTTAAATGTCTCCTTTTTTGTGCATTTAACAACATTTTGTCATTTGTTTTATCGTCCAGTTCAAAAATCATATTTATTAATAATTTTTCCATTTCTGCAGTGTTTGTTCGTTCGTAAACGCACACAAATAAATCAGCAAAAAGAAGCATCAGCAACATGTGATTAGCAGTGTGAGCGCAAAATAATCATATTATGCAGCGCACTGATGCATTTACGAACAGGCTCTTTGTTGATACTTTTACCCAAGATTTATCATTTTTAGCAGGCAAAAGGTTAGGGAGAATCAGATTCGACAGCAGGTGTACTTGAAAAAAGCAGCAAATACTTGTTGTTTTTGGAACAAATTCAAAGTGAAATAAGTTGTTGCAAAGCTGTTACTACCCAAGATATATTTATACAGCAACTTATTTCACTTTGAATTTTGCCAAAAACAAAATGTATTTGTTCTTTTTTCAAGTACACCTGTGATTCGCTCTGCCCATTTTGGCACATAAAAAGTAAACATAAACAAACTTTTCGCCTTATATTTGACAATACTGAGCCATGATGCAACTAATATATAATCAATTCGCCTTGTACTGAGCCAACTCAAAAATAAAAATGAAATCAGCCGAATTGATAACACTACCTGTATAAATATCTCTTGCTAGTATCTGTATAAATAAATGCCTTTTGCACGTTCAAATCGAATTGCAAAGTACTTTGAAAAGTCTTGAGTTTGAATGAGAGAAGGGAAAAATGAGCGCGGGTAAGTTCACACTTTGATGTACTTGCAAATTTGCTTTGTTCTTCGTTTACCAATGGTTGTATTCACAACAATAAAAAAATGTCAAAGCGAACAGAGTTTAAAAGAAATACTTGGAAAGTACTTTGAACGTTCAAAAGGCCTAGTATATCTTGTTTAAAATGATTTTCTCTTTAAAACAATCTGGTAGCATTATCTATCTCTGTCAAAAATTATTAAAATTTTCGAATATTGGCAGCATTGATTGTCGGTATTTGCGAGGACGCGCTTTTCATAACTTGTGGTTAATTTAACAGTGAATAATTTTATAAGTGAAAACAACTCAATATGGGTATTGAACAAATGGAAGTTGAAACAACTAAAGAAAATGGAAAACAAGAGGTAGAATTGACAGAGACTGAGAATGAACTATATGATCGTCAAATTCGTTTGTGGGGATTGGAGTCTCAAAAACGTCTACGAACGGCAAAAGTATTAATTTCTGGTTTGAGTGGAGTAGGAGCTGAGGTTACAAAGAATATTATTTTGTCTGGCGTTAATTCCGTTAAACTCCACGATGATAAAGTTATAACAGAGGAAGATTTCTGCTCTCAGTTTTTAGCTCCACGCTCATCTCTTGGCATAAATCGCGCTGAAGCATCAATTGATAGAGCGAAGGCCTTAAATCCAATGGTGGAAATATCTGCAGACACTGAACCACTTCATAAAAAAGATGCAGATTTCTTCAAAGGATTCGATGTGGTCATAGTTATAGGGGCCAATAATGACGAATTAGTACGCATCGATCACATTTGTCGAGAAAATGAAATCAAGTTTTTTGCTGGTGACGTTTGGGGCACTTTCGGATTTTGCTTTGCTGATCTACAGAAGCATAGTTTTGTTGAGTAAATGCAGAAAAAAGAAAAATTTTCTGTAAACTAATCTTAATATTTTAATTTTCAGAGACACTGTAAAACACAAAATTATTTCTAAACCAAATGAAAAAATTAAAACTGAGCTGGTTACAACAACAGTTCAAAGAGAATTAAATTTTCCATCTTATGAGGACACTTTAAAATTTGACATAAACTCGCCAAATTTTCAAAAAAAGTTAAAACGAACTGGCCCGGGTTTCAGTTTACTACGAATCTTACAAAAATTCCGTAGTATTCATATGCGGGACCCTAGCTACAAATCAAGAGAAGAAGATCAAAAGGAATTGGGAAGCATTAGCAGTGAATTGTCAGCGAATTTTGCAGTTCCACAAGAATATTTTGAACATGTTTTCAGTCAAATATCTCCATCTGCAGCCGTAATTGGGGGAGTTTTAGCTCAGGAAATAATTAAAGTGGTGACGAAAAAAGAAGCTCCAAACTGCAATGTATTTATTTTTGACCCGGAGACATGTTGTGGATTTATTGAAACAATTGGTATTAATTAACACTCGCTGGTAATCAATTTCTCATTCTGAATCAACAATATTCGTCTAATAAAAATATCTTTTTTTTTTTTCTTTAAAATAAAAAATGTATAATTTTTTTTTGAAAACACACACAAAACTGTTTTCTGAAACGTTCACATTAAATACATTTTTCCGGTTTCCTATATATTACGTCTTGTTCTTCTAAGGTATATTGACTAAGTAGTCCTTTACAGTCGCTGGCTCTAAACGCTTAAATCCATTACGATCACAAATGCCAACTTCGATATTATCTGCTGTCATTTTTCCTTCAAATCCTTCCTTTAGAGTTAGAATAGCAGTGTGAACGGCATCATCCAGTTCTAAATCTTCGCTATAACTGTAACAAAAAATTAACATGTTAGACCTCAAAAAGCATTTTAAATAGTATTAGAAATACCGTTTCTCCAGGAATGTTTTGCCATTCACAGCGTTTTTACCCATAGCAGTAGCTTTCCAAGCAAAATATGCTCCAGAAGGATCACATTGAAATAAATAAGGACGATCATTATCCCAACCGCAAATTAGCAATGACACTCCGAATGGTCTGACACCACTGAAATATAAAATAGTTTATCAACATGATTATGTTCTTCTAGTTTCCCATTTATGAATATGTACATATTTCGTTTTCGAAAAATGTTTATAAATGTTTTTGCATTGAATTACAAAGTTGTATTCAAATGTTTTATAAAGAAGAAGTTCGTTATTTATCGCTTGGAACGTTTTTTACACGCAATTCACATAAACCTTCAATCTTCACCATAAATATTATGTATTGGGTAAAATTCATAGTGCACGCAGTGATGGAGCTATTTTTCTAACAACAACAATTTTGAATTGTAATCACAATTTTACTTATTTACTTTTTATACAACTCAACTCGAAATCGGTTGTCATCCATAATTAAGCCATGATATATATTTACTTTACAAGGTTGCCTTAACTGCACAGCTGTTCATTAACTGATGAGGTTCAAAATAACAAAAGTTTTTGCGTATTTTGAAAACTAATTTCGAATATTATATTTGAGTCATAACCCTTAAATGCTCATTCGTTTTTAAATTAAATTGGAAAAATTAAAAACTAAAAGTCTCGAAATGTAAAAAATGTGCAGAAGCTGTTATGGCTAATGCCTGCCTCTAAATTGGAATTGTGGAATAACGTATCCAAATATGTTTTTGCTTCAAATGCTCGCATATGGAATTAGATAACCGTGACCACACCAAATCAATTTTTTTTATAGAGCGGAAATGTTATCAGCTGTTACGACCAACGGGTGTTGGCTGTTTATTGCTCAACCACACAATACTATCTCGCAGTTTATAAACAGAAGCCTACATCACTTCTTAAATATAATTTGTGCAATGCTCTAAATTTTACCAACTAAACGGAATTTTTTGCCATTTGAAGATGTTTCTACCGTAAAACTATACATAAATACATGTCATGAATTATCAGCGAATCAAATTTATTTATACATTTAGTTCCAATTTATAAAAAGTTTATAAATTAAATTGTTAGGAAGGTTAATTTTTTTACAAACTCCTTATTCTTCCACAAATGCAGTGTCCGTTGTTTTTCTACCGTTGCATTTGTAGGAGAAACAAGACCAACCTGTTTAAATATGCTGTGACAGGAAGGGTATATAAACAAATTCTCAGCACCCCGTGCGTCCTAAACATAATCCCACTGTGTTGCTCGTGTGAAGAATAAGAAACCAAACTACAAAAAATAGAATTGTACTTCAACGTTGTTAAAACCAATAGAGCGGCATGGTACGAGTACCAGTCAATACTGTTCATAGGAAAACAAACATCTGATAGATAGCTCTTTAGGAAAATAATTCAGAAATGAGATATAAATCATTTCCGATTGAGACCCAAACCTAAATATAATTGCAATGATAAGGGACAAATTCTAGTTACGCCCAAGGCTACTGGCAATCAAAACTTTTTGCGAAATATAAATATGAAAATCAATATTTTGGTATAAAACACAAATATTGGTTTGATTATGGATTCCATCTGAACTTCAGTTGACAACCAACAAACTAAAATTTTTCTTGAAAAAATACATTTTACTATACATGCACATCTCAAATACTTTTAAACATAACCAAGTATTCAACAATTTTTAACATACCCGCTTTGAGTGTATTCCTGCATTAAAGTTGCTACACGTTGCACAAGTTGTGAGACGGGAATTGGTTCCTTGTAAGTAAGAAAGTAGTTTTGAGCAAGCTTTCGTGCCTGCTTTACCAATAGACGATAGTCCGGTCCCATTCCGGAATAAACCATACCAATGTGTTCAGATATCATTTCTACCCGATGAACACTGTGTTCTTCGTACAGAATTGATTTGTACTTATTCTCTGTTGCAATAACAACACCATTTGATGCTGAAATCAATTTTAATGAAGTATTGTTTAAAAATATTTGTATTTAAATTACATATTGAAACTAACCCATTATTCCGACAGAAGGTGCACCGGCAGAAACAGCTGCTAAAGCATACTCCAGTTGAACTAGTTTTCCGGATGGGCTATTTTATTATAAAAAATATATTAAAGAAAAACTTAATGCATTAATAATATGATACTTGTAAAGTCATTGTGTAGGTTATGTTTTGATTTTAGAGCGGTACTTCTTTTTTAACAGCAGAATCTAATAAGCCTACCTGAAAGTTGTTAATGAAAAACTATAACGTTCCGATGCCATGATACTTGGTTTCCTAATAAAAACTTATTTTAAGAGAACTTAATGACAGCGAATAATAAAAAATCGCGATATATTGTAACAAATTTAGCAAGTAAACTAAGAAATGACACAGCAAAGCTGCAAACAAAAAACAGTGTTGACAAAAACGCGTTTTTTACTTTAATGTAGCGACTTGTCAAATAAGGGAATACATATATAAAATCTGTATAAACACAATGTTTTAGAAGTATTTTTGTGATTGCACAAAAAGTTGTGATACTTTCGTTTTTTTTTTTTTTAATATATTGTTAATAATAATACTCATAAAGATGGTATTTAGCCGTTTGATATCTGTTTAACATTTATTTTCTTGTGTAAAACATACTTCGTTCCTATAACGGTGTCGTTTTGATCTACTAAATATAGTATTATTATCTATATGCACAAGTATTATCCGATAGATGCCAAAGTATATATAATACTATGAATTTATATATAACATATATTAAAAAAATTTATAAAAACTGATATTAACTGCTTTCTGATATCGTTCAAATTTTGTGAGGTTGTAGACCACAGGGTCGTGAGATTCTGTCGTGAGATCTTTGTTAGCTTCGCAGTTGTTTCAAAAGTTGTAAAAAATATTAGCTATTAAATATATATTTTTTCGTTTTAAAACGTTTATTTAAACCCTTTTGAAAGATATTTCAACACTGTAAGTAAATAAATAAATGTCAACTCAAAGTGTTGTATTTTAAACAAGGAGAGGCCAGACTGTAATAATTCTTAACCTTTTCTTTTATTAACACTTGATAGTCAGATTACAATGAAACTAAATAACGATAACATTTAATTTGTATAAACTTAAAACTATATGTATTATTTTAATAAACATTGAAGACTTTATACAAGACGATAACGCAAGATGCTCACATTAACAATAAAAGATTATTAGAATTTCACATCAGACAATAAACATTAAAATTATATGTATTGCTCAATAAATATAATAAAAGTTTACGTAGACTGCTAATACGTCAACATTGAGATCAAAAAACTTAAAACTAATCTTAAAACTAAACAACATATATACAAAAATTCTTAACTAGGATAAAAAGATTAGCCCCTATTTGAGCCAATATTAGATCTAGAATAAAACTCCGGTAGACAGTATTGACTTGAGTTTGATAGCGTAGAAATATCCTCTCCGATAATACCAATAGGTGAGTTATATATACTGTTTGACCAGTCAAATATAACCTGTGTTTCATAAACTTTTCTCATTAAAATGTTATCGTGAGCTTCCAGTCGTTTTATAAACCTATCAAGTAGGACAAGAGCATAGGAAAACAGTGGCAGTACATCTGCCTTTCCATAAATTTTTGTATTTGAAAATCTTTTGACATAATTTTCATAATTCACGTTAACACAGTGTCTTAAGCAGCTTCTCTCTAAAACCTCCAACTCTTTCATCACGGTTGGAGATATTGAGAACCAAACTGGAAAACCATAAATTACCGCTGAGCGGATGCATACTTTGTACAGTAACAATTTGGCCCTTTGACTTAAGTGTCTGTTCATTAGAAATTTTGAAAAAAAAAATGCCCTTGATGCGCAGTCCTTTGCCTTTAGCCAATCTACCATGTTGGTTAAATTTAAAAAGTTTATTAAATGTTACTCCGAGGTACTTCAAATGAACCAACCTATCGAAATGTTTTAGTAACTATTTCCCATTCGATTTATTTAAGAACTCGAAATAATGTAATAAATAGATTTCTTCAGATAAATTTAAGAAATTTATTTTAAGCTTGAATGATTAATGCAAAAAAATAATTCTCTCACAAAACAATAAAAGAGAAATAATTAGCATCACATTTAAAGATCGAAAATGATTTCATAACTTGTTTTGAATGTTGCAGTAAGACGCCTTTTGCACGTTCAAAGTACTTTGAAAAGTCTTGAGTTCGTAGGTGAGAACGGAAAAACGAGCGCGGGTAAGTCCACACTTTGATGTACTCGCAAGTATATTTATTCTTCGTTCGTAGTCTAGTTTGTCGAAATAACAAAGTTCGGATGAAAATGTGAAAGAGTTTGTCAAAATTCTTTGCAAAATGCTTTGAACGTGCAAAAAGCGTCAAAACTATATTAAATCAATTAAATTCAGCGTGTTGTGCTCCAGTAACAAAATGTCTATTTACGTTCATTTATCATTTATAGATATATTTTAAATGTTGAAAAAATTATTTTTTTTTCACGGTAAAAGGAAAAATTCAGATTATTTCCCCATAAAAGTTATCGTTTATCCAATTTACCCGTTTTTCGACATATTTAACTTTTTGTTAAAATTGGGAAAGCGAATATTTCTACGGTAAAGTACTAATTTCCAAACCATGTTTCTACTGTTTCGACATTTTTGTACGATTCCATTTGAGATTTCTTTAATCCTTAAAGTAGTGAGAAAATTCTTGAGATATAATGATTTTCATATCCACCGCTGTTTACGCAGATGATAGTGCTTTCATTTGCAGTGGTAAAGTGTCGAATGCAATAGTTAAAAGAATGGAGGATAGTTTGAAACTAGCCCATAAATACTTCGACAAGTGGAAAATAAAAGTCAATGATAGTAAAACACAGGCTATAATATTCCCATATAATAGGTCGCTAAAACGTATTCCTACAAGATATGTTTACTCTCGGGGAGTTATGATCCCACTTAGTGATAATGTTAAATATTTAGGAATTATTTTAGATAAGAAATTATCATTTAAACGGCATTTGGAATATATTTGTGAAAAGGCAGTCAGGTGCGGTAGAGCCCTTTACCCTCTATTTAACAGAAGATCTAAACTGAATTGTAAGAATAAGATTCTCTTGTACAGAATGTGTATTCGGCCTATTATGACATATGCGTGCCAGGTATGGTTCTTTAAAGCTTCTAGAACATATAGAAAAAAACTTCAGGTAATACAAAATAAAAATTTGAAAATAATACATGGTCTGAACCCCAGATACTCTACTGATTTGCTGCACAGTAACTTTAGTCACGTATTGATTGAATTATTCGCAAGGGAACTGACTCTGTCATTTAATGAAAAATGCAGAACGTCTACATATGGAATAATAAGGAATTTACTGAATGTCCACTAGATCTCTTTTTACTGAAAGAGCCAATTTAGTGAATATTTAAAAAATTTCTTATGACTTTTTAAGATTGTGCAAGGTTTTTTTATGACAACTTTTCCTTAATTCTGTGATTTTTTATTAGTTTATTTATTTAATTATTAAGTTTTTGTTTGTTGTAATACTTTAAGTAAAATCTCAAAACAATGTTATATATTTTAGAAAAGATTTCAATAAAGATTTAAAAATAAAAAAAAAAAAAAATATCCACCGCTAAATAAAAATGCCATTTTCGGAGAAGTATACACTAGCTTTCCGTGACTGGAAGGAATTTAAACGGACGAAAGACTCAACAACAACTTTAACCTATGTTTCTTCAAGAATCTAAACGAACAAGCTGATTACTTGTTTCCTCTGTCATATAGCCCTTCACCATATTTATATAAAAATTCACATATGTACAGAGAGCGTCAAAAGAAAGTGTACAATATGGATAAAATTCTAACAATCAACAAACTCAACTTTTACCACTTGTAAGGAGAGTGCCCGAAAAAATTTGACAATATTTCGAATTTGTAATTTTTTTATATGTTTCAATTTTAAAAACTGGCAATGTAACAATTTTAAAATACAAATAACGATAATTTAATAATGTATAGTTTTTTATGTACACTTTCTTTTGACGCTCACTGTATATAGTAAATGTAGTTTTAAACTTTGAAATACATATATATATACGTGCTTATAACGTTTTGAATCTTAACGTTTTATTTACTACAGAAACTATTTGAGTAAATAGTATTGGATAGGACAATTTTTCTTTAAAGTAGTCAACGTATCAATTAAGCTTTAGTCCCAAGCCTTTTGTATGAATGTGTCGATAAATTTATACCAAAGCGGTGTTAGTTAGGTGCAGCATGTAGCACCTTATAAAATAAAATAAAATAGAAATGCGGAAATTATTTTAAAACATTATAAAAATATTTTCTTTTAAAACAATTCAAAAAAAAAATGTTATGATTTTTTAATAATTAGAGTTTATGTTATCAAATGAGGCTAAGCAAATCATTAGTTAAAAAGTGAATTCGGAAAATTTCAATGCTAAGGTCATAAGGCACATGCAAATATGTATGTATATTGAAGTAATAAACGCTGCTATACACACATACATGTATATCTACATATATACATCAGGTCATTACATATAGACAAATCGTTATTATTTTTTTTTTCAAAATTTTAGAAAGCTTAAAATAAATAAATTTAAATATGTATAACGAGCATACCATCGAATTACTAGAAAAATACATGTATGCGTATGTACATATGTATAAGATAATGTTAAGAAATTTAAAGAGTTTTTAATAATTGGTTACGCTTCAAATTTAAATACATACTTTAATAGATTTAAATAAATTACTGTTTAATATTATTCATGTGTAGCTATGATGGCATATGTTACGCTTATTAAATGCAAACATTATTTCGACGCCTCCATTCTATAACGTTCTAAGTGTACTTAGAACGTTTTTAATGTTCTTGCATTTTTAAATTCTACGTTCTCTAACTTAAATACTGTCAAAATTTGGTTAAGATGCGCCGATCCGTTCCGAAGTTATAGGGAAAAATCTACTTAGAATACACATATAGTCGTATGTCGCATGAAAACTTTGAGAGCTCATAACTCAAAACACACTTTTTCGACTTAGAATGTTATAGAACGGAGGCGTCGATTTATCCGCATTATTAAAAACAAACTTTAATGAAATTTACTTATAACATTTTTTAAATAAAAAGGTTATCCATCTTATTTAAAAAAAATATATTAAAAATTAGATCTGTAGAAATGACGAAAATGAACTGATTTTAACTGTATCATAGTCAATATCTTGGATTAAAAGTAACGGAATAAACGTTTCCTCTTTGAAAAAATAATATCTCACCAGGAATTAAAAGGGTGCAAAATCTATTTAATATTTCATGGTCTCATTCGTTTATGGTATTATTTCAGATAAATTGAATTTTTTTTTGAGAGAGTACATTGGCGGTAGTGTGGGATAAATTTATTTATAACTAGCAGATTGTACCCGGCGTTGCGCGGGTTATGTAGTTTAAAAAATTAAAAAAATTATTATTGGGTCATTTTTGCATTAAAACAATAAATAAAAAACCGGTTTATCGGTTTCTTAAAAAATGCAATTTTTCAAATTATTCGAAAACAAACAACCTAGTTTTTTGAATACTCTAAGTCCTAAATATAAATGCACTCAATTTACCCGTTTTTCGCCCCTTTTCCCCTTTTGTCCAACTTTATAAACGGAACACCTCCAATAGCTATTTGGGAAACTTAACCAAGCTAAATCGTAAAAAATTACCTATAAAACAGATAAAATACAGCATTTATGCATAAAAGTACTAATTTTTGCCCATTTTTTCTCCCTTTGTCCCATTTTTTTCCCCTTTGGGTCAAAATTTTGAAAAGATTTATTGCCTATAACCAGCACCAACAAAAGCTCGATCTATATCCCAAATTTCAAGAAAATCGGCCCAGGCGTTCAGGCGTGATTGGCTATGCACTCAATTTGCCCGTTATTGGCCCCTTTCCCCCTTTTTGGTTCAACTTTAGAAATGGAACACTTCCAATAGCTATTTGGGAAACTTAACCAAGCTAAATCGTAAAAAATTACCTATAAAACAGATAAAATACAGCATTTATGCATAAAAGTACTAATTTTTGCCCATTTTTTCTCCCTTTGTCCCATTTTTCTCCCCTTTTGGTCAAAATTTTGAAAAGATTTATAGCCTATAACCTGCACCGACAAAAGCTCGATCTATATCCCAAATTTCAAGAAAATCGGTCCAGGCGTTCAAGCGTGATTGGCTAACAAACAAACAAACAAACAAACAGACTTACAAAAATATTTATAATATATATTAGGATATTAGGATTAGGATTCTGTTTTGAATGATAAGTGTGAATCCTTTGTCACCTTTTTTGTCGACAATTACTTTGTAATAACTCTCACTTTCTTTTATCTACTGTGGTTGATCATCCATAATGTCATACAAACAATCAGATTTAATTGTTTTTTCTGTTTATTAATAAGATTAAAAATTAATTTCATAATTCGTTACATGAACAAATATTAAAAAATATTCCCAAACATACTCATATGATACAGAAACAAAGCGCCAACTGGGGTTTGTTTGACAAAGAATCAGTCAAATGTGAACTTTGACATAAAATCAATGGTTTTTGTTTTATTTAATACATACATACAGAATTGGTTATTACAACCCTTCAGTCAGGATTACGACCTAGCTTCTCCCACCACTTATGTTGTGTGCGTTAATTTTTATACATGAGTGGCGGGACCTACAGTTTAAAGTCGACTCCGAACGACAGATTTTTGAAAAGCTTTTCATGGTAATTTTATTAACTCTCAGAATTTTTTCCAGAAATCTGCTGAGAGGCGGTCGCCGAAGAAATATTTTCATATTTTCGTTTTTATGTCTGACCTAGGGTTTGAAGTCGAGCCTTTAGTTTAATAAGCCAACACACTACCTACTAGACTACGGCGACTTCAATATTTAAATTTATTTAATACATTCGCTATTTTAATGTATTATCTAATATAAACTTTTAATTAAAGATCAGGACTAAATTTAAACAAATTTTGGTATACATTTGGATCAAATCCATTATTTTTAAATTCTAATTTTACAATTTATACAATATGTACAATATACTTTCCCCCTATGTCTGTAAGACGAACGATTTCAGACAAAAAACTGAATATACATAATATCGACGCCTCCGTTCTATAACATTCTAAGTCGAAAAAGTGTGTTTTGAGTTATGAGCTCTCAAAGTTTTCATGCGACATACGACTATATGTGTATTCTAAGTAGATTTTTCCCTATAACTTCGGAACGGATCGGAGCATCTTAACCAAATTTTGACAGTATTTAAGTTAGAGAACGTAGAATTTAAAAATGCAAGAACATTAAAAACGTTCTAAGTACACTTAGAACGTTATAGAATGGAGGCGTCGATATGTACTACATATATGTATTAATGGAAATTTTTTATAGTTATTTCCATACAAATAGATGTTTGTCTGAAATCGAAAGTCTTCAGAAAACAGGGGATTTAACATAGTACATACGTTGTAAACAGAATACAAACAGTCCTTTATTATCGCTTTATTTTGAGTGACGATGGTTATTTAATTATGATTATTAGTACGAGTACATCAGTCCCTAATTCTCATTAGTTCTCATATGGCAATCTGATTGGATTACGATCTTTGTACTTATTATAAATAATCTTATAAATAAATTACTATGTAGCGTAATAAATACTTTTCCTGCAATCATTGCGTTATATTCTAATTGCTTTGTTTACTGGGATGTTTTTTTTATGTTTAATACTCGTAAATGCTTTCCGGCAAATTTGTGTAAATTTTCAATTATTTTATTTCAAATTGTCTTTTTATTTAAGCATATAGAAAATTTTGGATTTTTTTTTTATAAATTTATTGTAAATATCTTACAAACATGTATGAAAGGAATACAATATTGATTTTATGGCCCAAATTCGATTCTTGTGAACAAATGCGTTACGGACGAGAGATTTGCAGCGGCTTAAGTAAGTTCTATAGGTTCTATTTTAAATCTGGTCTGGATTCCATGAACAATATCAATTTATTATTGTTATACTCATTCGTGATTTCTTTTATTGGATTTATTGTTGCTGTAACTATTTCATTTTTTGAACCAAATCAAAACGTGAGCAATTTATAATTTACTTACATTTTTATGATCCTTTGAACCATTCAAAATTTTCAGGTTATTCAAGCAATAAAATTAAAAGTACAAAGCTTCTATGACTCAAAGGCAAACCAGTCCGTACGTAAAACTTCTAATCATTTCAATAAAAATATGTGAAATACAGGTGTACAGGATTTTTGTGTATCAGCAATAAAAATTGTTACTGGTAAATGTTGAAACTTATTATTGTTTACATTATGTAAATACATATTACATGATTTGCTGTAATAAATGTGTTAAATCTATTGTAAGCAAACATTAAGGGCCATTTTTTGGGTTCAAGTTTAAACTCGAGATTAAGTTAATCTCCAGTTAAATTAAATCTTCAGTTAACACTAGAAAGACGGGAGAATTAATATACCTTAAAAGACGGGTAGGGGTCGTGAAACAGGTCAATAATGTTATGATTTTTTTTTGAAATCTGTCTTTTAAACGCATCTAGCGTATACAAAATGTTTTGATTTATTATAGGTTCCGTATAGGGGTTTCTTTTCACTGCTTGCGGTTGCTCGTCAATGTGACTGAGTTCAGATGTTACTTGTAAAATAAATTCCCTTCTCCGAATTTTTTTGTCTGTTACTTCTTGGAATAACACCCATGCATTTATTACTGCCTAGTCCAATATGTTAAAAAAAACTTGTACTGGTCATCTTCTTGAGCTTGACTTTGTACTATATTTTCTAGCCATTTGGTCAACAACATCAACACCAAATTTAGTTGAATTACAAAAAGTCACGGTATTGGGTTTGCGTTTGCTATTACCTTCATCTATTTCAACCACATAGTGCAAAATACTCAGCAATAAAACATTTTTGTGTCTCTTTGCTTGGTAAACTGTCAGAAGGCACTTATTATTTTCGGTTTTTAGAACTCATGGGCATGAAAATTTAATTTCGATTTTTTCACATATGGTCGAACATCCCGTCTTGCTTTATTGACTGTCCGGGGAAACCGTTGAGCAGATATTTTGATTTGACATCTACGCAAAGCCAAAATTTTATACCAAATTTGTCGGGTTTATTCGCCATGTATTGTGCAACTTGCTTTTGTAGGAAAGAGTTGTTCGTCGACAGCGATTTTTTCACCTGGTCTATAACAAGATTTGCAATTATCAATAAAAAGGCTCCAAACATCCGAAATTAGGGCGAACTTATATGTTTTTAGTCTAGTAGATCTTTCTTCTCGCACGTCAAAACGAATATATTTCATTATTTCTTTGAATCGGTCTCTAGACATAGTTTGTGAAAAAAATCAACTCCCCATTTTTTTTTCCATAAATCTTTTACAGATATGTTTTTCATCCACAAGTACTCCTAGCGTACAATACTGAGATGAATTTGTCCAGTTCTTGTAAAGGTATAATCCAGTTTGTATCGCCAAGTTGTTTATATGCCTCAGCCTGCGTACACTTTTGAATGTGACGCAAAATTGTGTCATCAGTCAGCAGTCGCCAGGCTGTTGTAAATTCAGCACCAATTCGTTGTTTTGCGTAATGGATAGCTCCTGGATGTTCAGCCAAAATGTCATGGGCAGCAAGACGACCTGGTGTGGAACTGTTTTGAGAACAAGTCTTCCAAAGAATTCCTCCTGCTGACCGCCTGTCTTGTTCATTTTCTACAATTGATGGAATTTGACATAGGCCGTGTTGTTCTGAAACTGAGTGACGTTGGCTACTAGAGAAAACCAACAAAAAATAACGGCATTTTGATAAAAAAAAATTTGGTATGCATGTTTTCTTTGTTGCAATTATTTCATGAAAAAAAAAAATTGGGAAAAGCAATTGATAAAATAAATAGCGGCAGTCAGATATGTGAAGGGTCAGGTGACCCCTCTCCGTCTTTTTAGGTAGTTGCTTTAATAACTGAAATTTGAAATACCTAAATAAAAAAAATACTTTTAAATTAAATTTTATGGAGTATTATTAAAAGTCACGAAGTAAGAAATCTGTGATATAATTCATAAAAGAAATATTAGCAGTTAGATTTGTAAATGGGTCAAATGACCCCTGTCCGTCTTTCTAGTGTTAACTGAGTTTTCATTTTTTGAGTGGGAGTTTAACTGGAGATTAACCTTGTAGAGCTGCCGTACTTATAAGCAAAAATTGCAAAGTGTTTCATAACAATTAGCTTTTGTATATAACAAACATAAACAAAGAAAAACAAACAAAAGCTGAATACTGTTGATCTTTTAGAAAAAAAAATAATTTTTGAAAAATAATAAATAAATTAAGACTGTCTATTGTCAATTTGTGTTTTATATAATTCATAGCCACTTAAATATTTGTCTTATTCAGCTTTCTCTCACTTAAAAGCTTTTTTTTAAATAAAATTTGTCAACTACATTTGATAGTTAATCTTAAGTTTAAACCACCAACGTACTAGGTGCTTAACCGTAAGTTTAAACTCAAGATTAAGTAAACTCAAAAACTGAAAACGAAGTTTAACTGGAGATTAACTTAATCTTGAGTTTAAACTTGAACCCAAAAAATGGCCCTAAGTCGACAATATTTAAATTTTTAAAAACTTTGTTATTATGAATTCCGTTATATTTCTGTAATTTAAACTTAATGGATCTCCAGACAATTTAAAATGTTCAAAACGCGAATACGTTGAAAAATGCTGGGTACTAGATTTAAGATTACTCCTTAAAGACGTAAGCATATATGCTAGATATATATAAAAATTTAGATTTAATTAATCATTTACTGAACATTATTAATTCATATGTAAAGAATTTAATTTCGTTTACGATTTCTCTCATTTGTGTATAAACAGAACTTCTTTAAAGAACACATCAATAAATTCAAAATCACGGAGGTGGACTGAGTTCGTTCACAATAAATATAACCTAAAAAGTAGCTAAAGGATCTTAAAGATTTGTTTAGGACATCCTCCATTCACTGTTGGAAGGCTTTGAATGTGTATAAAAATTTATCAAATCGAAGAATTTTAGGTTCATGAAACAAGTCAAATAACAACTTTAATAATACTTTGCAAACAATAAATAAAAATACACTTTCCAAGATATTAATCCAGTTTGTATTCTTAATTTAAATTTTTTATATGTAAATACATTGATCATTTGAGAAAAATAAAAAAAAAATTAAATATTAAACTATACACCTTAGTTTAAACTTATAGGGCATAAAGGTTAGAAGTGTCTGATGTACTCGGTTATCTTATTTACCTAATTTTTCAACAAACAGCTTATTTACAATATGAAATTTTATTTAAAATCGAACATGATTTCTTTTTAATTATGTACGTACTAGGGATACCAATTGGGGAATCCCGAATCTCGGGATTTTCGGAATTGTAAACTCATAGGCTCTATTCATACGAGAACAATTGTGCTGGCGTAAAATGATAGTTTATTGGCAAGAGGGGTGAAGAGGATGGTTTTTTAGTGACGTAAAGTTTCCACCAGCTACAACCCCGCATTACCAGCACAAAACTAATACGTCTTAGGGCCTTTTTTTGAGATCAAGGTTAAGCTCAAGTTTAAGATAATCTCCAGTTAAATTTAATCTTACGTTAATTAAATTTGCATTTTTTGAGTGTGAGTTTAAACTGTATATCGTTAGTATAATTCTCAAATGTGTTAAGTCCCTTTATTCAAATTTTACAGGAGACACAAAAAACATTGTAGCTTTTTCAGTTTTTAAAATTTGTAAACTGTTTAAACGCAATTATTTTTACAAAATAATAACAATATTAATATTAATAACTAATAATGTTAATTATTATTATTATTATTAATTAATTAATAATATTAATATTAATATTTTTCGTATTTTTGTGGACTTAGCGTTTTTGCAAACCACAAAATTACAACAACTTTAAAATATATAATGACATGTTTTGTTGTTGTAAAATATGTATTATGTACAATGTTACCGTTTTGCATTAAAATCTCAATTTTGGAAAAAAGTGGACTTAGCGTCTTTGCGAATTATACTAACGATATTCTGTGGTTTAAACCTTGTAGAGCTGCCACACTTATAAGCAAAAATGGGAACATGTTTCACAACAATTTGCTTTTGTATAGAACAAAAGCAGTTGAATACGATTGATTTTTAAGTAAAAAAATACTAGTATATAATCCATAATCACTTAAATATTTGTCTTATTCGGCTTTCAACTTTGTCAACTGCTTTTGACAGTTAATCTTAAGTTTAAACCACCAACGTTGGTAAGATTAAAGATTAAACGTAAGATTAAGTAAACTCAATACGAAGATTAAAGTTAACTTAATCGTTAATCTCGCACTCAAAAAATGGCCCTTATTATTCAATTGTAGAGATGATATTATTCTTATGACTATATCTTACAATATTTTTCCTATCACATAAAATACTATTGATTTTTCTTTCCTCTCAAAACTTATTTGGCTAATTGCAACACGATAAAAGTGAAACTGGCTCAGATATTTATATTTAAGCGTATACCCCACTTCTTATCACATAGGTCCATTCTGATTCATAGACTTGTGGTTAGAGATATAAATTTAATAACAATATATACATATGTATGATAATATGCCTCGTAGATTTGAAATATATTACATACTATACTGTGAGCGTCAAAAGAAAGTGTACAATTAAAAAAAAAAAATACAATAATAAATTACCGTTAATTTTTTTCAAACTATTTTATTGCCAGTTTTTAAAATTGAAACAAGAAGAAAAGAATTAGAAAAAATTTGGAAATACTATAAAATTTTTTCGGTCACTCTCCTTAAGTGGAAAACTTGAGTTGAGAGTTGAGTTGAGAATTTTATCCATAGTGTACACTTTCGTTTGACGCTCACTGTATATACAATTGCAACTTATATGTCGCTAATTGAACCCTAGCGTATCACAATGATAACGCTTCTGGTTAATGTGAGATTGGCGCGATTGTATTGAAATTTGTATGTACATATGTATGTAAAAATAAGTTAAGAACGACCTTCTACATTTCCTTAAATTTTTTTAATAAATTTTGTAATCAGTTTTTGGAGTAATTATTTTTTTTATTAAAAAAATATAAAAGAATCTTAATATAATATGTAATACAATATATACTTCAAAGGTTGGATTTAATGAAGATTTATATAAACTGTTTAAAATAATACAAAACGTACTTATAATGTGTGCGTTTTATTTTTATTATAATTATAAATAGTTTGTAACGTGTTTTGTATGAGAACATCACTTCTTTCTACAAAGCCATCCAAATGAGTCCAGAGGAACCAAAATATCAAACTACAGATCATTAATTTGACTACACGGTCTAAGATGTACAGTCGACGTAAAATTTTTTTAGCATGCGGAATTGTTAATTCACTTTCTCCTATAATATAGGTGCGCATACCCATGATGTAGGTGCGTATATAAGCCTCCCAATTCACTTGAGATGTGTCTGTATCAAATATATCCTGGTCTATTCGATTTAGTTTCGTTTGAAGTTTTTGAAAATTCTCACTTTTGAACTCCCATTCCTTAGTGGTGTAATACTGAAGCAATTTCAACCCTGAAGAAACTTTCTTTTGTACTTTTACCAAACTAAAATAGAAAGCAAAATTAATAGAAATATTAAATGTCGTATAAGAATAAAGGGTATGACTTACAATCTTTTACGGCCCAGTAAAAGTAATAAAAAATCTATTAAATATGCTGGCAAATAATGAAAGAATATCACACAGAACAAATGGTGGTAGTAATTCTTTTTTATCGAACCATCAGGATACCAGAGTGCAAAACTTAGTGGTGTTTCATAGAAAAGACGTTTACCCGTGTCAATACATTCACCCCAAGTGTATAGAGCCTTACTATTTATACACAAGTTACAATATTCAATATTGTTCGATTCTAATTGTGCTCGAAAGTAGCCAGAAACAATTATTCCATTTATCGCCTTATCTACAGGTATAACTGTTGATGTATAATCTGGATTACAGTGCATCGAACGTATAACACCGCGTGCAGCCCCAATCATAATACCTGTGGGACCATTAATGCCTTCAACCCAGCCAGGTAGTGGTTCCTTTAAAGCTGCCGTTACTAAAAATGATTATAGAATACATATTCACATTTAAATAATGCATTAAACCTTTTTCTGAGAAAAAAAAAATGCAATTTCATCTGTTGTGGCGATAACTAATGGCTTTTATTAACAGGACAAAAAAATTATAAGCTTTGTAGATGATTATGATTTTTAATTTTTAATTTTTTCCTAGCAATTACATAAAAAGTCCGATGAAAAAAAAACAAATTATTTATGGAAGTGTTATATTTCTTTGAATGCATGACAATTCAAATTTCATTGAGTAATAAAAGTATTTTAATAAGAAGAACTTTTATCACTTTTTTTATCACTGTTTTCTTTTTTGTGTGTTTGATTTGAGTATTTGATTCTATATAGCTTAACACTAAGCCTACCATGACGGGTCAAATGACCCATTTTGAACTTTTTGTCAGAATTTCTTGAAAATAACATTATCACATCGCCTTTTGCCTTTACAAATGATAGTATTTATTACAAAATACATCTAATGTGTTTTCTAAGATTTACTCCTCTCTTGTTAACTTTTTTACCGAGAAATATATGTAATCTACCTTAAATACCGCAAGGGCTCATTTGACCCATGCAAAGATTCTGTTTCCTGATTTGCAATTTCTTGTGATTTTGAACATTTTTGCTATTCCGTGATATAAAAAAATGCGGTGAAAATGAATAAAGTTAGCATATTATTTAATTATTTTCTAAATTTGAGATTTAATTGAAGAATATTTAATTTTTTTCTTGTATTATTTTTGTTTTATGTATTGTATTGTATTATGTTTGTTTGTTTAATATATAAACTATTTTGAGTCGTTATTTAAAAAAAATTGTTTTATTCATGTACCAAATTGGTAATTGATATATTTCTCACAAGACATAGTAATATACATATATAACATTTTGCAGATGGGTCATTTGACTTCTTTTGGTAGGAATAGGAATACATGAAGTTTCGGTAGGCTTAGTGCTAATATTTCTACATAAATTAAAAAAAAAAAACTACCTAAATTTTAATTTATTGTGTACATATTTATATATCGTCGTCGAAAATCCAAAAGTACGTATCATCAAAAAAATCAAAATCGAGTTTTTGATTGATTATAATTCGTGAGGTTATCTAACATATCTCTACCAATTTTTAGATTCTTGCGACCAAAAATAACGTTTTTATATCAATAATTCAAAATGTTTCTACATATGAAGTACTTGTTATTTTATAATTTTGTTTGCTTCTCCTGTAAAATTAGAAAAATGTTTGTTACGTACTTTTGGATTTTCGACGACGATACGTAAGTACAATTACTTACCAATTGACGGTCTTGTAATTATAATCGGTAATTTACTTTCATATCTACTAATTAAATCTTCAGTTAATGCTTTACTATAAGCATATGTGTTGGGCAGTCCGTTAAGTAGACTAAATAAAGGAAAAACAATTTTTTTTATATTTTTTGGAAAATAGTTTAATTATTAAGGCACACATGCCAGTGTATTAACATCTCATTGTAAATTAATATATGAAAAATGTACTCACCCAGGAGTAATTTCAGCCAAAACATTGTCGTCCATGGTATTAATCATGTTAATAATTTCATAAGGATTTTGTGGTGCAGGGTAAAAACGTTCCTCTACAATACTTTCGTTGCACTTAAAATTAAAAATAAATTTTCTCAAAATTGCGGTGAATTGACGACTATAAGCTTACCTGACAGTAGGATGTTGATACGTGAACAAATAATTTTAAGTTTACCATTTTTTCAGCTAATTTTAGTACTCTTAACGTACCCAAGACATTCATTTCAATCATGGGCCGCAATGGCTGATCGAAACGTACATTGGCAGCACAATGAAAAACAATATCAATATTTGATATCAAATGATCTCTGTCACCGTTCCCAATGCCAAGGTTATCTTCCAAAACATCACCTTTGATAAATTGTATTTTCTTTATAATCTCTGGATTATTTTCCAAAATTTTTGTAAAAATCTAAAACAAAAAAAAAACAACAATAACATGTGTTCGTCGTAAATTTTGTACCCTCATTGGAGTGATTCAATATCATAGGCGAACGCGAAACAAGCGTAATTTAATTTGTTTCTACTTATTGAATTGAAATCATTGAAATTTAAATATGTATATTAGCGTTTGCTTTAAAGATACACATTAAATAGTCTGCAACTACAAAATTAGTTTTTCATTCTTTATGATACATCACAAAATTTCACAAAAGTTCTATCGAAAGAAATTTTTAAAAATCCATGTTCAATTGCATTCAGTTCCCTACAATATCGAAGTCTTATCACTGTAAATTGTAGATCACTTTTATGGCCTTTTAATTTATCAGAATTTCTTGTGGACCTGCAATTAAGTCACTTACATGTGTTAAAATAGTATCTTTTTATTAGAGATAATTAATAACAAAATCATATTCAATTATTCGTTGAAATATTTTTTCTTTTGCAAATCTAATTTTGGTCGTTCAATTTAAATGGACAAATAACACGGTGCGACAGTGAAAATACACCCGAATAACTACATAGTCCACGTTATTCAGTTAGTTGAGTAGAACTCAAAAATACCTTTTTTATATTTCTCGAACACTCCAAACTTGTTTTATTTGACAACGACTGTTTTTTTTTACTTCACGCACAAATTTCTGGATTACTTAAACATTTCCGACCCGATTTCCAAAATTTAAATCTTGTTGGAAAGGGGAGAGATGGACCTTTAAAACGGTGTACACACATCTATTATTCGACTTAATATGCTATGAGTTTTGATGAGGTGAACTTGGAAAATTCGAATTTTTTTCAAGTTTGTCCATTCATAGTAGCAAAGTTTAATAAAAAAATATAGGATAAGTGATAATACTCTAAAAGCCTGTTCTCTTCTGAAGAGATTGAGTCATCATTTGATAAAATTGGATAAAAATTAACGTAGTTATAATTCAAATAGTATAACAGTCGTTTAATATTTTTTATATATGTCATCTCATCAAATGAACTTTTAGTTCAAAAATTTTCAAAATTTTTGATGGATCTTGATTGTTTATTACAAAATATGTCAATTTCACGTTTGCACGACTTCCAGAAGTCGGCTAATATATGTATTTTTTGAAAATATTATTATTTCTCTTTGCGCAAACATTGGCCAACTTCTGGTAGTCGCTCAAACGTGAAATTGACACATTTTGTAATAAACAATCAAGATCCATCAAAAATTCTGAAAATTTGTGAACTAAAACTTCATTTAATGAGATGACATATATAAAAAATATTACACGACTGTTATACTATTTATATAATAACTACGGTAATTTTTGTTCGATTTTATCAAATGAAATGCCAATCTCTTCACAAGATAATGCACTTTCATAATGTTATCACTTATTTCATATTTTTTAAGTAAAGTTTGCTACTATGAACGGACAAACTTGAAAAAAAATGAAAAAAATTCGCATTTTCCAAGTTTACCTCATCAAAACTCATAGCAAATTAAGCCAAATAATAAATATATGTATACCGTTTTAAAGGTCCATCTCTCCCCTTTCCAACAAGATTTAAATTTTGGAAATCGTGTCAGAAATGTTTGAGTAATCCAGAAGTTTATGCGTAAAGTCTTAAAAAAACAGTTTTTGTCAAATAAAAAAAGTTTGGAGGGTTCGAGAAATATAAAAAAAATATTTTTGAGATCTACTCAACAAAACTCACAACCTACACTATGAGATTAGCCGGGTGTATTTAATTTTTTTTTATTTTGTCGCATAGTGTAATTAAATCATATAGTAATACAATATAATAAAAGCAATTTATTTTAATTCGTTCATTTTTAAATAATACTATTTTATAACTTTAATGTTTTGTTAAGTACTCTTTTTGCCAGATTACCTATGCGCATCTGTCTGCAATATTAATTCTTCCTGAATAATGTCCAGAACTTATTTTCTTAGTACATTTTTTGTCTGAATCTGCTTTCTTTCAATAACTTAATTAATTCTCCTCTTAATCTTTCAATGTTGGCCAACAAATTATGCAACAATCTCTATTTAAAATATTCCGATAATTTCGTCTACCGAAAAAATAGTAGGCCACTAAGGCTGAATAGCTCCGCTTAAAATAAGAATACGGTACGAGTGTGCTGACTGAGTTATATTTTGTAGTTAAAATAAGTTTCAATAAATTTTGTAGTACTAATCCTAAGAGTGTTTATTTTTATAGCTTTAGACAATTTTTTTTTTGGATACATCCTAATGTGTACATATTCATTACATATTGTATTTCATTATTATACTACTTTATACTTTAAAATTCGTTCCTTACGCAAAGTTTTTAGTAATAAAAAGGTATATTTACCACACATTTTAAGTATTGATCTTTGCGAGCTTCAGCCGTCTGCCCACGTTTTGGACGTATCATTAAATAAAGATTTTTGACATCCGGACAGCTTCGGAGCAATTTTTCTACCAACACTTTGCCCATGAATCCTGTGGCTCCAGTTATAAAAATACTTTTCCCAGCATACCACGAAGCAACTTGAGACTTTTCACCCACTTCATCGCCTTGTATTACATCCATTGTGTATAACAAATTACTAAAATTCAAATTGAAACAATACAATTTGAAATAAGTTGAAATAAGTGTGAAAAAATTAATATAAATAAAATAAAACAATCTTCATAAAACATTGGCAAATTACTCGAACGTACATATGTATGTGATTTAATTATCAGAGCTATGTACTCATACGCTACAGTCCATTATAATACAACAAAGTAGTTGACAACTTTATTTCTTTTAGCTATTATGGATGGTATGTATTTATCAACATGTATTGCTACTAATGTATGTACATATGTCTATATAAATCACATTGTTTACCACATATAATTACTTAAATAAATTATAAATACCAGCCAACAGTGGCATTTTTTACGTCAACAACAGGTAGGTTTGTTAAATGAATTAATTACCTTTAACATCTCCATTATTTTGTAATACACATATTTAAATACAAACAATGTAATGAATGAATCTATTTGGATGCTACGGAATGTATTAGGAAACTGTTATAACGGAAATTTTGTCTTGTTTTACGCTCGCTACTAAGACCAAATAGAAGCTGTCATTATCTTCAGTTGAGACATTTGACACATTAAATTATCCGATATTCAAGTAATCCACTTTTATTTATTTATTCAACGATTTCTGAATATAATTGAATACAAATGTTAGAAAATTAGAGTCTTAGCTGAATTTTGTTTCCAAACATTTTAAACTTAGCGTTATTAAAAATTGTGGAATTATGGTGCTTTGTGAAGCCTTAATGTAGTAATTTTTATACAATTTTACATCATAGCCTAATCTTTTACAGGTTGGAATCTAGACACAACAAAACGATATATCACATTGTTTGGCAATCTAGCACCCACTTGACGATTTACACAATTTTAACGCTAACGATCGTATTAGTGGCGGCTAGTTATGATTGAACTAAACTTAGACATTATAAATGCATGTTGAGGTTATTTATACAGTAGGACCTCGATTATCCGTGATGGTCGGGACCGGAAGCATTCCGGATAATCGATTTTCCCGGTTAATTGAGTACCAATTTTGGCTAGTTTTTTAATAGATATTTTTATTAATTAATAAATGAATATGTACATATTTATATAAAAACTAAATAATTCAAGGATTTTATATACATGTTTCAAAAATATAAAAAATAAAATAATAATGTCAGAAAACAGTGAACAGTATATAAGGATTTCGTATACTAAAGAGAGAATTCCCCTTTTTCGCTTGTTTGTCCAAAATACATAATAGAAAAAAATTTTTGCTTATAATCACGGATAATAGAGGTAATCACGGTTAAACGATGCAGAAAAATTTAAGTCGATCCAAAATAAAATTAAGTCGATGCAAAAAATTTTCTTTTTCCATCCCGGATAATTGATGTTGCCGATTAATCGAATCACGGATAATCAAGGTCCTACTGTATTTGGATTTGATTGGTAAAAGGTTTGGTGTGACTGGGATAAAATTTTAATTATTAAGATTTTTATTAAATGTTGTAGCATGTGATTTAAAAAAATATAAACTGGTTAATTATAATTTCTAAAACAATGTTGTATAAAAAATATGTAAACAAATTTCAGTATTACTTACTTATTTTAACTTTTTGAATGAATAGTTAAATAACACAATCGTTTGATCTTAAAAATATTATTCATTAAGAAAGCGAAAAATTGTTATGATTCTTTTTTTATATGAATTTATGTAAGAGGACAAATTTATATTTAAAATACTATAAATAATTAATGTTATATGTACATGTATATTTACGAAAATTCGTTTGCTACCAATTTAACAATCAAACAAAAAAGTTTCTTAAAAATCTGTCATTTGGAGTTAACTTAAAACTGCAGCTCCCGGCACTCATGGATAAAGCGAAAACACACAACATCGGTGGGGTGAAAAGCTGGGTCGTAATCCTGACTAAAGGATTGTAATAATCTATTAAGTAAGTAATTCAGTACTATTACAGTATTATAACCGTTATGATTAACACTATTTCTACCACGATTTTGTGTATACCTATTTCGACCAAAAGGTGTCTTTTGACGCCTTTGCGTTTGGATGCAAATAATTATGGAAATAATTATTAAAACATGTCCTATTCCTATTGTTCCCAAACAACAATCGAATATAAAAATTATAACGGGGAATTCAGTGTACCGAAAATTTCTGGCATTTTCGGAAACTTGCTGAACAGAATTTCCATGGCACGGCATTTCGCAGAATTTCCAATTGCACAGAATTTCCATGGCTTGGTATAATAATACGAAGAGGAAAAAACCAAAAACAAATTATAGTTCATTCCAAATGTATGTCATGTGTAGTTTCTTTATATTTTTTATTTCTTGCTGTAAGAAAAAGGTGTCAAAAGACACTTCATGGTAGAAATAGGTATATCATGTACGCTCATACTGATCCAGGATGAGCTGGAGGAGAATGATAACTCTAAATAAATTTAACAATTATTATACGAAAAGTCAAAACATTAACTGAGAAAAAATTATTAAACTTTGAAATAAAATTCAAGTTAAAATTTTAAGAGGTGTCTTGACACCTTTGGTAGAAATAGTGTTAAAATAAAATAATAATATTCAGTTACTTGGTTTTAATCAAAATCTTAGCGTAAAAAAAAAGATATTGATATTAGATTCTTATAATAATTGAGAATATGAATCGTAATCTTATTTTTCAGTGTAACTACTATAGATATTAAGAAAATGGTCTCTTGAGTTATAACAGTATTTTAACCGAATTGTCTATATAAAATAGTAAACAATTTATTTGCATAACTTAAGCCTTATTTCGTCTGCCTTGAATACTTTTCCAAAATGTTAAACTCGCGGTAATATGAACTTCTAATGTAGTGAACTGTTGTACACAATTTACCTAATTTTACAAATTTTTAACTCAATTTCCAATTTTATAACACCTTAAATAAAAAGAATGTGTTTTTTGCTAATTAGAAGGACTTTATACAATTTGATAAAATATGATTTGCTATTAAATAGAATAGGTTTGATAGCAAAACATAAATATGTAATTAATTCTTTCCTTATCAACTAATATACTAACAATTTTAGCATACATTATGCATTCCTGTACATACTCTATTTTGTAAATTATACATATTCATCTAATTATGAAAAACAGAATGGTGTTCGATACAGCTCTTATTTATATGATTTATAATTGTGTAAGTATTTCATAATACTATTGTTGACAGTAATTAAAAACAAATAATATTCGACAATAAAAGGAAATTGATTCTAAATTAATCCGACTGTTGTCGTTATTTGGTACATATTTTACAAAAATAGAGGAACCGAACATATCCGGATCCGAAAAATGTTCATTAATTGGTTTGCATTGATAAAATAAACAATTTATTTGTTAAATTAATGTTATATTTGAAGATTAAGAAAAAATTATTTTTTTAAACCTGGAAATATTTCAATTTACTTCTTTCTCACACATTTTAAATATAAAAATTAAAATTTAAGTACACATTGCTCGTATTTAGAATTTACAAGATTTTGTCACGCAATTGCGGGGAAAATAAATAACAAAATATTGTAATATGTAGCGCTTTGAACGGAAATAAATTTTTAGCCAACTCATGTTATTCATATAGTAAAGGGTCCGCCAAATAACTTTTTTTTTTTTGAAAATGCTTTAAAAAAAAACTACTGAATATTTTCTCAAATTTCTTTTTTTATTTGAAAGTACAATCCTTCCGGTTAATAATGGAAAATAATTTCATTCAAATGGCTGCCTCGGCTGCGATCGACTTACAGAAGATGCCGATTTTGGCAAAAAAAATCATCTTTTCAGATGAAGCTCATTTTGATTTTGGCGGGTATGTAAACAAGTAAAATTGTCGCATTTGGGGCACAGAAAACCCACACGCATACATTGAAAAGCCGACGCACCCAAAACGAGTCACTGTTTGGTGCGGATTTTGGTCCAGAGGCATAATTGGGCCATTTTTCTTCGAAAATGAGCAAGGAGTGGCCGTTACAGTCAATGGCGATCGTTATCGGGTCATGTTGAACGAATTTTTGCTCACAAAAATTGAAGAGGAGGATATTGGCAACACTCGATGTTTTGCGCCCTGTTTGTGAAGATCGCATTATCAGCCGCAGAGCTGTGGGGTGCCGTCAAAGATAAGTGTTACGCCGACAAGCCAGAGACAATTGACGCTTTAAAGGACAATATTCGTGAAGCCATTGGTGAAATACAGCTGCACACAATCGATAATGTGAATGAAATTATTTTCCATTATTAACCGGAAGGATTGTACTTTCAAATAAAAAAAGAAATTTGAGAAAATATTCAGTAGTTTTTTTTTTTTTTAAAGCATTTTCAAAAAAAAAAAGTTATTTGGCGGACCCTTTACATACTTACATATGTACATATGTATATACATAAATGTGTCCTACATACACAGTCTTTTTTATAATAGTTAAAAGTTTGATAATTTGTTTTTACTATTATTTAATTTTATTTCTTTACTTTAAGTTGCTCATGGTTAAGTTTAAAATTAAGTTGCTATATGGGTTCAGTTTAAATATTTAACTTTTGTCTTTTAGTTTTTAATTTAGAACACTTATGTATATGCGGTTTCTTTTCAAATTTTAATATGTATATAATATTTTTTACAAATGTTTCTTCTCCCCTTGCACGAAGAAAAATGGAATATATCGAATTACTATTTTAAAATTATTACATTCCAGGCTTTAATATGTAAATTTTAATGATTGTAAATAATATGGTTTTTGTATTAACTCATGGATGATTTACGTTTCATATACATACATATGTATATGCACATACATATGTACCTACTAATATGTAGATTTAGAAGTAAATTACAAAAATAAAGAAATTTTCAAAGTTATTTAATCTCTAAAATATTCAATTGAAAAAATGCGTATATTTAATCAATTAACACTTTATTAGTTGCAAATACATATATTAAATGTCAATATTTATTTTGAACTCACTTCCTAAACACAGTATTATATTTTATTAAAAATTGTTTTTTGTTAACAATTACTGATTTATGTTTCTTCACGTTTAAATGGTTATAACTTATAAGTTTTTAGCTTTGATTGTGAATGAATAAACAAACGTTCCTTCTTTAGATTTTTTTACATACAAAATGTTTCTAGTTACAAATTACCAAGTTTTAAGCGCGATTGTTTCAGGTTGAAGTTAAAGTACCAACTAAATTCAATAGTGTACGATCAGTAGAAATTATACGGAAAATCATACAATTGGTAGAAAGAATCTCGCACTCTTCGTTCACGTATACAATTATTCACACATAAATGAACTTGTCTCTATATATGAGCGATTATGATAGGCCAATGCTAAATGGTAGTGGTAATAGTTTCTCTTTAACTTGTAATTCAAGTACGTAATTCGCAAGCCAAGTAGTTACTTGAATGCATCGGATCTTGTAATCTTTTTGTAGGATTGTAGTTGACATTTTTAACGTCATTTATGTATGAAGGTGTTATATGGAATGTTTACTTATGTTATTTTTATTGCAATACGTTTGTAAATATTTCTAATGAGAATGATAAATAAATACAGAGCACTAGAGTACATACGAGAGAACACCGGAAAACATTGTTTTCCGAATTTGTCGTACAACAATTGGATTTACTAATGTAATTTACCTCTAATCGCAGTAAATTTGTATGTTTTGTTAGATGATATTTGGAGTGGATTGTAAATAAAATGTGATTAGATCAGTTAAATTGTAAGCAAAAAATCTCAAATATTTTTGCCCTGTAAATAGTCTAGTAAGTACTGTGTTGGCTTATTAGACTGAAGGCCTGAGTTCGAATCCCAGGTCAGACATCAAAACGAAAATATGAAAATATTTCTTCGGCGACTTCCTCTCAGCAGATTTCTGGCAAAAACTCTGGGAGGAAATAAAATTGCCATGAAAAGCTTCTCAAAAAACTGTCGTTCGGAGTCGACTTTAAACTGTAGGTCCCGCCACTCATGTATAAAATTAACGCACACAACATAAGTGGTGTGAGAAGCTAGGTCGTAATCCTAACTGAAGGGTTGTAATGACCAATTATGTATGTATGTAAATACATACTACAAACAAATTTTTATTCAGTTCCATAACCCTTTGGCTTCATAATAATAATGAATTCAATTATTAAATTGATTAGAAAACATGATTTTGAATTAAAGACCAGCCGTTAAATATAAATTCGAATACACACTCCTCCAACATTATAAAGAAAAACTATAACCAGTATTTAATTCTTACATTCTTTTTGGATTTGAAGAAAACAATATTTTCAAAATATTTCTCCTTATAATAGGGAAAACAATTTCAAAACTGTATAAATTATGGATATTAACCCACTTTTTAAACGTATCCTAGACGCTATTTATTTATTAACATAACTTATGAAATTTCACTTTGCTTCGAAAAAAAAAGAAGAAAAATTATCGATTTTGGATACAGTAGAAGTCCGATAATCCGGCACGTTCGGGACCGGCTCGGTGCCGGACTACCGAGAATTCCGGTCTATCGGACGGTAATTATAAGAACAATTAGGTTAATAATTAAACTACAAATATGTACATACAACAAAGTTTATTTAACATTTCATATAATGTATAATGTACATATGTACAGTATGTACATACTGTAAAACATATTACACATAGATTTAAAAAAGTTGCGAATGTCTTTTTGTTTTCTTGACTTTTGGCGTTTAGTATAAACGCACTGCACTTGAATTTTTGAATAATTGTTTCCGAACAATACCAAGCGCTTCCGGATGATCCCGAACCACCCCGAAAACTTCCGAATAGCTCTCGAGCGTTTTTATTTGCTTTAAAGACACAGTTTTGGAGAAAAAACCAAAATTTTTAAAAATTTTCCGCACTGTTCGATGCCGGACTAATGGACTTCTACTGTAATACGAAAGTTGATTCGTATTCGTTCGTTGGAATTCACTTTTCCCTTAGTATATATTTACATACATATATATAAACTGCATATACTTTGAAAAAAACGAGTATATTTTTTGTTTGCGGCAAGTTTGAATCCATTCGCTATTATTTCCGTTATATTGCAAGCATTTCTCTGAAATTTTTACCCTTCCTTTAGTATTTGGATAACGCCAAATCATATAAAAAGGATTTCTCTGTGTTTTGGGTATTAAATTAGCATTTTATAGTAAAACTTTATGAGATACAATGCCATGTCTCTGAAATAATATACGAATTCCGGGTTCTTCTTTGACAACGAAGAACCTTAGTTATTTACTTCCATTGTCAGGCAGAGTTACAAATATCTGTTAAACAGTTACCATAAACCCATTAGAAATATCTCTAACTGATCAATTTCTTAATATACTTACAATAGGAATATAGTTGTCATTTATTTAACCTGTTTTGCCAAATCACCATGGACGGCCACAATCACTGTTAACGTAGAGTAATTCTTTTGACTTTATATGGATGATTTGGACACCAACGGTATGTGGTTTCAATAGGTCGACACTACGTGCCGCACAGCTCTCGCTACATCAGATACTAGGCATGAACGGTTTACGGGCGTGATTATCTAGATTTTATTTGTGGGGTATTCTTATGCGAATAAGCCACAAAACACAGCCTGTTTTATGCGCTAGAATCATGGTAATTTGACACTGGGTGGGATACCCAGAGAAGCCGTGGCGGATATTTGAATGTTTTTATATTGCACACATAATAGATCTTTTAAACGTGCAAAAGTTTCGCTGATATTTCATATACACTTCATTTTATTTAAAATAAATTTGAAGATATAGAGTGCTTAACAAGACCGTGTACTATTAGTGTGATGTGCTTAATTTGCATGATAACATTTGATGCAATTAATATTGCCATTAGTACAATGGGTCAATTTCGACCTCCGGGTACTGTACTTGTCTTAACTGACAAGTATACGTCCTCTAACCTAATCTAATACTGCCATTATAATCTATAAAGAATTGACTATAGCATATTATTTTTTTAAAAAACAATAATTTAACAAATATATTTAATAGCGAGAAAAGTTAAATTGAAAAACTCTTCTATTTGAAAAGTCATCAAAAGTTTTGCTCTATTCAGAATAAAATGAGAAAAATAAACAAATTATTTTTTAAGTCGAATATTTCCTAATAATAGGTGGCCGTATTGGTTTCTTATTTTTAAATTTAATTTCGACCTATTGTAAATTGTTAACTATGTATAGTAAATTTACTCCTCCTTGCACTTTGACAACACTGCTAAAAGACTTAAAAAGGGATTCTTTAGACAAGACTCAGTTTACATGTACGTACGTAAGTAATCACATGCTTGTATTGGGTCTAAAACATGTTTTGATATCGGAATTTTTATATAACTCTACGTATGTATATGTATGTGTAAAGTATAGTTAGTATCAATTTAAGATTTGCTTAACTGTGTTTGTTGGAAGTGACGTTTTTTATTTTATATTTTATTCGTTTAACCTAAAAACACAAACAAAAGGACAAGTTAAAAATATATACACATACATATGTATGTACGTGTGTAGGTATTTACTGTAAAGGTTCATAATACTGGAAATTCCCAAGGCCATGCAAGATTGAAGCAAATTTTATACTTGTATCTTCACAATTTCTGCAATGTAACAGTGGCGGAATGGAATACAGAAAAACAAAAAACAAAAAAAAAAAAATAAAAAATAAAAATAAAAAACAAATAAAATATAAATAAAACTAAATTACTCAGCAATTGTTTAACAGTGAACAATCTCGTAATAATGATCAACAGGTTTTTCATAAAAAAAATTAAATTTTTGCAAATATGAAATCTAACGACAAATTTTGTGATTTAATTTACAACATAATTAATAGGTTTCTAACTCCTATAAGTCAAACATTTTAAAACCCAATAATGTACATACATACATATGTACATATGTACATATGTGCGAGCGTTTATTCTTTTTAAATAAGAATATTTTCCAAAGAATAATTTTTTAATTGAAGTCGCCGTAGTCTAGTAGGTAGTGTGTTGGCTTATTAGACGTAAAGCCAGGGTTCGAGCCCCAGGCCAGACATCAAAACAAAATACAAAAAGTATTTCTTCGGCGATTTCCTCTCAGCAGATTTCTGGCAAAAACTCTGAGAGTAAATAAAATTGCCATGAAAAGTTTCTCAAAAAATCTGTCGTTCGGAGTCGACTTTAAACTGTAGGTCCTCCCGCCACTTATGTATAAAATTAACACACACAACATAATTGGTGTGAGAAACTAGGTCAATAATCCTGACTGAAGGGTTGTAATGACCAATTATGTTATGTATGTATGTAATTTTTTAATGAGCTTAAATAACACTATGCGACAAAATAAAAAAAAAATTAAATACACCCGGCTAATGACATAGTGTAGGTTGTGAGTTTTGTTGAGTAGATCTCAAAAATATTTTTGTTATATTTCGCGAACCCTCCAAACTTTTTTTATTTGACAAAAACTGTTTTTTTTTACCTTACGCACAAATTTCACGTTTGAGCGACCACCAGAAGTTGACCAATTCTTGCGCAAAGGGAAATAATAATATTTGCAAAAATACAAACATTAGCCGACTTCTGATAGTCGTGTAAACGTGAAATTGACACATTTTGTGATAAAAAATCAAGATCCATCAAAAATTCTGAAAATTTTTGAACTAAAAGTTCATTTGATGAGATGATATATATAAAAAATATCATTCGGCTGTTAGACTCTTTAAATAATAACTATGGTAATTTTTGATCAAATGATGACTCAATCTCTTCACAAGAGAACAGACTTTAAGAATATTATCACTTATCCTATATTTTTTTATTAAAGTTTGCTACTATGAATGCACAAACTTGAAAAAATATTAAAAAAATTTGAATTTTCCAAGTTTACCTTATCAAATCTCATAGCATATTAAGTCGAATAATAGATATGTGTATACCGTTTTAAAGGTCCATCTCTCCCCTTTCTAAGATTTTAGAAATCGGGTCGGAAATGTTTGAGTAATCCAGAAATTTGTACGTAAAGTCCAAAAAAACAGTTTTTGTCAAATAAAACAAATTTGGAGGGTTCGAGAAATATAAAAAGGGTATTTTTGAGTTCTACTCAACTAACTGAATAACGTGGACTATGTAGTTACTCGGGTGTGTTTTCACTGTCGCGCCGTGTAATTATAACCGGAACTAAACACAAAATTGTAGTTTTAGTTCTTTTCTGCTCTGCTCTATTCTGTTAACGATGAAATTAACAGAACAAAACTAAGTGTGGCTTAGACCTTTAATCGACCTCATTACCTTTAAAATACGTACATATGTGTATAATCTATTTGCTGCAAAACACTTTTGCGCAAAAAATTCAAAAATTCAGTGGTTTCAGTACCATTGCTTGCAAGGATTTAAATAGAAGTAAGAGTGAAGCTAACAACCTTGAAAATTACCGCCCAATAGAAATATCTTCCGTACATTGCAGGGTTATGGAATGTATGATTAACCACCAATTTGTGAAATACATATGTAGTATCAATAAAGTGATCACCTACAGGCAGATTCTTTTTTATATTAACCTGTTGGCGTTTCTCTGTTTCATAATTAGTTGACAGGTTGTAGCTGGCAGTAATATTTTCGAACTTTATTACTTTTTTATGGGATCGTATGAAAAATACAATGCGATGTTGGCGTATTTATTCAAGTGTCGCAAAAACTATTCAAGTACCTTGATTTCTTAAGACGATGCAAGAAATTACATATTTACATCATCTGACCCTCTACTACTTTATTTACACCGCTTAATCCGACCAAGAATGTCACATGATATTCATACATTAATTAGCCAGTGCCTAGAAGCAGAGTAAGAATTTACACATTGAACTTTTTCTCATTATGCACTCCTTGCTGGCGTATTCGACATTCAGTGTACACACAAAGAGCGGAACAAAAAAAAAGCAATTGATTGGTTTCGGGCATGTGATTGTTTTTACGCTCCGCTCTTTATGCAGTCGGTATTTTTTTTTGTTATTAAGCTCTTTGTGCATATTGTGCGGCACATTGTGTATGCGCTTTTTTATACAAGCGGTGGTTAGCAAGAAAGCAAGAAAATTTGAACAAAAGGTAGCACCTTCGGCCATTGATTTAACCTCTTGTTCAAATAAACTTCGGACATGCAATTGTTATCTTTATTCTAAAATTCTAATTAAAATTTATTTACTCTATTTTATCTTATTATTAATTTATTATTTTGATAAAAAATTGTATTTATAATATGTATTTTTAAATTGCATTATAACAATAATAAAAAAAAATATAATATCGAAAAATTATTGACTTTGAATAAATTGAACACCATTGTAATTGTGCAATGATGCACAATTGTGCACTCTTTTACTTTTCTTTTGCTCTTTTGCATCAAAAAGAGCGGCACAATAAAAGTGCACGTTTTTTGTACTGCTATTTTTATGCGAAAAGCAAAATCAGTGGTACAGAGCAAATGCAATTAAAAGTTTGCACAGCACTTTATGCAAAGAGCAAAAAGAGTGATACTGCACTGCGCTTTTATTTACTCTACTTCGGAGTGTATTTTAAGGCTTCTCGACTGTTTATAAATAAGAAAGACCCAGCGGATTTTTTTGCCCATACATCTTCCAACTGTGACCAATGACAATGTAGATGCGACTAATCCAAAGTCTACATTCAGTTTCCACTTACATTTACACAGCGATGGCCTAGGTCGTACGATAGGTCCAACTCTACCGACATTGTAAGCGAAGGTCGGATGGGTCCAATATTATACTGATTCAAAGGGTACCTAGATATGTCTTAAATTTATTTTACTGAAGCCGAACATTTCTTTTAATATAAAAAACACACAACAACACTTACTATTTTTAATTTATACTTACTTATGTATTTTATTTAATTAATTATTTATTTTTAATACCACAATCACGGTTAAACCACTTGTATATTCAAAAACACTTTACGATATGAAATTTTACTTTGAAAGAATAGAAAAAACAAAGAAACACCAAAAAATAAATAACGGGACATCGGCTGAACCAAAACAAACAACAAAACTATATTAACAATATGATGCTACATTACTTAGCCATCCAATTCAGATGCAAGTACGATGGCAACATTTTATTCGATTTTGTCTTGTTCTTTAATTCGTATATGTATTTCATTTTACAATGTAATAGCAATAGGATTCATCCGAATCGGATGCTAGTTGTATGCTCTTAACCAATTTTATTTTATGTTTTCCTATTGACATAATAGTATACATTTGGATGAGTTTTAAATTGTAATAACCTGCGGACTGCTGGGGAATTAAAGTGCCTATGATGATGATGACAGTATTGTCTCTAACTCCATTAATTCATTAGAGCACTGTCGCAATGTTCTTGTTTCTCACCGTTAAATCGCTGATCTAGTGCCCTATATAAAATGAAGGGTTTGTTGCCTAATATAAAAGATTTTTACGTAGTTCTTGTCAGTCACTTACACAATATCCATTTGTAGTTGATTGATCAGTGGATCACAATGAATTAAAGAGAATTCTGTCTTTACTGGCATAATATGAAGAACGCCCACTTACAGAAGTCTATCCAGTATTTCAACTATGATAATTTGGAGATTTAAATGTAATCAAACAGAGAACTTCTTTGAGTAGCGGTTTGCTTTAAAGTATCCCAAACTGACGAGTATTTGATGTTTAGCGTATCCATCTTTTCTCTAACAAATTGCGTGCCTGTCTAGCTCAGCCGGCTCGAAATATTTATCCGTCTTTTTGGAGAAGTCGTCCAGAACGAGATGCTTCTTTGAAGTGAAATCTACCAAAATACTTTTTCACTCTCAACATTCTCATCGTGTTCTTTGCAAAGTTTTAAAAACATATCACATATGTATTATACATACATATATTTGATTTATTTCAAATTCTAGAAAGCCGTTCATCAAATATAAATACATACATATACTGTGAGCGTCAAAAGAAAGTGTACAATTCAAAAAAATATACATTAATAAATTACCGTTAATTTTTTTTCAAATTATTTTATTGCCAGTTTTTAAAATTGAAACAAGAAAAGAATTAGAAAAAATTTGGAAATATTGTAAAATTTTTTCGGGCACTCTCCTTAAGTGGAAAACTTGAGTTGAGATTGTTAAAATTTTATCCATAGTGTACACTTTCTTTTGACGCTCACTGTATGTACATATGGACTTTTATATAAATATGTATGCATATATAGGTATGTATGTGTGTGCGTATTGGTATTAACAATGTCTACTTATTGAAAAATTTATACAGTAAAATCTTTTTTTGCACGGTAGATACGTTCCTAAGAAATTCGTGTAAATCAAAATCGTGTAAAAAAATACACGGTTCATATGTAAATTTGGAAATATGTTCCACAACCATAAAAAATCGTGTAAAATGAAAAAAATTCAAATATTTCCTTAAAAAACCGTGCAAAAAAAGTGATAGCAAACTCCATTAATAAAACAAAACAATTCATATTTATTATTAATAAGTGCACTGTAAAAACGAAATTAAATAAAATTGGTTTTTGCAATAACAAACTAACACTATGTTACCTTTTGAAAAGTTATTAACGATTCCGATTATATAATTTGAAGCTGTCACCAATTTATAAAAAATATAAACTTAAACATTAACTTGTGTCATCAATAAACTGATATGTTAAATAAAAAGGGTATTTCCCTTAAAGTAAACATGCTGTGTAGTAGAGTTGTCATAATGATGTTATCCTGACACTGTAAAAAATCCTGAAAAAATTATAATTTTTTTTTTAATTCGTATTAAATTTTATTTTGGAATTCGTGTTAAACCAAAAAAAAGCGTGTAAAAAAATTAAAATTTTCTTTTTGACGAACCGTGTTACTTCAAAATCGTGTATAAAAAGACCGTGTAAAAAAAGATTTTATTGTACTCATAAGTTATTATCACCCAAAATATTATAAAGAATTTCAATAGAAGCTGTTTATTTGTTGAATTTACAAAGTAAGTGAAAGTGCAATATTAATGGTTTATTAAATTGTTTCTAGAATCAAGTTTTGTTCGAACGTTAGTGAAAACAAGGTACATACAAGGTATGTATCGATCGCAATCATTCTAAAAGAACTATTTTCGCTACAAGATTTAAATTAGTGAATTGTAATCTTGGTGAATATTATTTTATTTAATAAAAATTTTATGGCGTTTTGATTAGCATTAACCAAAGGCAAAAAAAAAAATAAATCTAACAATCACAAAGAATCTAACCCAGGGTTCGGCAAACTTTTGAGACGGAAGAGAAAAAAATTGCAATTTGCAAAACTTAAGTTTTATAAGAGCCATAAATTTTTTTACAACAAAAAAGTAAAGTTTCTTGATAACAAAAAAAATTAATATAATTATTCATAAAAAAAATATATACATATTTATTCTTTTATTATTAGATAGATACTTATTATTTAAGTAAAAACTTAAAAGAATTAAACATTTACTTACAACACTAACTTGTACTTCAGTAACAAACAATTGATCAAAAAAATTCAATGGGAGCGATGGCTTTGCATAGTTTTAGAAAGTTTGGATAAATTTGGATGATAACTTGTTGTTTTAATCTTAAAACACGACTCTAAATTTTCATTTGTTAGTTGGCTTCTAACTTTACTTTAATTATATATATATATATATAGTCAGAACTCCAAATGCCAACTTTTTCACCTCACTGTAGCAAACTGGAAGACTATTCCATGCGTCGAATATAAGCGCCTCAACTCGCGGCATTTCTTTTAAATCTGTCCACTTTTTTGTGTTACGTACATACGAGTATATTTCTGGACCTCCAACTCTTCCAACTTGCTTTTCAACTCTGTAAATTTTCCACTCCACAAAGCTTTACTTTTTAAATCGATCAGTTGCATTTCTAGAGTTCCAGTATCAATTCCAAATGGCTCAATGTGGATTTCGTTACTGTTTGTGTTGAGAGGATTTACTATGAATGCTAGATTGGTTTTGTTGGTTTTGAATTGATCAAATCTGACAGAAAATGCCTTTTTAATTTTTTTATAACTGTGCTAAAGTAATTCCTGTAACAGTTGCACTAGTTTTATCGCGATATTGCTTTAGTAATTGAAAATGAAGTAATTTACCGCTCTGAATATCTTCAGCAAAAATAATTAATTTTTCTTCAAAACAGTCTAATTCTTCTACCAAAATATAGGTTGGGTTCCCCTTTCCTTGCAGTTTTAGATTCAGCTCATTTAATTTCGATGTGATATCCACCATAAAGTAAAATGTTTGCAACCATTTGTCGTTCTCTAATTTAGGGTGATTAACGCCTTTTTCATTTAAGAATGTATTTATTTCATTCAAGCACAAAGTAAATCGTTTCAGCACATTCCCGTTGGAAAGCCATCTCACTTTATTGTAAAGAAGGAGGTCGGAATACTGAGACTCCATTTCGTTTAAGAATTCTTTAAACTGACGATGGTAGAGTGCTTTTGACAAGATGCTGTTGACAATCTTTATTACCAAATCCATGACCTCAACTATTTCGGCAGGAAATGTTTGGGCACAAAGAGCTTTTTGGTGTATTATGCAGTGAAACGTAAGAATTTTGTGGTTTATTTTGCTCTGAAGAATCGTTGTTGCCCCTTTATTTCTTCCTGTCATACTTCGTGCTCCATCAGTTGCTATTGAAACGATTTTATTTAAATCCATCTTAATATCTCTAAGGCATTTATCCACGGCATTCGCTATATCTGCCCCTCTAGTTTGTCCCGAGAGTGGTAGCAATCCTAGAAGTTCCTCTTTTGGACCTTGAGAAGAGATATATCTGACAAAAAGGACAACTTGTGCCGTGCTCATGTACGGAACGATTCAAAAATATTAAAAGTTGTGTACATTATGGAAACGTTTACGAAATGATTTGTTAATTTTCATACACTTCTTGTTAATCGATTCTAAACAATTATTTTTTTTTTTTGTGGTACAATAAATGATATACGTACGAGTATGTGTATGGAACTAAAGAGCCACAGCTTCACATCCAAAGAGCCGCATTTGGCTCGCGAGCCGTAGTTTGCCGACCCCTGATCTAACCTAATCAAAACAAAATCAATAAATTAATTTCTACCGATTACTCCTACCACTGTTTTCTTTTAAAGCTTTCGTTCAAATCTCTAATATTAATTTAGATTTTTATTGTAAATGATATTAAATTAACAACTACCTTAATTTCTTGATAAAAATCTGTTAGTCATCAAAAACAGTTTTATTATATGATATAAAATAACAAAAAAAAATATTTATTCGGTCGAAGAATACCCTGCAATAAGTCCATTCATTATATTTCAATGATTTGAAATGCTAATTTTCTGAATGACGTGTGGTATTTTAGTTATTTATTATATTATTTAATTATAATTAGCAGGAGCAGAGCAACTAAGACTATATGCTAGGTGGGTGTCCGTGACCCTCACAACACACAGTGAACTATCTCGGATATAAAATATGTATTAACTAATATAAACAATTTTCATATCTTTAGCTGTAAATGTTTACAAATGACTCATTACACATATACCAGCTTAAATTGTGTAGGGCATGCCCGTAAACAAAAAATCTAATTAACATAATAACATTGTAAATATATAAAATTTCCTCTAGGGGATTTTATATCTTAAATCACTTTATTTATGTAATTAATGAAATAAGTAATTGTTGTCTCATGTTTAATATTGGATTTATTATTCATAAAGTAGCACTATGATATTGTTCAGGCTTATACTAATGTCCTTCCATTTCTTTCTCAATAACTGAATTAATTAATTTATATGTAAAATTCTTTAATTGTTTTAATATTATTTATTACTAAAAATAATATCAGGAATGGTGGGGTACTCAAGGGGCAGAGAGGTACACCCACCTTTACAGATGGGTCGAAGTTAGGTGGAGGTACAGGTGCTGGGGATTTCTGTAGGGTACTCGGCCTTGAATGTCATTTCAGGTTAAAAGATGACGGAATACTCGGTAATGAGACGGCGGATGCTTTCGCTAGCCGAGAGCGATTTAATAGTTGGTCCTGATCCCCCAATCTGCCAACTCTACGGCCTCATTAATGGATGGGTCAGGAGAGAAAAGAGGTGTTGGGGAATGGATCGGGTTGTTACATTATCTATGGCCTGCTATAGACAGTGCAAGAACAGGTTGGCTACTGGGCTTGGATAAGGCCAGTTTAAGGTTAGTTATTGGGCTTATTTCGGGGCACTGCGAGCTTAAATCACTGATAAGGATCTGGAATAGTTCCCAGCCGCACTATTGCAGGGTATGTTGCGATGAGGAGTTGGAGACTATCGAATACCTCCTCTGTAACTGTCCAGCCCTTAGTAGATTGAGGTTGAAGACCCTTGGCAAGGGCTTCTTTGAGGGTTTGGATTCTGTGTCGAGAGCCGACATCAAGGCTCTCCATAGATTCATTATTAGTTTGAACTGGTTGAGAAGTGCTAGAGCTTCAATAGTGTAGTCGTGCTCTCTTGTGTGTTTGTTGGTCTGCATAGTTCCTCCGCTTCCTTATTCTCTTTTTCAAACTTCTTCTCCTTCTTCCCTACCCCCTCTATTATTCTCTCCCCTTAAGGACGTTTGTACAATAGGTCAACTTGACCACCGAGTACTGTACTTGTCTCAATTGACAAGTACACGTCCTCTAACCTAAACCTATCAACAATTTTCTCATTTTACTTACTTTCTCATCAAATCTCTTACTGTCACTGTAAAAACCAGCTGAGACACTGGACGTAGAGACTTTAGTTCGCTGTGACCAAATTAGGAAAGAAAGAAAAGAGGAAAAGAAATAAGAGAGAGAAGAAAGGGTGGAATAAAATTATAGAGAATGAAAAATGGCAATCAGCAATTAAAGGTACCCATGCTTAAAACTTCTACCTCTAAAGATAAAGCCCTGGCCAGTCAATCCTGTTAATGAACCCTGATGCCTGATGTAGAGTTTGAATCGTGGCCTTACGTCTTATAAGCCAACACACTACCTACTAGACAACTGTGACTTCAGGTATAATCATCTTCTATATATCGTAAAAGTGATCTTTTGAAGCCATGTAGTCCGTCATTCCTATAGTCGAAATAACCACGTTAGTTTCTTCAGCAATGTCGTGTGAACCACCGCACAGGAACTCACTAAACCTAGTTCTGGAATAACGTCCAGAGCTGACTTAGGTGTGTTTATACTGGCATTTATGATCCCTACAGAGGTACATCTCTGTACCTTAGAAAGAATGTTGCTATTGCTCCTAGTATTCAATGAATTTCACCATACTGTGCATCCATAGATAAGAACAGGTCTTACAGTCGAAGTGTAAATGGAGTTTACCCATACTCGTTCTAAGATCAAACTTCTTACCCATGGATTCCTGCACATGTAGTATGCATTGAAACCTTTGACATAAAAGGATAGCCTAATTTTAAATCAGCGCTAGTTTTTATTATTTGATAAAAACAATTACAAAATTATTTATCGAATAAAGAAAATTGAAGTTGTACGTTCTTCTTAGAAAACAAGGGTGCGGGCGCCACACTTGATCGTGGGAAAATGAATTCAAAGGAATCCCTGTTGATCTCTATGTCTGGAAATTACTCCCACCTAACTCTTACCCCAAGCCACGTGCAGTGGGCTGTTAGATCCTTTGAACCACTCAAGTCCCCAGGACCGGATGGTATTATTCCGGGTGACACCCAACATGGGAAAGAGATCATTCTTCCTTGGCTGCTTGCCATCTATAACGCTAGTCTTAGGCTTCTTTATATCCCTTGGAGCTGAAGAATAGGGTGATTTTAATTCCCAATTCCGAGAAACCATCCCACACTAAAGCAAATGACTATAGATCAGTCAGTCTATGTTTCTTTTTTCTGAAGACACTGGAAAGGTTCCTTGATGTTCATAATAGGACCTCGATTGATCCATCACTTCTATCTTCATCCCAACATGCCTACACGAGGGGTAAATCAATTTGCTGAGGAAGAGGAGACTGCTATCCAATTTCTTTGTCAATGCCCATCTCTTCCGAGGTGAGATATAGGTTATTTAGCTCTCCAATGTCAGCTTGACATTTATCATAATCAGTTCATTTAGACAGGAACCTGAAGTTATATTCTTTTAGGAATTGATAGACCACTGCAGCAATGACCCAGTCTCTTGGATCCTATGAGGTTAGGGTTGCCAGCCTGGCTGGACTTGGCTGGATTGTCCAGCTTTTTTGAACTTGTCCAGCTAAAATTTAATTTGTCCAGATAAATAGAAATTTTTTTTAGTACACTGCAATAACTTGGGCAATAATTTTCATGTTAACTTTATCAAATCATGTTAGCCAACACTGATTGTACATTTGTTATACTTTAATAAAAGTTATTTACACAAAACCAAAATTAACATTTTCTCAGTATTTTTTTTATGTCCAGCTTTTTTTTTTGTTTTGTCCAGCTTTTTAAAACCCAATGTCCAGCTTTTTGCGAATCGGAATCTGGCAACCCTATATGAGGTAGTACGTTAATTTGACAAGACAGTTTAGTTGACTCATTCAGAAATATATAGCGGGCAGGTCTATCTATATTCCCTTATATACTTTCACATACGAGAAAACCAAAAATTCTGCGACACTCGATTCAAATTTTTCTTCAGTCCGTAGTGGCCAACATCGTGGCCACCTTGCTGCCTTGTTTTACGATATAGGCGGTTGATCTTCAGCACATGTTCTGTTTTAACCTGTGGATCGGCTTAGCTTTCCCCACGCAGAATTTTGATGATATTCATAAGTTGTTTTTCCTTAAGCCGCATTATCAACACACAGTCATCACTACTCACTTTCACATTCATAACGAAAACTGCGGGTTCGGATTCAGCGGTTGTTAAATCAGGTGCTCTACTTAAAGCGCCAACATGGACCATTCGAGACCCTCGCGATGCACGAACCCGCAATCAAATTCTAGCACTCTTGATTGAAGCTCCTTTTTTGCCTTAGTCCTCCAGTTGAACAAACTGTAACTACCCGAAAATGTGTTCCCAATAGATAAATACGAAAATGCTCCAAAGTTTCCACAACGGCTCCAATACTTCCAGTTCGTAGCTATGATACCGTGTCTCAGTGTCCGAGCAATGTCTGCAAAAATAAAATTTTGGGTGCCACTTGCCATCAGAAGAACTCCAGCCAACCCTAAACTACTTTCGTCGATTTGCACCTTATGTTGCTTAGACAATCTATATATTGCCAGTAGAAGCATATTACATAGTATTTCATTTAGTGCCATAAACGACCGATCTTGAGCATCGCCCCATTTGAATTTATCCGATTCACTGTAAGTGGTTTTGAGACAATGCAGTAGGGTTTCACAAATTTACGGAAAAATCCAGTGAGACCTAAAAACCGTCGCACTTCCGTGACATTCGTTGGAGTTTTGAAATTTCTAATAGCGTTGATCTTCTCGACTCCAGGCGTTTTCGTTTGCCAAGTGACCCAAATATGAGACCTCCTTCGCCACAAATTTACACTTGTCTAAACCTAAAGCAAGTCTACAACGCTCAAGTACTCTTCTTTTACAGTTTTTCTGTCATCTAAATACACCAATATCTCACCCGGATTCATAAACTCCAAAACACGATACATCACGGCCTGAAACACGACAGGTCCATTAACCAACCCAAATGGCATCCTATTATATTCATAGAGTCCATCAGTCGTAACGAGAGTAGTGAAACTTTTAGATAACTCTTCTATTTGAATTTGGTTGTAACCAATTTTTAAATCCAACCTAGTAAAATAATAATTTCCATAAAGTTGTGCAAATTGAGCACATCTCTGGCATAGAGTATGGAATTTTAATGGTTATTTTATTTAATTGACGATAGTCCACACATAAACGGTGCTCACCGTTTTACTCTTCTAGTAGGACTATTCCGAAGGCATACGGTGAGTCAGATTTGCGGATGATACGATTTTCGAGAAGCTCCTTTATTATATTTGTCACTATGGGACGTTTCGCAAATGGTATCCTATATGGTTTCATGCATACCAGTATTTTATCCCTATCTTTATATGTTTGCCGAAACTTTTTATGTTTGTCTAGGACCATTTTCAACTGTTCACTTTCGACGGGTGTCGGGATACCCTGAGATTCGATGGCATTAATATTTTGTACCCAACATTTGACGCCTTCAGTAATTGTTCGCTTTCCCTTACGGCACAGCACGTCTCGACCGACTACTACACTTAACAACAAAGTGCTTTCTTATATAGTTTAATTAATGCTTGAATCTTACTGACATAATTGGCCATTAACAACCCGATTAACGGATTTCAGCCTGCCGCAACACATCCTTCCAGGCGCCTCTGCTTCTTGCGCGCTTACGCCAGTTGGTCACACCAATCGATGACAGGGCTTCCTCGATTTGGTCCTTCCAACGGATACATGGTCGTCCGCTTCGCCGACTTCCGCAGATCCCCGCATCAAATACACGTCTCGCCAGAGCATCCTCCTCCATTTGAACGACATGGCCGAGCCAGCGCAGCCGCTGGATATTAATACGCTGCACAACGTCTATATCGTTGTGGAGCTCATACAGCTCGCTGTTGGATCGGATGCGGAAATCATCGCCAACTCGCACTGGACCGAAGATCTTACGTAGGACTTTTCTCTCGAATGCTCTCAAGGCTGTTGCATCAGTGCTTAATAGGGTCCATGCCTCTGCGCCATAGAGAAGCACGGGTAGGATGAGCGTCTGAACCTTTGCCCTGATGCGGATTGTGGCTATTCTTTCGTTCACAGGCGTGAACCCAGAGACAAGATGGCGAAGTCCCTTATTAACCATAAATCTGCAGCTGAATTCATGCTTACCAACATGGCAGCTGTAAGACACATCGCAAGATGCCAGCCTTTTGCATCCTTGTCCTATCCATCGCATTTCCTGTATTGCAGCGATGTCCGTCCTACATTTCATAAAGGCATCCGCCAGTTGGGCGGAAGCGCCTACCCTGTGAAGGGTGCGGACGTTCCATGTGCCTATTCTTAAATCGTTGACCTTTAAACGTTTGCCGTGGTCGTCAACTTTTGAGGGGATCTTTATAGAGGCTATTGTTTTTTTTTTTTTATTTTTTTTTTTTTTTTTATTTATTTGGAAATTGGACTTCACTGCACGCATTAGTTAACATCTAGCGGATGCTAGAATGCCATCCAGGAGGGGCCACGAGGAGGCTGCGTGTCAGCTTTAATACATCAAGACAAGCATCGTCCTGGTGGTCCCCACGTTGACCACCACAATCAGAAACTTTACCTTGTTTGTATGCATTCCATCCCTCCTTATATATGATGCTTGAATCAGTGTTGAATAATTCAGTACTTTAGTACTTTTCCATTTCAAAAATACCACAGTACCCCTGCTACACTTTCAGTACTTTTTTCTTGTTACATATTTTATGGTTTGCGCTTTTCAACTATTAATGAGTTAGCAACATGTTCAACAAAATGCTAAAGGTAGAATTAGTCTTTAGCACAGGTATACAGATACGTCACGGTTTTGACGTTTAACCCTCACTTAGAAAGGGACAGCAAATATTACCAAAAAAGTATTTCTGTCCCTCTCTGACTGCCTGTCTGTTTTGTTTATGTTTTTTTTAGATTTCGGGGTGGATTTTTATTATTCTATTTTGGTAGAAATTTTTGGTATTTTTGTAGAATATTAGAATAATTTTGAAAGGAGATGAACCGTTTTATTAGGGAAACGTAATTCGGAATTAATGTATTTTTTATGACAGCTTTCATCGGTCGTCACTGACTTAGTATTTAACCAATTTAAAGGTATATTCACAAATTCCTGAAACAAAAAGTTATGAGTATATATTTTGTTATATTTTTATTTTTACTTACCTTTTGCACACGGAACTTTTTCAGTGTGAAGGGAAATTGCTAAGAATTCGATTAATAATGAAAAAATTACCGAATTTTAACTTTTTCATTCAAGAAATTAATAAATACTAGTAATATACACAAAGTTCTAAAAGAACAAATTTTTATAAGCAATATGTCTTATTTCATCTTGCTGTATTTAACTGCTTACTTACCTTTTGCACAAGAATCTATATTCATTCTGACCAAAAACCAGTCACATTTCGATTAATATTTAAATATTTAAGAACTTTTAAGATTTTCATTAAAGAAATTAAAAAATATTCCAAATTTGCCCTTTTTTAACACAAAATAAATGTTTATTTACATTTAATTTTTCCACTTTATCCGCCAGTTTTCACTCTGTATATCTGTTGCTTCTAACACATTTGCTTTGCAAAAACTTTTAACATTTTTTTTCTCCCTCTACGAGGGGGGTTAAAACTGCTGATTTAAGCGTTTTTCAAACGTCATAATTGTCGCCACTGGTTACACTGTGGTCTTTAGCCCATGATAGCCAAACGTCCATTGCAAAATACGTTCGTTTTTCAATACGAAAAGCAATGAGAACGCTTGCCGAAACGTAATGTAATTTCGGTAAATATTTGACTAAACGGGGCTTTTACTTTTCGAATCAACTGTTTTTGTTTTGTATATGCCAAACATGTTTAAGTCGTTAGTTTTTCTATTCCATTCCGTACGTGTATTAAGTACTCTTTGGCTATATTCACACCAGAACATTTTTTAGTCGCACAATTTTTGTTCTTTTCAATTCACACGGGATGAATATTAGTTTGACAGAAATGTATACGTATACGCAGCTTTGTATGTATTAGTGTTTTTTGCATTCATTTGATATTTTAAAAATGTGGGGGTATTAGTCTTGTGCTGGTGATGCGGGGTTGTAGCTGGTGGAAACTTTACGCCACCGAAAAACCATTCTCTTCACCCCTCTTGCCTATAAACAATCATTTTACGCCAGCACAAATGTTCTAGTGTGAATTGGCTCTTTCAGTTATAGTTCAGTACCATTTAAAAATATCTATTTTGCAACACTGGCATGAATGTGGTCACTTTGTAAATAAATATACTTTGGTCAATGAGCCAATTCACATTAGCACATTTTTTAGTCGCACAATTTTTGTTCTCTTCAATTCACACGAGATGAATATTAGTTTGGCAGCAATGTATACGTATACGCAGCTTTGTATGTATTAGTGCTTTTTGCATTCATTTGATGTTTTAAAAATGTGCATGTTTAGTTTTGTGCTGGTGATGCGGGGTTGTAGCTGGTGGAAACTTTACGCCACCGAAAAACCATTCTCTTCACCCCTCTTGCCTATAAACTCTCATTTTACGCCAGCACAAATGTTCTAATGTGAATTGGCTCAATGATTACCAAACTTTAATTTTTTAACGCATTAAAAATGGTTTAAAGCTAAATATATTTAAATTTAAGCTCAACTGCATAAATTATTAATTTTAGGATACTATTATTCTCTCATCACTATTAACTAATAGGAAATCAAATCATTTCAAATTTCATTTTAAATCAACACTGATACTGTGTTTATTCGTAAAGAGACTAATCATATGTTTTTAATCTTTTTACTCTGGTAACTTTAAATCGATTGAAAATTATTTGCTGCATTACAATATTTTTTATATATTTTTTCCAAATAGCTTGCATTCAAATAGTGAGAAATATAAATATATTTATAAAATATATACAATCTCCAAAACAAACTATTTTATAGATTTGTAAAAGTTTGCCAAAAATGATGAATTATTAAGAGAATTTAAAAAGAGAAAAAAGTACGGGTCATAGTCGTTTGGCTGAAAGTTCTGGTAAATAACAATGAGTACGGTTTGTTAGTGAATAAATTATATAATTTATAAGTAATAATATTCTTAATAATTATTGGTGACAGCCGTTAAATGTTTACCAATTCATGTTGATCGAAACCATAAACGAAAGTGGGAATTGCAATTAAGGGTTTTGCTGAAATTGCTACACGTGTCGAGACGGTCATCTACAAATTTGCAAGCGCGACAAGATCATTACAAATCATGCCAATAAGTTAACAAACCCTTGTAAAAACTGGACAAATGTTAACATTATTGGATACCGGTTTATAAATTAAAAAAAATCGTCTGCAGTGGAAATTAGAATAATATTAAGCACAAAATGATAACGGAACAGAGTAAAATCCAACAGACAACAAGCGCACAACATCAACATGAGCTGGGCAACATTCCTGCAGGAAGTAATAGTATATTTGTAGAACGTTTTTTTGGAGCATTCTACTGGAAAGAATTTGCCTGCGGATGTGGTGCAGCTTTTGTAAATATTGGTATTACATACCCTATATATAAAATGATATTTCGTCAAATGCTACATGGTGTCCGAATATCATCAGCATTTGGTCAACTTCGGCATGAAGGCCTTCTGTATTTATATCGTGGTATGTTTCCTCCACTCGCACAAAAAACTATTTCATTATCGATAATGTTTGGCGTTTTTGATGGTACAAGACGTTATCTCGTCGATGATTTCCATATGAATGCCTATAAAGCAAAAATTATAGCAGGAATGACAGCTGGTACGGTCGAAACTGTTCTACTTCCATTTGAAAGAATTCAGACACTCTTAGCTGACTCAAAATATCACAAGTATTTTGCCAACACACAACGTGCATTTGGGTGAGTTGATTAGTAAATCTATATGTATGCCTTACGATTACTTTTTTGTTTGTAGTCATTTTATTTTCCGCTTTAAATTGATGCGGTAGTCCATATTATATTATATTAACAAAGTACATAATTCTAATATATAAAAATTCTCGTGCCACGGTGTTAGTGGTTAAACTCCTCCGAAATGGATCGACCGATTTTCATGAAATTTTGTGTGCATATCGGGTAGGTCTGAGAATCGGACAACATCTATTTTTCATATCCCTAAATGTTAAGAGGGCGTGGAAAATCGTTAAAAATGGGCGTGACAAACCTCCCCCTTCAAGTGATACCTATAACTCTTAAACTACTGAATCGATTTTAACCATTCTTTTTTTGTTCGAAAGCTTATCAGGTTTAGATGGTTTAAAAAAAATCGATATAGCAAAAAGTAGGCGTGGCAAACCTTTAAAATGCCATATCCCTAAATGTTAAGAAGGCGTGGAAAATCGTTAAAATTGAATATTTAGGGACATAGTGATCGTAGACGAATGCAATTTGGACGGTAAGTTCGTAGAGTCGATATCGACAAACTCACAAAAAATGGGCGTGGCAACCCTCCCCCTTTTTAAAGATAGCTACAAGTCGGCTAACTCGGTGGTTTATAAGTACATATGTACATACATATATAACATGTATGTCTGTTAGTTTTTGTTTTGGAGCGAGTACAACAACTACAACTTCGTCAGCGCTACCCATAATTCGGACCTCATATTGTTATTCTTTGTATGCCTCATCTAAATAACGTACCGACTTCGATTAAATTTTGAACTAGATAGATCTGTGTACCGTAGAACACATATGCTTTACGTTTTTCTTTTTAAGAAGTACTCAGAGGGGGTGGTACAGGGGCTATTTCTCCCTATTCCCAACCATCAAACTGATTTTGATTAATTTTGTTGGTATCTTAACACAACTTCAGATTAACAAATGTAAATTTTCACATGGTAATCAATTTTAGGCGGGACGAAGTTCGCCGGGTCAGCTAGTAAATAATAAAAATCTAATAAATAAAAAAGTTATGATGCGTTTGAGTTGTTTATTGTTATAATACGATCTTAAACTGACTTTCGAATAATTTATTAACATTATCAAAATAAATTGTTAAATACTCTTTGTTTACATAGCGCATAAATAAAAGTCAAGTTTAGTTTTTTGTACATTTAAATTACAGATTTAAAATTGGTCATTCTGCTTGCTTGTAACGTAAACACTTAAAATTTAAAGAAAAATAATCACTTTTTTACATTTTAAACATGAGGTCAGTAGAAAATGTCTGTATACACAAAAACATAAAAATATTAAAAGCAACTCAACTATTAAGTTTACTTAGATCATAAATTTCTTTATAGGAAATTACATTAATTTCTACGTTTTTTATGTGGAAAATGATATATGTATATACCACAAACTGTAATCAATACTCTTAAAAAGTGATAATATTTTTCGTTTGCTTTTAATATTTTACCACTTAAAAATATGTATTAGAATATATCTTTTACTCAAGTATCGACTCATTATATCTAAATACAATGGAATAGGAGTCAAGATACATAGAAATATTTGTCCAATTTCATCCAAAAGTAAAATCTTTACCAAAAATTTTTATAATGTCGATTGTCCATTGAATTAATTATTACTTCTACGCGAAGTAAACATTAAAGCATATCTTGTTAAGTTTATACATCAACTGCGCTACATGATATAAAAATACCCTAAATATTTTTTATAATTTCTTATATGTACATTACGTTGCCTTTTTTTCATCAAAATGTGTGATTGATTAGCTTAAAAAACAATACCTTTTTTCTAACAAAAATTTAAATTAACTAAATCTGTAGAGTGAAGCATAAACCAAATCATTGTTATCTTTTTTATAAAAAAAATAAAATCTTAACGTCCTCAAACGCATTTTATATAAAAAATCTGGGAAGAAATTTTTCAATCATAAATGATTGATAAAATGGAAAATTGTGTGACAAGAATAATGCATAAATATTTTGGAATTAAGAAGATTTGTTTGTGTTGATTTATATTTAATAATAACATGAAACAATATTTATCTTCTTTGGATATAATATGATATCCAAATATATTCGGATTTTAAAAGTTATAAAATTATATTATTTTTTATATAACTAACACATTACAAAATTATACTTTACAATGAAAAGATTAAATGCATGGTATACAAATTATATCTGTGGCAATAAATGATAATGGCTCAAGTTGACATAAGTGTTTTTTCATTTTATTACATATTCTTATTCTCTCTTCTTCAAGATCTATCACTCAGCTAAATTTCATATATAAAATGTCATTCATTATTAATAAAACTATACGCATGTATATTTTAACTTAACTTTTAAACACAATTTATTTTAGACAAACCCCTAAATATCTCTAAACACGAAATTTCGATTTAAGCTATTATTAATGGCACAGATATATAACTTATATAGAAAACTTAATGGAGTTATATAGTAGAAACTGCTGCATTTTTGTTGGGGATTCAAATATTGATTTTTTGAATGAAGTGTCGAATACTTTGCTGAATTTGCTTGAAAGTTATGACTTCAAAAATTGTCATACTTTAATTACACGTCCAATATCTGGCTCATCTATAGACAACGTTTTCACAAATCTCTCCCATTCCTTATTTATAGATGCTATTGAATGTGAATTTTCTGATCACAATATGATCTCTTGTAAAGTTAAGAAGAAAACACAAAATTGTGACTATACTGAATTTGTACAAAAGAAATGTGACTATAACAAACTTAAGGAATGTTTTTTAAACTATAGTTCGAATTTCTTGAGTGGAAATTCATCAATTGATGCGTATAGTTTGATAAAATGTCTGTCAGATGCAAAAAAAAACTCTACGTCTGAGGTAACAAGAAAAAAATTATTAAAAGAACAAATAGCACCATGGATAAATGAAAACTTGCGTAACTTATTTATTCTTAAGAGAAGAATCTTAAAGAAGAAAAAATCCAAATGCAAATGTACTAAACAGTCTAAAAAGAATAAGTAAAGTTATTAAAGTCGCCTATAAGGAATCAATGAACCGATATTATCATGATAACTTACATAGCATTCAGCAAGATCCTAAAAAGTGTTGGAGATTTTTAAATGAAAGTCTGGGAAGGAGTGTTAAAACCCAAGTAAATTTGAAAAATTCAAATGGAGAAATAATAATGGAGGATGCGATAAAATGTGAGCGCTTAAACAAATACTTTTTACAAATTCCCAAAACCATGAAAGAACAAATTGATTATTCTCCCTCCGATTCATGTAATGGACTACGAACTCTAAGGAGCTGTAATAAGACTTTTAATTTCAGAAGCATAACAAATGAAGAAATATCTGAAATCATACATAACCTTTCAAATAATAAGTCCCCTGGACATGATAACTTGTCGCCAAAAATTTTCATAAATTTAAATAATGAAATCACACCATTATTATTACATATATTCAATAATGTTATTTTAACAGCGGAATATCCAAACATTCTAAAAATATCGAAAATTGTTCCAATACCAAAAGCTGTTAATGCGCATAAAGAAGATATGTATAGACCTATTGCTCTATTGCCTATAATGGATAAAATTTTTGAGAAACTAATTCATCAACAATTCACAACATATCTAGAAAATAATAATTTACTGTATGATAGCCAGTTTGGTTTTAGAAAGGGAAGCGGTACTGAAGATGCTGTAATTAATGTAGTAAATTTTATATGTCGAGGACTGGACGAAGGGTATAATGCTGTTGGTGGTGTTTTCTATGATCTTTCAAAAGCCTTTGATCTTGTAGATTATGATATAATGTTAGAAAAACTTCAATTCTATGGTGTTAGAGGAGCCGAACTAAACCTGTTTAAAAGTTATTTGAATAATCGAAGGCAATATGTTGTATTAAACAATAGCAAGAGTAGTCTTGGAAATGTGGAACATGGTGTACCACAAGGCAGTGTATTGGGCCCACTTTTATTTACAATTTACATTAATGACATCAATAACCTTGAGCTCTTCGGAAAACTGTATATGTATGCCGATGACATATCACTATTTTACCCATACAAACATGAAACCGTTTTAAAAGTGTATATGGAAAGAGACGCTGCCCTAATTTTTGAATATATGAGGTTAAACAAATTAATTCTTAATTCATCAAAAACCAAGGTTATAAGATTTAAACCATACATAAACTCTAATGAACCAAAGTTTAGTGTTTTTGTAGATGGAGAAGAAATTTTTGAAACAAACGCAGTAAAATATTTAGGCGTGACTTTGCAAAGCAATTTGTCATGGAACTTGCATATTAAAGACATTAAATCGAAAATATCTCCAGTAATTGGACTCTTGTACAAATTTAAATACAAATTTAATAAAAAAATAAAACTTATTATATATGAGGCATTAATTCAGAGCCATTTGAATTACTTGGTTTCTGTATATGCATACAAGAATAGCATGGAGCTGCAATCTCTTCAAAGAACACAAAATAAAGCACTCAAAAACGTATACAACCTTCCAATTAGGTACCCTACCTTAAGATTGTACCAGGAAATTGCCAAGAATATATTACCTATAAACGGAATATATAAAAAGCAAGTACTTCTATTTGTATTTAAATCCCTACATAACATTGGCCATAGCACAATAACTTTCACTCGTAATCAATCAACTTTTGCTACCAGAAGCAGTTCAAACTTAAAAATTGCGAGATGCAGACTTGAAAAAACCAAGCAACGAATTGAATTTATTGGTTGTGTGGAATATAACAACTTGCCACAAAACTTAAAAGATATCAATGTAATTTCATCTTTTAAATCCAACATTAAAACTTATTTCTTAAATAATTTAGAAATGCTTGTAATGTAGTATGTGCTCAATATACATGTGTATATTATTTTTGTAATTACTTTTATTTTTTTTTTTTTTATATTTGCTTTCTTTTTAATTCTAGATACTATTTATTTAAATTAATTTATTTATTTTAAGAATACTATGCCAACTCGCCTCAACAATGTCGTAAGACGCTGAGGCAAACAAAACTGTGAATTTTAATATTTTCTTGAATAAATATTTTTGAATTAAAAAAAAAAAAAAAAAACCTTAGATTGAAAGTATTTGTTGTTGTTTACTTAAGATTTTATATTTTCTTCTCCTTTTTTTGTGTCAGATATGTGCTGACAAATTATGGTTTTAAAGAATTATATCGTGGAATAATACCAGTGTTATGGCGGAATGGCCCTTCGAATGCTATGTTCTTTATATTGCGTGAAGAAGCTAGTTTACATTTACCAAAGAGAGTAAGTAGACTTTGAACTATGAATCAGCAAAATTTAAACACATATGTACTTATGATACTTTTAGAAATCTGTTTCCACCAAAGCAGCACAGGAATTTATAGCTGGAGCTGTTATAGGAGCCAGTACTAGCACATTATTCTATCCCTTCAATGTTATAAAAGTATCAATGCAAAGCGATATGGGACACCCAAGTGAAAGTATGTGGAAATCATGTTTAAGAATTTATCGAGAACGTGGCAGCAGTATAGCGTATTTTTATCGTGGCTGTGGATTTAACACAGCGCGTTCGTTTATAAGTTGGGGTGTTATGAATACGGCATACGAAAATTTAAAACATCTCATGAACAACTACTGATTGATTGGATTCAGTTGTAAGTTAACTGAAAAGAAACTCCACCAAAATGAAAACACCTCTTACTTTCAGCCAAAGCTTAATTATTCTGAAAACAAATTACGATAAGAATTATGAGAAAATGAATAAAATCGTTCAAAACTAGAAAAAAAATGATTGCTATTACGTTTCTTATATTTCTCATATATTAATTTATAATTATAAACAATAAGACACTGTGTAATGACCAGTTAGGCTAAATGACTGACTAACTTGACTGGCTTGTGTAAAAGAGTACAAACTAAAATAAATACTATGGCATGGTCATCCATTGATAATTTTCTCGCAAGTATTTGCTTTAGTAAGTTTTTGCCTTATTCTTTTAGGTTTAAATGTAATTATTTATTACTACACACATAATACTGGATGCCATTTAAAGGGTTCCTTATTTAAAGTGTAACATTTGTATTTTTAACTTAGTTGCAAATTTTGACGCTAGCAAATTATTAACGCAATTGTTTTAAGATAATAAAATAAAAAGTATGAATGTATATACGAGTACATATGTATTAATGTATTTAAAGTAAGTAGAATATTATAAAATAGAAAAGGAAAAAAGCATTTATTCATACAATTTATAATGCATAAAATGTAAAAATTAAACACAAACGTTTGTTATGCGTGTATTATTGTGATTTTTTTAAAGTTCTAAACTTGTTCTATAGGATTAGTTGATTGTTAATTTTAATAAATTGAATTATAAAAATTAAATAATAAAATTATATATATAATCTGTATAAAAATATTTGACAGGCTAAAACAAAAACTTAAATAGTCTACTTTTTTTTTCAAATTTGTCAGAGGTTAAATTTTAACAAATAAATTTACTAATAAAAAAGGTTCCTCCTGGTACCTGGCACTGTAAACTAAAGTGTATTGTAATTTTGATGAACTTTGATTTGACGAGAATTGTCAATTCGTTACCTTAAATGTTTTAATTCTTTTTTTCTTATTTATAAAAACTATAACAGTACAAAGTACACCATTGGTATATTTCTTTAAATTGACTAAATGAGAAAAATACCTACTTCACTTAACTAATGACAATCAATTTAAGTTCATATCATTGGCTGTATTTACACGAGAACAATTGTGCTGGCGTAAAATGATAGTTTATACGCAAGAGGGGTGAAGAGAATGGTTTTTCGGTGACGTAAAGTTTCCACCAGCTACAACCCCGCATCACCAGCACAAAACTAATATACATGCACATTTTTAAAACATCAAATTAATGCAAAAAAAAACTAATACATACACAAAGCTGTGTATACGTTACATTTCATGCCAAACTAATATTCATTCATCCCGTGTGATTTGAAAAGAACTAAAATTGTGCGACTAAAAAATGTTCTCGTCTGAATAGAGCCCATTCACGTACTTGGTATATTTTTTTAAGTGTAAGCATAAATTAACGCATAAAAGTTTTATAGGTGGTAATAATCAATATTGAGTTAAGACTACTATTAAAACCTTGTATTTGAGTTGTACGTGGCGCACCCGTGTTCAATACAACAAAATTAACAGCTTTCTTCAGAGACTGCAATCAAATTAATGCCCAATACATAAGTATTAGAGCCGAACATCTGAAGTATAGATCGGAGGAAGATTCTTAGCTTAATTGTTTACATACAGATGGGAAAGACATAACCATTTAACTACTTAAGTAGGTTGTTTATCGCAAAAATTAGGTGATTTTTTCCCAATCGTACGAAAACAGTTTTACCTGCAAAAACGTGTCTGTATTCACCTACGAAGATCGAATTATCTTTTATCGAATTCAATAGGACAGTAATAATGCAGAAATGCAACAACGTATCAGCGAACTAAATGAAAGCTTTCACGACATTCATGTATTTGTTGCTTTTGCCTTCCATTCATTCGACATTAATTTCTACTGATATTGCTATGTTCCCGTACTTTTGTATTTTTTCAATACTTTTTCATTTCAAAAATACCGCAGTACCCCCGCTAAGCTTTCAGAACTTTTTTCATCAAATTAGTTTTAGGTTAGGTTAGTGGACGTGTACTTGTCGACTGAGACAAGTTCAGTATCCGGAGGTTGAATTGACCCATTGTACAAAGTCCTTAAAAATGAAGGATAAAGAAGGGATAGGAAAAAGGAGAGGAAGCAGGAAAGGGAGAATGGGAAGCGGAGGAATTACACAGACCAAAAACAAAAAGGGAGACCGCGACTACACTGATGAAGCCCTAGCACTTCTCAACCATCTCAAGCCAATAATGAATCTGTGGAGAGCCTTGATGTCGTCTCTCGACACAGAATTGAAACCCTCAAAGAAGACCCTTCCAAGGGTCCTCAACCTCCACTTGCTAAGGGCTGGGCAATCACAGACAGAGGAGGTGCTCGACAGTCTCCAACTCCTCCTCATCAATTCCTTTTTAATCAAATTCCTTTTTGTTCGTTCAAAAAAATAAACGTTCTTTATTTATAATATATATACATAATATATATGTATATTCTTTTTCCGTTTCCGGGTTTATTAAGTAAAGACTAAGCGCCGTTTGTTTAATGTACTATGTGGTCTGTTTGTCTAATAGGTAGTTAGTAGCCTTATTAGATGCCCAAAGGCCACGGTTCAACCCCAGGTGAGACAAAACGAAAACAAAAAACATAATGGCGCATGTGTGTGGTAGTTAGTATGGTAGTGTGTGTATGTAGTGTTAGTAAAGTTAGTAAAAGTAGTGTTATTTGTGTGTAGGTAGACGTTGTTGTCGTGTGGATGGATGGGATGGTTTGGAGAAGAAAGGACGCCAAAAAATTTTATTTTATTTTTTGAAGTGTGGTGAATTTTGTAGTTGTGGTGAGTTTTTACAAAATGTGGTGAATTTATCCGGTTGGTGAATAAAATCAAAGTGTGGTGAGTTTTTACAAAATGTGGTGAATTTATCCGGTGTGGTAAATAAAATTGAAACTTACCAAGTTCGAAATGGTACTGTATTATCATAGATCCATATACTGTATATCGTGATTTGAACGGTGCGTGTCTAGAATAATTATTTTTCACATCTGTTAATGGAGTCATTCAACTATATGTCTGGTTCATTATACACTCAACAATGTTGCCATTGTGTCATTTTCTATTTAAAATTCTAAAAAATTAAAAAAAAATACAAAAAATAATTAAATTTAAATTATTTTGTAAATGAATTTTTGAATAATTTCTTTCTTTTATGTTTTATCCCCAAAATACTTTCAAATTGGAAATTCTTTGTCGTAATATCAATTTATAATTTTTTGTGCTTTCTTCGAAGCGGATCTAAATTAAAAACAATTCATTCATTTTTCCTCTTTTTCAGAAGTTGGTTACAGATTTTTAGTTTCCCGGCAACATTTCAATTTCAAAACATTTCAGTACTTTTTTATTATTACAATTTTATGGTTTGCGCTTTTCAACAATAAATGGGGTTAAGCAGGCTATAATGCTAAAGGTCTTTAGACCCGGTTAGCCAGGGACTAACTAACGTATGTATGTTCGCTTTTGAGATTACGAAAGGTTGCCGAATGCTAAATTAATTAAAAAGTAAGTTAGTTTTTCTATTCCATTCCGTACAGTATTAAGTATAAATAAATATATTCTTATGAAAGTACCATTTGATACAAAAAGGTACTCTTTCAATTATAGTTCAGTACTATTTAAAAATTTCAATTTTGCAACACTGGAACATAGTATAAATCGGTTTATGTCTAAACTGAATACATTATTTTATAAAATGCAACGCTTGTATTTATCATGTACCTCAACCGCAATTGTTGCATATTTAACTATTGTCAGCAGTGCAAAATGACAGCTGTCACGAAATTTTTTGGACAGCTGAAGTGCGGCTAACTTCGGCTTTCTTTCTTTTTGACGTGCTCTTTTAGAAAAAGTGGTGTGTATTTATTTATTAAATCTTTAAAAATTTTTAACATCTTTTTATTAAATGGAATTAAGTGTATAAATAACGAAAGATTAATAATTGCAAAATTTTATCAAACAATGATTTAAGAATATTTTCTTTCTTCTTTACTTGATAAACGGTAGTGCCTATTAAAAGTTGTTTATCTATGCACTTAATATGTTTAAAACTGCAAAGCGATATAATCAAATAATGTGTTATTCCAACTTACAGCCCAAATATGACCATTCGTCCAGCATATAGGCCAAAAATTGTTAAGAAGCGCACCAAGCACTTCATCCGCCATCAATCGGATCGTTATGCTAAGTTGTCGGTAAGTAAACAAACAAAAATTCTATTCGAACCTAATACACTAGATATTAATTTTAGTTTATTTTTTTTATCTTAAGCACAAATGGCGTAAACCTAAAGGTATTGACAACAGAGTACGTCGTCGTTTCAAGGGTCAATACTTGATGCCCAACATTGGTTATGGTTCCAACAAGCGTACCCGCCATATGCTCCCAACTGGCTTCAAGAAGTTTGTTGTTCATAATGTTAAGGAACTTGAAGTTTTGATGATGCAAAATCGTGTCTATTGCGGTGAAATTGCCCATGGTGTTTCCTCAAAGAAACGCAAGGAAATCGTTGAGCGCGCTAAGCAATTGGCTATCCGTTTAACAAATCCCAATGGTCGTGTTCGTTCACAAGAGAATGAATAAACAATTTTTAGTTTATCCTGATTTTTTTACAACACTGTTATTCAAATAACAACTGAATATAAGAAAAAATTAGATTTATGCGCTTGTTTCTTTTAATTACTGTAATTAACAACGATTTTTGAATGGGATAAAGGTTAGCTGAAACATAAAATCTTCACAAAGTAGTGGATAGTCATCAGTAAAATGAAATATGATTGTATCAAAAGTTGTGAGAATACCTTAAACATTTGTGTTACCATATAACATTGGACATTTCATCGCATTTAAAAGGCTGCTCAGTATACAAACATTTATCTAGTCAGAAAAAGCAATTCGCAAAATAAAACGGCAATGTTTGTTAGCTTTCAAAAATCTTATGAAAACGTTTACTTCTATTTATAAAAGAAACATATTTTTTTGATTATGTGTATATGTAGTGAGAAATTAAAATTTCCCTCCAATTACAAAGTTTTAAAGGCTATGGCGATGTGTTTCCTATTGGTTTATAATTTGAAGTGCAGTTTACTACTTATAAAAAGAGACTTAAATTTAACAAAAATAATTTTTGGTATTCTCATCCAACTTTCGTTATAGAAAAACAGTATTATTCTTAATACAATAACTATTTTTGATCTTAATGCCTAATATCAAATAGAAAAGTTTAACAATATTTTTCGGCTGAAACCATATAACAAACAAAAGACTGAATTAACATAAGCTTCATTGTTCGATTATGAGTAAGAGCTGACTGAACTTTAGTTGCATTTCCAGATGCCAAAAATAGTCAATTATGGATTGCAATCCAGTTGATATACTAAAATTGTACATGCAAAATGAATTTGTTTCGACTACTTTTTCGTTGCTAGCTGGCAGAGCAACTGAAATTCGTTTGCTATTCATAGTTGACCCTATAGTGTATTAAGTAATGTCTTTTATTCTGTATCTGCTTTAATGTTAATTAATGTGATATTAATGTCTTGCATACGTTTTATCTTAAATTTATTTCAAATTTGGAATGTAGTAGATTATTAGTTATTGGCAACGATATCATCTTCATTTAAGTACTGCTTTTTGCACATATTGCCTTAAATTTTTTGCAGGGACGTCTAAATTTTGTTTGTTTTGCTAAAAGAAGAGTTAGCATCATCACCAAACAATTTGTTTTTAATTTCATGTTCAAGAAAAAAAAATTTTTATTCTACTCTATCTGAATTTTATAAGGCGACGGCGTCGGTACGAATTAGTTTCATGTAAAATATACATATCGTCAACTAAAAGACCAAACAACCTATCAGCAGTTTTCTAGATTTTACAGGAGAGGGAAAAAACGTTATAAAATTGGTACTATTTGCAATATTGAAACGAAAATTATATATTACGATTAAAATGAAACCAGAAGTATATATCGGTTGAGAAATCTTTGTTTTAGGCGCTTAGGGTATTTTGAATTGTAAAAATCTGAAACCAAACAACCTATCAGCAATACTAATTAGTATGAATAATTAAGCATTCCTTTCAACACATAATTATTATTTACATTAAATAATAACAATTATAGATTTTTTTACTTGTTTAGACAAAAAAGTGAAGTGTTTGCTTAAATTACACTATGCTACAAAATTAAACTTTTATCATGATTTTTAATTATTTATTTTCCTCTTGTTTAGTACGTCACGGTCTTCTAATTTGGTAATAGCTTGGTTATTTGTAATATTAGACGTTCAAAATTTTGCATACATATGCTTTATGATATAGTGAATTATATTAAACAAAAAACTCAATTTTGAAAATTTTGCTGATAGGTTGTTTGGTCTTTTAGTTGACGATATATATGTATGTCAATAAATGATTTTCGTTGTTGTATATATCCTTCTTAAATTTTACAGACATCAATGTAAGAACCTATTTTGAACTTGTGAAATCAAAAATATTGCATCCTTTTTAAATATGCAATCGTTACGGTTTAAAATGTTAATTTAAGATAAATATTTTGTGTCTTGTATTATTGTTTTATGTATGTTTTTCTAGCGATAAAGGATTTTCTTTATTTAATTAAACTCTTAATAGGTATGTATTTATTTTTTCTTTAATCAGATTTTAAAAGCCGATAAAATTTGTTACTTTATTGAGCTACAAAAAAAAATTTTTCATGATAAATTTGAAAAATGTTAAAATCATTATAAATTTTTTAGCTGGAAATGAAATAGTCCTGTCACCGCTACATTAACAAACAAAAATATAAATTAAATAGCTTTAACTGCAAAATAATGAACGAATTAAATATTTTGTTCGGAAAATTATTGCTTTGTTATCGATAAACAAATCTCAATTAAAACGATAACTAAAAAAAATTTTGTATATAATTTACATCATAACTTTCTGTTTGTTTTTATTCAAATATGTATAGGTGAACAAACTTCTTTAAACATTCAAATTATTTTAATATAACATCATGAACTTCTTGTAAATGACGTTCAAGACATTCTTTGTCATCATATTTTTTAGTGCATATGACACATGCATTATCACCATCATAACTATCATTTTCTACCAATATGCCGATTGCCTCTTCAGTTTCTTTTTCTTCGGAAGAACCTTTCGAATTGTCGATGCTTATATCGGTTTGGCATTTAGATTTTTCGCCCCAGTGGGTTTTCAAGTGCATCTTTAAAGTGTATTTCTCAGTAAACGACTTGGGACACAAGTGGCAATGATGACGTGGACGGTTTTCTTGATGTATAAGCAGGTGATGGGTATACGTCTTACGCGATTTAAATGATTGATTGCAAATGCCGCAGATCAATGGATTTTCTTCAGCTTCATGTTTCAATCGATGATTATACAACATGTTGTCTAGCGAAAATCTTTCTCCACATTTTTCGCATTGAAACTTCTTTTTATCCCAATGAACGCGCATATGTCGTAATGTGTTTACAGGTCTTGAAAATCGCTTAGGGCAATAACGACATTCATTTTCAGTCTTACCCTCATGTATATTCATATGTAACTCAAGATATTCTTCATCTTTTCTGGATACTCCACATATTTTACATGTAAACTGTTTTACATTGTGGGCTTCACTCATATGATTCTGGAGAAGGAATTTTGATTTTAAAATTTCTCCACATATTACGCATTCAAGGCGATGACGTTTACGCTCGGCTCTTGTGATTTCGCTCCTTTGGGAATCGTTGTTTTTTGGACTTGAAAGTATAACAGGTGTTTCAATTGTTTCCTCGACAGGTTCTTCCTCAATTATGACGTCATCTTCATCAACTTCAACCAATTCTTCTTTCGTGTCTAAGTTAGGATTAAAGGCATCTACGAGACTGGGATCATCTTCATCTTCAAACTCCAACTCAATATCCATCGACTGATCATTGCCGTCGTCTATCGAAGACGCATTTTCAATCGGCTTTTCCATCAATGCATTTTGTAACAAAGTTGTGAGGTGCCTTTGTGACGAAAGCAGGTTTAACATTAGCTCATCGTAATCGCAAATCTCTTTATAACATTCTGCACATATATAAGTTTCATTTTGGAAAATGAGCTTATATTTAATGCAATTGCCCAAGTGCTGAAAGACAACATGTAGTGGCTTTTGTGAAGCCGTCACAACCGAAGACTGAATATTGTACATTTCAAGGTTTTGCTTAACGGTATCATTTCCGCACAGAAAGCACAAAATGACAGTTTCCATAGTTTAATTTTCACTGCTCTAATCCGAATTAGAACGCAAATCGATTTTCATAAACACAAATTTACACTTCACTATTATTGGAGATCAAAAAACAAAACAGAATTGTTTTTTTTTTCATCGATGTCATAAGTGATGTCAAATAATAAAAAAACGTCAATAACAATAGAGTTGCCAATCCTTATGATAACAATTGCAATAATTTTATGCGATTTTACAATAAAAGGTCGCAAACAAAAATGTTATAACAAATAATTATTTACTCAATATTGTTATTTTAGAGAAAACAAACGATTTTAGCATACTTAAAATAGCAAAAGAAAATGTTGGGTAAATGTGTGTTTTTAAAGTTATCAAACTATTGTGAATTGCATATTCTAAAAGTCAGAAGAAGAGTTTGTTAGAAACCTAAACAAATTAACTTCTTTGAAAAAATTATTCATATTTCTAAAAGATCAGCTTTCAAAAAATACTTAAAAACAGTTTCCGATTGTAAAATGGAAAGAATTCTATCTCCAAAATGTCACATTTGCCAAGAAACAAACTTTAGAGCACTTTATTGCGATGAAGTGTATAAAGCCAGGGCACCGAAATCTCAAAAAACTATACTTGATATAATCAGACATATTTCTAGAGTTCTTAAGGTAACATTCAATGTACCAGCAAGAGCTCGAGTATGTACAGTTTGCTATAAAGAGTTAGTCCGGTACGATTGTTATGTAGTTGAACTTTTGGAAGTACAGAAACGGTTGAGTGATAAAATAAATGCTCGCGTCAAAGGTATAAAATTGCAAAAGCCAACTGCTTTTCCTGCGGGTAATCGTAATACAAACTTTGCGGGAAATGATGGTGACGACAAAAATTTTAATCACAATGATGACGATGAAGACGGTGAGGATGATGATAAAGGGGATATCGAAGCTATAGAAGATGATGATGACTACGGCGATGATAACAGTTTAATTGCAGAACAGGATGTAACATCTTCGGCAAGTGGACAGCGGGAACAAGAAAATCTTAATGACAACTATCCATGCCCTGTTTGCAATCTAAAATTAAAAAATCAAAGAGCTTTGGACTACCATCTTGATAAGGACCATAAAAATAGAGTTACATGTAACGTTTGTGGTGTTCAGGTACGGAATGATGAATATTTAGCTCTGCATATGAACTTACACAATGGAAAAACTGAAAACGATTGCAGTTTCTGTGACAAATCATTCGCCCGTCGAGTTAATGTAATTCGTCACATGCAAGTGCACTTTAACAAAAAGAAACATCAGTGTGAGCGGTGCGGAATGTTTTTTACACAAACGACTATTTTCTATAACCACCGCTTGCAACATGAAGCCGAAGATAATCCACTTATATGCTCTATTTGTTCTCAAACTTTTAAAACCATACGTACATATAAACGGCATATGGTTACGCATCAGGAAGACCGACCCCGTTACAATTGCGAATTTTGCGGCAAGGTTTTCGTGGATAAATATACACTTAAAATGCATATCCGAACTCATCATTCAAACACATCAGGAGGAGATGACTCACAGGAACAGACCACTGTACAATCCCATAAAAAAGTTAAAGTTTCCACTATAGAAGAGCAACAAGATCATGTAATTTTCACATGTGTAATTTGTCAACATATATTTGTTAGACAAGATTTATTCTCGGAACATATGCAAAATGTTCATGACGTTGTGATGGACGCATAAAATGTAATTCAGTGCTCTCTAAGGTAGTCAATAAGTATTTGTTTAATAAAACATAGTTTTAAAATTCTGTTTTTTAATTAATAATTATTTTGTGCTGAAATGAAATTAACAATCCGTAAGTCCATCCAAATGCTTGAAACAATTGTACTTCTATAAGTGGGAGCAAATTTAGTGGTGAAGTCACCGTAGTCTAGTAGGTAGTGTGTCGGCTTATTAGACGAAAGGCCACGGTTCAAACCCCAGGTCAGACATCAAAACGAAATATAAAAAAAAAATATTTCTTCGGCGACTTCCTCTCAGCAGATTTCTGGCAAAAACTCTGAGTAAATAAAATTGCCATGAAAAGTTTCTCAAAAATCTGTCGTTCGGAGTCGACTTTAAACTGTAGGTCCCGCCACTCATGTACAAAAATGAACGCACACAACATACGTGGTGTGGGAAACTAGGTCGTAATCCTGACAAGGGTTGTAATGGCCAATTATGTATGTAAATTTAGTGGTAACACCAGCAAATTAAAAATTATTGAAGAGATCAAATAGACTTTGTCAGTTTTTCACATTTTTGGCTAAATTAATAATATATTGCACATTCTATATTAATTATTTCATTAAAACCACATTTTTTCTCTTGTAACAGTCACTTAACTTCAATGCCTTTATTTTGCATCTAATGGAAAGAGAGTATATAAATCCGATAAAAAGAAACTTATTAAATCTATCAGGATAAACTAATTACAAGAGAAACTGGATACAATTGTTGTTTCATTAAGTTATTTAGTGTTTTTTAAGGAAAATAGGTATCTAACAAAAAAATAATTTTAAAATATTCAACATATAGAAATGATATAGATTAACTTATTTATGAAAATTGTCGGTATATTTGAAAATGTATGCCAGCATTGTTACGTTTTTTAATATCCCTCATCGGAAATTTCAATTTCGTAGTTTGGATATTTCGTTAGTAAAATTTTCCTAGATTCCGCATGATCCGCTTTTCCATAGCCCTAAAAGAAGATTGCATACATATTGTTTCTAAGGAGTATTCATTTTAATTACTGGATATACCTGGGAGTAGCCATAAACTTTTATGCGTTTTGCTTCCGGATTGTGGTCAATTCTACCACCGCCCAAGCATTCAGTGTCAAGACCTAAACCCTGACAGGATGTGCTGGTACGCTCATATATATCAGCTTAATTAAAATATATTGTATATTAAATTTGCTGGCAGTACAGTACTATATTATACTTACAGTGCCATTGACAGTCGGCGTAACCTCTAACAATCAATTTGTGCGGCTCTGTACCTTCCGGTTTTTCTTTACCGTATACTTTAATAAGCACATATTTAAAAACACCCTCCTCTATATCAACACTGGGAACAGCTTCCAACTTTGCATCAGACATATTGCATAAGCTCCTTACAATCGCTGAAATTAAACATAATTTAGAATAAATTATTTCGAAAGACGGATAGATTTTTGGAAATTACAGAATTTCGGAAAATACACCGCTCCACGGTTGGCAAATAAATTCACAGCTGTTTTTAACATTCTTCAGTTGACAGTATCTCTACAAATTTTACGACAACCATAGGCGTAGACAGTGAGACAATTATCATCGGCCTCAAAGTCAGCGTAACCAAAACTTTTTCTTAAAAAAGACTTCTTAATACTTTTTTTTAAACAAAAGTGAAAACATTAAAAAAAAAGAAACAAATACTAGAGCTATTTAAAAAAAATATAAGAACACATTTTCCTTTTTGTATTTACAGTAATAATACGAGCCAGTTCTTGTAGAGAGCAGGTTTTATTCATATTCATATAAATGAATTCGCCTTGGTTCAAACTTAATAAATAAGATATTTTTAATACTGGTACGATATACATACATATGTATGTATGAATTTAGTATGTGAAATACTGCTTTAAAAATATAAAAATATGTAAATGCAAATATAACACACTAAAGAATACGTTTAAACAAAAAGGAAAACGAAAACATTGAGTAGACATCACTAATGAAGAGGGCATAAACAAACATTGTATTTATTGGTTTGCTATAAATTGTTTTATTTGGTATTTTTAAAACACCGAGTAAAATTTAAAACAATAACTAAAAGTAAATAAAAATGTCTAGTGTAATACAAGAATTTATTCGATGCTTCCTATGTCGAAAAAAAAATTCCAACGATAGAGTTCATAAAAGTGTTGATGATGCGTTATGTCCGGCCTCGAAAAAGAGCATCAGAACGGTACTTCTGCACCTGGCTCGATTGGGAAAGTTTGAATTACATTTGTCCTCGGGAGAATGGTTGTGTCGCAAATGTTACCTGCAAATAGCGGACTACGATAGTACCCTTGTAAGCTTAACACGAATGCAGAGGAGCCTTTCAATGCTGGTGGAAAAAGCGGCTACAAGCTTTGAGAGTGATATAGAGGAAGAATGCCTAAGAGATATGTCGAACATGGCTGAATTTAACGAAGATAATTTTTTTGATGATGCCAATGTTAGTGATCGTGAAATATCAGAAACGATTTTCGAAGTAATTGGGAAGACATCAAATAAATACAAACAGCAGAATAAACGACCAATGTATGACAAGGTTGGACACATAGCTAGATCAGAATCACCACAATCTGACAGAGAAAAATCTCAGATGTCTGAACAAATTCAATGTAATCTTTGTGCAATGCGCTTCAAAAGCAGAGCTCGACTGCAGAAGCATGTTGTTCAGGCCCACAAAAAATTCAGCTGTAATGTTTGCACCTTTAGTCATCGCAATGAGGACTATGTCATGTTGCATATGAATATTCACGAAGGTAAAAATGAAAATCAATGTCGATTTTGTAATAAGGAATTCACTACGAAGATTAGTACAATACGTCACATGGAAGTACATTTGGATACAAAAAAATATCAATGTGACAAGTGCGGTTTATGTTTCTCCCAAACCACTGTTCTCTACAATCATAAGTTGCAGCATGAAGCTGAGGAAAAACCTTTGCGATGTGAAATATGTAACCAAATATTTAAAACTAAAAGGACTTTTCGCCATCATATGGTCACCCATAGAGCAGATCGACCGCGGTATAGTTGTGAGTTTTGTGGTAAAACATTTACTGAAAAGTATACGCTTAAAGTGCATAAACGTACCCATCCAGATGCAGATACACAGGCTGTATCGCATACCGCAGAGCAATACCATCAACAACATTATCAAGCGGAATCAGAAAATCTACAGTCATATCAGCAAATTGAATATAGTCAATCAGGCTCTTCGTTACAGCAAATTAATTCGCAAACGGCTGTACCACCGACTAACACTACAACTCCAAAATTTAGCTGTATTATTTGCGATCAACCATTTATGACAAAGGATCACCTCAATAAGCATATGGAAAAAGAGCACGATGTAATCCTAAAATCATTAACTATTGCGAATTTTTCACAATACGAAGTTGTTACAAATGAACCGCGGAAACCATGTCACATCTGTGGACAAATATTTAGTGCCCAACATAACTTGGAATATCACCTCGAACATGTTCATGGTTTTGCATTTAAATGAACTTTCATATAACATTTTTAAGTAAAACTTAAGTATATACAGCGACGTATTACTACATTGCAATATAAGTACTGTCTGATAGAATTAATTTATTACATACATACTTAAATGAATGCTTAATTTAAAATATTACATTATTTTCAATAGCCTTAAGCGTAGTTTTTCTTTTAAGTAATAAAGAAGAAATGCCTTTCACATTAAAAATTGATCTAGGAATTTTTATTTTCTTTTTCAATTAACTTTAAATCATATCTTCTACACAGGAACCGTCTGAAATCTGATTTGCTTCAGCGCACTAATTATGCCAATGATCGGATACACTATGCTCACAGAATTGGTAATACACCGTAGTGAATTGCATGCTAATGGTTTTTAGACCGCTCTTGTGGAAGGTCCAGGCTTGACCAATCTTCGGACTACTCGCGCAACTTCTAAGCAGTTTGTTTTACTGTGAAGGGTGAATGGGTTTGAAATTTTTGAATTTGTCAAAATCTAGGCTTAAGATTGAGAAGAGAAAATAAGTAAAAAAAAAAAAATTCATCAAATAGGCAATAGCTTCTCTATTTAATACTATTTTCAAGATTTAATCTCGAACGCGCTTTTCTTGTTTCCAAACATGATACAATAGCTCTGTGGAAAGAGGTTTTACTCCAACTAACAACATATTAAATTGATTCTGTTGACTTCGAGATCTCTTATTTTTTCGGTGTTATTGCTCAAGTTCATTACTTGAAACTGAAATTAGAGTAACTATCACGAGCATCAAGTATAGGCAGGAGATACCGTTTTGAGTGTTTATCGCACAAAGCAATGTTTATAGCTTAGAGCTGTAATTTATAGAAAAGCTCGGCTTTAATACTCCAAAGTTTAATTTTTAGCTGAAACGTATTACAGTTTTTTAAATTCAGAAACATTTTGTCCACTATTTCCAATTTTCTATTCTTGCGTTTTAAATTTTCTAAAGAATAATTAACAATTGATTCAAAGGTTGTCCGTGTTCCAGTTTTACTTGGCTCAATTGATGTTTATAAGATAATGAATGATTAATTCGTTATTTATAAGCCTTCGAGCAAAGGCCTTAAATTTTTTAATAAAAAATGTAATGAAGAACGTGTACTTGTCAGTTAAGACAAGTACAGTACCCGGAGGTCGAATTGACCCATTGTACAACGTCCTTAGAGAGGGAAGGAAATAGAGGGAATAGGATGAAAGGAGGGTATGTAGGTAACGGGGGGAAATGAATGGGAAGCGGAGGAATCACACAGAAAGAAACAGACACAAACAAAAAGGGGGAGAACGCAACTACACTGATGAAGCCCTAGCACCTCTCAACCAGCCCAAGCTACTAATGAATCTGTGGAGAGCCTTCAATGTCTTACAAAAGTTTTAAATTTACTCAACTGTGATTAAATCCACAATTTATAAAACAAAAAGTAGACATAGATAATATTAGAAAAGTATGTATTGTACGTTTTAATCAATTATGGTTAAGATACTTATTTGACACAACACTAAGTTTTAAAAGGCGTTGAGTTATTTTTCATTAAACACATTTTTTGGATAGTAGTTCAATAACAATTCCGATTATATCATTTTTGGAATGTAGACGTTTTGAAATTAAATCAGTTCAAGTATCTCAAGAGTAAATTTATATTTAGTTAATCGATTCAAAAATAATTAAATCTTGTATTAATTATTAAGTGGTACTCATATATACACTAGTGGCATAAACTAAAGCAACTGACTTAATATTTTGACATTTCCAAAAGAATCGTGTAATAACCAATCCTGAGAATTTTTAAAGATAGCTTTTTCAAATCTTTGAGGGTTTTTTAACTTACTAAAGAAAGAATTATTAAAATAAATTTTTTTAGTTCGAAGAAAATAAAATAATAATTAAAATGTCTAAAATTTAGGTGGCAAATACTTTAAAATTTTTTTTATTTTTTTACATAATTTAACAATTAATAAAATATCCGATATTTTGTAAATTAACAACTCATCTGCGAAACATTAGACGTATTAATTCATCAATTTTGCTTTCTGAAATGTTTTCCAAAGCTTCTTTTTGAGCTAACGCCTTCACTTCTCCTTAACTTTTGTTTTTGCAGTAGCTATGATTTGATGCCCTCTTCTATAGTATATTTATTAATTCTTAATTAATCTATTTATATTGCTTCCGTCGTTTCGAGAACGCCGGAAATGAAGAATTAAATCTTATACGACTTAATTGAAGTTTATATATGCATAAAGCATATTATGTACATCGAAACATTACATTTATTTATTTTTTTGTACCTAAATTAAAATATTAAACTTGAATCTTGTAAATTAAAGGAATAATTTGTCAAAAAATGTGCATGTTTATCGTTTTATGTTTCAATAAAATAAATATGTAAAGGGCTTTTGACGGGCATTAAATAACACGGTTTTTTTCTGTCCGAATTAACTCCCTACTTAAATTTTAGGAAGAAATTGTAGATATCTTTTACTTAAGAAATCCAACAGCACTTTCTATTTTCCATAAATCCCCGTAGAGTTTAAGAACGTAATTAATATTGGTATTTTTTAAATAAATCGTTTAATTTTGATTTCGGTTCAAAAATTTAAAAAATATCCTCGAATAAGTTCTGAGTTCATATCAAACAAATGACGTTGTAAAGTTTGTTAACCCCTTTCACACAGACGAGTCTGTATTGCGGTTGTATTACGAAGAAAATTGAGACATACAGGTATTCCCCGACTTCGGTCGTAAGTCCTGGTCATCGGTCGTAAGTCGAATTCATATAAAAAAAATTTAAGAAAAAAATTACATACTGTACTAGTGACTTTGAGGGTCAGGAGAAATGAAACTACCCAAAATTTATATTTATATTTACATACATATATAAAATTTATATTTTAGGAATTCCCCGCAACTACGTATTTGTCTTCTTCTTTGAAAAAAATTAGAAAAAAAAAATGGTCGTAAGTGCGAATAGTCGTAAGTCGGAGACTACCTGTATTCATTTTAGTACGTTTTCAATACAGGTATTCCCCGACTTACGACCGAGATAGGTTCCACTGTCACCGGTCGTAAGTCGATTAAGTCGTAAGTCGAATTTTATATAAAAAAAATTTAAGAAAAAAATTACATACTGTACTACTAACTTTGAGGAAGTGAAACTATCCAAAATTCATATACACCTGTACCTCGGTTTACGCGGAACTCGGATAACGCGGTTTCGAATTTACACGGTTTTTAAAATGAATAAACAATTTTTTTTACTTATAATCTATTCAAACTGAAACTAATTCAACCATTGCACAATCTAATGAGATGACTTTATCCAGTGAAGAGTCGGAAATCATAGAAATTCGTAAAAAAAAGAGTTGTTGTTTAAAATGATAGCGATTAAGTTAGCTTAAAAATTTTATGTTTTGTGTAATGAGGTACATATATGTATGTATTCGTATTCTTTAATGGAATAAATGTTTATGTTTCTTTACTTAAATCATACTTTAATAAATTATTAGCAGTATAAAACTATATTTTTTTTTCAAAGAAAAAGCTTTTTTAAAGTAGGTATTCGCTTTACGCGGTTTTTCCATACAAAAATGTAAATTTCGATTTACGCGAATTGGCCAGGAACGTATCTACCGCTTACATCGAGGTACAGGTGTAATTCTAACTTTATTTACTAGTTCCAGCCATTTTTGGGAGGATATAAAATTATTCACTTAAAAAAATTCCGACTTAGCTAATGTAATGTGTTATTTGTACTGAAATATGTATGTAAATCGAATTTTTTTCTTTTTTTTTAATTTTTCTCATATATTTTAGGGATTCCCCGCAACTACATATTTGTCTTTAAGTATTTTCTATGAAAAAAAAAATGGTCGTAAGTGCGAATAGTCGAACGGTCGTAAGTCGGGGACTACCTGTATCTGCGACACTTTTATGAGGTCAGAAGGAAGACATTTGTAAATCGTATTATTAGTCTGATGGCGTTTGTTCTTTAAACTATTAAAAGTTCATATAATAAAACAAATTATTTAAATTTTGATCTATTTTTTTTTTTCATTTAAATTATTTTGATTTGTTTTTATTTGTTATTTATTAAATAAATTTATTTATTATTATGTTAATGTAATGTTGATTTGTTATAAACGTTAAGATGGCAAATTCTCTTAAAAAAATATTATTACGTAAAAAATATTTTGTGTTGTTGTTGTTGTTGCATGTGTAAATACAATATAAATTATAAATAATAATTATAGTATTACGTTTTAATGGCTAAATATCTTGTTCGTTATAAGTTAAATAATTGTTGTAATGGTAAATAAACCGAATAATTAATTAATAAGTAATTATAATTTAATATATAATAGTAATTGTAAGCTTCACACCTATAGTATGTTTTTTTTTTTTGTGGTTTATGAAATTTTTCCTTTGTCATATAAATTTATTATGTTTCTGGTTTTTAAATTTAATTTCTATGCTTGTTTGTACAGACTTAGATATAAGAATTTATTTTCTACTATTGATATTCTAACGTAATGTTTAATGCTATTGTTTTAAATTATACTCCTATAAACCAGATCAATTAACAATTGGATAAAATAATGTTATTTGCACTGGTTATCATTTTGTGTTATATATCGTTGGTCTCATGTAGAAAGGCCCGAACTCGCATATTTTTTTTTTTTTATTAAATTTTTATGAGGAGGCGTAGGTATTTGTGTTAAATGTGTTGGAATCACAAAAAATATCAATTTCGAAAAGAGTGTGAGTTAGGGCCATTCTACATGAGACCAACGGTATGTATGTTTTTTGTTTTTTTGTTGTTTGTTTTGAAGTGTTGGTAAAACCAGACAAATGGTTATACGTATATAATACAAAAGTAGTTCCGAACATTTGATTGATATGGGGGGTTCATTTCGAGATAGCGGCAATTTTGAAGAAACTACAAATTTAATTTTGATACTAAGTAATATATTTTTTGATATTTCGAATTAATTTATTGCATACAGTATTTTTGTATTGTAATATATTGTTTTTATTGTAATTTGCTAAAAATGTATGTATAGTAGTCGCAATTTGTCCCATAACAATTAAAAATATTTGCACAATTACTACCAATTATATTGGTACTAATACTATTTAATTTTAATTTTAAGAGAATTTCATATTAAGGTGTAGTATGTATAAACAGATTGAACGTATTTTAAAATTATTGACATAATAATATAAAATTAAAAATCACACTTTTATGTATTTATTGCAGGCAGTCCTTCAGTTAACATTTTCCATTGTTAATAATGTTATTATGACATGTATAATACAGAATACAAACTGCTTTCAGAAAACAAAACTAATTACAAATACAACGATAAATAAAAATATTAAAAAAATAAGTAGATTTTCATTATATTTTGATTATAAAAAATGGCGGTAATATAAAAAAATATATCTGTAACGAAATATCCATTAATAATACATATATCGATTTATTCGTTGATAAAAATGTTTCGTTTTTATTTTGTATTATACAAAAAATTATACATATTATAAATATACATATTACATACTGTTTATTTTGTTTTCTATTCACAACTAAATACATTTCTTTATACATACATAGACAGACTAAATACAGAGTTTCCTGTTTTTAAAATTTCATTGTGATGTTAATTATTGAATCGGCTCTGATAGTTAAAAATTAAGGGAATCACGCGATACGAATAAGAAAACAAAAAAAAAAAAAAAAAATACTTCACAGTTTATCATTATTCAGCAAGGAAATAAGAAAGTATCTAATAACACAATTAAGAATTAACTAAAAAAAGTATGTATTGTAATGTGTAAAACAAATTTATTTTGTAAAATTAAAAGTTGTTTCAAGAATAAATCAAAAGAGTATCAAGTATTCAAAATTCAATGTATTTTTTATTTAATATTTTGTTTCTGTTAAAATATATGTACGAAAGAGATTACTCGTATTAAAATAATAACATAATAATGTTATTCAACACATTTAATAATTAGTTTATATGTCGAAATTTATTTAAAAAATTGAAATACATACAGCTATGGACATTAAATTAGCACAAAATCCATTTATAGTTTGATTATGATTTTTTTTCCTACAAGGATAAAGACCTTTCATTCCGGAAAATAATACTTTGCAGTGATGAAACAAAGATAAATCGTTTGGGATCGGATGGTAGAGTCTTTGTTCATCGGCCAAAATGTCAGGCATTTAATCTACGTTACACTCAAAAGACCATAAAGCATGGTGGAGGAAGCATCATGGTGTGGGGATCATTTTCATGGCACGGTGTGGGTCCAATCGTTAAAATTAATGGAAAAATGGACCGTTACAAGTATTTGGACATTATGAAGAACAAAATGGAACCATATGCTTTTGAAAACATGCCAGTTTCATTCATATTTATGCAAGATAATGATCCCAAACACACGTCTAAGCTGGTAAAGGATTGGTTTTACAAAGAGCACATTCGCGTTTTAGACTGGCCGGCGCAAAGTCCTGACTTAAACCCGATTGAAAACCTCTGGCACGATGTGAAATGTGTAATTGCTCAACAAAAGTACAAAAATTTGGACAATTTGTGGCTTGGAACACGGAACGCTTGGTACTCGATTCCCAAAGAACGTTGCCAGAATTTGATTGAAAGCATGTCCCGTAGCTGCCACGCGGTGCTTAAAAATAAAGGCTATTCTACCAAATATTGACCAAGTCAACGAAAAACAATAATATTTTTACTATTTATTAAAATATACTATTTTTATTTCAAAAATTTTAATTTTGTGCTATTTTACTGTCCAGCTAAAATCTAGCATTTGATATGTTGCAGGCCGGCCTTAATGAGCATTCGATCGGCGATTTAACCAAAATTTTTGTTTTTGCTTTAAAGAAGAATATGCCTTTTATGTTTTTATGTTTAAATTTTTTTGTAAATAGACTTAAAATACTATAAAAAATTAGATTGTTTTTATGACAAATTTTTGTGCTAATTTAATGTCCATGGCTGTATATAGTTTATCAAATTACCAGTAATTGGCAATTTTAATTTTCAGAATTATTATTAATTTTTCATAAACTAATTACGAATGGAAACATTAATTACAATTAGTATTCCACTTTTATTCAATTTCATAATAATGAACAATTTAAAAACATTTTAGAAGGTCGAGGTCCGTATATAAATAGTATGTATATGAACAATTATGGGTGCGAGATGAAAATTATAGAACAAATTTAGGCAGTATAAATATTGTATATTTTTATTTTTATTTCATATTTTTCTTTCTTCTTTCCTTAAAGCGAAGACTGAAGAATTCATATTGTGGGTAGATAAACATCAGTTATGTGAAAATGATAAACAAATGTATTTAGTTTTACAAATCTCGAATAATTTTTATCTTTAAATATAATAGGCTGCTTAAGTTTTATGATTATTTATAATAGGTATTTATTGTAATTTTGCTATTGAGTAATGAATGTTTCAATGTAGATGATGTATAAGAACATAATAAATCTTACATTTTTATTAGTCGGATGGTTTAACGAGACCCATCACTTTGCCTTCGAATAAAGGAAGGATATCGTTGTCATTGACAATTTCTTCTTGAATCACTGGACTATCGGGATCCTCACAATGTGTTTTAAAGAAAAATCTAAAAGAAAATTATTGGTTTTTAAGCATATTAGCGTAAAATATTATGTAGTATGATGGTACCTAAAATGCCCCTTTTTTGGTAAATAGTCCTTAAATTGCTTTAGTGTTGGTTGTGTACCGGGTATTTTAGTTCTATAAGGATATTCCTCATCACAAAATGAAAATACAACTGTTGTTGTCTCTTGGGGTTTAGCAGGTAATGGAGGCGGGAGTGATTGATGGTGTAGACTACTACTGCCACTGCTGCTATTACTAAATGAGGCGGTATGTTGTTGTTGCATTGGTGGCAGTACATGTTGTTGAGTATATCGACGAGACCGTCTAGTCTCATCTTCCAGTCTTCTTTTTGTCTCTTCTAATTTGGAGGCTGTACTTGTGCCAGAACGTGAGCTATATTTATGATGCATAAGGAATTATGTTTTTATTTATATGATTAAACAAAATAAGAGCATTTTCGTTTACCTATTGTCTTTGTACTTCATTGAAGTATCAGCTGAGAATAGGCTTATGCCACTATCTGTATTCATGGAAGGCCATTTGTTTGTAAGCTTCCTGGCTGAGGAACTGTGATCTGGCATTGATTTTGAGTGTTTCATTGAATGACCACCTTTAAATTTTTATTTTGTTATACAAAAATAATTTAAACTAAAATTTAATAACTTACTCATACTCATGGCACCATCACTTAACATGCCAGAGTCATGTGTACGCCTTCTGGATGGTAAAGGTGGGCAGGGTGACATTGTACCAGGAGAACGATGCGGGGTCTGATCGTTCCAAACACGTGAAACATGCTGATCCAGTATATCTTGGTCGTTGTCTTCGTCTATAGCAAATTTTTCACGTATAGCTTGCGCGAATGCACGATCACTGGCAATTCTTTCATTGGTAGGCAAGGATTCCTCAGGGAAATGCTATGATTTATGAAATTTCTTTTTGTATTAGAATTCGTTTAGAAAGATTTAAACTCCATTTTTTATTACCTCAATACGTGCTCTTTCTTCAAGGTCTTGTTTACGTTTTACTTCCTCTAATTTGGGTATTAGTAACGCTATCAATTCATTTTCTTTAAGAGGACGATGTTCGTTTGAATGAAGACGCTGAGTGCGAGGTATTACCTGCAAATGAAGTAATACATTTACAAAAATATAAATTCAACAAAATGAAATATGTATGTGGTCCTAAGCAATGACAGCCTAAGTCGAAAATGAGACTTTCGAGAAAAATCTCTTTTTATATAAAATGTAATGTTTTGTTCGTATTCCAGGTCAGGCATCAAAACGAAATATGAAAAATATATCATATTAAAAAATATATATCATATATAGTCTCAAGCGACTGCCTCTCAGCAGATTTCTGGCAAAAACTCTGAGAGTAACTAAAATTGCCATGAAGAGCTTCTCAAAAAAATCTGTCATTCGGAGTCGAATTTTAAAACTGTAGGTCCCGCCACTTATGTATAAAATTAACGCACAGAACATAAGTGGTGTGAGAAACTAGGTCGTAATCCTGACTAAAGGGTTGTAATGATCAATTATGTATGTATGTATGTGTAATCTTTTGTTAGTAGAATATGTAAATCAATCAGTACGTAAAGCAAATTGACTTAAGACGACTTAGGGTGTTATTGCTTGGATATTATTGTTTTGTCTACTTACCTGAAAGGAGTTTGTTTCCTTATTTGCCAAGGCACTCTGTCGTATAGCTTTAGTCTCAGTAGAACTATGTCTTCGTTGAATATAAGGACGTCCATCCCTAAAATATACAAATTATATATTTATTGTCATTACCTGTTGGGATACATAACGTAGATAGTTTTAAAAGTATCAAATTAACTTGCAAATGATATTTTAAAGACATTTTAAATGTAAATTATTTTCTACTTATTGTATATTTTTTTTTTGTTTCTTTTAGTTTTATTACTTACATGGAACAGCTAGAAAGGGACATTGTATCGGAATCTGTTCTTCCGCCTGAGCTGACACTGGCCCTTTCAGAATCAACCCGAGAATTCGGTACATAAGAGGTATTCGTTTTCCCTGTATACACATAACCATGAGCACTAAACTCACATGCATTGATTTTGTGCATTTATTTGTTTTTGTTTTTTTTATTTTTTTTTTGTTACATTATATTGTACGTACATTAAACAACAATTATTTCGACAGTGAACGATAGATAGTTGGAATTGGTTTCATTCATCCCATGCATTAAATTATTACAAATTAAAAAATCAATTAAATAAATTTTGTTTAATTATAAAAAGAAAATTAATTTACAAAAAATAAAGTCCACAATAACAATTATATATAATACAAGAAGCATACGATTGTGGAAACATATAAAAATACATATTGTATCCGTTTGGACAATAAAGGCATAAAGTTTTAAAGTTTATTTAAAAATATATATGTTTTAAGTTTGTGGATATTCATTATTTGCAGTTGCGTTTTTTTTTGATGTTGTTTGTAGTGGGTGTCAATGGATATTGAGGTTGGACGTGTGCAGATGCAGATTAAAATGAAAATAAAAGAGAAACAAAAATAAAATTATTACAAAAATAAAACTAAAATTATTAAAAAAATCATATGATCAACAATGAGGGGTTTTTAAAAATTAACATAACAAAATATATATGTATGTATGTATGTATATACAAAACTTTTATATAATAAATAAATTTATTTAAACGAAACACCAAGTGAAAGGGAATATAACAAGAAATTTTTTAAATGTTTACCTCAATAATATAAGCAAATTCATTTAATAAACTACATAATTTCCACAAATTTTAGTTCGTACTTATCAAGCGTTTGTTTCATAACTACCGTTAACATCTATCGGGTCCGCCATCTAACGTTTTTTTTTCAACTAGTGCTTATTTTGTTAATGGTAACACTTAGCTCATGTCTGATTTGACAGATAATTAGTTTTATCCTTCCGCTGAACGAATATTGACCATCCAATGTGTCTTCGCTTCGCTAAGTGGGCCTGCGATCGACTTACAGAAGATGCCGATTTTGGCAAAAAAAATCATCTTTTCAGATGAAGCTCATTTTGATCTTCGCGGGTATGTAAACAAGCAAAATTGTCGCATTTGGGGCACAGAAAACCCGCACGCATACATTGAAAAGCCGACGCACCCAAAACGAGTCACTGTTTGGTGCGGATTTTGGTCCAGAGGCATAATTGGGCCATTTTTCTTCGAAAATGAGCAAGGAGTGGCCGTTACAGTCAATGGCGATCGTTATCGGGCCATGTTGAACGAATTTTTGTTCACAAAAATTGAAGAGGAGGATATTGGCAACATTTGATTTCAACAGGACGGCGCTACGTGCCACACAGCCGAAGCTACACTCGATGTTTTGCGCCCTGTTTTGGAAGATCGCATTATCAGCCGCAGAGCTGATGTCGTTTGGCCACCTCGGAGCTGTGATTTGACACCGTTGGACTATTATTTGTGGGGTGCCGTCAAAGATAAGCGTTACGCCGACAAGCCAGAGACAATTGACGCTTTAAAGGACAATATTCGTGAAGCCATCGGTGAAATACAGCTGCACACAATCGATAATGTGCTTACAAATTGGACCGATTGTGTAGGCTACTGCATGGCAAGCCGAGACAGCCATTTGAATGAAATTATTTTCCATTATTAACCGGAAGGATTGTACTTTCAAATAAAAAAAAGAAATTTGAGAAAATATTCAGTAGTTTTTTTAAAGCATTTTCAAAAAAAAAAAAGTTATTTGGCGGACCCTTTATAATTAATTGTAGATGTAGAATCCGAAAAAAATAACAAAACAAAAAAAATGTATGTATATCTAATACAGTGGAATCGCAATAGAGTGAACAAATTCGTGCAAGGCCAGTTCACTCTATTAGGAATGTTCACTCTAAAGAGTCTATAAAAAACACTTTTTTATATAAAAGAATCCATATTTATTATATTATTATTAATGAATTACAAAGAAGTAAAGTAATTTTCAAGAGTTTTTTTGCTTTGTACGAACATTTTTAGCTTTTGGCACCGCTAGATCCGGAATTTATGCAAAACTAAAATATTTACTCCATATTTTTTTGCAAGAACTGTAGCTCACACACCTTTGGATAGTTCTTTAATTATTTCTTGCTTTATTCCAATAGAAAGAAATGTTTTACATTTATTAGAACTCATTTTATAACTTTTGGTCTGCACATAACACAACGAGAAAACAAAAATCACTAAAGTAATCTAGCTCACACTTTTGAAAAATCTTCAAAAAAAAAAAAAAAAGAAGACAAGAAAACAAAAATGTTTGCAAATTCAATGGAAATCTAACGGTTTCATAAAACAATATGTAACTTCTGTGTCTTTATTAACGATAACTTTTGTGTCTTTGCAATTTTGTATAAGAAAAACAAAAGTTCACTCTATTGAGTTGGGCATTGTTCACTCTATAAAGTAACTAATGAAAAAAAACGGGAGTTCGTAATATCGAGTAGTTCATATTACCAAGTGTTCACTCTATTGCGATTACACTGTATATAAAATTCTCGTGTCACGGTGTTAGTGGTTAAACTCCTCCGAAATGGATCGACCGATTTTCATGAAATTTTGTGTGCATATCGGGTAGGTCTGAGAATCGGACAACATCTATTTTTCATATCCCTAAATGTTAAGAGGGCGTGGAAAATCGTTAAAATTGAATATTTAGGTACATATTGATCGTAGACGAATGATCTACGTAGAGTCGATATCGACAAACTAACCAAAAATGGGCGTGGCCACCCTCCCCCTTCAAGTGATACCTATAACTCTTAAACTACTGAACCGATTTTAACCATTCTTTTTTGTTCGAAAGCTTATCAGGTTTAGATGGTTTAAAAAATGAATATTTAGGGACGTAGTGATCGTAGACGAATGCAATTTGGTGGGTAAGTTCGTAGAGTCGATATCGACAAACCCACTAAAAATGGGCGTGGCAACCCTCCCCCTTTAAAAGATACCTATAAGTCGGTTAATTCGATAGTTTATAACTACATATGTATGTACATATATAACATGTATGTCTGTTAGTTTTTGTTTTGGAGCGAGTAAAACAGCTACAACTTCGTTAGCGCTACCCATGATTCGGACCTCTTATTGTTTTTCTTTGTATGCCTCACCTAAATAACGTACCGACTACGATTAAATTTTGAACTAGATAGATAGATCCACACACTTATAGTAAGTTAGTTATTTTTATATAACTGTTTTATGCAGCGTATTACAATAAATATATAATGTGACCTGTTTTGGGCAATAAAAAAAATCAATTTTGGGCGGGACGAAGTTCGCCGGGTCATCTAGTAAACTGTAAAATTGTGTACAGGCGATAGTCGGATCTTACAATTGACTGACAATTAATAATTGACATAACAAAGTCGATTGTAGTTCAGAAAACATTTTTAGATTAAGAGTGTGAAATAGTAAATATTATGGAAAACGAAAATGTTATTGCTACGAATTTGGAGATAGTTTTAATCGAAATTTAATTTGTATACTTTTTAGGACTTGCAAGTTTTATGTATTTTAATTAAAACAGGTTGCTAATAGAAGAAAATATCTGTCAATGATATTTTTATCAGATGCACAAACTCATATATCTGATGTTATAAATTAATTTATAACGCTGTTTACACGGTTGCTAGAGGTCTAACAATATTGTTGTTAGCTGGTAGTTTGATAAGGACTTGACAATGTTGTCAACATGTATTGTTACTTCTTGCAGTTATTAGAAATATCCAATACATTTGACACAATATTGTAGGATCTGTCATACGTCTGAACAAAATATATGAAAATTTGTACAGGCACAAAAATATAAAATATAAGCACAAATAACCAGTGCTGGGACACAGTTAAATAAATAAATTCACAACGTTTTACTTATGAGATAATATGAGACAAAAAGTTTCAAATGTAAAATAAAAAAAAAAAAAAAAAAATTACAAAAACAAAAGTTACTTTATTAATTTGTTAAACATTGACATTCTCGAAAATATTTAATTTATAATCAAAATATTATACTATTTCTGTTTTGCATAATTTGTTCATTATATTAATCACAACATAAATGTATGTGCAACGCAAACTAAAAAAGGTTGTAGGGATTAAAAAAAAAAAGAAAGATAAAAGGATATGCTTCTTACCCGGGTGGTCGAATTTCCAGTCTTCTCTTTTGCGTAGCCAATAATAAATCACGCGTTAATCTCATGCCCATGGGCATATCAGCAGAAACGCGACCTCCTTCCACACGCAGTTTTTCAAAATCATCACTTAAAGACAATTCTGAATCTTCATGTAGGGTGGGTAATGTCGAGCTGCGAGGTAGGGTATCTGTTGCACTTACGGAACCACTAGAGCTGGCTGAAGTTGAAGGACCATACACGCTGCCACTAGCACTGCAACTGCCAGCTGTTGATGCACCAATAGCGGCACTAGTACTCGTAGGCAAATTGATAATTGGACCCAATGTACTGCTCACCTTACCGCTACTAGTGGAAGCGCCTGCAAATGGCAACGCACATGCTCCACCTCCTCCTGCTGCGCCACCTCCACCGCCATTGTTACTGCCGCAACTAGCACCACTACTACTACTGCTCCCAGTACTACAGCTGGCAAGTCCCGTCGTGAGACCGCCACTACTACTGAAACGTTCGTGAACAGCAGACATTTGTTGTATATATAGGATGTACATTTCCGAACATAAAAAAGATGGATAAATATTAACCCGTATTGTATTTTCGACATGTTTTTGCATCTCATCGAATATATTTGGACTGAGAGGTATTTCATTTTTAAGACCAGCTTTAATGTTTCGTCTTAAATCTTCCGATACAGACAATGTACTTTTACGTAGAAACCTATGAACAACAAGTTAATTACATTACGTTAATAAATGTATGTAAATACGTATGTATACAGGAACTCTTATTCTCATATAATGAGAGTTTCTGTAGTTATTAAATACTATCTTTATTTTTCGCACCTGTATATGGCTTGAATAATTTGTTTAATTTTTTCAGGATCGGTTTGCTGCTTCAAACCTTCACAGGCAAAATAAAAATTTAAGTGATCATTATATGCAGGCGCCTCCTCTTCTACGTATTTTTTGAATAATTCAACACCATCACGATCTTCTAGCAGATGGTTGAGTGTTCGGGCCCAATTTAAATAGGATGGTGGTGAATTACGCATATGATCTCCCACCCCTTCGGTCATCTATGTATTTTCAATTGATTGATTAATTTACAATATTTAAACACATAAAATTATATTTCAAATATGTATAGGGATTGCATACAAACCTTTCTAACACGACTTTCTTCTCCGGGTACAGGTGGTCTAGGCCCACTACACTCATTATCATCATATTTTCGGTAGCCCGATGAATGGCGCATGCCACTTGAACCAAATGTTAATGGCGTATGTATACTCTTTCTTGTCAAGTTCAATTAGTTTTATATAGTATGCTTTCAAATTTTATTGCAGTCCAAACAACAATTTGTTTTATTTTTACTTCTTATATATCATTAGTTAGTTATTCCTTATTTTAGATGATTTATTCTGCCTCTTTAGTTTTAAATTTTTTTTTTCTTTTATTAATCAAGTTAATAATATTTTTAACTTCGTATGTATGTATGTATATTTGAAATACTATATGCATGTATGTATATTGTATATTTATTTATGTAGTAATATTTATTTATAAATTAAATATAATAATTTTAAGTCGTTCAATTAATCATTACATACAATTACAATTTGCTAAAGCCCCTTTTATTTTAAATATTAGGGTATGGAAGATTTTCAAATCGGAAGGCAATAATACAAGGCCTAAAAGAAAAATAATAATAATAATAATCAAATATTAAAATTCTGTTCAAAATTATATTTATACGTTAGTTATGTTTATATAAAAAAAAAAAAATACCGATTACATTATGAGACAAAATAAAAAAAAAAAATTAAATACACCCGGCTAATGACTTAGTGTAGGTTGTAAGTTTTGTTGAACTCAAAAATATTTCTTTTATATTTCTCGAACCCTCTAAACTTTTTTTATTTGACAAAAACTATTTTTTTTTTACTTTACGCACAAATTTCTGGATTACTCAAACATTTCTGACTCGATTTCCAAAATCTTGTTGGAAAGAGGAGAGATGGAGCTTTAAAACGGTATACATATATATATTATTCGACTTAATATGCTATGAGATTTGATGAGATTAACTTGGAAAATTCGAATTTTTTTCATATTTTTTCAAGTTTGTCCATTCATAGTAGCAAACTTTAATAAAAAAAAAATATAGGATAAGTGCTAATATTCTTAAAGTCTGTTCTCTTGTGAAGAGATTGAGTCATCATTTGATCAAATCGGACAAAAATTACCGTATTATCACTTATCCTATATTTTTTTATTAAAGTTTGCTACTATGAATGGACAAACTTGAAAAAATATGAAAAAAATTCGAATTTTCCAAGTTTACCTTATCAAAACTCATAGCATATTAAGTCGAATAATAGATATGTGTATACCGTTTTAAAGCTCCATCTCTCCTCTTTCCAACAAGATTTAAATTTTGATCGGAAATGTTTGAGTTATCAATAAATTTGTGCGTAAAGTAAAAAAAAAATAGTTTTTGGAAATCGAGTCAGAAATGTTTGAGTAATCCAGAAATTTGTGCGTAAAGTAAAAAAAAAAACATTTTTTTCAAATAAAACAAGTTTGGAGGGTTCGAGAAATATAAAAAAGGTATTTTTAAATTCTACTCAACTAACTGAACAACGTAGACTATGTAGTTACTCGGGTGTATTTTCACTGTCGCACCGTGTTATCAGAAGTTATTCGCTATTACTACATATTACATTATATATAGAAAATATTGTTTGTACATTTGTACAAATGTTTGCGGCTAAATGAGGAAAGAAAGATAAATTACAAATTTTACATACTTTTCGTAGTAAACAGGAAAATCTTACGCCAGATAGAGACTTACACAGACTTATTAAAATAATTTTTGACCTTGATTGCTGAATACGTTAGGGAATACGTTTGACCAAAGCATGCGGTATATTATTCGCATATTTTTGTTTTTAAATACTTAAAGTCTCGTATTGGGTATTGCGTGCTGTCATAAATCATTTCTCGCTTACATTCATCAATTTGAATTTTACGCACTGCAAACACATTTTGCATTCATTAGCCTGAACACAGTTTATTCTAGACCGCCATCTATCGACGAAATACATCCAAAATATTAGGGTTATTTGAGATATTTTTTGATTAACCTTGTACCACAAATTTTATACGATTTTCATGTGTTCCACACCAACTCCATCTGACAGAGCGCACCTATATTATTCACTTTATGTTTCATATATTAAATGTGTGCGATCTAAGGAAGATATCATCAGTAAAACTCAAATCTTTAATATATTTTTAATGGAATATATTTTTATCCACAAATCGACACTCATTTGTTACTATTCAAGGAAAAATATAAGAACAAATTTTGATCCACGACAACAACAATCCTCCTCATGAATTTTCGTTTGGAATGGATGAGTTCTTTAAACCATAATGGCTAATTCACTAAATTTATCATACTACTATTCAATTTTTTTTATTTTTTTGAAATTGTAATTTTTTTTAACGATCACTGTCGCAGGAATTGGCTCTACTCAAAGTTAACTCATCTAAGCTGTTCAAGTTTGTCTAGCACCAAATGCATTTCTGTCCTCTAAGTTAACTGACACACAGCTGTATGAATTTGTTTTGATAACAAAATAAAAAATAAATTCATGTACAGTAAAGTCACAATTTTTTGTGAATACGGCAAGGCCAAAGAATTAGACCTCTAAGTTCAAAGTTAGCTAAAACCCCTTTAACTTTGATGATAGAAAATAGGCGCTAATCTAAATTCAATTTATTTATATCATTCTTGATTTCATTTTAAGCCAGTTTTTCTTCTACTGTTTCTTTAGTCCATCAAAAATTTAACATTGAATAAAAAATTTCAAAAAGGTTAAGTTTACGAGTACTTTTAAAAGTCCTTCATCACTCCTTGCCTACAGAAGACAATAAAGTTGAGTTTATAGAACAATGCTTTTAAAATCTATCTTCCCAGGCGCAAACCAAGTCAGTTAACAGAGCTCTGTTATGTTACTAACAGAGCTCTGTTATGTTACTAACAGAACTCTGTTAAACAATTAATTTAAGGCTGGGAAAGAAAAACAGGAAAAATGATTTAAATTTTTGAGTAAAATAAGATAAATAAGCAAAATTGAACCTAAATGAGGGGTGTTCTTACGTTAATATTAGAGATTCATTTTCTAAAATAAAGCCGATACATGCTGCTGTTGTTCTAAGTATTGTTTTTTTTTTTTCAATATACATATACTCGTACTTGTGATATTCAAAATTTACAAAAAAAATTATAGTTCGACAGTCGCCGTAGTCTAGTAGTTAGTGTGTTGGCTTATTAGACGAAAGGCACGAGTTCAAATCCAAGGTCAGACATCAAAACGAAAATATGAAAATATTTCTTCGGCGACTTCCTCTCAGCAGATTTCTGGCAAAAACTCTGAGAGTAAATAAAATTGCCATGAAGAGCTTCTCAAAAAATTTGTCGTTCGGAATCGACTTTAAACTGTTGGTCCCGCCACTCATGAATAAAATTAACGCACACAACACGAGTGGTGTGAGAAGCTAGGACGTTTTACAATGGGTCAATTTGACCTCCGGGTACTGTACTTGTCACAGTTGACAATTACACGTCCTCTAACCTAACCTAACCTAAAGTTCGACAAAAGTTGAAAATTAAAATAAAAATATCGAAGTCTTATTCCCTTAGAATAGAATGTTGACCACCTGTTGCACTTAATAGAATTCAAATTCCACTTGTGAATAGTGTTAAATACTGAAATTAAAATTTTCAGATTACAGTTTTACAAGATTTGTGACTTTCATTACTGTAAAGTGTGCAACATTGTTTTACTTGTGTAAATATAAACGACCTACATACATACAGTGCTTGACAAAACAACGGAAACTTTTTCAAAATTGTACTAAAAATTAAAAATATTCTTAAGAAATTCGAAAAATATTTGTGCTGTTTATTAATAAAAAACGATTTCAATGTTGAATTTCAGAAAAGAAAAAAACAATATGTATGTGATAAATATGGACTTAACAAATCAGGACTTTCAAAAATGATTAAAAAATTTTTTGAGTCAACAACTGTAAACACTCATAATTTTGGAGAAAGGCTTCAACACTTCAATAATATAGGTTTTTTTTATTTTTATGCATGTTAATGAACTGCAATTTCCAATTTTTTTCTTTCCAATTTCCAATTTTGTCCGATTAGAACACATAAATAAATTTTTGAAAAAGTTTCCATTGTTTTGTCAAGCACTGTATATACATAAATGTACATAAAATGTAACGAATATATATTTTAAAATTAAAAAAAATGTTTAGCTGTAACCATAAATTTTGAACGAAAGAAATCTTACTGATATTATTTCGTATCGAAAAAAATGTTGCCAGAAACTTGTTGCAAATGCAAAATAATGTTAACATACATACTTACACTGGCGAGCAAAAATGGATACATAATATTAACAAAATATTTTAAATCCAATATTTTTTGTATTTATTGCAGTAAGAAATTGTAAATAAAATATTTCAGACGTTGAAATGGCCAGCACAAGGTCCGGATTTAAATCCGATCGAGAATTCGTGGGCAAATGTAAAACGAAAATTGGCACAGTATGAAAACTCTCCAAATAACCTTAACGAACTGTGGCTAAGAATTGAGGCAGAGTGGCAAAGTATAAACAGCGAAACCATAAAAAAAGTGGTAGAAAGCTTACCAAAACGCATTAAATCTATATAAATAAAAATCAATTGTCGTTCGTTGGTAATTGCATCAGTTGAGAACGGCTAGACCGATTTGGACAATTTTTTTACTGAAATGTTCGTCATAGTCCAACTTAGGTTTTTACGGAAAGAAAAATTGACCACGCCCACTTTTACGCCCACTTTTACGCCCACTTTTTTCGATTTATCTAAAATCGGAAAACGGCTGCACCGATATGGCTAATCTTTTATTTAAATGGTCGTAGTAATCTAATTTAAGTTTTTACTGAAAGAAAAATTTACCACGCCCACTTTTACGCCCACTTTTTTCGATTTATATAAAATCTTGGAACGTTTGGACGGATTTGTCTTATTTTTTTTTAAATGTTCTCAATAGTTTACAAAAGTTACTTACAGAAAGAAAGTACAAAGAAGAAGACGTTTTGATACCACGGATCCCAATGGCTCTGACCGACATGCCATTCGATTTTAAACGATTGCAGTTTCCAGTACGGCTTGCATTCGCTATGACAATTAATAAATCTCAAGGGTAGTCATTGCGTGTTTGCGGCATTAACCTTGAAAATCCATGCTTCTCGCATGGTCAATTGTATGCCTGTTCCCGTGTCGGAACATCATCAGCATTATTTATTTACGCGCCAGGCAACAAAACTAAAAATATCGTGTATCATAAAGCATTGCAATGAAGGAAACTACGATATCACTGCAAAGCAACAGAAAAAAGTATTTCTTTATTTTAATTGGTTCCTGAACATCGATCTTTCAATCAAAATGTAAATATAACACCATATTGTACATATTTTCAAATCAAATGTAATTTAAACACACCTCAAACCTACATAAATAAAAATTATCATTTAAAAGTACGTGGTTTTTCTCTTTTTCACTATTTTTACACAATTCAAACAGCTTCACACAAATTCACAAATCGAACACAAACATTTTTTCTAATTTGGACAGGACGACGTCTGTTGGGTCAGCTAGTCAGTAATAAAGAATAAAGGATTATGGACAATATACTGAATTTTTCATTTGAAACGAAACGAGCAAAAGTGGATAAATGCTACTAAATAATATTTAAGCTGTATTTTATATTTAAAAGGAAATAATATTACTGAATCGTTTTTGTTGTAATTAGAGGATAGTCTAAATAAATGTTTAACATATGGATTGTTGTTTTTATTTTAATAAAAAAAATACAAATATAAAGTTTATATTTTTTTTAATATTATGTATCCATTGTATTTTCATTTCGTATGTTTTTCACAATAAGTACAGAGTACTATTCCTTCAACATTTTTTCACAAATATTTCGTGTGTATTTTTGTATGTAATTTGACACCATAGCGCAAGCAATTTGGAAAACAACACCAAGTTAAGTTAAAATTAAAATAAAAAAAAATAAAAAAAATGAAAAAAACTATGTAATGTTAAAGAACAATTAATATTATTTTAAAGAAATACTATATCCTTAAATCACGAGAATAAGCACAAAAAAAATAAAAAAATAACATAATACAAAAACAAAATAGGAAAGTGAAAGTACAAATAGAGCGAAGAGCGATGCTGCCAGGCAATTACTGCAGACTATTGACATACAATTTAATTCTCATTATGATCATTATTATTTGGATGGTTGGTAGGGGATGGATTTTCTTAAATCCCAAAAATTATTCCAGCTATCTCATTACCACGGTTCAAAAGAGTACCCTCTGGACTACTATTTGCATATAGCGGGTAGGTGTACTATGTTCCAAAATCTGGACTACCATTTGCATATAGTCGGGTAGGTGTACTATTTCTTATATGTTCCCAAATGGCCACTGATCTTCTAGAGAATTTTTAAGAAAAAAATTGATAGTTTCAAAGCCAATTTTCTCAATACCATATCACTTTGTATGTGATTATATTGCCGATTATATTAAGAGGCCTTGGAACCTTTCATTGCATATGGTATGATACACACAGACCAAATGAACACTGAGCGCCATAAGTGAGTCAACACCAACTATAATTTTAAATTTTTAATTTTAAAAAATATACTTGTAGCACAACAATAATTGAATTTTTGTTTTTGTTTTAACATTTTATAAGTAATAAATAAACGTTTATATTTTTGGAAATTTATTCGACTATTCTCATTTACTTTTCTTCCTAAGAAAATGAATTATTTCAGTGGTGTTTACTCACTTTTGGCGCTCAGTGTATATCCTAAAATTAACTCCTAGTTGAGGAGGACTTGTTCAGATAAATACTGTTAAACAGCTAACGGTGTTCTGTTAAGGACAAATTTTGTTCTGTTAACGCCAATGTAGTGCTGCTAAAATTTATGGATTGCGTCTTGGATTCAAATTCGAATTTATCTTCACACACAATAATTTTTATTGTTATTGGAATAGAATTATTGAATTCAATAGCTGTTATATTTTGTAAGTACTATAAATAAATAAAAAAATAAAAAAAAAATAACACCCACCTTATAGATTTTTAGGAAATTTATAAGCAATAGTTTTTACAAATATATTTCGACAAATTAAAATTTTTTGGAGAATAACGGCAATGACGTTTAGAAAATAGTATAAAATAGTAAAAAAAAAACGAGTCAAAAACATAAAGGGCTATCCATTTCGTGGTTTCAAAAGTATGGGATTGGAATTCGACATCTGTCAAACTAATTCGGAGCGTTATGGTCATATGATAACCGACTTTTTTTTGCCTGCTATTGAAGAATACGACTTGGAGAATATGTGGTTTCAATAAGACGGTGCCACATGCCACACAACTCGAGCGAATATGGCTTTATTGCAAGAGACATTTCCTGGCCGCGTAATTTCTCGATCATGCGATTTGACACCATTAGACTTTTTTTGTGGGGCTACTCGAAATGCCGTGTTTATGCAGATAAACCTTCAACTCTTTAGCACTTAAAAACCAACATTCGTCAAGTAATGACTGAGATACCGCCCAATATGTGTCAAAAAGTGGTCGAAAATTACTTCAAAAGAATCAATGCTTGCAACACTTCGCGTGGAGGGTCATTTAAATGATGTAGTGTTTCACACATAATGTCAACGTTCAAACTTTACAATAAAAAAGAAATATCATGAAAAAAATATTTTATGTGTTTTATGAGTTCCACTCATAAACTTTTACTTTTGAAACCACGAAATAGAGAACCCGGTATTATTCTGCACATTGACTTAGTTTTTATGAGTTCCACTCATAAACTTTTACTTTTGAAACCACGAAATGGATAACCCGGTATTATTTTGCACATTGACTTAGTTTTTATGTGAAAAATAGTATAATTTTGTAAAAAAAAAATTCAAATTTTATAGGAGATTATTAAAATCAATTATTCCATTTTTTTAGTTTGGCCAATAGGTTTAAGAGTTTGTATGAGTGGAACTCATAGTTATTCAACAAAATAATGCAATTTGTTCCGAATAAAGCTACTATAGTTTTGTAAAAATTAAAAAAAAAAACGTTCAATTAATTGATTCCTTTATATGTTTCAATTATTTTACTTAGTTTTAAAATTGTGCATATTTTAATAAAATTATATTCAATGCGAAAATCTTCAATGTAGTGCGATTGGTAAATTCCTCGTAGTGGATTGAAAAAAAAAACCCATTACCATTATGGAACTTTATGTAAGACTTGTATTAAAACGATCAGAAATCAAGGTTCAATCCTAAAATGGGTGCGTCAATTCAGGTTTACATATACAAAAATGTATTACAGGTATTCCCCGACTTACGACCGAGATAGGTTCCTGGTCATTGATCGTAAGTCGAATTTCATATAAAAAAAAATTTAAGAAAAAATTACATACTGTACTACTAACTTTGAGTGTCAGGAGAAATGAAACTACCCAAAATTTATATTTATATTTACTTATATACATACATATATAAAATTTATATTTTAGGAATTTCCCGCAACTACATATTTGTCTTCTTTAAGTATTTTCTTTGAAAAAAATTAGAAAAAAAAATTGTCGTAAGTGCGAATAGTCGTAAGTCGAACGGTCGTAAGTCGGGGACTACCTGTACAAATTTATGCATTCAGCATTCAATCGAATAAGAAAATGTTGAATTTATTTCTTATTCGATTAACGTAACGTTAAACATTTAAGCATTGTTAAAGTAATCAATAGGATTACTTTCTACATATTTGACAAACGTAAAAAAAATATAACTTGGAAGTAATTGCTCAAAATAAAAGGAGACAGAAGAGACAACACAAAGAAGTTAAAATTCTTTTCTTTTGTTTTTTTTTACTAGATTTATTGAGAAAGGGATGAATAAAAGAAAATATGCGGCCATTTTGAAACCAATTTTGATTGGTGGATGAAATCGACCAATACAATATATTCGGGATGTACTATGTGTACTATTATTAAGATATGCTCAAAAAATAAGGACAATTATTCAGCCATTATGTACAAAATTGAAAAAAAAGAAGAGAGAACACATTGAACTCAACTACATACATATGTATGTACATATAAACGTGAAATATGTTTGAATGTATAGGTTTCGTCGGTATGTTTCAGTAGTTTTAGATGACGCACAGAGTACAACAATTCAACAATAACGACACTATGTATACATACGTATGTATACATATATACATATATGTATATGAGTATGCTATATGTTACTACAAATATAGTATTTACTTGAAATGGTGCATACATATACATACACGTATGTATGTATGTATGTGGATACTAACATTAGGCCCGTAACATTTAATAGTACTTCCAACATTGTGCTTCCAATAAAAATGAACAATGATAATAAATTCTTTTAAATATTCAAATATATATGTACGTATGTATATACTGTGAGCGTCAAAAGAAAGTGTACAATTCAAAAAAATATACATTAATAAATTACCGTTAATTTTTTTTCAAATTATTTTATTGCCAATTTTTTAAAATTGAAACAAGAAGAAAAGAATTAGAAAAATTTTGGAATTTTTTAGCGAAATTCGTGCAAAGTGTACTCCCCTCAAAATGAACATGAGCGCGATTTTCAAAAAAAGCTGAGACCCGTATTTAATTAAATCGACTAAAGATTAAAATATGTTAATGTGGCATTATTATTACAAACAACCCCGAACAAAAAATTCAAAAATCGTTATTTTTTTACAGAATATCCTTAAAATGAAGGACATGGATGATCGTCCTTGGACAAATTGTATATACAGTTGGACGCGCCCTAAAAAAACCTTTCTTATAATGCCCATATTGTATATGTTGGTAAGGAAACAGATTCTCAAATTAACAAAACATACAAAAATAGACCCTTTTTCAAAATGGTCCAGCTCACGAGAGGTCAAAGCTGGAGCCGAAATATTTTAAATGTCATCATAAAAAATACAATAGTTCATTTTGAGGAGGGTACACTTTGCACGAATTTTGCTTCCATACAACTTGAGTCGCTCTAATGTACATATGCTCAAAATAATAAATATAGGGTACATCTTATTCTATATGAAAGTAACGTTACCGCTACCGAAAAAAAACGCAATTTCCTACGTAATATAATTTGAATATGGTATTCTTATATATATTTTCGAATTACAGTAATTTTCGTTTATAACGAATCCGTTTAATACGAACTTTCGCCTAAAATGAACCAATTTCAAAAGTACGCGTTCAATTTGTAATAAACCATGCAATTTTTTTCGCTTATTACGAACTCGTTTAAAGCGAACTTTCTGTTACAATGAACTTTATTTGCACGCAAAACTTGTTTATTTATCGGTTAAAACGAACCAAAAAGTGGTGCTATGAACAAAAAATTGAATTGAATAACACTGGACTAGTTTACGCCGTGCGAATAGAAAAATTTTATTACTGGTAGACAACTGCCCTGCTCATCCAGATACAAAGGACTTAGAGTGCATTAAATTAGTGTTTATGCCTCCAAATACTAGTTCAGTTTTACAACCTATGGACCAAGGTGTCATTCACGCATTGAAAAGTAAATATCGCCACATACTTCTCTCAAAAATTGTTAATTCAGTTGATATGGGTGAAGATGACTTCAAAGTTAGTATACTGGACGCAATAAATTTTTTGCATATGGCATGGTTAAAAGTCAGCAAACCAACAATTGCTAATTCCTTTCGGCACGGCGGATTTACCAAGAATGAGGGTGAGTTCGAATCGGATGATGATATGCCATTAACAGGATTGATAAGCCAACCAATGGAAACTTTTACAGTTGGAACAACAAGCTTCAATGATTACATATGTTTTGATGACGACCTTGTAACTACGGAAGCATTGGACGACGATGCTATTTTGCAGTCTGTTTGCACTGGTGATGACGACCTTGACGATGATATGGACAACGAAATGCCCATCCCAGTCACAACTGCTCTGGATGCAATGTGTAGCGTAAGTTATGTAAGAACTTTTCTTCAGTCACGCGATACTCCACAACAAATTCTTGACAACTTGGCTCAGGTGGAATTATATATAAATGAAAGTAATATTGGTAATAAGCAAACTAAAATCACTGATTTTTTTAAAAATTAATTTTTTGTATTAAACTTATATAAATGGTTTTTTTCAAGTCTTCATTTAAAGCGAACTTCGTTTAAAACGAACCATTTTGCCCAGTCCCTTCAAGTTCGTTATAAGCGAAAAGTACTGTACTTATGATCTTAAAATTTAAATTGAAATTTTTAATTAGACAAAGATATATGAAGATTTTTTTGTGCATTACATTGTGCATTACATATTTTACCGGCTTTATCAGTTTAAGATGTTTTCAAAAGATGACAATCTCGCTTAGTACTTATCCATTATACATTGCATTAAATTTTTAGGACAAAATTTCATTTCATTACTCTGCTGACTTTACTCTCAAAAATAAGTTACACCCTAATATGCAAACTTAACGAAAAAAAAAGAAAAAAGAAAACACTCAAACAAATTTTACCGACAATGACAGAAACAACATTTACTTTGCAGGAAAAGATAAAAAGTAAAAACAGCAACCATCCCGTCACTAACAAAACGATTACAACAGAAATGGAACAACGTAACTGGAAAACACTGATAATAAAACATTACATTGTGCTTCCATTTTATTGCACTGTGGTCTCTGTGAGCGGCTATATGTAAGACTTATAACACGTATGTATGTAAATAAATAAACTCCATGCAGTAGATACCATAATATTATTTTCAATTTTATGCAGCGTCAACACTTCGAATATTGTTGTTTTTAAGCATATTAATTACGGCAACGTATCCGTGCACTTATGTTATCTGGGTATTATACCTCTGTACGCAGACTACATGCAACCACATGATCCTAAACTTCATTAAAACGAGTGCAAAATTTGAAAAATTTAATAAATTTTTTTGTTTACAATCCCACATGTATCCTTACCGTACTCTAATAGAGAAATACTTTTGAAACTAGTCAGTTTTCAAATTTTTACAAAATATTATTTATTTATATTACTGATAATTTTTTGTTTTATTATCATATCATTATAACGGGATTTGCACATTCTTGCTAGAAATATTTGATACAACACATCAATTTATTTTTTATTCCCTACATATCAGCACATTTAATAATTGAACATAGACCGACGTACATATGTGCCAGTTAATGTCAATTACATATACAGTGCTGTTCAATAAAATATAATTCACCTGCTCTCCGAAAAGTTTACTAGATCTAAATCTCTTATACAAAGAAGTATATGTAAAAAAGTAACTGCACTTTGTTTACTGATCTCTTATGAATATAAAACCGTCACATTTCCAAAATTTGAAGCGTCACTCTTCTTTAATTTATTGCAAGTATAGATTTGGTTGTAAAAACACCTGTTCAATAAAATAGATTCACTTAGAAAAAATAATAGAATTTTTTAATTTCCAACCCGTTGTTTGATAGTAATTGTATTAAACGTTAAGTCTGATGGATTTTTAATAATATTAAAAAAATCGAGTAAACAATTAAAGTTCAGAATTGAAAATGGGCTGAGGTAAACACTGGAGTCCTGAAGCCAGGGGAATAATAAAAAAAAACTTCATAATGAAGGCAAAAGCTATAGAAAAATTGCTGCAATTATCGCGTGTTTATATAAAATGGTCCAAAGTGCAATAAATTATGAGTTTCAGGCAGAAACTAGAGAGAAAAAACCAAAATTCACAACCCTCATGGAAGTAAAAATTGTGCATAATGTGAAAAAAACCCCATTTGCAATCTCTGCTGCCATTAAAAAGGAATATAAAGTTGATATTTCCATTCCAAAGGTTTTTCTCAGAAATAATTTAAAAGCCAAAAGTAGCAGAAAAGTTCCATTGTTGTCTAAACAACACACAAACAAAAGATTAGATTTTGCAAAACAGCATTCAAATTGGTCTATGCATAAGTGGAGAAATATTTTATAGTCAGATGAAACTAAAGTTAATTTGTTTAACTCTGGCAGAAGTAGTTTGACTGTAAGAAGCCTCCCGAGCACTGAAGTCAATCCGCAGTATACAATAAAAACTATTAAACATGGTGGAGGAAGGATATTGGCATGGGCATGTTTTTGCTACCTTGGCACAGGACCTCTATTTTGAATAGAAGGAATAATGGATGCCCATTTAATATACCAATATAATAAATGACGTCATTATGCCTTTTGACGAATGGGAAATGCCGCTTCGATGGGTGTTTCAACAAGATAATGACCCGAAACACGCTTCGAAGCGAGCAAACTATTGGTTTCAGAATAATGACGACGAGATTTTGAGCTGGCCGGCATAGTCGCTGAGCTTAAGTCCTATCGAAAATCTATTGAAAATTGTCAAAGCAGCTCTCCGAGAAAAAAACGTTTCATATAAAGAACAGTTATGGGAGTTAGTGAACGAAGCGGTGAGAAATATTCCAATAGAAACATGTCAGAGACTTGTTGACTCTATGCCAAAACGGTGCTCATCAGTAATTAAAAATAAGGGTTATTCCCCCAAGTACTGATGTAAATAAACAGTAAATAAAAAGAATTATTTACTTTAAATGCTAAAGATAGTTTTTTCAGAACACCAAATTTAGTGAATCTATTTTTGTGAACAGGACAAAATTGCTGATTTGAAGAATATTGATGAATATATAGATTTTCACTTTCGATGTTTTAAAGTTTTATATTTTTTATGTTATTTATGTTATAAGTTTACCAAAATAAAAAAATTTAAATTAGTAATCGCGTTTTTCTAATGTTTTATTGGTCTCAAAGATGTTAGATCATGGTGAATTTATTTTATTGAACAGCACTGTATGTCGATATTGACTAAATTGGATGAAGCCTTGGTGAACTCAACAATTTGATTCGACATTACACCTCTAGAGCTTTCAAACCAGTTTATTATTCCTTTATACTTATTTCACTATGCATTTACACATATTTGTAATATGTATGCACAGCAAAGTTTCCACAGTGCCTTCCTTTAACAAAACACAAAATGTTCAAATAGTCAAAGTAAGTGACAATGTATGAGAAAACACTTGTAACATACTGCATATGATGAATAAGCAAAAAATTAACATATGAGCAACATTTTTTGAATCAAAATGAAAATTACATAAAAAGTACAAATGGTACATGGCACAGAGTAATGGCTGGGAGGATGTGTTTTTCAAAGCAAAAAACAAAACGATAGAAACAATAGAAAAAAAAATGTCATTTACATACTGCTCTATATTATGGATGAATAACGGAACAAAGGCATTTTCAAATTAAATATTACGAAATATGTACACAAATAAAAACTTCTCTCATTTACTTGATAACTATTGCGCTTTTATATGCAAATTTTTGCAAAAGTAGCTGAAATACATACATGCAAGGATTCAAAGTAAGCCTTTCAGTGAAATCGTTAAGCGTTTATTGCTCATCGAATTCAATCTGTAGTAATTAATGTTTAGACATAATTCTTTTTATCATAAATTTCAGTTTTTTTTTGTAGTTTTTAAATTGCAAAAGTAAGAACGGAAAATTTCGGATTTAAATGAATTATACAACAAATATAAAGTGCTCATATTGGATATGATCTTATGTTTTTGGCACATTTAAAAGGGACTTAGACAAAGACTTTAATTTCATTATGCCGACTGAATTCATTTTTAAATTTGAATGAATAACGCTCATTCGCCTATTTGAAATTTCTAATTGATTTATAATGTAATGTCTAAAATAATTACCATTTTAATGCTTTTAAATTTCACATAAGTATTACCTTTTATCACCACAATATATAATATGAAAAATATTATATCTATAGCCGTTAATTGGAAGTCGCCGTAGTCTAGTAGGTAGTGTGTTGACTTATTAGACGTAAAGCCCGGGTTCGTAACCCAGGTCAGGCATCAAAACGAAATATGAAAAAAAAAAAATTTTTCTTCGGCGATTTCCTCTCAGCAGATTTCTGGCAAAAACTCTGAGAGTAAATAAAATTGCCATGAAAAAGTTTCTCAAAAATCTATCGTTCGGAGTCGACGTTAAATCGTAGGTCCCGGCACTCACGTATAAAATTAACGCACACAACATGAGTGGTGTGAGAAGCTAGGACGTTGTAAAATGGGCCAATTCGACCTCCGGGTACTGTACTTGTCACCGTTGACAAGTACACGTCCTCTAACCTAGCCGTTAATTGATGAGGAGGAATTCTACAGACATCATTTAAAACAATATTTATATATTTGAAAATAACTTGAATTAGAAAGATATTTACAAGATTCTTAAGAGAAAGTGTGTTTAAAATTACAAAAAATAAAAAAAATTTAACTTTTATTGCAAAATATCCTTTAAGTGGTAAATTTTTTTTAAATTTTATTCAGTTGATGGAAACTTGATAAACTGATTTAAAATTTGAACATTTTACAAGAATTTTTTTTTTTAATATTTGCACTTGTCTTTTGATATTTTTTTACATCTTTATAACTGGTCATCATAATATTTTTGGTTACATATTATTTATTTGTTTATTAAAAAATAAGTATTACAATTACACTATGCAACAAATTAAAAAAAAAAATGAAATACACCTAGCTAATGAATGAATGAAGTTTGTGAATATATTGTAGTACTCTCTAAAAGTGCATGCAAAGTTAAATAACACTATGCGCCAAAATAAGAAAAATTAAATACACCCGGCTAATGACATAGTGTAGGTTGTGAGGCTTGTTGAGTAGATCTCAAAAATATTTTTTTTTATATTTCTCGAACTCTCCAAACTTGTTTTATTTGACAAAAACTGTTTTTTCTGACTTTACGCACAAATTTCTGGATTACTCAAACATTTCTGACTCGATTTCCAAAATTTAAATCTTGTTGGAAAGGCGATTGATGGTCCTTTAAAATGGTGTACATATATATATTATTCGACTTAATATGCTATGAGATTTGATGAGGTAAACTTGGAAAATTCGAATTTTTTTCATATTTTTTCATGTCGTTCGGAGTCGACTTTAAACTGTAGGTCCCGCCATTCATGTATAAAATTAACGCACACAACGCGGGTGATGTGAGAAGCTAGGACGTTGTACAATGGGTCAATTCGACCTCCGGGTACTGTACTTGTCACAGTCGACGAGTACACGTCCTCTAACCTAACCTAACCTAAATTCCGTTCTTAGTGGTCAAATGTTCAAGCATTATAATGAAATAAAAGTTCCATTGAAATCATAGCTTTATGTGCGATTGATTTGCTTTGGAAACCAAAAAAAGAAAATGGATAACCCTCCATTTATGACTAGAGATCTTTCTGTAAGTGCAATATTGTTTAGAATAACAGTTTTTACTACTACAGACTTTGCTGCTATTGTTGCGGACGTTACTGTTGTTTATGTACATACTATGTATTAAAATAATTAAATAATAAAACAGAGGCAAAAACCATTGCACAATTATTAGGAAAGTAATCCTAAAAAAAACAACCCTTAAAAAGATTATTTTTTTTTTTTTTTAATAATTTACAAATTAAACGTATTCGTATTTATGTTTTATATGTGAAGCGGAAAAATATTGAATGTAATGAAAATCATAACAATAAAATAATCCTCATTATGTATAAAAAAAAAAAAAAGAAAAATATTTCCAGAATGCGCGTTTGTTAGACTGATTGTCAGACAGAGTATACAATTTCATAAATAATACAATATTTTATAATTTTACTCCTTCCACTTATTAAGTATTGAACTAATATTTTTTTTTTCATTTCTTTTGTTTTGGTTTTTCTTCATTTGAGATGAGCATTTTTGCTCGGAGGCATAACAATAGAAATTTCTTAATCGAAATTGTAGTCTTTCAGGTTAACGTCTATTTAATTTCATGTTATTACCTGAGATATTTTCATAATTTTAAATCAAATTTTTTTTAAATACGTCCTGAACGTAAAGTAGTTAAATTAAGAGTTTTTAATTCTACTTCATATAAGTTCTTCGATTTAAACAACAACAAAAACAAAATTTAAAAACTAGAGACTACGGACGGCAATTAACACTCATTAACATTGAAAATGTATTACGTATGCAACTAACAATGAACAGCTGTTAACTTTAATTGTTTTTAATAGTTTTATATATGAGCCGTTTATTTTGAAAGTGGTTTAAGTCCATTTTTTCTTATATTGAGATATTTAAGGGTTTGCGTTTGAATTGTTTCAAAAATATTGTTAACTGGTATTAAGTTGTTTTTATGGCTTTGTAGCCTTAAACATGTTAGAAAATATAACGTAATTCGTTTTGTAAACTTTACTAGAACAAAAAGCTGTGTTTCAGAACCTAAAATGGACTTAAACCACTTTCAAAATTAATAAAAGGACTTTTTTTGTTTGTGAAAAGGAATAAGTCCACTTTGTGTTCTTTGTTTAATATTATTATAAGTCAATTTTTTCACTTAAAGTTACTCCACTACGTTTATATAATTCCAATATAATTATTACATGGGGTTTATTAGCAAACAAAATACTTTAGTTTCACAATAATATTGAACAAATTATCCAAAAGAATTGTATACCTAGTGATTCCTCTAATTAGTTAGGTTCTTAAGGAAAGTTCTTGATATTAAATAACAGAAATTGTAAATATTTTTATTATTTATTATTTTTGATGTAGATGAATGTAATAGCTTTAAGATAAATAGGGAAGTTTTCAATTTTGATTACAGATTTTTATTTATGTTATTATTAGAAAAACATGTGCTTAAAAATAAATATTAATTCATTTATTAAAAAATTAAACTAACATTCATTTATTAAGGATAATATTAAAGATTTTGCCATATTATTTCTCCTCATTTAGATTATGTGTGAGATTGTTAAAATCTTCATGGTGCTTAGGTAGTATATACCTTACTAACTCCATCATATCCTTATACATACTTAGGAGTTGAAATGGGACGTACATTTTTGTATAATGGTGTTAATTTTATTTTACTGACGTTTCTTTGGTCTTCCCCGACAAGGTAATAAATCAAGTATTTTGAACTCTGTATCCACTTCCATAGATTCTTTCTAAAACATTTTATAGGCTTCACTTTTTATAAATAGCATCCAACATATCCTAAGCCAATTTACAGGTTCGCCACTAGTGTTTTTTTATCTTTTATGAAAAAAATTATTTCGTTCAATGGACTTAAACCAGTTTCAAAAGAAATTTTATTCCATTTCGTTAACTAGCTAATTTTCAAGTGCCCCAAATCATAGCAATTTTAATGATATGTACTAGACTTAAATTGTTTATAAAAAAAAGATTACATAGGATTATGATTATTGTTATCATTAACTAAATTTTGAAAAAAAAATGGACTTAAACCACTTTCAAAATAAACGGCTCATATAATACATTATAATTATGTATGTACATACATATGTACATATATTCAAGAATGTTTTTTTTTATTATTTTTTTAATTTTATATTTTAAAATTGTAAAAATAAAAATATGGCAGGCATCAGTTTGATTATATTATGATCGTACTTAACGACAGAAGGTACTAGTTTCTCTCAACCATAAATTGTAAACAAAATTTCTAATTCGGCTCCTTAAGTTGGATCCATCTACAGTGGATCACAACAGCTTATTTCAAACAGCACCTTAAAGAAGCTCATATAATTTCGTAACAAAACAATATATCAAAAGATATTGAATATGCGATTAGAGAATATGTCCAAAAATTAAAAAAAAAATGTATTCACTCTCAAATGCAATGGAAATGAAAAAGGAATGGACGACAAAAGTAACTCCCCAAAACGACTAGGAACTTAGTGAAATTTATGTGAAAAAGACTGAAAGTGGAGTTGTATTTAATTTTGAAATAAAAAAAATAGTTTATTAATCATTTAATTGTATGTTTTTATAGTTCAATAAGTTCAAATAAGTTGTGAATAATTGTGTTCCTACATTTTTGATCTTTAGTTTGTAAGTTTTTTGTAGTAGAAATTTCAGACTGAATAAAACTTTTTTGTTAAAATTTTGAACACGTTCTATAAACTCTTACTCTTCTGGTTGTAATAAACTGTGAGCCACTGAATGTTGTTCGAAAAAAATGTTTGTCCGATTTTTTTTTTTTTTAATATAGTATACTTTGACATCTCTCTTCTTGGTAGGAAGAGAGAAAATGTTTTTTTTTTTTTTACCAATAATTGTCAGCTCGAATTTATACTTTGTGCGGACAAACTAGAATTGGTTTGCCCGTATAAATATTGGAATTCGCTTGAAGAGTGTCAAACGATTTTTGATTTATTTGGACAACTTTTTCGAAATTAGTGAAACCTGCTGCAAAAAAAAAAACCCAAAAATAAAACAAATTTCGTCCGGACAAATATACTTTCCAAGAACATGGCTGTAACCACCTATATCGCTTTGTAATTGTCCGTTCGTTGCAACGTTTCTAGAACATATCTATTTGAAGAAACGTTACGTGCGAGTCGTTGCCGAAAGAAATGTATTACAGTTGAGAATCGATTATCCGTGATTCGATTAACCGGGAACATCAATTATCCGGGATCGGTAATGAACAAAAGCTTTTTTATTTTTAATCGATTATCCGGGATTACATCAATTATCCGGGATCTTAAATAATATGTTTTATCGTGTTGGAAACACTAAAATATGTTTTGATTGAGTTAGCAACACCTAACATGTAAAACAAAAGCAAACAAGGGGAAATCCCTTATTTTTATTAAGAATTTTCGAGAGAAGCTTTTGCCAGAAAAAAATAAAGTTAAAAATAACAAACAAACTACACTAGAGCCCCGACTTGCGTCGTTAATGGGGACCGGAGAATTGCGACGCAAATTGAAACGACGCAAATCGAATCAAATTTTTCTATACAAATGCATTGAAATTCATCAAAATGAAGCAAAAAAACTTAATATTTCGGATAAAACAGAATTATGAAAACATTTTTCATTATTTTATTAAGTTCAGTAAAGTTTTCTCTAATTATTATAAAGAAATAGCAAAAATATAAATTAACAAAAAAAAACTTAACAAAAATCAATAAAATTCATTTATAAAAAAATAAATTTTAAAGAAGAAATTGTCCTTTGTTTAGTTTATGTGGTGCTTTCTTCAGATAATAAATTCAAATCAACAACACTCCATTTGATTACGTGGTCTTACAGGTTTGTTATCAAAAAGTTTTGTTGAATTTTTAGAGATTTTTTTGCTGACATGTTTCCTTGTAACAACTAATGGCTTGGTCAGCAGATTCTGCTACGCCCTCGCTACGATTTTCGACAGGATCGTCAGGATAGCTTTCGAAATATTGGAGATTGTTATTTTTTTTCCTCTAATGTATTATCAATTATCATAATATCATCTTCTAAAGCATGCTGAATATTAATGGATAATAATTTTTCATTATCAAGCTCCTCATCGTGAGACAGTAAAAGTTCATTAATATCATCCTCTTCCATTCCTTCAAATTCGGCTAAATTTAATCGACGCAAGTTGAAATTGCAACAAAGCAAGCTGAGTTTTGTCAATTTTTAAAAAGCGACGCAAATCGAAACGACGCAAATCGGATCGACGCAAGTCGGGGCTCTAGTGTACTTTAAAACATTTTTTTAATTATTAATTACATGTACATGTTAATAATATGTGCTCCATGCGTATATATTATTTACATAAATAAAAAACTTATGTATATATGTAAAAATACTTGTAAAGTTTTACCTCTATTAACCGGGAAAATCGATTATCCGGGATGTTCCCGGCCTCGACTATCCCGGATAATCGATGCTCAACTGCATTAACTTTTGTAAAAATTTAGTAGTCAAACATTAGGCATTTTAATACATAATTTAGATCATTTAAACTGATATTAGCATTGAAAATAGGGACATTATTTTATTTTGTTATGTAATTGGTATATAAAAATATAATTATATACTATAATTTTTTCATATACATGTATGGATTATGTAATAACTTACGAAATTTTTTTATATTTTATGCCCAGTACTATTTTCCCTTTAGGATATGACAGTGATATGTAACTTACAGCAATATATTTTAGTATAGTATAACATTCTTTGTTAATAGTCCAATTGAAAAATTATGGATTATAAAAGCTCTCCGAGAGATTAAAACCACATTAATTATAAAAAATGTTGAAAATTTTTATTTGTTTGCATTACAAAGGATTAACAAAGTATTAATAGTTGGTGGCAGTAATAAATAATATGAATGATTCAATACAGATATCCGAAACTGAATTATGTACTCCAGTTAAATGGTTAACGAACAAAAACAAACTTGTAATGCAACACCATATAAAAATGCTTTTGACAAAATGCAAAATGGATTGTGGTACGTGCTATGTCCTTAAAATTACAATAAAAACTGCGAACAATAAGACGACGAATGACTGACTCAAATGTAGGACCCGTACTTATTTTAACACAGTGACAATGAGCAACAAGCAACGTAAAACTGAAAAGTCAAACTAAATCAGAATAAAGGAAGACGAACAAACTCCTAGGGTTGCAATACAAAATGAGCGACTTCAAAAAGGGAGACACAAACACATAATGGAACTTATGTGAAAGTCAAAATGCACAAATATTAGTACACATCACGTTTATATGTATGTATGTTTCTATATACATACATACTTAGATATACATACATGTCTAAATATATAACAAATATTTGTTGCTTTATTGTGATTCATTTTGTTAGTAACAAAAGTAATCCCCACCTACAGGGTGTAGAATGAGAAATCTGAAGATGAAAGACATTTTTAAATTTGCAAACTCTAGTTTTAATTTTAAAATGTGGTGCTCAAGGATAACCTTACGATCTTAATTGTTAAAATTATATTCGCACTTTAGGGTGTTTTTTTTTTAATAAAAAAATTTGTAAGATAGCGACAACAAAACCATAGCTCAGATCTTTATATAATTGCCATATTTTGTGAAGATTAAAAACGTAATGTTCAATATAACAAAAATATTTAACAACTTTTTTTAAACAATTTTAAAAGTTGAACTAACTAAATAAGGCAGTAAAAAAGAACGTATTATTATACTATAGTATACACAGTATGTATATTTACATAATATGTATGCTTACGAACATAATATGTACGCATACGAACAGAATAACGGATCTGACTCAATATTAAATAAAAAATCATCGATATATAGCACAATATAAGTAGAATACATCGATGTGTATTCGTAATATTTCTGTAAGTAAACTGACTATTATATTGTACAATAAAGGGCTATCCATTTCGTGGTTTCAAAAGTATGGGACTGGAATTCGACATCTGCCAAACTAAGTTGTGGAACCAAATTTTTTTCTTTTCAGTTGAAAGTCTGAAATTGACGAAAATGGATCGCTTAACTATCACACAACGCATAAAAATTACTAAAAAAATTACATAAAAATCTACTACAAAAATGGTGATTCTGCCACAGCCACTTATCGAACAAAATTTTCTTCAGCGATGAAGCACATTTCACACTCGGTGGGTATGTTAATAAACAAAATTGTCGTATTTGGGGTTCTGAGAATCCTGAATCTGAGAGGCCATTACATCCAGAAAAAGTCACTGTTTGGTGCGCTCTCTGGTCCGAAGGTGTGATTGGACCTTACTTCTTCGAAAACGACTTTGGAACGACTGTCACCGTCAATTCGGAGCGTTATGGTCATATGATAACCGACTTTTTTTTGCCTGCTATTGAAGAATACGATTTGGAGAATATGTGGCTTCAACAAGACGGTGCAACATGCCAAACAACTCGAGCGAATATGGCTTTATTGCAAGAGACATTTCCTGGCCGCGTAATTTCTCGTCGTGGCGATATCAACTGGCCACCAAGATCATGCGAAATGACACCATTAGACTTTTTTTGTGGGTCTACGCTTCAACTTTTGAGCACTTAAAAACCAACATTCGTCAAGTTATGGCTGAGATACCGCCCAATATGTGTCAAAAAGTGGTCGAAAATTACCTCAAAAGAATCAATGCTTGCAACACTTCGCGTGGAGGTCACTTAAATGATGTAGTGTTTCACACATATTGTCAACGTTCAAACTTTACAATAAAAAAGAAATATGAAAAAAATATTTTATATGTGTTTTATTTACGTTTACTTTTGAAACCACGAAATGGATAACCCTTTATAATATTCAGAAAAATAACTGAACGTTAAGTAAGTAAATGTAAAAAATTTCGGTACTGTACAGACCGCACAAATAAGTTCGTATTAATCCACAGTCTGCAATTTTTTAAGTAAAGCCATATAACACATACATACATACATAATTGGCCATTACAACCCTTCAGTCAGGATTACGTCCTAGCTTCTCACACAACTCATGGTATGGTTATTTATTCCTAGAGTTTTTGCCAGAAATCTGCTGAGAGGAAATCGCCGAAGAAATATTTTTTTTTTCATATTTCGTTTTGATGACTGACTTTACGGGCTTTACGTCTAATAAGCCAACATACTACCTACTAGACTACGGCGAAAGCCATCCAATTGCAATTCGCAGATCTTTACGGAATTTGAATTTACTCTAATTGATGAATATAATGCATAAAAACTTCCCAATCAAGATTTCTAAGATTTTGCCGGGTCATCAAACATGTGTATGGTTTACATCTTTTCTGCGGATAAATTCTCACTGAATTGAATTGCTTATTTAATCACGTGAGTTGTTGATAGTAGATATCAGAACCAATCGCTTCACAAGATTGTAGAAGCTCATATGACTTTTTTTTGTATGTAGGCGGCAAATATTGACTTACATAAAATAGTCGGTTTCAAAAATTACTTACTGGTTTGGGCACTATTTTTTTTTATCATGATTTGACTTTAAAAATTCGTTGTTAAGTGTTCAAATTATTATACCGGGTATGTTAGGCATGAGTTTTCTTTTCAGATTTTTCTATCGGCAGAAAGTGTACCATTTGCTAAAATGAGATCAATTTAACAATAAGAACCATTTCATTTCATTAACCATTTTGCTTCCTGTTGACAGATAACGACATCGTAAGATGTTGATAGATTTTTTGATTAAATATTTATCAGCTTTAACACCATTTTAAGATTATCTTTAGGAGTCTCAAAAACAGTATTTTTTTTCAAATAAACCAGTCTCAGTTGCAGCATAGATTGGACTAACTCTCTAGAAGACGCTTGTAATAATTAATAAATTTTATAAAGTTTTATTTTAAAATCTGTTATTATTCGATATTTTGAAATTAATGTTAAGATATTTGTTAAAATTTGTTGCAGTTTATTTAATTTAAGGGAAAAAAAACCATGCAAAAAGGGTAGCAAGTTGTTGATTCGAAGTTCAAGTTGTTAGACTTTACGTACTAAGAGAAATTTTGATTTTATTGTTTGTAAAGACTTTTTCGGTAGGAGCCGTGTATCGCATAAGGATCAAGAACGTAGCGAATCATGTATTTATCGTTATTCTGTTGAAATGAAAACCCAATCATAACATACAAAGTGAAACCGAAAAACGAACGCCAAGTCCGATCGGATATTAAGGTTTTAACGTTGCCGTTTGTGAATTGTGAAAAAAAAATCATGACATATACAGTGGCGGCCATGAATATACTACCAGAATATACTACTAAATACAATGATGCCTTATGCAGAGGACAACATACCACTTAGGTGGAGTTTTATGCACGACAATGACCCAAAACACTCCACACGCTTAGTGAGGAGTTGACTGGAAGAGAACAATATTAACGTGTTAAAATGGCCAGCCCAATCTCCGGATCTCAATCCTATTGAGAACCTTTGGAATGATGTGGAGCAGCACGTAATGAGAGCAGAACCTAAAAATTTGGCCGATTTATGGACAGAAATAGAAAAAGCTTGGTATGCTATTTCAGTGGAGCGCTGTATGGGACTTGTGGAAAGTATGCCAAGGAGATTGGCAGCTGTAATAAAAAATAATGGATACCCAACTAAGTACTAAGTTTATAGTGAAATAAGTTTTTTGTTTTGTTACTTTTTTTAAATGTGAATAAATTTTTTTTATTTTGTGCTAAAATACTGTCCAGTGTTTTTTGACGGTTATTCTATGCTGAACGGAAAAACAGCAAAGATATATATAGGAATGACAATGTATATATTGTGACGTGATCTTAGCAAGACATGCTACACGTACATATGGGCAATTTCGTGTCAAGTGACCCAATTTTTAAAATCGATGTCTTCCGATTTGGATGAAATTTGCATCAGACACAAATTTTCAGCTCTATCAGTCAAGAACTGCCGGAGTTAGAGGGGGTCAAAGTTGGACATTTTGGTCATACAGGGTTTTTTTTAAATGTGTGTAACTTTTCACCTATTGGTCCTAGCAAAAATTTTCAAAAGGATATTAGATAGCTATTTCTTCAATCTTTCCAAAAATAATTTTTTAATTTTTAAAAATTTTTTTTTTTAAATTAATTTTTTTTTTAAATTTGGATACTTTTTTTTTTTTTTTTTTTGCTTAAAAGAAAGCTTATAAAATTTCCTTTAAGGCCTTCATAATCGCTTAATGGGATGCGAGTGGGATATCTATAAAAAAAATTATTTTTTAACTCAAGAATAAGATTTTTCAATATTTGGCACATGTACCATTTTCATTTTCCCCCATTTTTTTTTTTCGAAATGGAGTTATTTTTATTTTTCCTCAAAAGAAAACTTAGACCATTTCCTTTAAGGTCTTTGTGGGCACTTAGTAGCAAGAGGCATATCTATAAAAAAAATATTTTAACTCAAAACCAAAGTTTTTAAATTTTACCATATGCACTATATTTTTTTAATGGATGTTTTTTTTTTGCTCAAAGAAAGCTTAGTTCTTTTCCTTTAAGAGCTTTGTGGTCACTTAATGGGATGCGAGTGGAAAAATTCTAGCGTGCGGAACTGAAGCTATAGTAGCTCAATTTCATCAGCGAGATGATATGAGTCGAATGATGCCAGGAATGAAAGACTGGGTGTCTGTTCGAATCGATGGCCAGAAAGTCCAAATGCAGAAGAGGATGATGGTTCTCTGTAACCTGAATGAGCTATATGCAACATTTCAATTTGAAAACTATGATACTATGAAACTTATGATACCAATATTGTATATGTTGGTAAGGAAACAGATTCTCAAATTAACAAAACATGTAAAAATAGACCCTTTTTCGAAATGGTCCAGCTTACGAGAGATCACAGCTGGAGCCGAAATATTTTAAATGTCATCTTAAAAAAGTCCAAGGTTCATTTTTAGGAGGGTACATCGAGCACTTTTTTGATTCGATTCGTGTTCAGCGCGCAAAATGCCTTCGGAAACACCTGGAGCCATCTTATTTGCACAAAGAAAAGTCCAAATTTGCAGGTCTGTGTTATTATTAAAAATTATGTATAACTGATAAATTTTGATTTCAAGCAAATACCATGTACCACCCTGTACCCTGTATTTTTGTTAGTATTGTAATATTATTGAAATATGTATTTGTTTGAAATACAATAATGCTTCTTTTATAAGTTATGTATTTTTCTCAAGCACTATCAAAAGGATGCTCTTTTTTGTTGGAAACATTTATGAAGGGTAAAAGAGACGGAAATAAATAAATTATATTTCAAAGTAAGTAAAACGCCATTGTAAACAACCCTCCATCCATTATGATTGCGCAAGCTCAGAACATACACATAAATGTATGTATGTTCATACATAGTATGTTTGTATGTATATGTAGCTAGTACTATTTTATACAATGGCTACAAACAGTAAGAGTTCTGTATGTATGTACATACATAACGTATATTACAATTCTCCATTCAGTTAAAATGTAAATGTATGGGTGTAATATTATACACTTTATGTGTTGTATTATAAACAATCGCGCATGTATTGGTAAAAAAAAAGCCGGTAAATAAATGCAGGCACACACATACAGTAGCCGCTCGGTTAGATGAATATCCAGTTATTTAAACTTCCAGAATAGTGAACACAGCCTATCTCTGTTATGTGAACAGCTTTCAACCGTTGATTTTTTTTAATGTTTTGAGTGTTGAGTTTTGAGTGATTGTCTTACATATTAAAAATTTGTTCTTCCCCGAGATAAGCAAGTGTGTGCATACGAATCAGAGATCAGCAACGAGTATTCAAAACGATGAGTAGATTCGAGTCATACTTATAATTTCAGCTACTTATACGCATTCATACTTATTTTAATATCATACTCATTGTCTTACATTGATTGTCTTACATATTAAAAATCTGTTCTTCCCCGAGATAAGCAAGTGTGTGCATACGAATACAAAAAAGCTTTTTGAGATCATTAGTGTTTGTTACATAGTGCATCAAAGACGAAGCGCAAGGTGTTAACTTTATCAGAAAAAAGTGACATTTTGGCAAGCTTGGACAAAGGCGCAAGCATTACTTCTCTTGCACATAGATATGAATTGGCCAAGTCAACAATTTGTGCTATTAAGAAAAATAAAAAGCCGATTTTGGAAGTGACTGCAAAATGCAGAGCACTACAGAAATCCCTTAAAGCAAAAAAAGTACAAAAAAATATAACCGACTACTTTCATGTACATTAATTATACATACATACATAATTGATCATTACAACCCTTCAGTCAGGATTATTGACCTAGTTTCTCACACCACTTATGTTGTGTGTGTTAATTTTATACATAAGTGGTGGGACCTACAGTTTAAAGTCGACTCCGAACGACAGATTTTTTTTGAGAAACTTTTCATGGCAATTTATTTACTCTCAGAGTTTTTGCCAGAAATCTGCTGAGAGGAAATCGCCTTTTTGTATTTTTTTGTTTTGATGTCTGACCTGGGTCTCGAACCCTGGCTTTACGTCTAATAAGCCAACACACTACCTACTAGACTACGGCGACTTTTAATTAATTATTAAAAAGCTTATTAAAAATAAAAACTTAATGTAATAAAAATCATTTGAATTACTTATTTTATATTCTCTCGATTATGTGAACTTCTCCATTTAGTAAACAGGCTCTGTTTGAATTAGTTCATATAACGGAGCGACTACTGTATTTATATATACATACATATGTATATATATCTGCATACATATACATAGTTATTAGATGTTTATACAAGATTTATGTAAATGTGTTGTATTTATAAAAGTACTTATTGTTGTGAATGGGTAGTCCTGACATTGAAGCAATTGTTAGGAAGCCATCATTGCACTCTTGTTGCTGTTTTTGTTGATTCTACTGTTATTTGAATTTAATGAACTCTTAAAACGATTTTAATGAGTTTGTAAAGTTTTATTCATTTATCCATTCATTCATTCAATCTTTCGTTTTTATACTTCTGTATGTATACCATTACCATCCATTACCTTTAGAATAGGCGATTTGGTTGTTGTTTTACAAAAACTGATAAATTTAGTCAGCTTCTTAAATGTATACGATATGCAAAAGGAAAATGCTTACATACTACCATATTTATGAACAATTATGAAGGGAAAGTCTTTTAATTGTTAACACACATACATCTATACATACATATGTACATATATAGGCAAATTGTTCTATGTAATATTGTACATGTACATGGAAATCAAAATACTAACACACGTACATTTTTTTTTTTTTTTTTTTTTTGAAATCATGTAATGAGGTTAAAAGTTAGCAAGCGCAATGATACTCTTGTGGATTTTGAATTGAATCAAGTGCATGCGAAAAAGTTCACTGTGTCTATCCGCAGTCTAGACAAATACTGTTCGTAAAAGTACTTTTGACCTTCATTACTACATATTGTTTTAACAATTTATGCTTTTCTGCTTAACATTATAAATTCAACAAAAACGAATTAAATAAAAAAAGTGAAAGTGGAGACATTTGTACTGAAAAATAAATAATGCAGGTCCGGAAATGAAAGAAATTGCAAGAGTTTATTTTCAATAATTTAATTGAATTTTTTTTTTTTTAGTAAAATCTTATTTGTTTGTATTAAATTTTTAGTTAAAAAAAAAAAAAGTAATCATCAACTTTTACACAATGTTTATGTTTTAAAAAGGCTCAAATTATTTTGGAAATCAATATAAAATGCTGTAATATTTTGCAATAATTAACAGTGAAATTGAGTTGTATATTGTATTAAAAACCTTCCGAAAAAATATCTACCAGGAACGATATGACGGTGGCATGACATAATGTCCATGGACTTTAGGTGACCCTAAAAAGTGACATTATGTCCATGGACATTATGTCACTTCGCATCAAATCAATCAAAATCAATTTTAGATATTTGGTTTCACTACTGTCAAGCAGTAAGGCGACAAAGTCAAAAAATAAAGACCTTTGGGACTTTAGTGAAAACCAATAAAGACTGTTGAGACTAGTACAGAAAGATATTAAGATTTCCAATGGTCAATCCTGACCAAATACAAGAAATGTTCTTATGCCTTAAAAGCGAAATTTTGGACATGTCAAAAAGAAAACAGGATTGCCTTAACACTTTTATGAATTATTTTGAAAAATAGTGGAGGCAAAGGTGAATAAAAATTATTCGAATAACATGTCGTGTGATAAATGTTTGTTCAGCTTATGTGAAATGTAAAGTGATTCAATTAAATTGCAGAGATTTAAAAGAAAAGAATTGAAAAAAATATTTTTCAATAAAAAATCGGCGCAAATTTGTCTTTTAAAATCGGTGCCGATTTAATGTTTGTCCAGTTTATGTGAAATGTAAAGTGATTCAAATAAATTCCAGAGATTTGAACGAAAATCGGTGCCGATTTTTTATTGAAAAATATTTATTTTTTTCAAATCTTTTCTTTGAAATCTCTGGAATTCATTTGAATCACTTTACATTTCACATAAGCTGGACAAACATGTCGTGTAATATTTCAATTAAATCCGAGGTCTTAAGGTGTATAATTAGCGTTGATAAACCGCGGGATGCCATGTAAGCATTTTAAAATTTGCTCTAGCTGCTTAAAGGCTTTGGAAGAAAAATCAAAGACTAATAAATCGCCATTACTTTGTCCTTACTGCAAACAGTTTGTTAAAGATAAATTAAATATTTTTCAATAAAAAATTAAATACTAATGAGTTTATATATTTTTTTAAAGAAACTAAAATATGTGGACATTAGACACTATCAACAGTGTCATAATGTCCACAAATAAAGAGCCATTATGTCCATGGACATTATGTCACTTCGCATGGTGTCACAATGTCCATGGACATAATGTCACTTTTTAGGGTGACATAATGTCACTTTTTAGGGTGACATAAAGTTCATGGACATTGTGACACCATGCGAAGTGACATAATGTCCATGGACATAATGGCTCTTTATTTGTGGACATTATGACACTGTTGATAGTGTCATAATGTCCACATATTTTAGTTTCTTTAAAAAAATATATAAACTCATTAGTATTTAATTTTTTATTGAAAAATATTTAATTTATCTTTAACAACCTGTTTGCAGTAAGGACAAAGTAATGGCGATTTATTGGTCATGTCACCGATATGACTAATCAGACCATCATCGAAAGAAAGATCGTCAGATTTTAAATAAATTGAAAAATTATAAAAATTCTTAAAAATTACTGACATAAAAATGTAACAAATCTCATTGACATGAGCCTCTAAGGCTCATGTACATATAAAAACTACGGGAGTCTTCTTACGAAAAAACGTTTACGTTTAACAAACAGTTCCACTCCTTACAATATCTAAATGGAATAAATATTTTTAAATCTTGTATTCATTTAATTTAAATTAAAAACAAGGGATTTCCCAACGTTATTCATATGAAAGGTTAGTTTGTATATAAAAGATAAACGTTTTTATAAATAGAAGATGCCTTACAAAGACTTGTAGAATAATTTATTCAGTCAAAAACTTAAAAAAAATAACATGAACTACTTTATATGAGCCTCTGAGGCTCATGTCAGTAGTTAACGTTACTATTTGATTTCTTGGTCTCTAACAGATGGATAATTTTTAATAATTCGCAATTTTTTTTACTGAATTTCCAAAACATATGTAAAATAAAAGTCATGAAATTTGGTTGCGGTATGTTAGCTACACACAGTGTTGGAAAAAATAATAGGTTCACTTAAATTTTTCAATATATTCTTATATTTTTATTTACTTTTCCGTCCCAATCACCGGACTTAAACACCATTGAACACCTCTGGGGAGTCCTAAAAAATAAAATCGGCAACTTTAAATCAAAAAATAAACAGGAATTGTGGGAAAAAATTCAGAAGACGTGGTATTCAATTCCCCCTGACGTCTGTGCGAATCTTGTGGGATCTATTAATCGTCACTGTCAGGAGGCAATAAAAATGAAAGGTGCTTCAACCAAATATTGAAATAATATCTGGAAATGATGATAATGTTTAACAAAATATACATATTTTTAGCATAACATAAAGTGTCCCTATCATTTTTTTCAGGCCTTTTTTGAAATAAATTATATTTTTTTTAATAATTTGGGAGAACTAGTCATTTATTTTTATTTTATTAGTTAAACTATTTGAATACCTTTAATTTAATGTATATACTTTGTAATATTTATGGAAAAGTAAATAAAAATATAAGAATATATTGAAAAATTTAAGTGTCCCTATTATTTTTTCTAACACTGTATGTATGTATATCTGTTGTTACATTGATTTGATCATCCAAATAAGGCTCATAGGATCATGTTCGTAAGATTAGGGTAAAATCTAACACCTGTACAGTAAACAGGAAGTAATTCCTTTTCTTCTATTAGCCTTACTCCAAGACAAAGCACTGCTTTAGTAGAGGTCACCATAATCTGAGTGTTGCCGTAAAAAAGATTGCAAGGAGGTTACTTTATCGGACAGAATTTAAAATATAGAAAACAAAGTTGAAAAACGAGGAAGAATGCTAAGAGCGATTGTAATTTTGTTACCAATCCATATATTGTAGTTGGACTGAAAGTGAAAGTATTAGAACAGTGGGAGTAGCATGCTTTACAAGAATATAAAAATAATTTTATTTATATTAACGTATTATTTTATGTATTTTAATTCTGTTTCATGAACTTTGAAATATTAGATATAAGTAAATACACTTCAATGCTGGTCTAAGGGAAGCGTCTTCCTTCGAGGGGGTTTGCCACATAACCCAAATGGAGATTTGGGTAGTACTAATATTTATATAAGGGCTACTAAAGTGCTTTTCATAATTATAGCACCACCCTAATTTTTTGAATTTTTAAAAAGTACATTTATAATAACAAAAACAAAACATTTCATTATGTGTAGTGTTAACGTAAAAGAAAAAATAACACTAAATTTTTCAAATTGTTACCGCAATTTTTACTTCAGTATAAAAATTAAGGTTTTTGGTCTTTGCATAAATATATCACCATCAGTTCTGAAAAGCGGGGAAGAAAAATTATTGATTTTTTTTTTATTGTTTTGTTGTTTCTAATAATAAAAGTAATATTTAATTACACATTCCGCCCAAGAAAATGTTGAGTGGTGTTGGAAAGGGGCAGATTTTAGTTTTAAAAGACCAATCTCTTTCAGTACGTGTCTTCACAAGAAAAATTGGAAGATCTCACAAGTTGGTCATAAATTTTCCGTAAAACCCAGACGGATATGGTAAGACGAAACATACGGGTCGCCCAAGAAAGCTTTCGGTGCGCAGCGCACCTAAAATCGCAACGGAGATTTCCGATGCATCAAAAAGTTGCCGTGAAATTTCTCAAGTTCTTGACCAGGGCGTCAGCATTTTAACCGTCTAGTGAAAAGTTAAACGCAATCTTAACATCGAAAGACAAAATTGGAAGTTGCTCCACATTTACTTTCTATGCACAAAAGAGAAAGATGCGAATTTGCAAAACTTAACATGGATAGGAATTGGGAAAATGTAAGAATAATTTTTCAATAATAACAAACAATGAATATAAAATTTTTTGTCTTCAGATCATATTCTCTGATAAAAAAAAAGTGAACTTAGATGGACCAGATGCCTATGGATACTACTGGCGTGACCTTAGACAGGAACCAAAGTATTTTACTAAAAGAAATTTTGGGGGAGGTAGTCTCATGGTTTGGGGGGCTATTTCTACAAGAGGTTGCCCCGAACTTCAGTTTCCATCCATGTACATGAATAGTACAGAGTACATACGGTTCTTAGCTGTAGTTTGCTCCCCTTCTTGAGAGAAAATAATGAAAAAAATTATGTTTTCCAACAGGACAATGCCAGAATTCATGTCAGCAGACTGAGTATGGAATGATTTCGTAACCAATCTATTGAGGTTTTATCGTGGCCAGCTTGCTCTCCTGACATGAATGTTATTGAAAACGTTTGGGGAATTCTTGTCCGAAGAGTATATTCAAATAACAGACAATTTACCAGTGTTGATGATTTGAAATTAAAAATAATCGAAGAATGGGTGAAAATAGACGGAGAAATATTGAATAATCTTTATACGAGTATGAAAGATCGAATATTTAATTTAATAAGCTCTAAGGGAGGGATTACTAAGTTTTAAGTATCAACATTTTTGGTAAATAAAGCTTCTTATTCAACAAAACTGAGACTGGTGCTATAATTATGCAAAGACCAAAAACCTTAATTTTTATACTGAAGTAAAAATTACGGTAACAATTTGAAAAATTTACTGTTATTTTTTCTTTTACATTAACACTACACATAATGAAATGTTTTGTTTTTGTTATTATAAATGTACTTTTTAGAAATTCAAAAAATTAGGGTGGTGCTATAATTACGAAAAGCACTTTATTAGCTGCTGACTGATTTATTAACGCATAACCTAAAACGTAAAATTAAAAACTTAAAATGTTTTAACTCTAAGTATCGTTCATTGCATATAAGTCTACAAACGGTTAAAAATTTAAAAAGAGAAAAATGGATACAGGAATAAAATTGTAAATGACAAAATTCCACCAGAATGTTTCAAAATCAATTATTCACGATATTGCACAACACTGTACCGTAAGTCTTATAATCTCCAGAAGGTAAAAACTAGCGTGTAATAAATATACATATACAGAAAATCAGAGCCACTGTCATCCTGCAAAGACTGTCCTATCTTTAGGATAACATAAAGCAAGAACAGATGGGGTATTTTGTACATATGTATATCGATTTGAAAGAGAATTTATTTGAATTTTACGCTATACAGCATTGAGTTGCGAAAATTTTTCTTTCGAATCGAAATATGTGATAATTCTCTATGCTGGTTCACTTGAAAGAAGATCAACATAAATCAACACTACGAATAATAATTGAACGCAACTAACCCACATGAATTATGATAGAGCATTCGACAGTATTTGAAGGAGTATTTTTTAGAAAATCCAACATTACAGGAGTGTGCCCTAAACATAATGAGCATCATTTACTTCTACATACAAATGGTGAGACAAAGACTAACCATCTGAACCATATATAATCGATGTGGGATATGTTAGGGCTGTTTTATCAGTACTCCTCTCTCTGCTTGTCATGGACGATGCCATGGTAGAAAAAAAAATGATGTTCCCCAGAACGGCATTCAATGTACTAGCCTCAGAAAACTAAATAACAAGGATTACTATTTGATATTTGCCTCTTATCTTATCATAAATGTAAAATAAAATAAAAAAGTTGTATACCACTCCGCTCGCAGTCGGTCTGTCGTCTACCACAACAAAGCAAGATTAATGCGAATATACACTATACTGCAATTACTTCCTGCCTCACTTTCAAAAACAACGGCATAGAAGAGGTTCAATCATTCTGCCACATAGGTTACATAATGGCACACATGAAGAAAAGGATCCGTACCAGAGATCAGCAACGAGTATTCAAAACGATGAGTAGATTCGAGTCATACTTATTATTTCTGATACTTATACGCATTCATACTTATTTTAATATGATACTCATACTACTCAAAGTTGGAAGTACTCGTCGTATTCATACTTAACAATACGCATGATGTTATTGACTTCGACTCGTCTCTACTTAACATTTACACGAAGCACAAAATAAGTATGATTCGCGTACGAACACTACTATACTCACAAGAAGATTGTGTGTATGCTTTGCTTGTTGTCTTTGTCTTTCCTTTCTTCTTTGTTTGCATATGCAACAATAACAAAGGCTGTAAATTTTGATGAATGATTCGAGCCACTCGAATCACTTATAAGTATTATAAGTATTTTTCTAAATTTATGAATCAGAATGAGTAGGCGTATGAATCAAACACATTTCGAATGTTGTGAGTTTGATGTCAACGTTGTACTCATACTCATTGTAACCTAAAATCAATGCTGTAGCGAGTACGAATGAATCAGAGTAGTTGAATTTCAATTCTGTTGATTCACTCATATTCAAAATTGCATGAGTGCTTATGAGTAGCGGAAAAACAATTCATTGCTGATCTCTGATCCGTACATCAATATATTTTTTGGATGTTTACTGATTTATCCAGGCATCTTAAAACACAAGTATACAAACGGTCAATTAAGCTCCATTCTCCTATGCGCTTCAAAAGTGGAATCTAAAAATAATACATCGCGTTTACAAAACTTTACCAACTGATGCTTACGACTGATAATACGACGATTCTGTCCAAACACGGTAAATAATATTATTCTGCCTCCTAGCACATACATTTAAATTCAACAAGGACACTGCAGTATAATCTATAATACCTTCATCGTGGTAGACGCAAAATAAACATTCTCTAGCATTGCGCCAACTGACAACACCAACTATGGCTTTCGTTAGAAGCGTTCATATGAACTGTTTCCTATAGAGTTCGACGGAAGTCACTAATTGAGACCGTTTGCTCACTAGAGGATTGAGACGATGAAAATTTTATGTCATTAAAGGAAAGGATTTTTTTGTACAATGGGTCAATTTCGACCTCCGACTGACAAGTACACGTCCTCTAACCTAAAGGAAAGGATTAGGGGAAAAAGGTGACAAAAATGGGTGAAAAAGGGATAAAAATAATGCATAGGCGTTACATTAAAAAACGAACTGAAATATGTGGGAAAAAAAAAAAAAAAAAAAAAAAAAAACTATTCCCCGATCACCGCTGTCTAGAGCAGAGAGTTTGATATCAAATACTAAGGGTACAACTCCAAAGGCCTGTAGTAATAGTTTCGAATTTCGAATTCAAATATACAAAAAAACCTTACCGAGTTATTGTTAAAGTCTTTGAAAAAACAAGAATGTATGCGTTGTCTCCTGCAACCTCCATAGAATAGATTAATGTGATAACTCTAAAGGCGACAACTTTTAGAAAAATCATAGCAACTATTGACGTACATACTTAAATCTCGTATTGTAGGGGTTGCCCAGATTACTTAATCGTTTACCACTCTATGAAAAACGTTAGCACCGCTTTTTTTCAGACTGGTAATGTGAAACCAGTAAATAACCCTCATCAAAAATCTTCGCCAACTAGAATTACTGGAATTACCATCAGACCCTTCGATCTTGTAACGCGCACATAGAAATTGATTAAAATGGTTAAAAAAATACGTCAGCGGTTTACATACGGTTAAGAATTCTAAATAATGTGAACGTTTCTACTTCCAATTTTGGTGAATTTTGAATTTTTAATACTATTTTACTACTTGAATATTATCTTCTAAAGTGAAAGGAGTGGAAGAGTTAAAATAATACCGAATCCTGGCAAGGTTCACACGAAAGCGGAAGCATAGAAACTCATAAGTTTTTTATGTTGGAATTTTAATTTAATTAGTACCCCGTTAAAACTACCGCAAATTTTTTTTTTAGGTCAGGAGGAAACAGAGCACTGTTGAATAACCCAATAACAATAGGAAAAGTTTTCAGGGAAAAAATTTTACTCTTCACTATTTATCGATGTTTCACTAGCTTTCGACAAGGCAGGAAGGCCTAATCCTTAAATTGAAGATACGAGTAACTATATATTTTGTAGAATTATTGAAAATCTACACAATCGGCCGAAGTTTTGCTATATGTAAATGAAGATGAATTTTGTTAGTGTTCTCTTTTAAATTCATGGCAAACTACGGCTCGCGAGCCAAATGCGGCTCTTTGGATGTGAAGCTGTGGCTCTTTAGTTCCATACACATACTCGTACATATATCATTTATTGCACCACAAAAAAAAAATAATTGTTTAGAATCGATTAACAAGAAGTGTATGAAATTTAACAAATCATTTCGTAAACGTTTCCATAATGTAAACAACTTTTAATATTTTTGAATCGTTCCGTCCATGAGCAAATCAAAATCAATCAATCAACTCTCACACAATAAGAAATCGAATTTAGAGAGACATTTCAGTAAAAAACATACTCATTTTGTTAGCAAATATCCAGCCGGTGATGAACGAAAGAAAGCTGTCGACGACATCCAAAAACAAAAACAGCAATCAAGTTCCATGTTAAGTAACTGGACACAATCTACAAGTAATGTTTGCCTGGCAAGTTTCGCGGTATCACTATAAATAGCAAAAAAATGTAAACCATACACAGATGGAGAGTATCTCAAAACTTGTTTCATACGTGCATCAGAAGAACTGTTTTGTGATTTCAAAAACAAACCAGAAATTTTGAAAAAAATCAAAGATATCCGCTAAAACAGTGCAAGATAGAATATATTCTATAGCTATAGCTAAAATGTCTTCAAATGCAACATATTTGCAGGTGGATGATATTGAACTTTCTTCTGCCTTATCACTTGCTATAGATGAATCTTGCGACATAAAAGACACTGCACAAGTTGCCCTTTTTGTCAGGTATATCACTTCTCAAGGTCCAAAAGAGGAACTTCTAGGATTGCTACCACTTTCGGGACAAACTAGAGGGGCAGATATAGCGAATGCCGTGGATAAATGCCTTAGAGATATTAAGATGGATTTAAATAAAATCGTTTCAATAGCAACTGATGGAGCACGAAGTATGACAGGAAAAAATAAAGGGGCAACAACGATTCTTCAGAGCAAAATAAACCACAAAATTCTTACGTTTCACTGCATAATACACCAAAAAGCTCTTTGTGCCCAAACATTTCCTGCCGAAATAGTTGAGGTCATGGATTTGGTAATAAAGATTGTCAACAGCATCTTGTCAAAAGCACTCTACCATCGTCAGATTAAAGAATTCTTAAACGAAATGGAGTCTCAGTATTCCGACCTCCTTCTTCACAATAAAGTGCGATGGCTTTCCAAAGGAAATGTGCTGAAACGATTTGCTTTGTGCTTGAATGAAATAAATACATTCTTAAATGAAAAAGGCGTTAATCACTCTAAATTAGAGAACGACAAATGGTTGCAAACATTTTACTTTATGGTGGATATCACAGCGAAATTAAATGAGCTGAATCTAAAACTGCAAGGAAAGGGGAACTCAGCCTATGTTTTGGTAGAAGAATTAGACTGTTTTGAAGAAAAATTAATTATTTTTGCAGAAGATATTCAGAGCGGTAAATTACTCCATTTTCAATTTCTAAAGCAATATCGCGATAAAACTAGTGCAACTGTTACAGGAATTACTTTAGCACAGTTATAAAAAAAATTAAAGAGGCATTTTCTGACAGATTTCTCGTGCATGAATATAATTAAAAGTAAAGTTAGAAGCCAACTAACAAATGAAAATTTAGAGTCGTGTTTGAAACTTAAAACAACAAGTTATCATCCAAATTTATCCAAACTTTCTAAAAATATGCAAAGCCAACGCTCCCTTTGAATTTGTTTGATCAATTGTTTGTTACTGAAGTACAAGTTAGTGTTGTAAGTAAATGTTTAATTCTTTTAAGTTTTTACTTAAATAATCACCCTTATTCTGGTTGTCGTCGTCGTCGCCGTCGTCGTCGTTACCAAAAACGATGTCGATAAAATCAGAGTCGACAAAATCAGATCAGAGTCGACAAAATCAGATCAGAGTCGACGGCGTATTGACTCACAGAATACCAAATGTGTGTCGACAGTCATCTGTAACTGTCAATAACGGCAAACAGAATACCAATTTTAAACTGTCGACGCAAGACGACGTCGACGACGACAACCAGAATAAGGGTGAATAAGTATCTACCTAATAATAAAAGAATAAATATGTATATATTTTTTTATGAATATGTAAATATATTAGTTTTTTTTTTGTTATCAAGAAACTTTACTTTTTTGTTGTAAAAAAAATTTGTGGCTCTTTTAAAACTTAAGTTTTGCAAATTGCAATTTTTGGGTCTTCCGTCTCAAAAATTTGCCGACCCCTGGTATATACCAATAATTTGAAGTTAGTTACGAATATTCTCGTTAATAGAGACTGTTAAGTTAACATTATAGTAAAATATGGAAAAGTGCAAAAAGAAAATCTTAAAAAAAAAATACAATTACATAAATAGTGATATATTCGTAAAAATATAAAATGAATAAGAAGCTAAGCCTTTGAATTTTTCATAAAATATACAAACATGAAAATAACAATTTGAAATATCAAGAAATTTTTTTTTTTTTACCAAATATATACATATACCTTCCATAAATGGGAAAAAATTGAACAAAAATAAAATGATGCGGTAAGTGAACCTACTGAGTTGGATAGCCATTGGATCAAGGAATCCAAAACAGATTTCGTAACGATCGGGTAATCAATGGGATCGGAAACATAGGCGAAGCTAACTTTTTTATTAAGCGGCTATGTTTGCATTTGCCTGTTAAAAGAGTGACAGTTTTTAAAAAGCTTGGCAAAAGTGCGTAGAAACCAAAAACGGTCAAGCCATTAGGTGACCGAAAGCAAAAACTAGTACCTAGATAAGGCTAATAAAATCCAGATAGGATCTAATCCTATTCTATCCCATGGTTCAGGTGCCGGCAAGGCCGCTGTAAAATCAGTTTCCCAGGTGCCGACGAAGTTTTATTTTCAATCTGTATACATTAGAGAAAAAAAGGCCACATTGACCATCGTTTTTTCTAATAATTTTTAGGTTATATTTTTTATATTCATTTTGTCGTCAAACATTCTTAATTGTGACTGCCTAAAGAGCACTTTTAATTTAAAAAAATCGCAGAGAAAAAATCTACACACAGCGGTGTATGTAGATTTTTTTCCTTGACTGGATGTAAACATGTAAGAAAATAATCTACGATATGTATACATATGTACATACATACATGAGCGCAAATGAGAAAATATAATGTTTTATATGTTTTATTAAAAATAGAGAATTAAGTTAATTATAAATACAAGTGCTTTTATATGCTTGCTTTGACAACAACTTCCTAAGAACAACAACTTTTCAAGGTGTTTACCAGACAAATGTTTTCTGGATGCATTAACTGTTGCACCAGCTTTTCAAAACAGTCTTTCGCACGGGACGGAAGTTTCGACAATTTGTAAACATATTGCGCCTGTTTATACAGCATTGAAAACTTTTAAATTTTCGCATTCTTCCAGGGGACTGCTTTTCAATGCACAAACAGAGATTTCATCTGTCGGCGAATTGTTACGCTGTTGCCGTTGACGTTGTGGCATATCTAACCCTTTGCACTCGGTTGTCCCCTCTGAGGGGACAACGTCAGTCTAGCATATCACTCGGTTGTCCCCTCTGAGGGGACATGATAGTTTTTTTTAGCGATTACGGACAACGAAATTATTCCACCGCAATTTTTCAAGAAACACGTGTTCTCCTGCAGTTTTCTGTTACGATCATAAAGAAATCCGGTTCCTGATGCACAAGGATACCATATGTGCACTGATAGCTATTATACCAGTATTCCTTTAGCAGAAGAATTGCTAAAGATTAAATGTAATGTTACCGGCACAGTAAAAAGGCATACGCATGGCAATTCGTAAACCAAAATTTTCATCAAAAAAGACAGTAGCATATAGAAAAAATAATATTACACTTCTTGCGTGGAAGGATAAAAGAACTGTCACAATGCTAAGTAATTATAACAACACAGGAATGCAATCAACAATCAGAACGTTACGTGGAGGAAATATTGATATCTATTGATAAGCCTCAAATGATTCTCGATTATATCGCAAATATGGGCGGCCTTATTCTCTGAAGAGCACGACAAAAGCGGTTGTGATGACGAATCGTTATCAACAATGACTAATTTCAGTGAAGGTGACTCAAATTAACTAGGGCAATGTAGAAAGTTTCTCCGGGACAAATCGGCTTCGAAAATTCAACAAGTTTCTCAAAGTCAGAAATCTGGTGCACCATAAACTACAATTAATTAAGACACTCTGAATGTATTCTTTGGGATTCACTTCTCTGACTGTTAAGGAATCATCTCACTGACCGTGAGGGACTCAAACAACGATGCATATGATGTGCCGAACATACCAGTTCAGAAGATTAGATGACGAAAACTTCCATTTCTTCAAATTTCCGAGATCTAGTGGCAGTATACATGCTTTTGATAATTTTCTGGGCATGTTTCCATTTATCTCATGTCTGTCTCATTAAAATTGACATTTTACAAGATTGTCTTTATTCCCAAGGGAGGAAACATATCACACTAACGCTTAAGACTCTCGATCCAACAGTCTATCCTCGTTTCTATTAAGACGCTTGAGTGAATCATTGACGTCTACATTTGACCATCCCTCAGTCCGGCTAACCTTTCAGCTACCTATACGAAAGGTAAACCTACCGAAACTGCGCTACACTCATTAGTTGGTCATATAAAGAAATCCCTATACTACAGAGCATAGAAATAGAAAGTGCTTTCAATAACGTTAAATCAAAATGGCTTATTAACGCCTTAAGGCATCTGGATATTAATCCCGCGGTTATCGAATCTATTTCGGGCGCCTCAAATGTTACCATTGTGGTGGTTCGGGGGACACCACAAACAGGTGTACTTTCGCTTTAGTTATGTAACCTCAACCTTAATACTTTACTGAAGGCCAAGGTGCATGATATTTGCCTATGCAGATGTTGTGGAATTAGGGAGTACAGGCAAAATTATTTTTATAAATTGTGGAATCTGCACTGAGATTGCTATCGAAATAGTGCAACGAATGCGCACTAGGAGTTAATCGCACAATTCACAGGAAGATACCAAATTTTTAAATTTTCTACCCATAGTATCAAAGGACGACCAATAGTGTCAAATACCTTGATATCGTCATAGTGGATAGCAAACTATAAAAAAACTCTTCAAAGAATTCAGAGATGTTTTTATAAATTTCGATTCGAAAAAAATTTCAGAATGCAATACTTTACAACACAATATTTTAAGGGTGCAACTGCTCTTTATGGTCGTTAGAGAGCAATACTGGGTTATTAAACATAAAAATGTACAGTGGCTATAAGTCGCTGTTGTTCTTCGAAAGGATTATGAGGAGGGCGATGATCATGACAACAAGTGTCCTCAAAACTGTTTACTATCACAACGAACATACCGGAGAGATTCTTTTATAATGGTTTATACCTCCCTGTAAACGTCAAACAAGCATTTACTGATGAATCTAGATAGATCACGAAACAAAGTTAAATGAATCTTAAATTGTCCCTTGCAGTACTCGATTACTGTAGTACCATTCAGGCTGAAATCAGAGTACATAGTATAGTGATACATTCACATTTATTGACAGTAAAGCGGCCATTAGATCCCTGGACACGGAGACATTGAATGTAACAACAAAGCCAACTCTGTTGCAAAAGCTGTTACAATGAAAAATTTATTTGCATTCATAAATGACATTGGCATTCTTGTACAGCGGAACAAACCCATCCATTTGCAAAAGAAAGATACAGATCTGGTCCGATTGGACCGAAAGGGACCTTATGCAGTTTTAAAGCGGCACTTACCACAGAGTGCACATGTCTGGAGACATGGAATATGTTATTACGACTTCTGCGAAGCTGTAACGACGAAGAAGAAGAGTAGACTACAGAACATCTTCTATGTATGTCATTGTCCAGCGCTTGAGAACCATACAAGAATTTATTGACACATCTTCCTGGGTGTTGCCAACCAGGATTTGTAATTATTTGACAGAATAGCAACCTTAGAGGACCCAAGTAAGCTATGTCCATTGAGCCGACTGCCAACTCAATCTAACCTAACTTATAGCGTTTTCGTTTCTGGTTAAAAGTGTTGCATTTTTATTACCTTTTGCCTTTAAATTACCCTTTTGTGTTCGTTTCTAAAAAAAGGCAGCCCTGAATGTAAGTATTGTGTTTTTTTCTGAAAATGTTACCCATAAAAAGCGAAAAAGTGTAACATTATTCACCCTTTATCAAATCACAGGGTGAGAAATTACCCACAGTAAACAGCTGGTTTTTGTTTATGTTTTTCTTTGATTTTACAAGAAGAAGACTATTTTTATTTCAAAGAAAACAAATATTTTTTGTGTATTAAAAATTTTTTTTTTACCTCTTACATTGTAGAATCCTCTTTGATGCAGTTGGAGATTCGTTTGTTTCACTTTCAATTCTTTATAGTTTGAAATTATTTGCCAATTTGCTTATATATTTTACAAAACCAAAAAGTCCCGAATTAGAAATGTTTTTATATTTCTAAAAAACAGCTGTTAAGTACAGGGTTGCATAATTGTGTTTGTTTCTGACAAAAAAAAGTTACACATTTGGAGGGTAATTGTAAAATTTTAATATTGTTGCCTTCTAACTGGGCAACACTTTTTAACAGAAACGAAAACGCTATTAGTAATTAAAATATAAATAATTTTTTTAATAGTGTTTTTAAATATTGAATTTTTTTATTGGTGCAATTCACCACAATACGTACAATTTCAGTTGATAGTATAAAAATAATTAACATACAAAATTGTGGATACTTTGCACATCTCCTAACTGCGTTTGGTATAGGAAAGACAATCGAAAAATTTAAGTTGTACAAGACATAAAACATTAATTCCATTGCAGAACATCCGGATGATTTCACTACAAAATTGATGTAGAATATGGGTGTTCGGAAATCCAGGATAACTCAAACACATTGTTAATTTTGCTAACTTTAAGCTTTAGTTGCTTTCTATTAATTGCTATTAAGGGGTTTGGCTACTAGATCAATATTCAATGATGCGTTCCAGTTAGGCACTTTTGTCAAATTATAGTCAGAGTTATCCTGCTTTAAAATATATCGTTTGAGTAATGTACGCTATTCACCTTCAAATATCGACACAGTGGTGTATTTCTTTCGCTTTTCTGTTCACTGCAGATAGAGCTTGCATTGAGGTGTGAATTGTACATACACTGAGCGCCATAAGTGAGTCAACACCCACTATAATTTTAAATTTTCTATTATAAAAAATATACTTGTAGCACAACAATAATTTTTACGATTTTTTTTTGTCTTAACATTTTATAAGTAATAAATAAACGTTTTTATTTTTAGAAATTTATTCGACTATTCTCATTTACTTTTCTCGCTATTCGAAAAAATGAATTATTTCACTGGTGTTTACTCAGTTTTGGCGCTCAGTGTATATAGTTTTCTATTGCAATTAGTTTTTGCTGAATTTTTACCCTAAAGCCTGGACTAGAGCTAATTGCCATTTAATGCTATTTAATTAAATTTAGTTTTAGAATTTAATTCCAAAACATTAAATAATGAAATAAATCTTATGTCATGAAATTTATTCAGTTTTCATTTAAATTTCCTTTTCCAAAGCTGCTTTTTGCAGTATTTTCAAGGGTTAGAATAACTTTGTTTGGTAACTTTGCTTTGCTATACACCTAAACTCCAATAGAAATCCTGTCAGAGCCAACAAAGAAAATTCCGCACTCTATTATAATTTGAATATCCGATTGAATACAAACTTTTTCATATTAAAGACGAGTTCAAAGTAACGCAAAGTACAAGAAAATTTACATTTGTGTTTAAAATAAAAGAACTTTGCACTGTTATTGGACTTTTAATTTCGAGCAATTCTTTGAAGAATAACCATTAAAGAACTAGAGGCAGTACAGTTTATATAACTTAAAACTTCGCAAGGATGTGTATGGAGATCTTCGAATTTTATATTAATACTTTATACATCAAATATTCGAAGTATTCGCGTATACAAAAAAAACTGAAATTTTGTTTGGATGCAAAATATATGAAAATTTTTTTAACGCAGTGTAGAGAAATTTCGAAATATGAATATAATGTTTTTATTTATTTACAACCAACGCCCAACATCCTGCTCTTGCAGTGCATTGTGTTGGTTGGAAAAATAGGTGGTTATGTTTGATGGACGGTCTAAAACGTCATGTAATTTACGATGTATATTTCAACGAAATAATGTCCAATCCTGTAATAATTGCGCAAATTGAAGTTGGTTACATATTTGGTGACCGGAATTATAGCTTCGGCATTAAATTATTCAGCATAAATGCACCACAAGTAATTTGTTGTAGGGTAGAGGAGAAGAGGATCGGAATTGAATTTGAGAATATAAAATATTTGCACATAATATATATAGAGCGTTCCAAAATTAGAATATTTTACAAAGGAAACACAGCAAGTTTAATAAGACTTATCTTTAAAATTTCGATACCCTGTTAATAATAAGAACGGTCTAGCTTCTTTAAAAGGCATAATCAACGAATTTAGCTCTTATTGTTTTATTATGGAACTATATAATCTGGCGAATAAGAACCTTTTTGTATTTTTTTTTCTCAAATTCGTAACTTGGAACCTGCAACTATTTCGAAAAAAAAAATAAAACATAAAATTATCCCAGCTTTCTTTTTTTAAGTGTGAATTACCGAAACATGCACAGCTTTATAATTTTCAAGCACCTATCATTACAGTTGCATCAATGACGAACGATCAAAAAATTAACGATCATTCAAAAACACTTTCTGGATATTTTCATCATTTCTAGCCACATGTGAGCGTTTGTCTTTGCTGTTCGTTCGGACTCTTTTACACCATGCTACTCAATCTTTTATAGTCGTAACTGATTTTCCAATGTCAATGAATGACAACGGACTGTATGGTATTATTGGTTTGGATGGCCATAACGTTAACCTCATAGATTATGAAGTATTTAAGGATGGAAAACACCTGACATTCCTGATAATTTGCAGAGCGATTGTAGTTACTTTGTTTTTTATTTAGCTGTGAACCCTTTCTCCGTTCATTGGAAATCACAGCATTCGACGCATCAAGGGAATGGCAGTGATGATATTGAATGAATTCTGATCGTTTAGGAAGGTATTCAGAGAAGTTTTTTCAGTTAAATAATAGTTAATAAAAACCTTTTAATTTTTTAACTTAAAACCCCTACTCCATTTTGTGTATTGGTAAATTTGTTTACTTGCAGTGTCATAAAATACATTATTCTCGATGATTAGGTGGCCATAATGAGTTCACCAACTTCATCTTATAGTAACCGAAATCGATTGTGTCGAGTAGTTTGTGGTTTCGTTACCATTCTGCTATCGATATTTTATATGGGATTTTGATTCTCCTTTAAAATTTTTTAAGAAAGATTAAACTTTTGAAATTTATAATGTTATAATTTACATAATTTCGCCAAATGATTTAACGATCAATGAATCATTTTTCATTTAAATTTTTTCCCAATTGTTAAGCAGTTATTTTTTTATTTATACAACTTATATAATGCCGCATATTTATATTATCCCTTTCAATAATCAATTCATAAATTGAATATTTAATGTTGATTGGAATGCTATTCAAAAAAGAAAAAATAATAATAAAACAAAAAATCCAACATCTCACTTGATTAAACAAAACAGATATAGAATATACAATTGAAAAATTCTAAAAAAATGTAAAGTAGAATGTTATTAGTTTTGTATTCACTTACCATAAAAACATAAATGGAAAAATGCCAGACAAACAATTCGAAAAACAAGTGGGTAATTCTTGAGGCGTTAATAATTTGATTTTGTATATCACTTCTTAACGAGATTTATCGTAACTTAATAATAAAATATATTTATATGTATATTGTTACATTCACTTAACAACGTTTGTTATAGAATTTTTGAATTTTGTTCTCTTTTCAAAAATTTTTTAATTGTTGATTTCAATTACATTTTATATATATTCATCATAGTATCAAATCTGTAAGAAATAAGAAAATTAAAACGTTTTAAAATCAATTTTATAATAAACTAAAAAATGTATATGTATAAAACATAATAAATAATGCACTTTATTTGAAATTCTAAAATTCCAACTAAAGAAAAACTAAAGTTTAAAAAATCTCTAAAATTTATTCGAAAATCGATGCCATTATTCTTCATTTACGCTTACTTTACTTTTCATTGGTAAAACTCTTTGTTTTAACTTGAAATGAAGTATTTGTTGAGAAGAAAAACTTAATGGGCTCTACTTTATATTTGATTGAAATATTAATGATGCAATACAAAGTCAATTCAAGCTGGAGATGTTCTGATATCAGAGCATTCTAATAGTAGCATTATAAAATTCTAATCATCCCCCTAATGAAGATGTCAGTTCTTACGCACAGATATTTTTTTTATTATTATTTGTAATTAATAATTATTAACGAAAATAGACACATTTTCCGATAAACAATCAAGATACATCTAAAATTCTGAAAATTTTTGAACTAAAAGTTCATTTGAAAAAAAATATACATATATGAAATTTAAAACTCGACTGTTAGAATCTTTAAATAAAAACTACGGTAATTTTTGTCCGATTTGATCAACCAAAGTGTCAATCTCTTCACAAGATTATGCACTCTCAGAATGTCATCACTTATTTCATATTTTTTAATTAAAGTTTGCTACTATGAACGGACAAAGTTGATAAAATATGAAAAAAATTCGAAATTGTCAAGTTTACCTCATCAAACTCCATAGCATATTTAGTCAAATAATATATATGTATGTATATGTATATCGTATTAAAGGCCCATCCTTCTCCTTTCTAATAAGGTTTAAATTTTGGATATCGGTTCAGAAATGTTTGTGTAATCAATAAATTTGTGCGTAAAGTAAAAAAAAACAGTTATCGTCAAATAAAATAAGTTTGGAGGGTTCAAGAAATATAAAAAAATATTTTTGAGTTCTACTTAACAAAACTCACAACTTTCACTATGTCATTTTTCATTCATTTTTTTTATTTTGTTGCATAGTGTTATTATCGCAATAGTAATGGACAATTATGCGACGTATGTTTTCGTGTGCGTAAACGATCCTATTTATCTGTGTGTGGCTAAAGGTGAACGCACAAAAATATCACACATTGCACTAAGTGCGTGATAATGTTTTTTTGTCATTATTTGTGATAAGGATGCGATTTGAAGTTTATTAGTTAAGAAGATAATAAAAATACAATGAATTCAAACAATTAATGTTTGGTGTTATGTTCTTTTTATAAGCCGTCATTGTTCACAGCGCTTCATTCCTCTTTCAGCCAAATAGCACATATCTACTACTACACCTAGTCTTCATTTGACTAAAAATATATTTATTATAAATAATTTAAATCATAAGATATTTTCCGGATTAGCTAGTACCACAATGTCCAAATATTAGTCCAAAGAGTCAGTTAAGAAGCCCTATAAGCAGTAAGACTGGAATAATTTTTCAAAAAAATTTTTAATTTTTTTAAAAAATATTTTTTTATTGTTGAAAAATATGAGGGACGATAGTCGCTTCTTAAGAAGATGCGGCAGAACATACGTACATATCGACGCCTCCGTTCTATAACATTCTAAGTCGAAAAAGTGTGTTTTGAGTTATGAGCTCTCAAAGTTTTCACGCGACATACGACTATAAGTGTATTCTAAGTAGATTTTTCCCTATAACTTCGGAACGGATCGTCGGATCTTAACCAAATTTTAACACTATTTAAGTTAGAGAACGTAGAATTTAAAAATACACTTAGAACGTTATAGAATGGAGACGTCGATATATATTAACACAAAATTTGGAAGTATTAAAGTTAAATATAAAGAAAAATACTATTATTCAGCAGAATAAAATTTACAGCGCCCAGAGCACTAAGCACATTATCGGAAGATTTTTTCTGTTTCAGTGAGAGAGATTTGTAATGATTTGAAAATAAACGCCAAGATAATGCGATATGACCCAACCACATTATTTTTTTTTGGAAAGTTTGATTTTAGGGGCGTAAAAACCACAATTCCAGCTCTGTTAGGCAACACGGAAGCTGTCATTAGTGAGATACCGGTTGAAAAACTAGGAAAAGAATGGCAAAATTGGGTCTTACTGATAGACCAACTAGTGTGTAGCTATATGTAACACTTAATACATGAAATAGTCTTTGAAAAGTAAATGGCATAATTTAATTTATCGCCCAAAGTAAATATTGCATTCTGTTTTGTATATTATTTGTGTTTTTTCTTCAATTTTCAAAACTCAAAGTGTTAAAAACCCATCCGTCATCATGTTTTCCCTTTAGGTTTTTCAGTTTTCTCTTTAATTTCATCACTGTTTTTTGACTATGGAACAGTAACAGTACCGGTTGATACAGCTTTAACTGAAATAACTATTGTGCTTGTCCTTGACCTCTCCAAGGTCTTTGACATGGTCGCTCACCACATTCTTATGAGAGACAAAAATATTCCTATAGAAAGATAAAGATGGGCGTTCCACAAGGTGGGGTTCTGTCACCTCTTCAGCATTTACCTAACCTCTCTTCCAAACCCGCCCCTTAGCTTCTCAATGGTGTCATATGCACAGTTTTTTCATCAGGAGTTAATACTGACATCTTAACCTATTACCTACAGTGGTTGACAAACTATCTGTTAGCGAAGCGCAGCGCATCCTGCATCAGTCGGCAGTAATGAAAGCCAAGAACAGACTCAGCCACAACAGGGTAGTTAATGACCATCCACCCCCAATTTCGGATAGCGAAAGACAGCTACCTACGGAAACAATAGCCATCCCAGCTGAAATTCGGCTGGTCGAACTTCCTAAACTGCTACAGAGAGAGGGTTGTTCCCAAGACCTTAGATCGCTGTGCATCATATAACCAGGGCCCACGCGACACGATACACCTCTTCGGACACTCGGTCAAACCAAACAATCCTACGACTAGTGGACTTGTGACTGAAACCAATACAAGTAGCGCAATTCCTTGGATTGCCAATTACCTGACGACCACCAACGGACAATTTCACATCACCATCTCATACCGTAGCATCTCATCCAACTTTTCACAAAGCATACCATATGTATAACAGATTTCATTACAATCTTTTAACTATTCTACAGGGAAACACTTCCGGACACACCAGCAGAGCTGTTATAACAACAACAACGATTAACATCAATAGTAAGCAAATATAAAGCGTTTAAGACGGATGCTGTTCAGCTACAGCAATTACTCAATAGATGATGTTCCAATGATAAACACCAATAGTAAGCTTATACAAAAAAACATTTAAGAGGAATATTTTTAGTTACCATTGGTAGAAATGAGGGGTACAACTACGTGGCCTCTTGTCAGACAGAATGCTGTTCAGCTAAAGAAATTACTGTAATGGATAGTGTTTCCTCCGGTAAAGGAAGAAAACCTGTGCGGAAACAGGAGCAGAATTTCTATCGGATACCAGTTACGCTCTCTCGAAGATATGACTACGATGTGAATTTGCCCTCCTCTCCGGGACAGTAAATGTTTGCTCGACTTAGGGAGTCCATTAGGAGCTTTTAGGCCGAATACCGAAATTGAACTCCGCCCAGAATTATTTGTTTGTCCTTTACAACAATTGTTTCATTGTATAAGCATAAGAAGTCAATAGCCTCAACGGCTAAATCCCTGCTGGGGTGGGATGCGTATAATTCTACCCTTTGTTTTCGGTGAGGGGACCACCATACCAAATCTCGAGAAATGTTAAAAAAATATTAAAGACTGTCATTTTTTAGCGATAAAGATGTCTATGCTATCGCGTCATCTATGCAGGCAATTATTATGTCTACGCAGCTTAGACACACTTATACTCTAGTTGTGTTCCTTTATGAAGAGGATCCGTTAAAATCAGTGATTAATGCCATAAGGCTGTCACCGTATTTGTTGAAACATTGGTAAAATGTTTGCGTATCGATCTACCCAGGGCGCCTTAATTGTGTAAAAAGTGGGACACGTTACAAGGAGGCATGTCCTGCCCTCGCTATGAAAATTAGCTAAAAAGCCATTTTGTACAACGTTTGCGCAACCTTAATTGTATGCAAGAACAGTGAGCGTCAAAGATGAATCAGGCTATGAGCATAGAATGGCTAGGGTTTTCTTATGTCGGTAAGGTAGACATTGAGATGACTGACAAAAAGAGGTACAAGCAATTTCAGTTAAGATGTTGAGGTAACTATACTAATAGCTGAATGGCTTTTCGACTTCTAAGCAATCAGTCGCTACCGGTGCCCTTTGAGACTCCGAAGACAAAAGTAATGTAAACGTTGAAGATGAAAAGAGTACGTATTTTCATTGTGGATAATCTTCTCGCCTCCAAGAAATGATCAGGGAAGACGCCACATCGAAAGGTATCTGTTAATTATATATGTATATCACTTCTCGGCAGACCTAGCAAACTGATAACAATACCATATGACTGATCATTAAAGAAAAAGAGTTATTCTATTGAATCATTGCTCAAGGTGAATTAATTTTACTCTAAAACGAAATGTAATACGAAAGATGAGACCAAATTAGCAGCTATGGTAAAAATTTACTAAAAGGCGGTCTCAAAAAGACTCGAAAATGCCTCAAAATCAGCAATAACATCAACCTAAATAATCCAAATGCTGCTTAAAGTTGCCCAAAGAGTACGGCGATAAAGAACGGAAACCCCTCGAATAAGCGTTTTGAAATCTCCTTCTATCATGAGATAACAAAATTAAGCAAAGGTGGCACAGTGAGGTGACCAGATCCACAAGTTACGGATGCTGAAATTAATTGCGGTAAGAGTTTGCTGGATCTCGAGGAGCTATCAAAATATGATCGTAGGTAATATCAAAGGAAACCAGGGTCAAGCACGAACTTTTAACTCCGTACTGGTCGGTGTACTCAAATGAGTACTATCGTGTTTGCAACTTTATCAAATGTGCTGATGAGTTTTATAAGGGATTTCAGGAGCTTAAGATCATTCCAAATTCAGAATTCTGAAGATCAAGCGCCCATATGGCTACCTAAGACAAAACTAGGCAGATAAAAAATTTTTCAGGGCCATAGACTTTAACACTCGGCTGTTCTCAATATGTCTGGTCAGTAATTACAGAATTTAAAAAATATAAAAATAAAAAACTGCTCTAACAAGTCCCTAGGTAATTCAAAAATCTTATATCTGAATGTTAAAAATGTAGTTTCAAAAAAATTCATATTCAACAGGGAGGTAAAGCTAGGGTTTGTATCATATTCTTATTATAAACACTATGAATGCCTTCTTGTCATCTAATTTCATTTCTCAGGGTAAAGGCACTTTGTTAAGATGAGAGACTTTGTTCAAGGCTTAACGCAGGATGCAAGTCTGGATTCCCTCAAACTTTTTGATTGTTTGGACACCTCAGAGTGTCTGTAGTTCATCACCTGTGGTCTTAATATGATTTCAAAACGGAACTATTGTGCTAATTGTAGTTAATCATGTTTTCTGTTAACTAGCCAAAAAACATAACTCATTGCTTTTGCAATATGCTTGGCTTTTACAGGTAAATCCAAGTTACTTCATATTGGTAGATAGATATATGAACGTAGACTGGGAGTTAATCCAACCAAAACAGTTCACTAGAAAGTACATCGATTTGTTACTCTTAATATCAACATAGTGAGACTTTCACTATCCTATAACGCTAAATATTATAGAGTATTTTGAGACATTAAACTTAATCGAAATTTGAACTCGCAATATCGAAATTAAACTAAACGTCAAAAAATCTTGGAATCAAATTCAAATGTGTGGCCGACACTCTTGAAGTTCAAACAAATTATCTCACACAGACTTCAGAACCCACATGCTGATAGACCAAAAAACTCCGGCCCTTTATAAATATGAGGAGGACACGGAATGCGATAGATCAAAATGTGTTTTTACACGTTTGGTCGATTGGATTGTCGACCATTAATCAAAAACATCGCAAAAGTTTGTTCTGTTTATTTTTATGTATGTTTGCTTTTACTTTAATATGATACATATTTTTTTTTTTTTTTTTTGAGATTACTGCTATTACCTGTATTAATATAACTTGGTGATAGATCTATCTGGAATCTATCTTAGGAAACTCATAGATGAAAGAAAATACCTTACAACGACCTTAAGAGACCACCTATCAACTAAACACCTGAAATAAAAGGGTCGTTGTCACCTAAAAATAATCGACAAAACTTAAAAACCTTCATTGTTTCATAAAATTGATAGAATAGATATACTATACATAAATAGGGTTCAATTGGCTTAATGGTATCACGACGAGACTTTTGAAAGAATTCAAGTGGGCTATGCTTAAGTTATATGATGCCTATCGGCAGTTTGATCCCTTCTAATCTCTCGAGACAAATGTTAATATTCCAGTTTACCTCTAGAAAAATGGGGCTGATGTTGTCTCGAATGAGACCGATATTCACCGCTTATTTAAGGTGACATTATATTACATGAACTTGGATAAAAAGTCAAATCTGACTTCCTTCTCACCTATAAAACAATATAAGTGCTGACTGAATACCGATCATTGGTTGGATGATGTCAATGACTTACAGTAGTATCGACGATTGTAGAAGAGCACTACTTCACAGAGAAATGAATAGCATAGAGATCTATTCGAATGGGTCTAAACCACAGTGTTATGTTAGGCATTTAGCAGGGTGAGAAATAACAATTTAACCTAAACTTAAAATCAGCATGCTTATTTGCTATAATAAAAACTCGTGATAAGGTAATACTAAGCAGTAATACGAAGCAAATTTTTAAATAAAATTTAATTTTTTTGTCTGTCCTAGACGTAAATCCAAACGATTAAATAATTCCTATCTCTGATGGTATTAATTACTCTTTGGAAAGCTGATTACGCTTTATAAAGCGTTGCAAATCATCCTTTAGGTCGTCATTTCACCAACGCATTCCCATGTATTTTTATAAAGCTACGAGATATTCGGATAATGTAGGCATTAATATTATATTAAAATGGAAAAAAATGTCTTACCTTTAAAGATATATGTTGCGAATATGAAGATGTAAAAATACTAATGGTACCACTGCAGCCACTGTCATTAAGATTTCAAGAAGAGCAGCGAACAATAACAACGAGAAAAACGATATAAATTTGACATTTGCAACGTTACGAAAACAAAAGGCTTTTAGTAGAGTGGGTGTGGACGGGTTAAAAATTACTTCCTTTGATGTTGTTACAAGGATGCTGTTTATTTTTTCAATTGCAACAGTATCAGTGACAGTTAATGATGGAAGCACCGACAGTAGCAGTTGTATAGGTGGAGAGAACTTTGACGACAATGATGTTGTAGGAAGGGAGATTAATTTCATTTTGATTAAATGCTCATAGGTTTTAGAAAAAGTATTTTTTTAGTTACTAAGCGATATAATTTTTTCTATTAAATTTAAAACAAAATTGTAAAAAAAAATATTTTTAGTTAATTATGATTTCTTGCTTTTCTAAGGTGTACCGAGCTGTGTTATGCTATACCATGTGTAAAGGCATGTGAGAATATATGGATGAAAATTGAAAAATTTTTTAATTTTATGCTTTTTGAGGAACCAACCCCTTGCAATGTTCCAAGCAAATTACAGTTTTGCGTTTGGGTTGGTCCAAAATTATATTTTATTGGCCTTGTGGTCTTAAGAATTTCTTAGCGCCGACATTTTCATTAACGTTCACAGGGTAAAAGGATTAAACCGTGAACATTTTCATTTACAAGGACGCCCTGCTGTTTATATTTGCAGGTGTATTTGTTATTCTTGTTTTAGCACCTTTCAATCGGAGGGGATTATATAGTTTTCTTAATCTGATTCTCGTTTATTTTAAGCATAAGAATGAATGAATTTTCACAAGAAGCATTTATTTAATTGGTAATTAACGTTTTTTATTTTTTTTGGTTTAGTTTTTTGTGTATTTTTGTGTTTTCCACGAATTCTTCTGTATTTACTTTTATTATTGTATTCGTTTCATTCCTGATACTTTTGGTTTTCTTCTTGTCTTCTACAATATAATTTCCCAAGTTTGCAGGTATTTTTTTTGTTGTTGTGTTAATGCTGACTGAATTCAATTACTTCTTTCTTTTTTACAATTGTGATTGGACGTTTGACTTTGATATGAATTTGTTTAAAGAAAACTTAAGTTAAATGAACGGAATCACTGTTTAACAATTAAAATTTGATAAAATTAACTAAATTAAAATTTTATTTTCACTAAATACACGCACAAGATAAATTAATTTTTTCGTCTCTTTCAACTATTGTTTCGCCTTAAATTTTTCTACTTTGACTTTTGTAAGTAAGGTTAGGAATATAATGCTACCAGATGTCATTGCCGGAAAACCGTCAATATAAACCAACAAATCTGTGAAAATGTGTGTAAATTTTAAAATTTAAATGCTAAAATATTTTACACTAAAAAGTCTTTTGCTGTAATATTTTGACAGAAATCACATAGCAAAATTAGCAGGGTATAAGTCTGGCAATGTAGTAAACACGGTATACATATAAAAGATAAATGTCATGAAAGTATTTGGTAAAAAGAAATTATCTTTTTTGCATTACTAAACGTTAACTTCGAATCATAATAGCATGTTATAAATTTTTTACAAAACAACGTAAAGTAGGCAAATGCTGTTAAAGTGTAAAATTTCTGTTTTTAATTTAAAGCGCCACAAAGACTATTCGTGTTAGAACTGTCTGGTTATAAAAGGTTAAAAAAACTTTTATAACAATTTTAATAGCGGCAGTTGGCAATTACCAGTAGTACCTATAACTTCAATCTCAATGCATCGGTAAGTGCTAATCAATGTATAAGAACTTTTTCAGACGTTTTATTTTATGCAGAATGATTAAGGTCAGTGGCACATTTATAAAGTGGTCCATGTTCACAACAGCAAATATTGTGCTCACCTTTGTCAACGTGTCTTATTTCTTGTGTAGAAATTCTCTGTTTAATTTTGGGTGACCTAGCGTCTGGCGTATATGGTGTTACCTTTAGGCACATTCTTTATTGAAATTAGAGAGGTGTTTAGCTCATTTACTTTGTTATTACCTGTCAATTTCGTTCTCTGGTTGTTATGGGCGGTCCATATGCCATCAACTGGTACTATATGTACTCCATAGTATTGATCATTGTTGCTTTCAACGGTTCAATACCATTTTTCTGACTTTTAGTTTTTCACTATGTACTACACGGTCTATATGGCATCAGGTGGTACTGTAGGTACGCGATAGCATTGACCATTGTTGATTTCAACGGTCCAATACCATTTTTCTCACTCCTAGATTTTCGCTTAGTATATGGGTAACACAGTTGAATTATTAGTATTGCATCCAAGTAGAAATTAGGGGGTATTTACAACACGCCTCCAATTGATGGTATATTGGTAGGAATATTTATACATAAACTGGTTCCTCGCCCACAAGCGCTGAACTTTTGCGTATATTAAGGAATTGTTTTCAAATAGTGCAACTTCAAGTTATATGCATACATAGATAGTGAATCGTCTAAATATATTAGAGATTATTAACCGTAAGGTTACAGTCTGCTCCTGTATTTGAATAGTTTTATTAAGGAGAAATCTGCCTCAATAGAAATATACAAAATCGATTGCTTCAGTTTCCTACAACATGTGAGCAGGAAAATATATGCTTCAAATGGATTCATTCAAACTATACTAAGTAAATGCCACAAAATAGTTGCGGGTCGACTATGAATGACAACCGACAGTTGAGTTGACAGTGTTTGAAAATGGTTTTACAGATAACAATTTTCCGCAACTATAAATTTATGGTTTCAAGTGGTAACTCAACTTAAGATAGGACGGTTTTCTTACTCGGCCCATTTTACTTCAAATGCTCTGGTTGTTACACAAAATGTGCTTTATATATTATACATTATACTTTATCTTTGAGTTAAAATTTTATTGTAAACAAATATAAATAATTGTTGATTTCAATATTTAATATTAATTGACCATAGAAAAATTTAAAATCGTTTTATAAAATCGATAAACGAGTTTACATCAAAATTGATAGTTTAAGATTACGTTAAAGATATGATTAATATATGTTGTGGTTTTTACTATTTTTGTAAGCTTAATTGGTTACAACATGACTTACAACGGGTAGGTCTATAAATTATTAAATTAATTTTTCCATTTTTTCGTTCAAACGTGTTGTTATAAAGAGAACTTGTGCATATGTACACTAGAGCCCCAACTTGCGTCGATCTGATTTGCGTCCTTTCGATTTGCGTCGCTTTTTAAAAATTGCGTTGTTGCAATTTCAATTCGCATCGATTAAATTTCCGTCGTTTCGTCCCCGATTGGCGTCAATTCGATTTGCGTCGTTTGAATTCCAACTTGCGTCGTTTAAATTTCGATTTGTAGCGTCACAAACGTTTAATTTTTTTCTTGCAGCATTGAGTACTACCATTTTAGTATTTGTATTGTGGTACATATTTAGAATTTTTTTTGTATTTCAAAATTCTTGCAACTTCTGTTTATTGTTTTGTTATTTCTTTATAATAATTAAAAAACATTTGTTGAACTAAATAAAATAATGAAAAATGTTTTCATTATTCATTCATTTTGCTTTCCTTTGAATTCTTGGTCCCAATAAATTAAATTTCAATGCATTTGTATAGAAAAAGTTGATTCGATTTGCGTCGCAATTCTCCGGACCCCATTAAGGACGCATGTCGGGGCTCTAGTGTATTCGATAAACTTTAAATGAGATGAATATTGATCGATATTTTATAATGTATACGTTAACAGTTTGTAAAAATTGGCATAATTTTTATTTTATAGTAATAAGTTTAAATTATTTTAAATTACATTTTTAGTAAATAAAAAGAGTAATTTTTTTTTTTATACTAATAATTTTTTTAAACAATATATTTTTCAATAAGTTTCTTTCAATTTTTAACAAATTGAACTTCTTTTGTTGAGCCTGGTATTGCTGGATCCAAACCAAAATTCATTTTTATTACATCACAAAATGTTGACAAAAATATTAAAGCAGTAATAATATGATTCAAGACATCGGCAACTTTGCGTTCTGTTTTGCCTTTATGAATGCTGACGACGGTCAGTACCATTAATAGCAAACCAGCACAGATCTATGAAAAATACAATAAAACACAGATTTACATTCCCATTAAATTTAGTTTTATTTTAATAATAAGTCTACATAATAACTGCTATAAATTATTGCTAATGATATGTAAAATTCACGGTTCTTTTGTCGGATGATCCATTAAACGCAACGGCTGTGACGAGTATTCGATGCCAAAACCAGATATTATCACATTTATGACCGATATAACGAATATAACAATCAAAATTATATCATTTAATATTATTGCGGCTGTTTGATCCTGTTTACGATTGATATTCAGACTTCCAATTATCACAAATAAAATACCAACCAACAGCTTAAATCATAATGAAAAGCGAAATAAAAAGAAAATTTATGAATGATTTTTATTGTAATTTTATTTAATTTTACAATTTAAGTATTTAATCTACAATTATGCTATAGACCTATTTGTTGTGGGTGGGTGGCGCACTGAAATTAAATAGCTTTCGAATTTCAATACTCGTTTAGCATTTTAATTTCAATGCCCAGTGCTAATTATAATTTTCGAAATTTAATACAGGAATAATTTTGATCAATTGATTAATTTAAACCGCTTAAAAGGTCTCCTTGTGGTGGAGGCAAATGAGAATCAAATGCCGATATGAATAAATTTATCATGGTTACAAAAAATGCGAAACCGGTTCGAATGTGATTGATTATATCGGCCGATCGATGAAATTCTGGCAAATGCATGCGACAATCACGCAAGAGGCTCAGTGACAAACTTAATAGACCAGACAGGATCTATAATGTGATTTAGATACGAGAACGATTGTTTTTAGAAGCTTACAGCCCAATGATACAGGATTGTCCAAGCTCGAGTTTTTCTTTTTCAAATAGATTTTTTTTTCCTTTTTATTTTGCACATTGTCGTTTCAATTGAAAATATTTGAAAATGGAGTGGTTTTCACAACAACTGGTCCCACTTTAAACTATAAAATCAACAATTTATTTTATTAAAGAACAAGACTTGATGAAACAATTATTTTATCTAACGAGGCTCTTCTCGTAAACAAACAAAATTGTAGCATTTGTGCATTGAAAAAACCACACCCATATCTAAGGCAACCTTTACATTGCTCTGAAGTTACTATTTGATGCACGTGGAAATGCGAATACCTTTACATTATAATAAAATGTTGACAATTTTTTAAGCTAATTATAAACAGAAATCGATATTGCCGAAATTCAATGAAACATGAATATATTGCAGACAATACAACAAATTGAACGCCTACGAACTATTTTCTTCGAGGCAATATTAATATCGAGATAGAGTTTACTTAAATAAATTGCTGCGATAACTTCACAATTATCATCAAGTGGGAACAAAGATTTCATTTAAAGAGTTGACATGTGTAGATGTGCCTTTGAAATAGAAACTCGCACTTGGAAGATCATGTATTTGCATGCAAATAGTTTAATGTAACAATATAACTTTGGGACATTCACAGTCTAAGAAAACACGTTCGCACTTTTATTTTAAATCAAGTTTATATAATATGGGAGACATACAGTGGATAGCAAAAGTCTACGTACCCCATATAGATTTTAACAATTTTATATATTTTAAGCAATAATATGTAAACATAATTGATGTTTCTTATATTTATTTCATTAATTTATTTCTATTATGTTATAAAACAAAACATTTTTTTAATTTTTTTCACAAACTAAAAGAAAAATAAGGAAAAGTGACTCCATATTTTAGCACCGAAGAAGTGTAGGTACCACAAGAAGAATGCAATCAGCCAATATATTAAATTGCCATTAACGGCAAGCACTCCATTTAACCCATTTGGCATTGAATGGAACAGTTTTTTCTTGTGTTTTCTGTTCTATTTACCGTCATTCACTCATGAGCTAGTTTTTCAGTTGACTTTTGTTTGAATCATACCTTTTCTTGTTGTCATATCGGGACTTTAATAACTCTAACTAACTTTCGTAATAACCATTACGAATTCTTAATTCTTCCGAACTTTAGGTGAATTTGTTCTTTAGAATCTTTAAACATTCTTTCTTATTCATTATTACCTCAATAAATTCCAAACTGCCCAAACACACATCCTCACAGGCCATGTTTAAAAATATAGAGTCACCAGAAATTTTTCCATTGTTTTCTTTTTTGTGAAAAACATAAAATTTTTTATAATTTTATAATAAAATAGAAATAAATTAATAAAACATAAAAAACATGAATTATTCTTACATATTATTGCTTAAAATTCATGAAATTGATAACATCTATTGGGGTACCTAGACTTTTGCTGTCCTCTGTATATATGAACAACTTAAAACGGCCCTTAGTATTAAAACAAATTTTATTTATTTATTAAGGAAACTAGCAATTTGTCAAATATTGATCAGTCAGATCTTCAATGAATAGAAGTTGTACAAAAACACGACGTATAACCTGCCTAATGCTATTAGGTTGTACTACTTCGAATGAAAACATTTCATTTAAAAATTTTATGACAAATCCTCAGTTCATAAAAATTTCTTACCAAAAGTTCTTTTTTTGTTCAATTGTACTCAACAACATTTTTATAATGACAATTTTTGATTAATCGAAACTGTGAATAACCCAAATCGAGTGTCTTTAATAATACAACTTACCTGCAATACTATTGAAAGGCTTATCAGAATCAGCATTAATTTGTAAAACTGGTGCTGCTCTCCCACTTGTAAAATATACTTCAGTTGTGATGCATTTGCCGTTAGTAGAGCAATATCCAACATACCCTGGGCAATAGTTTTCTTTGTCGCATATCTGTTGGCATCCATGCCCTTCATCTAGTATTCAGAAATATAAAATAATAGAATTGGATTATTTTTATAATATTACTAATAAAATTTTTATATAGAAAGCTCAAATATTTTAAAACTTTTTTTAAAAATTCTTAACATTCCATACAAATTCAAATCTTATGCTCTGCAGATAGCACATAGTTTATCACAATGCCAAAATATTATAAAAACTATAATTGTAGGCTATTAAAATTTACTGCTATTGTTTTGACAGACAATCATTTTTGCTTCTAAACCTAATAGGGTAATTAATCAGCTATTTTCAAGAATTATGACATTTTAGCCTTTTTAATATAGAATAAATTAATTCAACTCACTTTAGTTAGGAAATATGGAAATATTGGAGTAATAACCACAAGAGCAAGATGACTAAAGGATATGACGTACCATGAAGTAGTAGTAGTAGCAGGTTTTACTTGCTGTTCAAAGTAATAATTGTGGATTCTAATTTTCCTTTCATTAAATAGTTGGAGTATTATATGAAAAAATATGAAAAAAGAATGTACGCTATCGATAGCACTTTAATATAGTATTAATGTAATCAAGCCAACTATGTTGCACGTGGTCACGATTTGGAGAAAAACAGTTAACAAATCTTGATTAGGGGTATTATGACAACGGTGGCGATCATCGTACTAGGTGATCATTATTCAAAGTATGTACATTACATTCAAAGCACAAACAAAACCATAGAAGTGCTAAAATCTTAGACGCAGTTGTTCGGCATACACGAGACCTGTATCTATTTTCTGTCCTGGCTTTATGACGAAACCACGGGATAGAACTTATTATCATAGTGGTTTACATCCTTCAGGGATCAAGCAATCATTTTGAAACAAACAAGAAAATATAAGTTGGAGTACCCAATGCGTGGGTAAAATCCACACTGATTTTTGAAAGTGTAACATGGCTGATGACAAAAGTCATAATTCTGGGACTACCAATCTATATATCTGTGTATATGTTTACATAATAAAGTGCTTTTCATAATTATAGTACCACCCTAATTTTTTGAATTTTAAAAAAAAGTACTTTTATAATAACAACAACAAAACATTTCATTATGTGTAGTGTTAATGTAAAAGAAAAAATAACAGTAAATTTTTCAAATTGTTACCGTCATTTTTACTTCAGTATAAAAATTAAGGTTTTTAGTCTTTGCATAATTTTAGCACCAGTCTCAGTTTTGTTAAATAAGAAGTTTTATTTACCAAAAATGTTGGTACTTAAAAATCAAGCCCTCCCTTAGAGCTTATTAAATTAAATATTCGATCTTTCATACTCTTATAAAGATTATTCAATATTTCTCCGTCTATTTTCCCCCATTCTTCGATTATTTTTAATTTCAAATCTTCAACACTGGTAAATTGTCTGTTATTTGAATATACATACTCTTCGGACAAGAATTCCCCAAACGTTTGCAATTATATTCATGTCAGATGAGCAAGCTGGCAACGATAAAACCTCAATAGATCCGTTACGAAAACATTCCATACTCTGTCTGCTAACATGAATTCTGGCATTGTCCTGTTGGAAAACATAATTTATTTCATTATTTTCTCTCAAGAAGGGGAGCAAACTACAGCTAAGAACAGTAATGCACTCTGTACTATACAATCGCGTAGATGGAAACTGAAGTTCAAGGCAACCACTTGAAGAAATAGCCATGAAATTACCTCCCCCAAAATTTCTTTTAGTAAAATACTTTGGTTCCTGTCTAAGGTCACACCAGTAGTATCGATAGCTATCTGGTCCATCTAAGTTCACTTTTTTTTTTATCAGAGAATATGATCTGATGACAAAAAATTTTATATTCATTGTTTGTTATTATTGAAAAATTATTCTTACATTTTCCCAATTCCTATCCATGTTAAATTTTGCAAATTCGCATCTTTCTCTTTTGTGCATAGAAAGTAAATGTGGAGCAACTTCCAATTTTGTCTTTCGATGTTATGATTGCGTTTAACTTTTCACCAGACGGTTAAAATGCTGACGCCCTGGTCAAGAACTTGAGAAATTTCACGGCAACTTTTTGATGCATCGGAAATCACCGTTGCGATTTTACGTTCGCTGTGCGCTGAAAGCTTTCTTGGGCGACACGTATGTTTCACCTTACCATATCCGTCTGCGTTTTCAGAAAATTAAAGACCATCTTGTGAGATCTTCCAATTTTTCTTGCGATGAAACGTTTTGAATGAGATTGGTCTTTTAAAACTAAAATCTGCCCCTTTCCTGCACCACTTAACATTTTCTTGGGCGGTATGTGTAATTAAATATTACCTTTATTATTACCAACAACAAAACAATAAAAAAATCAATTATTTTTCTTTCCCGCTTTTCAGAACTGATGGTGCTATAATTATGCAAAGACCAAAAACCTTATTTTTTATACTGAAGTAAAAATTACGGTAACAATTTAAAAAATTTACTGTTATTTTTTCTTTTACGTTAACACTACACATAATGAAATGTTTTGTTGTTGTTATTATAAATGTACTTTTTTAGAAATTCAAAAAATTAGGGTGGTGCTACGAGCCCTAACCACTATTAATTCGTACACCAGGTATTTTTGGTTGATATACCAATTTTTCAATATTTTGGACAATAATGTTGACAACGCCTTGAGAGTTACATTTTCTGAAAGGTAATAATATAATCTTTAATTTAATATAAAGTAAGTTTAACATATTCTATAATTGTATCGAAAACACGAACAACAGCAAAACTTCATTGTTTTTGGACCAAAACTATCTGACCACATTAATTTAGCAGGATGTGCGAATTCCTGCCAAAGCGGTTTGAAAAATTAAATTAGATATAAATGAGAATATACCGTTATAATAAAATTATAAAAATATTAGAAAACAAAAAAATGTTATTGCATACGTAACCACTATTAGTTCATACACGAAGCGCGTTTTCATTTATCAATATTCAAAATAACTTATTTTAGAGAATAATAATGACTGCGCCTTAAGAGTTACTGTTTCTGAAAGATAATTCTGTAATCTTTAAATTAATAAAATATATTTGTATATTTTGGGGTAAATATTTTGAAAACACATCCTGAAACCAGGTTCATTATTTTCATAAAACACTGTTTGACCACCATTAATTCGTACAGTGTATAATTAATAATTAATTAATTTTTGTGGTGCTTTTGGTAAATTATAACTAAGTGAAATGTACCGTTATAATAAAAATAAAGAAATGTTAGATGGTAGAAGTAAATAGTGAATTAGCAATGGTCAGATAATTTTGGTCTAAAAACAATGAAATTTTGCTTTAGTTTAGATTTTCAATAAATTTATCCAAACGTGTATAACTTATTTATTTATTAAAGATTATAAAATTTGCTTTCAGAAAATGTAACTCCCAAGGCACTGTCATTATTATTGTCCAAAATATGGAACTTTAAATATTGGCATATCAAACAAAATTGCGTGGTGTATGAATTAATAGTGGTTAGGGCTCGTATAATTATGAAAAGCACTTTATTTTACATCTTTTTTCGGACACAATCACCAACCAACATCTCTAGAGTTGAACGAATTATATATAAGGAACACAAGTGAAAGATTCATGCAGAATGAAATTCACATTCCCATGGTTGGATATTAATAACGAACATAATAGGAAGGTCAGACAGCGCAAATTCTAAAGAAATTGTGAGATTCTATTGTCAAAAGTTCCTTACACTAGACACAATATGTGCTCACAGAGGGTGTTGTTTCTACGCAACAACTAGCGGCAAACCTATTACAAAGAAATATTTTATTCAGTGTCATCATTCGTTTTATAATTTTATGAGAATTTTTACATACTTCCTCTTTATTAATAACAAAACTAATATAAATACTTACATATGTATATATGTATGTATACGTATACAAACTTATTGATTTTTTTGTAAAGTGCTAATAATAATTAAATCAATAAATTAAACAAAAAAGGAGAAAAAAATTAAAATCATTAATAAAAAAATTTGATGTGAAATTAAAAATATGTTTGAAAAACGAGTTAAGGCGCAAACTGTTTGAAATTTTCAAGATACGAACCTATTTAAAGATTTTCTAATGTACTTAGGTCTCGTTCTATGCGAATTCAAATTTGTGCGAATTCACTTTGAATTTGAAAAATCCGATTTTGACAAAATCCGTTTAATAGTGAAGTTCGTTGCAATTTGCAAAAGACAACAAATGTAAAAAAAGGATGGGAACAATAAAACATTTGTGAACAACATTTTGACGTAAATTTGCCGCTTTTTTCAGTAGGTATGTCCACAAAGCGTTAAAACTTAGCGGTAGAAAACGTTCCGCTTGCCGCTCTTATGGCTGTTAGACTCGTATATAACGAACTTCATAATTTGAATTAAAAAATTTATGAGGTGAAACTGCAAAAATATTCAATTTTGCTAAAATGATTTTTTTCATATCGACTTATTACTTTTTTATTTTCTATACCTACAATATATTCATAATTATTGCAACTTGAGCGTACATGTATTTATTTTTTATTTTTTAATTAAGACAAACTCAAACAGCTGTGTATTCAATAATTTGGTGTTAGACAATTCAAAAAAAACTTCGAAAACAGAAAAAGGACATATAAGAGAATGAAAAACCATTTATATCCTGAGCACTTTATGATTTGGACGCCACAATAATGTTCACAAAGTTAAATCTTCAACGATCAGGTGGAAGATACAAAGCAGCAGCATGCATTCGGATTGTTTTTCGGACAAAATTTTAATCTAATTCAGCGAATTGAAAAGAAGATGACGGTAACAGTATACAGGGATCTTTTAAGATCGGTTGTGATTCCTTTGATGAAATGGAATATGCATTTTTCTTGGACGTTTCAGCACGCAAACGGTTTCAAGCATATTGCAAAGTTGAGGAAAATAAATTAACGTTATGTCATAAACCATCCATCGCCCTCTGATCGCAATCCAGTAGAGAACTTATGAAAGAAATTTTTCAGACCTAATAGTCTTCCACAAAGTTCCGATATGATGTCAAGTATGTATTTATAGAATCATTTTGATAAGCGGCACCAAATATGAAGAGATAACACAAAAAACTGGTATATTCAATACCAAATAACTTAAGAGTTATTCTACTAAATGGTAGATATAACACTTTAATAAAATAAGCTTTTGAATTTTAAATTTTCTCTTTTCTTTTTGGGAGTACTTACACCTTTACAGAGCAAAAATATACAATCTCCAGAAATATTACCTTTTTTCGTTTTTATTTTTTTGAATACATTAATAATTTTTTGTTTTATTATAAAAAAGAAATAAATAAGTAATATAAATATAAAAAGGATCAATTATTTTTTGTTTAAAATCCATAAATATGTTAATAGAAATTAGGATAACTAGACTTATGCTGTGCACTGTTTGTAAACATGCTCATACTAGCGTTTTTGAAGGTTTTTGTAATGTTTTTTCTTGCTCTGTAATATGTGAACTGAAATCTAGAAATGTTCTAAAAAATATGAAAAATATTTTTTTATTTTTGGTAAATAGGTGGTTACCATTAAACAATAACTATGTTTGCCAACTGAAATGAATCAATCAAGAAATAAGAAAACATTTAACATACATCCGACATACATAAATGAACGCTTGTCCTATGTTTTATATTATCTATCTTAATAATTTTTTTGTGTAAATTTGTTTTTTTGTTTGTTTCAAATTAACACACCCTATTTTAAAATGAGTGATAGTTGTAGTACAGGTACTAGTTAAAATATAATGTTACACACAAAATAGAAAATGGGATACATTGTAAATACAACATATACAGTGTTGGTCAAAAGTGAATCAAGGAGTTCTTAAAAATAAAACTTTGTTCAGTTCTATTGAAAAATTATTATAAATTACATTATTCTATATATATTGTATTTATAAATTAAGATTTAAGATTTTAAGTAATATAAATACCTGCGTAGCACGGATTCAATCAAAGTAAATAAAACTCTTTGAGTAATTCCATTCCAAAGAATTTATACCAGCCGGAAAAGATCGCCAGTTCTTTTCCAGTTATAACGCTTAAATGGTCGATTTTTCTGTGGGGTTGATATCTGTCAACTGCCTTCACTACTTTAAGACTTTCGTTTTATTTCCAACAAGTTGTAGTTGTGTATTTGATTTCGATATTATGTTGATTTCGACAATCATATTACGATGATGTGTAAAATCTCTCTGCACATAAAAGGGTGCATTGATACATTAACTAACTGTGGTGGATCATTACCTCGGCGAGAAAAATATTCCCAGATTATTGTATTACTTTCTCTGTGTTTTACAGTACCTTCGCTTTAAAAAAATTGAGAACCTATTGGTCTGAAGTTTTAAATTTGACTTAAGATACATATACGAAATAATAGTAAATTTGCTCTATTTGAGTCACTGATTCACCGTTAAATAAAAATTCCGTCACCATTTTCTCCTTTTACATCCACTGCATATTTTTTCTTTGAATTATTTACAAATAAACATTCCCTCCAAAAACCCACATTTTCTTCCAAATTGATCTTAAAGTAGCAAAACGATAATTAATAATAATAATACAAAAAAAATTTTCTTTCAATTATGTAACTCAAAATATTCAAGGTTAAGTGTTCTAGTTTTACCGCGGTATATTTTCATTTATTGTTACAATGAAATATACAGTCAAAGAAAAAAGTCTACATACACCACCGTATGTAGACTTTCTTCCTGCTGGTTTTTTCCAAATTGAAGAAGATGTTATAGAGTTATTAAAGGCATTTACAATTAAGAATGTTTGAAGAAAAAATATATAAAAATCAGCGGGATAAAATTCTACATACAGTGATGTATCTAGACTTTTTTCTTTGACTGTAAATTCTTTTCATTTTTAAAAGTACAGTGTGTATTCTCACTAAAATAAAAACAATAGTTATGTAATCACAACTATTTTTATGTTTATATCTTTATAAGTGCTTCAGTTTTATTTTGTAAAAAAAATATAACGATAAAAAGACTTCAATGAATAACTACATATGTATGTAAAGTATTTGTTTGTCCTTTAAAAATAAATTTAAAAATTGTATTATTAACAAATTAAGAAAAGTTGAAGTATTGAATTAAATTTAAAAAAAAAGAACAAAATAAATTTCAAGAAATCAATCAATGCTCGTAACACCGATCCCAAGAATTAAAATATAATTTTCTAATATTTTATGAAAATAATCATACTTTGTAAAAAGTTGTGCTAATAAGATTTATAGAGTTTAGAAGCAGCATTATTAGCATTTATTTAATTAAAGTTCCAGTTAAAAAAAACCCAAAATTATCCGCCCGTAGTCTTCTACTTTTCATTCATTAATTTTCTCATTCGTTAAATGAATCAAACCACAGTAATAGTCGTATTTATTTTCGATATTGTATTTTTTATAATAATTTTAAGTGTTGCTTACTCAGTTATACAAACAATTATGATTGTTTCTAAATCGAGTTCGTTACTTATGTCCTTGAATTCCTTGTTTTCATAATAAAACCATTTTAAAGTTTTAATCGATCTTTGTGATATAAATTTTTAATATGTTTTTATCTCTGGAATTATGCTGTACGTAAATTTAATTGCATCACAGAATTTTTTATTTTTCAATTCATGTCAGTGCAGCCCTTGCGCTGACCAACTTCTTCATTTTCCCTGATTTTGGTGGAACTTGGTTAGTACAGGGACTGCGTTCACCCGTGGCATCACAACGGGCCGCTATGCGTGCTCAAGTGAGCTTTGTGATATCAGAGCTACCACTCCGACCTAACCTAACCTAATCAATTCATGTTACAAAAACTAATGAAAACTACTTTTTCTCGAAAGAGTGTCTTTCGCAGTCATTACAAGTCAATTTAAGTCAATTTTTTTACTCAAATAGTACCAATATTGTATTTTATCGTTTCATATCTGTGAATGAATTTTTTGAAGTCGCCGTAGTCTAGGACCTGGGGTGTTGACTTATTAGACTTGACGCTGAGGTTCAAACCCTAGACCATACCTCTTGAACAAAACAAAATACGAAAATATATTTTTTCGGCGACTTCCTCTCAGCAGATTTCTGGCAAATACACTGAGAGTAGACAAAAATTGTCTTCAAAAGTTTTTCAAAAATCTGTTCTTCGGAGTCGACATTAAACTGCAGGTCCCGTGGTATTGGATGAAATTAACGGACACAATATGGGTGGTGTGCGAAGCTAGGTAGTAATCCCTACTGAAGGATTGTAACAACGAATTAAGCAAATAAGTTAAGAATTAATTTCTTACGTATTGCAATTGGTTTAATGTCAATTTCCCTGTAGTCTTACACATGTTCATGCTCAAATGTTCGTTCCTTTAGTTTCTATTATTATTTTTCTATTTGTTTGTACAATTGTAAAAAGGAGTAGTGTTCCTTGTTATTCATATATACTCGTATGAATGTATGTAGTAAATATGTGTATTTTATTTTTTACGTTCATTTTTCCCACATTGGTTAGTTAAGGTAGTATTCTCTAAAACGGAGATGCTGAGACTTTAAAAGGCATTTCAGTTTTTCCGTTCTAGGTTTGCAATATTAAAATGGTACTGAAATCTTATCAAATAATTTGAAGATAAAAGCACAAAACACTAAATTTTGTTCAGATTTGGTATTTAATTGGTTAGAAGATGTGAAGCGATTAAAAAATGTACTTCTTGCAGCGTTAAATATACAAAAAGTACCAAGTAATTGTTAATTTTGTACTTTTTAAAATATTTTCAAATGCATTCATAATTTTATTGCAAATTGTAAATGAAATGCATAACAGTCGTGTTACTTCGTCTCCGTATCCCCTTCATCCAAAGTATTAAAATTAACAAAGACGAATAATGTATGCAAAAATCTTTGTTGTGATGATGTTTATTGATTAAATAACGTCTGTTTTTCAAAGCTTTTGAATCTTAAATTTTATTCCAAGCAAAGATCCAAAAAGGCATACACAAAGCCAATGAGTATGAGTAATTCACTTTTGTTGTAAGTATTTTTAATGTTATTCCTTTCCAAAATCTTTTGATGTGTTATATATACATATGTATATATGTATGTACAAATACAAATGTATGTAGTTATTAAACTTTAATTTTTTTGTCTTAATTTTGAAGTTGGCTTAGATTTGCTTCATTGCAATACAATACAACAATTTTGTTTTATTTCAAATAATTAAAAAAAAATAATAATAATAATAACAACAGTTGGGAAATAAACAGATAAATTGAGAATATGTATGAATATACATACATACATACTTGGTATTTGAATTAATATTTTACCTCTGTCTCATTGTTCATCGTTCCATTGACACTTTGTACTATTTGGGCCATATTTGAGATGATCAAATTCAAACTTGAAATTTGTCCATAAGATTAGAAATCTATTTGAAAATAATTTTCGCCTCATAAACGTCTTTGTTGAAGTCAAGTTATTGTATTTATCTTTTGTCTTCCTTCTCTATTGTATACACTTTAATGAAGAACGCTTATTTTGTATGTGCATGAATTTCCGTACATTGATACATATGTATGTACATCTAAATGTTTACTTTCATTAAAATAATTAAGTTTTAATGTCTTCTTTTTGTTTTCATTCAACTTTTGGGTCTGTCTCTATGACAACACGTCGGTCGCATGCGATTTGTTTCAAACAACACAACTTAACGATTTAACAACTGAACATTTACTAACTGAAACTAAAACTGAAATGCAGGAAAGAGAATAAAAATAAATTTTATTTTGTTTACGCCATCATTTTGTAGATACAACAGCAAGTCGGTTGTGTATATCAGTTGTATGATTTTAAAATGATATTATGATACGGACAGCTGTATTCAACTAAATAGAATCATTCAAGTGGAACTATGTAAATGAAGTTCAAAAAGTGAAATATTTCTAGGACTTAATAAAGATGAGAAATTACAAAAATTGTACAGTTACTTTGTGCACTGTGCATTTGTGTGAATTTTTTAAGACTGAAATATGTTGTTGTACTGTTATTAATCTAAGCACTATTCGGATTACTATCTCTTATAAAAGTATAGGCTTGCTATTAAAATCATAATAGTAACTTGGCTGTCAGTAGTCGTCGTATATAACATTTCACAGCCTTTTACACTCATACACGACACTTTGCTGAAATATTTCTGATAGGTTTTACATCTTATCGAAGAGTTTTAGATCGATGTTATTTGTTAAAAGATTTTAGCAATGCAATGAAAGAAAAATTAACAATAATCTGTTGTCCATATTTTGTCAGAAATTTAAATTTACACAGGCCCACAAAAGTATACATACGATTAACAAATTTCACAAATTTCTGAATGCAATGCAAAAGACCGTCTTAAAATCGAGCAAAGTTGTCAGACAATTATAAAGATTTTCAACGAAAACGGATTGGTTAAAAAATTTCTGAAATTTGTTAACCGTATGTATACTTTTGTGACCCTGTGTACATATTTTACAGATAAATACAAGTTAGCCTGGCCATGAATTAATGACAACATAAAAGTTAATTCATTAAAGTAAAGCTCGCTTCATAAAATAATCTTAGTATTTGGTGGAAAATCCTTCATTTCCTGGGAAAAAATCCAATTAAGGCCATACAACGTTTCTTAGTTGTATAGTGAATTCGCTAAAAAGTGAGTATCCAGAAACGTGGGCACTACAGACACATGAACACTTTTTTACAGTGACTATTCGAAAAGTCGCCGTAGTCTAGTAGGTAGTGTGTTGGCTTATTAGACGTAAAGCCAGGGTTTGAGCCTCAAGCCAGACATAAAAAAAATACAAAAATTATTTCTTTGGCGATTTCCTCTCAGCAGATTTCTGGCAAAAACTCTGAGTGTAAATAAAACTGCCATGAAAAGTTTCTCAAAAAAATCTGTCGTTCGGAGTCGACTTTAAACTGTAGGTCCCGCCACTTATGTATAAAATTAACACACACAACATAAGTGGTGTGAGAAACTAGGTCAATAATCCTGACTGAAGGGTTGTAATGACCAATTATGTATGTATGTATTCGAAAACATGAAAAAAGTTGAAAGCTCTAAAGGGTGAATTTAATTTCAAGGAATTTTTTGTTTATATTCACCCCTATCATGATATTTTCGATATGGATGATTAAATGTATACTTTTTGGGAATCCCCGCATAAAACTGATCATCTCTTTGTTTTGACTTAGTTTATCAGAGACCTAATCGGAACGTTAACAAAATCGAAAACATGAACACACTCTGCAAATATTAGCTCATGTTTCTGCGAGTTCACTTTATTAAGGCCCCGGGATTGTTCTGGCAACTGCAGAACAATGATAATTTTTTTTTTCTAAGCAACTCTTCAATAGACGTTAAATGTTCTTGGTAGTATATTTCTGTAAATGTACTGGTCCGTTTTAGTGGCAATATTGCCCAACCATGCCTTTGCCACCACCATGCTTGACCGTTTTAAGTATGTACTTTTCATCAAAACCGAAATGTCAAAACTTCAACTATTCGCTCTGTTCACGCTCTGTATACCCTAACCCCTCTTACCCTCATACTAACCCTACCCTTTAACCCGTCTAAACACGCTCCAAAGTATATTTTTCACAACGTCATTGGCTTATTGTGGTATTCTCTTAAAAACGCTAGACGGGAATTTTTTGATACAAGTGGTTTACGTTGTGTAATAAACCCATGTAAGTCTTTTTTCATTCAGAGGTCTTCTTATTGTCCTGGACACAATCCGATGAAATTTCATTTTTAATTTTACGTTAAGAGCTCTTAACGGAATCTATAAATTAGAGTGTTCTCCCTGTGTTTAGTTTTTCGGGCTGCAGGATGCTGTTTGACATTTTTGGTGGTACTATGTAGCTTTATGTGTTTCAGTGTTTGGAAACTTCCAATACTGTTTTTCATTAGTATTTATTGGATGGATCAGTTTCCACTCGGAATCCGAACTCCAATTACCTCTGGCCATTTATAATCTTTAGCTTCAAAAAAACAATAAAAAAAAAACATTTAATTTGATATTGTAGAAATCTTAAATTCGTAGCCACCACTGTATGTGGCATATTTTTTATTTGAGTTGAATGCTAAAATGTTGTGATGACTCCTTGGACGCTTATGGTGGGTATTAAGTCTCGCTTTGTATCTCTCGTAATAGTTTCGTAAATCATGTTTGACCAAATTCATTTTAACATCGTATCGATTGTTTGGTTAGAAACATGCCATGAAGCTTCAATAGTTTGTCATAAGGTTTTTCCATGAAACCGTTGAATTGTCCCAATGTTAGAATACTTGGTAGTTCTTCAAAGCTCTTATAAATACTATTAAAATAAAATTAATAAATTTTAATTAAAAAAGGGTTTGTATAGTCTCTTTTTCGAATAGGTTTTTAGATATTGACAACTCTTCAACTTCTTTCTACTTAAGCATTTTAGTTCAATTGTTTTGTCGTTTGATTTACTCAAATTATATCATAAACTATTTTATTTATCCTTTTTTTTAATGAATTTTTGAAAGATTTATTTTATTACTTACTAAACATAGGTATTTACATATGTATGTATATGTATATGTATATATGTCCTGTGTTTTATTTCTTCTGGCAGATTTTTCTTTTGACGAGTTTCAAGTACAATGTTTATTAATTTTTTCCCCTTCATCTTTTTTTTATTGAATATTCAATTAAATATTTAACTAGCAACAAATAGTGATCAAATCTTAAAAAAACAGAAAGAAACATTTGTATTATTTATTGTTTCATATAATTACTTAAAATATTGCAATGTTATTTAATAGTCCGCAAATGTCACCTTCTGCCAAATTGTAGAAAGTATGGTCGTTACAATCGACAAGCTGGAATACAAAAATTAATAGAAAAAAATGGGACGACTGGCTCAATGCAAAACATAATAACACGGTCTGGACGATCGTATCATTCGTCACGATGTGAATAGTTTCGCTGAAAAAAAAGAATTGCTCAGACAGCTCATTTCTGATTAAATAGGGATTTACACAAACTAATTTTCCCCATTTGGGCATTTTATAATGGTATATCTTTTTGTTCTACTCCTATGTACAAATGTTTGGTTCACATTTTGATCTGGTGGTGGGACTAAGTCACCTTTCTTACCGTCAATTGGATACGTTGACATTTTTGGTTCCAATTGTTTATTCTATGGGATATTTGATGATGTTGTGGTATCAGTAAGACTGGTGCGACTAACTAAACTCCTAGGGTTACCTTAAAGATAGTGTTTATTTAAATAATTCAATAATATAAAATAGTATAAATAATAATTTTATACTATTTTTTATAACTATTTAAACAAGAAAATAAGACGACCTATTGTCTTACCACAGGACTAATTTAAATTTAAATGTTAATAAAAATTTTAAAATAAAAATACGTTCTTTTTTTTTGAAAATACATAACTGCAGTTACTTATCAACAATTTTTTCATTTTACTTACTTTTTTATCATTGCATGAACAGGTACTAAGCGACCGTTTTAGGATAAACACTGAAGCACAACACTGATATATTTTGTTTACAGCTGTAAATTTATAATGGGAAACGCACATCAGACGGTACACCATATGGCGTGTGAGTGATCGACTTGAAGATCAAATCTATATCGAAGATATTTGTTCACTAGCCCATAACTTTTTTATACGACGTGTCAATGGTGAACTTCATATCCATAGCCGTAGGATATAGGTTATAACAACTCATATAGAAATGCATATTTGAATCTGTACGGTTGTGCAAAAATTATAGGGAATAGTGCTAGATCATTAAAGTATTGACTCAATTAGGAATAAAAAAAATGGAATTTCATTAAAATTAGCCACGCCCACCGTCCAACGCTGCTACAATTTAAATAAAATGTTTAATGTATAAAATTTAAGTTTATGTTAATCAAAATTTTACGTAACTTCTATCTAATTTTTCTCAGACAAAATATTACTTTTCTAAAACAAATTATAGGTTTATCTTAAACAAACACAGCATCATTTCATTTTCGAAAAGTAATTGTCAAAAATTTGACTTTTAGTCATTAAAATACCGCTCTGCAGTGTGGAAATTACCTTAAATACTTCTAAGCTCCGATTTTTCTCGTCTAACGTAAGGTCCACGCTTCTTGAAATTATGCTACAAGTGTCAATATTATAAATATTTAGTAACCTATGGAATTATACTGCAAAATATTCCTCTACTGTAAAGATTTATTAATCGATATTTGCGAAAAAATTTAAGAATTAAATTTTCAACATACACCTTTGGCAAAGAACGAGCGGAACCCAATTCTATAAGAAATCACAGAGAGACGATCTCAGGTGATCGAGGTAAACGAATTGTGTTACTTCTATACCTATATACTATATGGATGGTGATTTGCTATTAAGAAAAACCAATAGATTTCATGGTGGACAAAATACTAGAATGCACCTTAAACAAAATTGTTGTGATTTAATTTGCTTTATTGTCAGCACAAATTATAAATTGATTATATTTGCTCCTGCGATACAATTACTACCACAAGACTTCAAGGTATTCCGTGAAGGACCTTTAGAAAATTTCGAGAAAAAGTAACTCAGTAATATTTTAAGTGATAGTTTTCTTTTCTATTCCGCCATTCAACATTATTACATTGTGTATATACATACATACATACTATTTGCGTAATTTCAACCTGTAACCACAAATTAAACAAATAAATTTTATTTTATTTCACATCGATGTATGAAATCTTATATTTTTTAATTATAAATCCACTTGTAGTTTTAAGTAGAGACAATGTGCCTAAATGCTATTTTGGTTAAGGAATTTTATTTTGAAATTCTATTGTATTAGAATATACAAATAAAGCACAAGCACAGAGTTTCGAATATTTTGTGTCTTCCTTATAAACATTATAATTAATATTAAACATGTTCAAGTTTTTTTTTTCCAATAGCTTACTTAGATTAGACGCTGTTAGCTTCTTTTTTACATGATCAGACAAGGTTTTATAAATAACTAAATCAGTAGTACTCTTTTGTTGCTTAAAATCTCTCAGAAACATGAAAATTGAATGAAAATACAATTAGGGTAAATTAAAAAGTAAAAAAAAAGAAGGAAATACAAGCATTTTATAATAAATAATAGTAAGTATAATTGCTCTAAAAAGTCTTTTTATGCACAGCTCGTTGACCTTCTTCTTCATATTCTCTTTTAGAAATCCACATTTTCTTGAAAGTATCGAGCGAAGCTAAAATAGAACCACCCATCCACGTTGAATAAAGCCGTTCCTGAGGAGCAGCAATCTGTAAAATTATGGTTCAAAAAAGTAATTAGTATTTGTATTGTTTGTTTTTTAATGCAATCGAATTTACTCTAATTTTGAGATCCTTAGATGAATGCTTTCTCAATTCTGATAACAAGCGATCGCCAAAACCTTTAAAGAGTGTAGAGCCACCCGATAAAACGATATTTTGATATAACATCTTTCTGAGATCCATGTCAGATTTTTCAATAGCATACATTAAAACATCATGAATACCTTCACATTCTTCGCCCAATAAATCGGGTCTGAACAAAACTTCTGGAGCACGGAAACGAGCTTGGCCAATCTGTAAAAGTCCATTCTGAATATTTGCTCATGTTGTGTTGAATTGATAGTTACCTCTAATGTTTTGCCGTCCGGTAGTGTATATGCAAACTTTTCGGTCTCCACTGATTCCTCCTTTTGTGGGTTTGTAGCTAAATAGCATACTTTCTCTTTAATAGAACGAACAATTTCAAATTCAGCTGTTGAACGGAAATTAAAACCTTCTCTACGAATAAGTGTCTTTAGGTAACGCGAAACGTCTCGACCAGCAATATCTACACGCATAATGCTATGGGGCATAGCAAATCCCTCATAAATAGGAACAGCATGTGTAACTCCATCGCCCGAGTCCAAAACAACGCCAGTAACACGACCAGTGGCATATCTTTTAGCAAAAAAAAAATATACACATATTGAAATTAAATAAATATTACTGCTTAATTTATTACAACACTTACAAACTTAATACGGCTTGCATTGAAACAAACAAAGCAGGAGCGTTAATACCTTCAAAAAAGAATTCGGCTGCCTTTTCACGATTTCTACGTGGATTTAAAGGGGCTTCTGTCAGCAATACTGGATGTTCATCGGTACATGTTGATAATTGTTCCTAAGATACAATGTAAACAAATGACGATAGTAATATAATTAGAATTCATAGATGCTATAAAAGGTAATAACTTTACTGTTTCAAATATTCGAAACTATTTTCTTATTTTAAATGCCTTACATCTTCTAAAAGTAAGTAATTTTTTTGAAATTTCAAGGCTGATTTTTTTTTTGAAATTGCTTTTCATTAAATTTAATCCAATGGCAAGATGAATTTACTTATAAGGGGTGAGCAATTCTACAACAAACCAAAAACAACAGGCAAATTTGTTTTTTTCTCTTGCTGGCTAAGACTATCAAAATCACATGATTGAAAATTCATCACGAAGACAAATTTATATAAAAAAAATAAATAAATAAAAACAAAGAAATTGATTTTCAAACTAAATATTCATTTATATTAATTATAAATTTTTTTTTAATTTAAATTTAAAAATTTAAATTGTCAAAATGTAAACATAAACAAACAATAATTTGACAGCCTCAACCTCCACATTTTAACAGTTGAAATTTTTAAATTTTACGTCAGACATGCCTTACACTAATGGAGTAACAGTCGCATTTATTTCTTCAAATATCTCACCAATTGAAGCTTAAAACCTAATACAACATCAATTAAATGAGGTGCAAGTTGGTTAATGACCTGGAATATTAAAGTAAATGAGCAAAAATCTACTCATGTAACGTTTACGTTAAAGAAAGGAGATTGTCCAAATATTACCCTCAATGGGTCGATTATTCAAAAAAGTAATTCTGTGAATTATTTAGGAATATGTTTAGACAGAAGACTTACGTGGGAAGATCATGTTAAAAGCAAAAGAACACAAGTTGATAATAAACTAAAAAAAATTTATTGGCTTCTTGGTCGTAAATCTAAATTGAGTTTAGAAAATAAAATTCTTATTTATAAAACTATTTGAAAGCCTGTATGGACCGGACCTATGGCATTCAACTGTGGGGAACTACAAGCAATTCAAATATTGAAATTATTCAAAGATTTCAATCTAAAACATTAAGAATGATGGCAAACGCACCATGGTTTGTTACTAATAACGCCTTAAATTAAATTAATTTAAATTTTTTAAAAAAATGCATGTCAGTGAACAAACGAAAAAAAAAAAAACAGTTTTTCCAATGAGAAGGCCAAAAATGCTATGCTTGCGAGTCCTTGCACAATGCTATGCTATATACACATTTATATTGTATGTATACAATTTTATTATTAGTTTCATAATTTGTAATTAATAAAAATGAATATTTAGTATGAATATTTGGTTTGTTGTAGATTTGCTCACATCTTATAAGTACATTCACCATGATTAATTCGAAATTTGATTTTCACCGGCATAAATATGTTACTAAATAGGCTTTTTGTTCCTATAAAAGGTAACATAGGTATCTTTAAAGAATACATATATTTTCTTGGTGGACACAAATACGAACGATCTACATAGTTATCATAAAGAGTGAATTGGAAAATTAAAATGTAAAAAAAAAACATTTCGATAGTTTTAAAATCATAGTGGGTGTGACATAAATTTCGGTACAAATTTTGCGAAGGGCGTAACAGTATATGTTTTATGCCACTTATTTTTTTTTATAAATATGGTACTTGTTTAATGTTAAACTTGGTAATTTTCAATTGTTGTAATAGAACATTTTGAACTTTGTTCTAATACAAATAGAATTGGAAACATGAATTGAGTCAATTGAAAACCTATCATAGAAGGCTTTAAAATACTTTTTTTCTTACATTACGTTCACGATAGCCTAAACCAAAATAGACAAAAGATTTTGAGCAAACTTTAGTCTGAAATAATAAGAAACTGTATCAAATATTTATTACGATACAATGAAATTTTTATTTTAATGACATATTCATTAGTTTGTTATACGAAAAACTTCTCAACTACTTTGCTGTTTGGCGTCAAGGTTAGGGTTTTCGACAATTATTCATTTATATTGATGGTAAATTTATAAATCCTATATTTTACTCCGAACGAACCGGAAATCATGAACTGTTTTCTGTTCTTTAATTCGTACACAAATCTAATAAATAATAAAAAATATAAATCGATTTCTAATCGTTTTGGATTATTCTATTACATTCTGTAAAAATTTGAAAAATGCCAACAAATTTGGTATAATGCAAAGGATCAGAAAAGTAAATAAATATTCATTGTAATAAGATGTTAAGAGAAAAAACTTCTTAGTTAAAGAATGTAGAGTAAGGAAAACAATTACATAATTTTAATTTGCTAATTTCCATATTTTCATTGCTAAATATATATATATTTTATTGAAGAAAAAAGAGAAAGCTTCTTTGTCGAATTAGTGCCAGTATTGGCTTTGCTGATAATATGCCGTGAAATTGAAATTATGATTTTTCCTTTTAAACAAATACTATTTAAACTATTCCTGACCTATATTTTTATGTAATATAGAACATTTTTACACATTTAATTTGTTTTCACTTTTAAATAAGTAAACTAACATTGTAGAAAGGAAATTTCGATCGTGAAGGTGATTTTATGAGAAAGTAGCGAGTTTACATGCTAGCAACAAATTAAACTTACTTTGCTGTAAATATAACCCCAAATATGCTCCATGTCGTTCCAATCGGTAACAATACCATGCTCCATTGGATAGCGTATGCTTAACAAACCGCGATGCTCTTCAGCTTTTGGTCCTACGAATAAATCGCCTTCTAAAGCTCCAGCCATAACGCGAACATGTTTTGGGCGACCAACACTGCAAATAATGGCAGAAATATTTTATTTGTTATAAAAATATTACGAGCTTGTGCTAGACTTACTAATTTGGAAATCGGCACTTTGGAATGTGCTCACCGGCAAATCCAGCCTTTATCATACCAGAACCCTAAATAACAAAAAAAAAAAAAAAAGAAAAAAAATAGGAAATGAAATTGAAAAATGATTTTTAATTTTCAAAACTTATTTAAAAATTAAAATATTTTAAAGCATTTTTCATATACATATTTTAGCAGCAATAAAATGAAAACGATTATAACACCAGAAGTCGACATGTTACTCGTGTCTCGAAGCTCGAGTAATCAAAGAAAATCTATAATGAATTTTGCTCCAAGAATCGGATTGTCTGTTGTTGATTATGGTCGCTCTGGAGAAATTGATAATTTCTATATAAGTTGTCAAAATTTTCGAGATTACTACCGCGATCCCTATAACAAATTACCACGTCCAATTGAGTTCAAAAGATTTTTCGGCAAATGCGGTAATCGTTGTCCTGATAGAAACACTGAACTTTTGTTCAAACCAACCCAGTGGGTACGTGAGAAGCAACCAATTATTTATCCATTGAATTATGGTCGAAATTTAACATTAGATGAGGGAATTCGTTTAGGTGGTCAGTACGATCCTGGTTCATGTATCAAATATAAACGATAGAAAAATATTGATTTGAAATAAAAATCCATCTTGAAACTTGGCTTTAACAATTGTCGTAATCGTTTTATTACCACCCAATTTTATTTTAATAATGGGTTTAGTCATCAACGCATAGTGTTGTTGGTAGTCTTATTAGGATTTAACCATACAAAAAGCCAACAAAACGATATTGGATGGAATTGAGGGGGGCCAGCGCGGCAGCAAAGGCAGGTGATGTCACTGTCATTTCCAAATGTACCGCACCTCTTATAATTTTCTTTTCTAAATATCGTTAAGGGGACTAAATGCATTTATTTTTTCACTTACATTATCAATTACAACAGGCTGGTTATAGGGTTCCATGTTTGTGCGTTTTTAACAACTTGGTCAACAAGAAATGGCTTAGAAATTAGCTCGGCTAAATAAATTTCTACTTGAAAATTTTGCACAAACTCTTTTTGATGTTCTTCTTTGTTTTTTTGATTTGCCTCAACAGTGGTAGTCATTCGCAATAGTAAGGAGACATATACGAAATCTCGTCGTTATAAATCTACATACACTGGAAAATATTTTCTGTGCCAGAATGAGCATTACGGATTTTTATTTACCTGTACGTAAATATATGCAATATTTGAATATTTGCGATAAGTGTATGTACTCTTTTTAGAATTAATATATTTTATTAATTTATTTTTTATTTTATTCATTTATTATAATTAACATAACACAACCAGATTTTAATCTTATAAGTTATAGTTATTTATAAATTTATTTATTTTAAACCAATAACTTAAACATTTAAAAGACCATTTTATTCACAATAAATATGTGTAATTTATTATTAAATTAAACATCACATTTTGTAAATATTAAGAATTCACAATAACAATATTAATTGTGAATTAATTAGTTTGAGTTCAATTTAGCTTGTTTACATTTTTAGTTTTTGTTATTTTTTCTTTCATTTATTATAATTTCTTTATAAACTTTTGTAATTATTTTGTTTTCGAATACAAGCATGGCAGCGGCAACAAATGCCATAGGAGCAAACATTAAAGGTAATGACGTCCAACACACACCACCTCCGCCGCCAGCTGGTCTAAGAGCTTTAATAGATATGCTGCAGATTGTCTATCCTGATCAACCAAATCCCTTACAAGTGACAACTCTTCTCAAGTATTGGTTGGGAGGACAAGATCCTTTAGATTATATAAGTATGTACAATAATCGGGGTGATGCTGCCAAGGGAATACCACCTCACTGGCATTATGTTAGTTTTGGGCTGAGTGATCTGCATGGTGATGGTCGAGTGCATGCTCTAGAAAATGATAAATTAGAATTGAACAAGCGCTCTGGAATGGGGTTTGAGTTAACTTTTAGATTGCAGAAAACCCAGGAAGAGTTAAGAGAAGAAAGTCTCGGTAAAAAAATGAGACCACCAACTTGGCCGGCTAATCTTTTGCAATCTATTGCGCGTTATTGTTTCCAAACTGGCAACAATTTGTGTTTCGGCGATAACATCCCCTGGCGTAAAAGTCTTGATGGCAAAAATAATTCTCGTTTGCAAAATATTCTTATAGCCCAAGATGCCCAGTTAGAGATTCTAGAGACACCTTTCGGTATGGTGGAATTTTGCCAAATAGTTGGTGTCACAGATGAAGAACTCGAGCAAGCCTCTAGATGGAATGGCCGTGGTGTTTTGAATTATTTAAGGCAAGATATTCAAACTGGAGGCGAATGGTTGGTGACAAATATGGAAAGAAACTTAAGTGTGTTTGAACTATTTCCCGAAAGATTAGTTTCTCTTCAAGATGATCTTGAGAAGCAGGGATCTGACTTGGCTGGTGTTAATAGTGAATTTACTTTTCGTGAAGTATCACGCCCAAAGATGGCTTCTCAGGAAGAAATTAAGCAAGAAATAGATTTCCAGACTCTAAATGCTCAATGCATGGTCGACGAATATAATCGCAACATCCAGCAGCAGGATATTCAGCAAATAAAAAGGGAAGAAGCATCCGCCGCATTTCCTGCATCAATGTCAATGAGTAGTAGTTCATTGCACAAATCATGTCCTTTAGATTATCAACCACAGGCTCCAGATTCTATTTCATTAGATGGGATCGAAATAACTTTAGCTCCATATGCTGCGAAATATTTATTGTTGGCCATCAAGGATCGCATCCGGCATGGTCGTCACTTTACTTTTAAGGCACAGCATTTGGCTCTAACGTTGGTAGCTGAATCGGTAACAGGTGCATCCGTTACAAAAACTTCTCCGTACGGCATTATTGGCTATTGGATACAGGTTCTAATTCCGGACGATCTAGTCACACGAATGATGGCCGATTTTCAAAGTGCTAACTTGGACGGCAGATCTGAAGTTCAGCAACGCTTAGAATTTGAATGGCCAGATAAACATTTGAAACTTATAATTGACCAACCTAGTGTACATATGGTACCACCAACTCCCATGAATATGTAATATAATAAATATACATAAGTATTTAGTAAGTCTTTATTAGTAAGTGCTTCCATTTCGAATAATATATATAGTATTTTAAATTAAAAATTATAATTAAGGATTGAGATCTAGAACAACTATGTTAAAATATTTTTATACTTACGTATGTATGTTTTTATCATCAGTTAAATGTAACTTAACTATATAATGATATATATTATTTAATTTAATTATAATTCATTTTTGAAATTTAAAGCCTCTGTCGCCAAAATTTAAAATGTGAATGTTTTTTTTTATATTTAAAACATGTAGGAATAGCAGTTAATAAATTTCAAAGACAGAAATTTTTACATATCATTGCCACGATGACATGTAAATTGTTGCAAAGTGTTCTTTCAAAGCTGAGGTAGCTTAGGCATTTGTGGGAAAAATAAAGACAATCATAGAGGTGTTTTTCCTACAGCCAATTCATGAGAGCGTAATGGGTAATAATAATGCAGACTGACGGGTGACAGGTCTTTCTACTTCAAAGGATCTCGCATTAGTAGACAATTGGAAATCTATAAAGTGATAGGGATCCGACCGGTCCACCGCTCGAACAGTGAAGTAGATCAAGTAGCTATCAGCAACAAGTGATTCAGTAAGTTTTTGGACGGACGTGCGGACATAACAATCTACTATGAATCATGTCGCAACAAGACTATGTACTTGACGATAAGAATGCTTACAAAAAATTGAGGCCACTAATAAGCCTTTCAAGACGCCTGGTAATGGAACCTTAAATTATTGAAAAAAAATTTGTCGACTTTACCAAATATCAAAACTGAAGTGTTTAAGGGAACATATCTAGCAACCTGAATGCAAGGATCTATTATTATTATTATTATTTATTACACGAAAGTCTGGAAGGTTATCAGATGAAAAAAGGTTCTGAAGAAAATAACGCTTTCTATATAGACTCGTTACTCCAATGGTAACAGGCGTGGCTTTCGTGAGAATCTACTCGGTGTTAAGATTGCTGTTAAAAGAGCTGTAAGATAGATTTGTATGTTACAGATTCTGTTATTTAACGGTTGTTATAGAAAGATTGCATCAAAAGAGGGCTTTTATTTGCAATTTTTTTTAATAGATCTTCGAATTAATACTAGAGTAGGTATATCACAATTTATAATGAATAATATTTCGGAACATTACCAAAACAAAAAAAAAAACTTCCAAACAAAAGAGTTTCCTGACTGTTAAATCTAACAGAAATTGGCGGGTTTGCGATTAAATTATTTTTTGCGAAATACTAACAAAATTAAGAGATCATTATGTAAAATTTTAGTTGGAAATCAGTGCATGTTAATTAAACTAACTGAAGTTACTTATGAGTGAGTTTTCTTTTGAACTTTGTGTTCTCTAACACTTCACGTAATAATGAACAGAATTCTGGGTATTAAGCATAATTAATAGTTTCAAAGCGGCAAATTCTTTAAATAACAAATTTTATTTGCCATCCATCAATAAAATGTTCCAAGAATTAGGCAATTAAATATACTTCCATAAAGTATGCCAATTAAGAGTGCGTACTAGTAAAAAATTTTAAATACATACATATGTACCGTATATACATATACATATGGGTATAAGCATTGTATATATATATATATATATATATGTAAACAATATATACTCATATTGCATTTATTTATGTGGTTTTAAAGAAAAGCGATGATTTGAACTTTAAAGTGGTTGCATCCGCCAATTGGATTGGAGTTTAAATGGTGTTGATTCGAATGCGTAAATTTCTCAATTTAGGCTCCTTGGCATAAATTTAGTATGAGGAGTGAATTGTTTTATTGCTAGATGATGCAGTAAATTGGATTTTTTACATCGTTCGATATACAATAAAATGATTAAAACTTAAATCAAATTTAAATTGATTATTGCAGTCGACAATTACAATAGGGAGAGCAATAAATTGTTTAAAATTTTAAATAAACTGGGCTTAGGAATATTTTTTTTCTACAACGGTTTACGATTCCAAATCATTTATCACAAGTAAATATTTAATAATGATACAAAAAATAAAATTGTTTTTTGTCGGCAGATGACAACAATAAAAATATATTAATACTAGCAGATTGTACCCGGCGTTGCGCGGGTTATGTAGTTTGGATTAGTTTAAAAAATTAAAAAAAATTATTGGGTAATTTTTGCATTAAAAATAACAATAAATAAAAAACCGGTTTATCGGTTTCGAAAGCGGTTTTGAAACCGGTTTCTTAAAAAATGCAATTTTTCAAATTATTCGGAAACCGGTTTAACAAACAACCCAGTTTTTTCAATTCTCTAAGTCCTAAATATAAATGCACTCAATTTGCCCGTTTTTCGCCCCTTTCCCCATTTTTGGACCCTTTTTGGTTCAACTTTTGAAACGGAACACCTCCAATAGCTATTTGGGAAACTTAACCAAGCAAAATCGTAAAAAAATACCTTTAAAACAGATAAAATACAGCATTTATGCATAAAGTACTAATTTTTGTCCATTTTTTCTCCCCTTTGACCCATTTTTTCCCCCTTTGGTTCAAAATTTTGAAAAGATTTATAGCCTATAACCTGCACCGGCAATGGCTCGATCTATATCCCAAATTTCAAGAAAATCGGTCCAGGCGTTCAGGCGTGATTGGCTATACACTCAATTTGCCCGTTTTTCGCCCCTTTCCCCATTTTTGGACCCCTTTTGGTTCAAATTTTGAAACGGAACACCTCCAATAGCTATTTGGGAAACTTAACCAAGCTAAATCGTAAAAGAATACCTTTAAAACAGATAAAATACAGCATTTATGCATAAAGTACTAATTTTTGCCCATTTTTTCTCCCCTTTGACCCTTTTTTCCCCCTTTGGGTCAAAATTTTGAAAAGATTTATTACCTTTAACCTGCACCGACAAAAGTTCGATCAATATCCCAAATTTCAAGAAAATCGGTCCAGGCGTTCAGGCGTGATTGGTTATACACTCAATTTGCCCGTTTTTCGCCCCTTTCCCCATTTTTGGACCCCTTTTGGTTCAACTTTAGAAAGGGAACACCTCCAATAGCTATTTGGGAAACTTAACCAAGCTAAATCGTAAAAAATTACTTATAAAACAGATAAAATACAGCATTTATGCATAAAAGTACTAATTTTTGCCCATTTTTTCTCCCTTTGTCCCATTTTTTTCCCCCTTTTGGTCAAAATTTTGAAAAGATTTATAGCCTATAACCTGCACCGGCAATGGCTCGATCTATATCCCAAATTTCAAGAAAATCGGTCCAGGCGTTCAGGCGTGGTTGGATAACAAACAAACCAACAAACAAACAAACAAACAAAAAAACAGACTTACAGAAAGATTTATAATATATATTAGGATAATATGGCAACTGAAGTTCTGTTGCTATCCATAATTGGCAGGTCCTTTTTAATTTTACCGCTATATTTCCTTTTTAAGTCACATTCTTCCGGAAAAGTTTTTCAAATTTTTAATAATTTAGTATTGTATTCATTCTTAAAATACAAGCAAATATTCACATACATACATAATTGGTCATTACAATCCTTCAGTCAGGGTTATTGACCTAGTTTCTCACACCACTTATGTTGTATGTGTTAATTTTATACATGAGTGACGGGACCTACAGTTTCAAGACAATTCCGAACGACAGATTTTTTTGAGAAGCTCTTCATGGCAATTTTATTTACTCTCAGAGTTTTTTTTGCCAGAAATCTGCTGAGAGGCAGTCGCCGAAGTAATACTTTTTGTATTTTGTTTTGATGTCTGGCCTGGGGCTCGATCTCTGGCTTTACGTCTAATAAGCCAACACACTACCTACTAGACTACGGCGACTTTAAAAGCAAATATTCCGCAATAGGTTAATTGTCGGATCCTCCATAAAGGACGAGACCCACTTAGGCCAGCGTTTAGGCTGATACTACAAATCAGTAACGAAGAACCGGTAAGAGGTATTGTCGCTTTCTTTACACTCGCAATTATGTTATCCTTTCATGAGATTTTGAGCTCTACTCTGTCATAAGCTTTAGGCACTGGTTGCCCTATGTGTGCGAATTAAAGGCAAAAAATTAAATGGCAAAACATCCGCGAAATTATAGAGCTTAAAACCATATCATTTCAGATTTTCCAACAGGTGCTATATGACGGCATTTAACAACAAAGTATTGCCACGTGTAGTCGCCGTAGTCTAGTAGGTAGTGTATTGGATTATTAGACGAAAAGCCCGGGTTTGTATCCCAGGTCAGGCATCAAAACGAAATACAAAAAATATTTTCTTCGGCGACTGCCTCTCAGCAGATTTCTGGCAAAAACTCTGAGAGTAAATAAAATTGCCATGAAGAGCTTCTCAAAAAAATCTGTCGTTCGGAGTCGACTTTAAACTGTAGGTCCCGCCACTTATGTATAAAATTAACGCACACAACATAAGTGGTGTGAGAAGCTAGATCGAAATCCTGACTGAAGGGCTGTAATGACCAATTTGTATGTATGTATATATTGCCACGTGAGTATTGTTCTAAAACGTTATGGTCCACAACAACGACGAGAGTAGGTCACCTTGTGGTGTGCCTCTATTCACTTCCCTTGCCATATGAGCATCATTAATAGTCTGTAATGATGCTCTGCTTTAAAGTATTGTAACGAACTTCACAACCGGGTTATGGAAAGCACCCTCTACGTCAATAAAATCTGCCAGTGAGTAAGTTTGTATGGCAGAGATTTTTCCAACCAAACAGATCTGGGGAACTGCCACTAGTGATGTTCTCTACGCTGATGGGATAAAAACGACCTTCGCCTCAGTCCACTTAACAGGAACACGAAATTACTTAACGCAGTCATAGTAGATCTTCTACAGCCAAGAAATCACCATATCAGATGTTTCTGTATATGTATCAAGCAGTACATTAAGAGTCTTCTTAGTAGAGGTGGTCCTGGAAATTTGCCAGAAGCTTGCGAATTCTACTAGCCTCATTGGATTCTTCCATCTAATCACGAAAGGACCTCCGTCAACTTGATCTCATTAAACTTCACCGGTAGATCTCCTATCTTAGCAGGATAGACCGACGTGAAGACTTTCCGGCTATAAATTTGACGCGTCCCTCTAGGGACCCCATTAAGAAGATATGTTATGTACGTGGGATCAGAGAAATAAGAGTCTTTTGAGACCTTCCGTTCACTATAGTATTTGCTATGAGAGTTGTTTAAAGTTGTATTATTAACGACCCCTCTATGAATTAAATCAGGTAGCGTCACCACCTATGTTTAAAAGCGACAATTTATAAGCTACGTCGAGTTACTCAAGTAATCATTAATTAATGAGAACCAATAGACACTAGCTGGTGATAATTAACGCCAGATCTTCGAATTCAGCAAGAATAGATTGGAACTCGAAGTAAGCAATTGTCTCATCGTCCTCTAACTAATTGGAACTATTAAAGGCTTCTCGCATGAACCACTATCAGACAGTAAACGCTACTCACTACAAATATCGATGCTTCTGTGTATATTAAGCAACTCAACAGATGCCTAAAATCGTTCATAGTGCGAGTAAGTTGTCTGCATCTGGCATGCGTTATCGTACGCTTAACATTAATTTTCAACTTTAAACATGGCTTGTGGCAAACTTTGGTGATGAAAACTTTGAAGGGCTATGGAATATAGCGAAAGGGAACCGCTAAAACACCATTATAAACATGTTTCAGAAGAACGCTTCATTAATGCAAAGGGAATGAAGAAAAGGAAATAATAAGGAGATGGGAAGATGCTTTGCGATAGTCCAATGGGCCTGTATGGAACTAAATGGAATAAAGATGTTTATGCACACATATCTTGAACATAAATATTGGGGTTCTTGGTACCTATGTATATATCAGTACACTCACTTTATGTTCGACCAAACAATTGCAACTGTATGCCGCTAAGGCAAAACAAAATTTTGTGGATTCTTTTTTTATATTGCAAATATTAAATTATAAAAATATAATTCGGAATTTTTTGTGATAATTTGAGCAATAAAACAATTTATCAAATTGACTCAATTTTTTTTATTGATCAATAATAAAACAATAACATCTGTATGCGCAATATGTAGTTCATAAATTGTTTGCTTCCATTGTCTGCCCTACTACTAGTACGTTCGAATTGTTATGGCAATACGTACGTCTGGAATATTGTTTTCTAACTCAATAAACTAGTCAAGAAGAATTTCACTACACAATAACGATATAGATAGCTTAACATAGAATACATGAAGAAAAATAGGGAAGATATCTGGTAAGTGGATTGCTACCACTGAGGGCAATTTATTCTAAAAAAAGTAGCTGATGGTTAAAGTGTTTGACTGTAAATTCGAACAATCCAGGTTCGAAACCGGCGAAAAGTGGGAGACTATGTTGATCATGATTATCGAATTTCAAAAATTAAGATGTTTACATTTTTTCTTCTAATGGATCCACCATAACACATCCTGAAGAAATAGTTAAAGCCGTGGAGAACTAAAATGAATTAATAAAAAACATAAATTTTACGGAAGGATTTAGGTGTGAAGCTTTTCAAAATACAGCTGGTGCAAGAATTGAAGCCGAACGACCTACCGCAACGCAGAATTTTTGGTGAATGGGCTGTTGGAAAGTTGGCCGAAGATCCACTTCTTTATCGAAAAATTGTGTTCAGCGACGAAGCTCATTTTTGGCTCAATGGATACGTAAATAAGCAGAATTTTCGATTTTGGAGTGAAGATCAGCCAGAAGCATTGCAAAAGCTACCAATACATCCAGAAGAAGTCACAGTTTGGTGCGGTTTATGGGCTGGTGGCATCATTGGACCGTACTTCTTCAAAGATGCTGCGAATCGTAATGTAACTGTGAATGGTGAGCGCTACCGTGAGATGATATCCATCATTTTTTTTTTGCCCAAAATGCAAGAGCTTGACTTGCATGACATGTGGTTTCAACAAGACGGTGCCACATGCCACACAGCACGCGTAACAATGGACTTATTGAGAGGCGAGTTCGGTGAACATTTTATTTCGCGTTCGGGACTGGTCAATTGGCCGCCTAGATCGTGCGATTTAACGCCTTTAGACTATTTTTTGTGGGGCTATGTTAAAGCTCATGTCTATACAGACAAGCCCGCTTCAATTGACGCATTGGAATACAACATTGAAGCATTTATTCGTGAGATACCGGCCGAAATGTTGGAAAGAGTATGCCAAAATTGGACTAAGCGGATGGACCATTTGAGGCGCAGTCGCGGTCAACATTTGCATGAAATAATCTTCAAACATTAAATTATATGGACCGTACTATCGATTCAAATAAAGATTTCATGAATTTTTCTGAATTTTATGTGTTTTTTTTTGAAAAATTTTCCTATAGCTCTTAAAAAATCACCCATGTGGAATATAATATCGTTCATAAATCAAATTGAGTTTGGTGGCATAAAAGAACTCCACAATAAATTCCAACAATCTTGGTGGCCAGTTCGCGTTACATTAACTCTACATGAGATGACCATACAATCAAATCGCTCGTGCTGAATATCCAGAGCGGTATAAGCTGTATGGTATGTAACGCCGTCCTGTTGACAACACATGCCGTTGGTGTATAGACCGTCCAATTCAAGACAAAAGAAGTTGGTAATTATCAAACTATAGTACGCGCCGTTGATAGCGAAAGTCTGGCCAATGTAGTCTAGCAGGCTTAATAGAAGCGAGCCCGTGGTTCCAACCCCAACTGAGATATCTCAAACAAAACGAAATATGAAAAAATGGTTGTAATGACCAATTACATAAGTAAGTTTCAATTGCTCCAGCGTCCATTAAGAGTACACACGTCGTCGTCTATGTTCATCTATGGTGATTTGGGAAAACGAACTGAATAAACAACAACTAATTTGACAGATTTAGCTTTAACAAGATGACCGTTAGCAACTGTCAAAAATCGAAAGTTTCTGTTGGAAGTCTATACATATATGTATGTATGTACACATATTACGTAAGGCAGTTATGAAATTCGACTATTCTGTAAAATAAATTCCATCATTTGGAAAAAGGCAAGTCGAATTGGTTTGTCTGCTGATTGATTTTATTTATTCTTATAACTTACGGCAAACAACAATTAAAATAGAAGACAGAAATGTTTAAAATATTTTGACATCATAAAATTGTTTATTGTTTGAAAAAAATACTGTAAAATATTTTCTCATACATAATGTTGGGTTATTGCTTAAAAAAAAAAAAAATACAACTCAATAAAAATTTAATAAAAATTAATTTTAAATGTCAATTGTATTTGGAAGAACACGATAATTACTTAATTTTGAAGTTAAAAGTATGTATGAATGAGTACAATTAAATGATGTTGATGAATAAATATTTGCAATAGTGGAAATACAGTATTCCCTCGATTTACATCGTCTCGATTTACGTTGTTTCGATTAACGTCGTCAAAAATTTTGTTCCCTTCAACTCCGATTTGCGTTGTCATTCGATTTACGTCGCCTTTTTTTTGGAACCAAATGTAACGTAAATCGAAAGATTACTGTAACTTTTTTAAGTTCCTTGTTAAAAACATACTACTTTGTAGTATGAGCAATATGAAATTCGATTTACGTCGTTTCGATTTACGTCGCCTTTTTCCGGAACATTCTACGACGTACATAAATCGAGGGAATACTGTAAATTTGTATTTTTATCTTCCATTGCAAACAAATACAAATTTATATGCATTCGTTCTAAAATATTATCCACTAGAATATTGACAATATTGTATACCTTTTTAATGAAAGCTGATGACGTCTGACTCAGATGTTTTGGGCACGACACCTGTGTAAGTATAGTAAGTTCCAAAGAATCTAATACTGAAAGCAAACAATTTTTGCTGAAATTTTTTTTCCGGGGCTTTACATATTCTTACTTTTTTGATTGGAGAGTGCTGTATGAAAAATACCCTCTTACAAGGGTCGAAAAAAATTTTGTAAAAAACCCAGCAAGCAGACTATAGTTTTCGAAAGGATTATACTTTTTTAGTGGGCTGACCTTAGAATTGCTCCATCAACCCAGGTTTTCGAAATATCTTAACCTAGAAATGCAAAATGCACATGCCCTATCGCCATGGTCTAGGAGGTAGTGTGTTGGCTTATTAGACGTAAGGCCACGGTTCAAGCCCCAGGCCAGACATCAAAACGAAATATGAAAAAAATAATTTTTCGGCGACTTCCTCTCAGCAGATTTCTGGCAAAAACTATGAGAGTAAATAAAATTGCCATATGAAGAGCTTCTCAAAAAAATTTGTCGTTCGGAGTCGACTTTAAACTGTACGTCCCGCCACCCATGTATAAAATTAACGCACACAACATAAGTGGTGCGAGAAGCTAGGTCGTAATTCTGACTGAAAGGTTGTAATGACCAATTATGTATGTATTATGTAGAAATGCAAAAAACACAGTTTTAGGCTGTATTCGAGTGGATATTATTTCGCGGATACATTTTTTTTCCAGAATTTTCATTAAAAATTTATTTCTTTATTATAAAACTTTTGTAGAGATATTTAAAAAAAAAAAGTATTTCAAAATGAGTCTCTTTTGTATAATCTTTATGCAGATAGTGAAAATTCAAAAGTTTATGAGATCAAAGAATATGAAATAAATCGAATATTCTATAACAACTTAATCATGTTATTATTATCGAAGAAAATGTAATTCTTACATTACTTTCCTTAGCATATTTAAGAAAATTCCTTTTCAGTATAATAGCATAATTTGAGTAGTTTTCGATTTTATTAGTTGAATTATTTAAAACTAGCAGATTGTACCCGGCGTTACGCGGGTTATGTAGTTTGGATTAGTTTAAAAAATTAAAAAAAAATTGTTATTGGGTCATTTTTGCATTAAAAATAACAATAAATAAAAAACCGGTTTGCTTTCGAAACCGGTTTTGAAACCGGTTTTTAAAAAAAGTGCAATTTTTCAAAGTATTCGGAAACCGGTTTAACAAACAACCCAGTTTTTTGAATACTCTAAGTCCTAAATATAAATGCACTCAATTTGCCCGTTTTTCGCCCCTTTCACCATTTTTGGACCCCTTTTGGTTCAACTTTTGAAACGGAACACCTCCAATAGCTATTTGGGAAACTTAACCAAGCTAAATCGTAAAAAAATACCTTTAAAACAGATAAAATACAGCATTTATGCATAAAGTACTAATTTTTGCCCATTTTTTCTCCCTTTGTCCCATTTTTTTCCCATTTTGGTAAAGATTTATAGCCTATAACCTGCACCGACAAAAGCTCGATCTATATCTCAAATTTCAAGATAATCGGTCCAGGCGTTCAGGCGTGATTGGCTAACAAACAAACCAACAAACCAACAAACAAACAAACAAACAAAAAAACAGACTTACAGAAAGATTTATAATATATATTAGGATTTAAAATAACTTCAAGGATTATAGCAAAAAAAAAAAAAATATATATAAAGGGTTCGCCAAATAACTTTTTTTTTTAAAAATGCTTTAAAAAAAAAAACTACTGAATATTTTCTCAAATTTCTTTTTTTATTTGAAAGTACAATCCTTCCGGTTAATAATGGAGAATAATTTCATTCAAATGGCTGCCTCGGCTGGCCATGCAGTAGCCTACACGATCGGTCCAATTTTTAAGCACATTATCGATTGTGTGCAGCTGTATTTCACCAATGGCTTCACAAATATTGTCCTTTAATGCGTCAATTGTCGCTGGCTTATCGGCGTAACACTTATCTTTGACGGCACCCCACAAATAATAGTCCAACGGTGTCAAATCGCAGCTCCGAGGTGGCCAAAGGACATCAGCTCTGCGGCTGATAATTCGATCTTCAAAAACAGGGCGCAAAACATCGAGTGTAGCTTCGGCTGTGTGGCATGTAGCGCCGTCCTGTTGAAACCAAATGTTGCCAATATCCTCCTTTTCAATTTTTGTGAACAAAAATTCGTTCAACATGGCCCGATAACGATTGCCATTGACTGTAACAGCCACTCCTTGCTCATTTTCGAAGAAAAATGGCCCAATTATGCCTCTGGACCAAAATCCGCACAAAACAGTGACTCGTTTTGGGTGCGTCGGCTTTTCAATGTATGCGTGCGGATTTTCTGTGCCCCAAATGCGACAATTTTGCTTGTTTACATACCCGCCAAGATCAAAATGAGCTTCATCTGAAAAGATGATTTTTTTGCACTAGTTGAAAAAAAAAACGTTAGATGGCGGACCCGATATAACAACTTAATCATGTTATTATTATCGAAGAAAATGTAATACTTACATTACTTTCCTTAGCATATTTAAGAAAATTCCTTTACAGTATAAAATTATAATTTGAGTAGTTTTCGATTTTATTATTTGAATTATTTAAAATTTAAAATAACTTCAAGGTTTATAGAAAAAAAAAATTAAAAATATATTATCAAGCAGTTGGTCACCCTAGTTTTCTATTATAAAAGGAAAAGTGTTTGTTTGAACTTTTTGAAAATGTTAAAACATGTGACCGAGTAAAGGATTCGTTAAGTATCCCTGACAACGCTTTCAATGCCATTGCTGTTTATGCAACATCGATTATGGATTGGAAATTAATTCATAATAAAAAATCGTTTTACCTAACAACACCAATCAAAGAATTTCTTAGCTTGGCTAAGTTAACAGAACGTACTTGATTTAACCCATTCGTTCCCAATGTACTCGCTTGAGTACACCGAATTTATAGCGTTATATACAGAAAGTTACTGACTATTTTAAAAAAATTGTTTTTCATAACATTAATAGAGTATGTAAAGAATTGATAAATAGTAAAAGAAAGTAAAAAAAAATATATGTAACGGTAAGTTATCATTTTCTTTTATCTGTAAGCGTTTTTATATTTTGTCATTTTTTGCACTTCTCATCACATGTTGACGTACATATATCTTTTGTATTTTAAACTAAATGCAGTCGAATTTAAGTGATAAGTAAAGTTAACAGACTAATTAACTATAATTTAATAAAAAAAATTATTTAAAAAATTTAGAAAAGTGTTGTTTGGTAAGCATAAATATTGGTGTACTCGCTTGGGTACAGCCCCAAAAACATATTTTCCAAAAAAAAATTTAATTTTTTTATTTTATTTTATTTTAAGGTAGATCCTAATAAAATATATTTTAACACAATAAATTATTTTTTTTGGTTTTAAAGATGGTTGGGATCTAATGGGTTAAGGATATACTACGCCATTGCTAATTATTTCTGAGCACATGGCGTCCTTAGATTTATAAAAGTTTTTTTTTTTTAACGTAACTTATGTATGTAAATATGCCTAATACTGCTCATACTATTCCTGTACATGATATGCACCTTTTATATACACCCTAAAATTTTGGGGGGCGGGGGTGGTAGTGGCTTTATAGTATAAAAAATATAAAATACAAAATAAATAAATATATTGCGGTTTTTCTTTTACGCTAAATTTTGTTGACAACTTTTAATTTCTTATTGTTTCCTCCGACTGCAAAGTAAATATGTATGTACGTATGAAAATGAAATAATACGAATTTGTACAATAACAACAACAATAAAAAAAACAAACTACCAATACTAGTACTAAATATTATTACGAATGCAAATACATACGTACGAATACACTTACACACTTTCATTTACTTATTTCACTAGTTAAACAGATAAAGTTTCAAAGTAAACGACACTAACAACAATTATTTAAAGACCATTACTATTACTACAGGTAAATAATGATACAAAACTAACCCTACACCGAAATGTACATCATATGGGAATATAATAAACTGATTTAAAATAAAAACATTAAATTAACTTATTGTACCTGTGCCTTTAAGAAATATATCCAAACGAATAACAATTTCAATCTTAAATCACTGAAACGTTTGTACAGAATTAAAAATGTAAAAAGTGAAACAAAACCAAAAAGGAATTAATAAGGAAATGGAGAAAATACAATACTTTGTGAATGCCTTAAAAAAAAAAACAACTAAAATTTCTTCACTGTGTAGAACGATTGTTCCATATAAGCGTTCCCAAGGGCACATTAGTACATTTTGAAGTACTTGTATTTTAAAATTGAGCTTGAATAGAGTTTCGGTAGAATCTTAATATATCGCGTCCGCCATCTAACATGCTTATTTCGTGAATGGTAACACTTAGCTCATGTCTGATTTGACAGATAATTAGTTTTATCCTTCCGCTGAACGAATATGGTTGTGTATACGCTTGAACAACGCTGGGAAATATTGCCTGCGATCGACTTACAGAAGATGACGATTTTGGCAAAAAAAATCATTTTTTCAGATGAAGCTCATTTTGATCTTGGCGGGTATGAAAACAAGCAAAATTGTCGCATTTGGAGCACAGAAAACCCGCACGCATACATTCAAAAGCCGACGCACCCAAAACAAGTCACTTTTTGGTGCAGATTTTAGTCCAGAGGCATAATTGGGCCATTTTTCTTCGAAAATGAGCAATGAGTGGCCGTTACAGTCAATGGCGATCGTTATCGGGCCATGTGGAACGAATTTTTGTTCACAAAAATTGAAGAGGAGGATATTGGCAACATTTGGTTTCAACAGGACGGCGCTACGTGCCACACAGCCGAAGCTACACTCGATGTTTGGCGGTCTGTTTTTGAAGATCGCATTATCAGCCGCAGAGCTGATGTCGTTTGGCCACCTCGTAGCTGCGATTTGACACCGTTGGACTATTATTTGTGGGGTGCCGTCAAAGATAAGTGTTACGCCGACAAGCCAGAGACAATTGACGCTTTAAAGGACAATATTCGTGAAGCCATTGGTGAAATACAGCTGCACACAATCGATAATGTGCTTAAAAATTGGACCGATCGTGTAGGCTACTGCATGGCCAGCCGAGGCAGCCATTTGAATGAAATTATTTTCCATTATTAACCGGAAGGATTGTACTTTCAAAGAAAAAAAGAAATTTGCGAAAATATTCAGTAGTTTTTTTTTAAAGTATTTTCAAAAAAAAAAAAGTTATTTGGCGGACCCTTTACATAAATTCCAAATTTTAACTGATTATTCTTTCCCAAATTTCTACAGTTTTTATATCGGGTCTTCCAATAAGAACTTCCTTACTTTGACTGTTGATAACGTTCATCTGGATGAAGCTACATTCGTAAAATTAGTTGTCATTTATTCCTTCTGATTTGTCAAATCATCAAGAGATGATGCAACGTTTAATAATGAAACGTCATCTTCAGCAATGAGGTCCATTTCTGAATGGATAGATATGTAAACGAATAAAATTGTTGAATTTGGAACGATGTAAATGTAAATGTAAGAAGTCACTGTTTGGGTGGATTTTGGGTTAAAAGTGTAATCGGCCCATATGCCTTTGAGAACGGCATTGGCCAGATCATCAACTACAAATTTCCTTTAATTTGAAGTGAATGATCTCGAGCTGATTATTGGACATTGTTTTATTTCACATATAATGATAACAATAGGTCAGTGAATACGAGTAATATATTTCGATTACAATTTCATTACAACCCTTCAGTCAATATTACTACCTAGCTTCTCTCACTACTTATGTTGTGTAAGTTAATTTTATCCATAAGTGGCGGAACGAACCTACAGTTTAAAGGCGATTTCGAACGAAACTTTTCAGGGCAATTTTATTCCTTTATCGCCGAATATTTTTTCATATGTCGTTTTGATCGAGAACCTAGGTTTGAACCGTGGCCTCACGTCTAATAAGCAAACACACTACCTACTAGACTACGGCGAAGAAAAGTGCAAATTGAAGAAAACTGAAATTAATTTAGAATATTTCGATTATTTAATTTTTTTATTATGAGTTTAACCTTTACTTCAAAGTTATGGTAAAAGAATTTCTCTTCTCAAGTAATAGAAAATCATTTCTTGGCATTTAAAAAAATCAATTTTCAGTTCATTATGTCTCGATGTGTTCTACTTTCAATTATTTACATACTTTTTAATTCTTTACACACTTTCTACAATTAACGTTTAAAATTTTTGATTACATAGCGATAAAAAATTTTCTGTGTTTATGTAGGGACTTAACTCTTGTGATATTGGTGAGATAAAGTCACAATTAAGTACGTCGAAATGTAATGGTCTTGATAAATTTCCATACTAAATAAATATGTGCGAATAATTTAAAAATTAATTAAATTGAAGTAAATACACACTATAGAAATAACATGGAATAATAATGTGGAAGAACATACTTAAATATACAGGCAGAGAGTGGACTTGATTTTTGAGACAATTATAAAATGGCTTCATAATATTTGTAAAAAATCGACTGTTGATTGTCACTGTCCTTGTCGTTGCCGTTATCGAATAAATATTGCCGTTCGATATTGTAGCGCATTCGCCAAGCAATATTTGTCGCAGTGAGAACATGAAATTGTTTTATTTTATTTCTAACCACCGCTATGAATGGGTGGTTCGACAAAAAATCGGTTCTTTATTATTTAAATAAATAAATAATTAAATAAATAAATGAATAAATAAAACTAAATCAAATAACTCACTACCAGTCTCTATACAATATTTATGTCAATTATTCTTTCTGCCATTCTGGTGGGAAAAGAAATTTTATCAATCGCTATTAATTCTTTTACATAAAATCGAATCAAATTGGCTGTTTGTTTTAATTTTCAAATAAATAAAATTCGTTGTGCGTATTTGAGCATGTAAAAATATAAGAAAAATTATTACAACCACAAGAAAAGAAACAATAAATAAAAAAAAAATCAAACAAAAAAAAAAAATCAAGAATAAAAAAATAAATTGAAAATATTTCATACTTAAGGTTACAATTGAAATTTAATTCAAAAACACAAAACAAAACAAAAAAAAATATATGTATGTATATATGTATATATACGTACATACATAAATAATTGTAACAATAACATACAATTCTGAAAGAAATACAATAATAAAAAGGAAATCAATTCATTACAAAAAGTGCAGTTTGTTTATACCACCGAAGAAAGTGAACGATAAAGTGAGTGTGCCAACATATGTACATAAGAGAGAGAGCGAGCGAGCGAGCGAACGAGCGCATGAATGTATAAGTGAGTGAGTAATGCTGAACACGTGTATTTTTTGATTCCAATTATTAGTGCAATTATATTGCATTATTAGCACCTTAAAAAAAAAAAAAAAAACAAAAAATGCTTTTGAAGTAAAAATTAAATAAAACAAACAAAACAAAATTGTCAACACGTATTTTAATTTGAAATGAAAAACTTCAGACGTTATCATAAATTTTTGAATATCTACAGTCTGTACTACAAATTTATGACAATTACAACATGCTTCCAAGTAATAAAATTGCTTAGAACGTAAACAAATTTTAATTGAAGCTCGTTTTTTAACCTTAGCAACGACAACAGTTACAGAAATGCTTTTAAATATTCGGAGTTGTTTACGTTTAAAATTTCTGCAAAAATAAAAAAGAATTTAAATTTAAAAGGAATTTATAAATTTTATATTCTGATAATGTAATATGCAATGGATTGATTATTCATTATACATATGTATGTGTGTACATAGATACATATGTATAAAAGATCGAATTGATTTATTCTGAGAATATTTATTATCAACTTTAAAGAGCCAAAGAGCCAACATATCAAAATTGAAACCAAATTAATATAATTTTATTTTATTTTTTTTTTGTAAAATTCAAAAAAGCTACTTCAAAGTAAAGTATTTCGTTATAAAATCTTAAATGGAGATATCAAAAAATGTGCTGAAACATGTATTTTTAATTACATCTACTTAGTGCATGTAATGTAATGTGAAACAAAAAATTAAAAAAAATATTTTTAATTTAAAAATTAAGAAATATTTAAGTAACAAAAATTAAATACCAATTACACAGGCCTGAGAAAAAACTAATTAGGAATTTGGATACGTATTAGGTACTAAGCTCCGAAAAAAAATACTAAAAAAATCCATCACGTAAATTTTCTGAGAAAATCACCTTTTTAATTTTTCCTAGTATTACCCCGTATTACTAGTGTTAATTTCAAATTTCTTTAATAACGGAGCACGCTAATACTACTAATGACGTTTACATATTCATCTACCATAAAAAGTCATTATTTGTCGCGATTAAAATCATATTACGATTTAAGGAAGGCATTTTTGTCTGGCCTGAGATAAGGAAGTTAATACAAGATGAAAAATTTTTAAAAATCATGAATAGTGAAACATTTTTTAGGAAATAGAAAAAGCCCAGATTATGAAAATATAGTGAATGATATGCTCAACAACTTCCATAAACTGGGTTGCAATATGAGCATAAAGTTGAATTATCTGCATTCTCATATTGACTTCTTTCTTGAGAATCTTGGTGCCGTAAGTGAAAAACAAGGTGAGCGTTTCCACCAAGATATTATGGTTATGGAGAGCAGATACCAAGAAAGGTGGAACGCAAACATGATGGCAGAGTACTGCTAGATGTTGAAGAGAGATGAACCGGATAGATCTCACAATAAAAAGATATTGAAGAGGAGTTTTGAGGGATGCAGAATAAAATACCATGAATAATTTTGATTTACTTAGCGTGTTTGGCGTTATCTTTAACTAATACTGTTCATTTTTCAGGTAAAATTTTTATTTGAAGTCCTTTAATTTTTGTAATTTCATGAAAATCGATAAAAAAAAATCTTAAAACACTCATGTCATCAAAAAACAAAAATTCAACGTGCTAGAAAAAAAAAAAACAAAATTTCATTTTAATTTAACATACCTACATATATAGTTAAAAAAATAACATAATTATTGGAAGGGGAAAATAAAAGTATAATTTCGCAGGCCTGTGTTATTATTGAAAACCATTGGAATTTTTTCCTTAATTTAAAACCAAATTAAAAATAGTTAATAGAGTTTTTTTTTTTTGCAAACTTGAAAGGCTTAAAAATTTGTTTAATTGTATGTATACTTAGCCTCCATCCACGAATTATTTCTATTTTCTAATCATTTTCTGTCTGAAAAGATTCCAAACATGATCACAGTATTTAATGAAATTCTTGTTTTAATTATGTTTGTAATGGTTCCAAAAAACTTATGTAATTCTTATGCAATAGGTAGGATAGGTCACATGGTTTATATACAATTTAAGGAACATCAATTTGTAATTGATAAAGCTGCCTGAAACATTGACTCACATAAGTCTTCGTAAAGGTTTACCGTTTCAAAAATGGTTCGCATAATCGTAATTTGGTCCAAAAAATTTTGACCTGTTTTAAACTTTGAGCTTTTTTGTGTATCCAACTTTGAGGACTTAGTCCACTAGCAATACCCTCGCTGTTTATGTGCCGGTTTTTCTCTATTTTTTTTAATGATTTGTTAAACTTTTCAATGTTTAGTCGACTAAAGCGCTGTGCATCTTTAATATCTAAATTATTAGATCGAAAATTCGACGATGACCAAACCTTGTTGTGTGATGTTCGCTAGAACCGACAAATTTTTCAGTGAGTTAGAGAGTGCAAGAAGTACTTCATTTCATCTGATCTTCTTACTATTTACACCACTTATATCTGAAAGAGAATGGAATACAACTCTCATGTATAGGTCGTTGCCTCAACATCTATTTAGAGACTTCTCGACCGCGTACAAGATGGTTCTATCGCTATTATAACGGATTTTGCTCGGACGAAATAAGGGACTTGTTCACGAGAATCATATATTCCTACATAACACTCGACTTTCTCGGCGAGCACATACTGTGGATCTCACACCATGCATTACAGACAAAATTCGTTCTTTAGTCGGACTATTCGTATGTGGAACTCCCTTCGTGCAGAGGTTGTAATTTTTTGGCTTTTAAGGGATGAAAAAGACATAAGATCTGACAAATCATCACTTAAATTTGCAATAGTAATAACTGCAAAGTAAATACAAAGCTTAAAGTGGCTTTTAATGTACTAAAGTAAAGAAAATGATGTAAATTTTAAATATCTAAAAATCGTCAAAATAAGGGCATAAATCGTCATATCGTCAATATGATATTTTTGGAGCACAAAATCGTCAAAATGACGATAAATCGTCAAATCTGGCAGCTATGCTTACAACCCATTCTAGCACTACTCAAAGAGATTTAACGCTCAATAGAAGACTTACGCACCGTTGATGTTTTTTAATGAGGTTTGATAAATTTTAAACAAAGTTCTAAATTAAGAAAATTAATTAAATTAAGAAATTGAACAACTATAGACAATGGCTTGTCTTTGCAGAAGAGGCTCTGGAGCAGTTGGCAACTAACACTAATTTTCATCCAGAAGTTATCTTCAGCGATGAAATTCATCCAGTAATGAATGAATAGGCATGTAAACACACAAAATTATCGAATTTGAGATGCATTACAAAAAAGACACTGTTCGGTGTGCATTTTGGGCTGAACGATTGATATAGGAGCGTCTCACGTGGTGGTAATGTGAACTGAACATCGAAATAGTCCGATTGGTCCTTATTAGACTTTTTCTTAGGGGTCGCCGTGGTCTAGTAGGTAGTGTGCTGGCTTATTAGACGTAAAAGCCAGGGTTCGAGTCCCAGGCCAGACATCAAAAAATAAAAATACAAAAAGTATTTTTTCGGCGATTTCTTCTCAGTTTCTCAAAAAATCTGTCGTTCGGAGTCGACTTTAAACTGTAGGTCCCGCCAATTATGTATAAAATTAACACACACAACATAAGTGGTGTGAGAAACTGCGGGCTTCTTGGGGACGATTGCCTGTAGACTGTCTAATGGTGAAGGTATAGCACTGGCCATTTTATAGTCACCTAGCAGCAACTCGTTTCCTTGCCGTTCGCATCTTCCCCCTTTCCACCTTTCCTAAGAAACCTGCACAATGCACTGCATGAGGAGGGGCCATCCCCTGAGTGCTGGTTTCATTAAAAAAAAAAAAAAAAAAAAAAAAAAAAAACAGCAGTCCTTAAAGCCAACATAGCCCATACTATCGGTCAAATTCATATGTCAGAGTTACGGAAAGTTGAACATTTGACTCGGAGAAGCCATAGCAGACATTTGAATTATTTTATATTCCACGCATAATGGCAAACACACGCTGTATTATTCCATAGGAGTTTTGTTACTGAGAATAGCATAAATAACGAATAGCATTTTAATTAGAGCTTTGAGTTGTCCAATCCAACTTTTCAATATTAAATCTTCAAAAAATTTCCTTAGTCTCGGCTCAGCTCTATTGGTAAGGTTTTCTCATAAAAAGCTAACATTGTTCTCTTCATTAATTTTGGTAACTATTTTTAAGCAGGAGACCAGCTTCCGCTGTTGAGAAACAGTCCCTAATCATTAGAGTTCTAACTATAAAGTAATGTTCTGAGATTTCAGTTTTTTAAGTTTTTTGCTGCTTTCAATGGAAAATTTGTGTAGAATGTCGGAAACTAGAGAAAACTTGGAAAAAATAAATCGGAATACGAGCTATCACATACATATGTAAGTATGTATATAATTTAAGAGTTTCAATTGTGTTTGGGGAGAAATTGAAGAAGAGTAAAAGGTTTGTTTATGTATGTATCAAGAGTATACTATGTAATTCAAATAATGGGTGATTTTTTAAGAGCTATAGGAAAATTTTTCAAAAAAAAAAAACACATAAAATTCAGAAAAATGCATGAAATATTTATTTGAATCGATAGTACGGTCCATATAATTTAATGTTTGAAGATTATTTCATGCAAATGTTGACCGCGACTGCGCCTCAAATGGTCCATCCGCTTAGTCCAATTTTGGCATACTCTTTCCAACATTTCGGCCGGTATCTCACGAATAAATGCTTCAATGTTGTCTTCCAATGCGACAATTGAATCGGGCTTGTCTGTATAGGCATGAGCTTTAACATAGCCCCACAAAAAATAGTCTACAGGCGTTAAATCGCACGATCTAGGCGGCCAATTAACCGTTCCCGAACGTGAAATAAAATGTTCACCGAACTTGCCTCTCAATAAGTCCATTGTTACGCGTGCTGTGTGACATGTGGCACCGTCTTGTTGAAACCACATGTCATGCAAGTCAAGCTCTTGCATTTTGGGCAAAAAAAAGTTAATTAAACTTAGTTAAGTTAATTAAAACTGACCATAAAATGGAAGAAGCGCGCGATGAACTTTCTTAACAGAGCACGCATTTTGATAATAAAATTCAATGATTTGCAAGCGTTGTTCGTTTGTAAGACAATTCATGGTTAAATTATAGACCAAACTGAAGATGTTTGACAGTGAAACAAAACAGGAAACGTGCGTGAGCTGTTTAAACCAGTGTTGCCAAAAAGATAATAGCTAAAAAATCACCCGTTATATTTCAGAAAACATACATATTTCCATTCGTTCTATTTCAGAACAACATTTCTAAATATGTACATATTTTGAAATAAAATTTTGATTATTTTACAATGTTGCGATGAAATCTAATTTAACTTCACTTTTGTTCCTTTTCATATACGCGTGATATTTTTTTTAAAGGTTCCTTACGTCTTAAAGGTTCTTACGTTAACACAATATCGTAATTTTTAAAAACTAATTATTTAAGTCATGTACATGTATGTATGTATGTTTTATGTAAATGCATTTATCTGCGACATTCAAAGTGATTTATACAAGTTATACTAAGTACATACATGTATTAAACAAATACTGACATTAAGTTTAAATTTAAAATGAAATATTACACTCTAATTAAAATAGTTTCTGATTAAACGAAATGAAAATGAAATTAAGCAAAATTTTTTTTATTTTTATTTTAATTCGTTTCAGAGATATTTTCTAGATCATTAGGAAGAATTTCAATATTCGGTTTTTAAATACACCACACTGGGCAGTGAGATGACGGAAAACGAACCGCTTAATGAGAAGGCAACAGAAGGTGATGGACACCAAAATATCAGGTTAACAAATGGAGGACACTATGCTAAGGAATCAGCAAATGCAGCAATATCTGAACAGACGAGAGAGAAGTGTAAAAGTGAATATTGTAAAAATGGTAATAATTTACAGTTAGATGGACATATCGAAGCACCATGTTGCCGAGACATACATGGCAAAGAACCACCGGATGGCGGTATGCGAGCTTGGCTTGTTATGGTCAGTGCATTTCTCTGTAATGGTGTCATATTCGGTATCATAAATACATACGGGGTTATACATTCATTACTCACAGATCGTTTGGAGGAACAGGGTGATAAGGATGCATCCAGTAAAGCAGGTAAGATATTTAAACATTTCATTACGCGTCCATTTAATATTATATGATATCGAAAGCCAAAAAAAGAACTGTTTAATTTGCTTAATATTTATTTGAAATATATGTACGAAGATATATTTTCTCCGAAATTGGCATGTGGGGCATAAAAATAAAATTTTAAAAATCGTGCTTCCGAGGAAAATAACAGAAAAAAGAATTATTTCTGGTAAATTTTAATTTTTTTTCCAAAAATATGTAAATTAAGTTCTGTCTTTATTATATTTCTCTTGTGCTCGGAATAGACTAAACGGAGAAGAGAGTGTCCGCCAAACACTCTGCCATTTTACATTCCAATTTTCTTAGTGGAATTTAATTTGATGTGTGGGTGCAGCCGACCATCAAATTCAGTTGAAATTTCGAAAAGTCTCCTTAGTCTAATATGTAGTGTGTTGGCTTATTAGACGTGAGGCAAAATAAATAAAATTTCGAAAAGTCACCGTAGTCTAGTAGCTAATTAGAGACCACGGTTTAAACATCAAATGTCAGATATCTCAAACAAAACGAAATATGAAAAAAAATATTTCTTCGGCGAGTTTCTCCCAGCAGATTTCTGGCAAAAACTCTGAGATTAAATTAAATTTACGAATAAATTTATTCGTAGGAGGACGCTTGATTCCAATATCGATCTTGATATTTTGATGAACGGGGAGAAGATCAAGATTGTGGATGCAGCCAAAAACCTTGGGTTGACTTTTAATAACAATCTTACATGGACAAATCATGTTAACACACTCGTAGGTCAAACTTATATGAAGTTGAGGTGTCTTTGGTCGACACAATACTTTACGCCTTTGAATACTTATAAGACGGTTGATTGCAAAATGTCATCTTCTTCCTGGTCTAATGTACGGTTGTGAACTTTTTGCAAGTTGCGATTCCGTTAGCAAGGGGAAGCTCAACGTCTTATTCAATAATATTGTGAGATATGTCTTTGGTTTAAGGAGATATGACCATGTGTCCCGTTTTTCCTTGGGGCTTTATGGTGTATCGTTTGACAATCTTTTGAGCATCCGTGTATTATTACTTCTGCATAAGATCATTTATTCAGAATCTCCAGGATATCTTAGCGATAAAATAAGATTTGCTAGATCACTTAGAGGTAAAAGGATCATAATTTCCTTACATCGTTACCTTGTATCTGAATGGCATTTTTTTATTCATGCTGCACGGCTTTGGAATTGTCTTCCACATTCTCAGCAACTTAATAGCAACGCAACTAGTTTTAGGTAATTTTTATTTAATTTTTTTGCACCGTAGTAGATTACTATTTTTTTTATAAATTATGCATGATTTGTTACTATTGTTATTATTATTTTTTTCTCTTTTACTTTTACTTTATCCATTAGAAAAGTTTGATCTCCAAATGTTGTTTAAGAACACTTCTTTCTTGTACTTTAAATATAAGATTAAATCTTGTTGTACATGAATTGAATAAACAAATAAATAAATAAAAAATAAATAAAAATATATAAAATTCCCATGAAAAAATTCCCAAAATCTGTCGTTCGGAGTCGACTTTGCACTGTAGGTCCCATAAATGATGTGAGAAGCTAGGTCGTAATCCAGACAGAAGGGTTGTAATGACCAATTAGGTATGTACATATCGCTCCTTTATTGCAACATAGTCATATTTCAAAAAAACTTGAACTTGGCAAAATGCGATTTAAGTTTTCAAGACATAAGTCCTATGATCTAATTGCCTAACTTCTAATTGCTATAACTTCGGTTCTGCTTGGGATATAAAACTGATTTTTTTTCAACATGTACAGAAGGTCTAAAAGAGCAGTTTTGCTTAAGTAACTACAAATTTTTAATTTTTTGAGATATGACTATGTTGCAATAAAGGAGCGATGTGTCCTCAAATACCAAATTATACTCTTTCAAGCGAGTATTTATTAGAAATTTTAATTAGCAGCTCCACTTTTGCCTCGTATATTTTTTGTTATATGAGAAAAATCCCGGGAAAGCAGAAAATAAAATTAGGGACGGGAAGCCCGGAAAAAACCCTATTGGTTATACAAGATTTGGACCAGCAAATTTAGATATTTTATTACTTCAACAACTTTATTCAATTTAGGACATAATTTATAAACAATTTTCAGGCAGACTTTATTATGAGAGCGAAATAAGATTTGGTTTAGAGTGGAAATGGAATTTATTTATAATGTCAGTGTTCTCAACTGTATACTCTGCAGGGTAAGGTATCTTGTAGACGTTTCTGACTGCAACTTTCTAAGCGTCTTTCGTCTTCATTCTTATTGAAATATATTCTGTTACTGAAAATTTTTTTTATATAAAATTTTTTTGGGGTATACAATTTAAATGTTCACTTCTAAAAATATCTTTCTGTTAATTTCGTATTACATATTCTGTATATAAGTGAATATGTAATATGCAAGTACATCATATATGTACATACATGTCAAGCATAATATTGTATTATATTACGAGGTACATTAATTAGCTTTTATGGTTTTATTTTATTTTATTTCGGGTTCAATAAAACCAATTTAATTTTTTTTTTGGGTAGATTATCAGACAAACACACGTATCCATATTTACATATGCACATAAATACACTTGTAAAACTCACATGACTTCTGTACGGTTCACATGTCTCCAAACTATTTGTCCGCCTTTAATTGAATTACAAAGAGTTTAACGCTCTAGCGTTTGAATACGATATACATACATATAGTCTGAATGTAAACATTCTGGTATTTGTATTACTCTTGTGAACATTAAGAAATTATATTGACTTGTCTCTGTAATAGAGACCGAGTTTCACTATAATTATTAAAAATATCAAAACATCTTTTGTCTCCAATTTCATCTTCAATTATTTGTCAAAAAATATGCCGGCTTTGGGGAATAACTTTGCGTTCTAAATAACGCATATCAAATGATTATTAGAATTGAACCATAATGACAGAGCAATTGTGTCACAAAATGCTGTAGTCTTGTGTGCGTATTGCGTGTATGATTCTCCTTTATTTGGGAATGTAAAAATATGAATGGAGAGTTCAAGATATTCATGACTTTTGTCAAGGCTCGTGTAAATGTTTTCTTCTTTAGATTTTATTGAATGAAAGAATAAATGGTTGAAAGAATATATCCATGAAAATACATATATAATAAAAAAAGTAAATTACATTACAAAATTGTATGTAAAATATGACGTATGTATACTGTACCTATGCGTACATACATACATACAAGCATACATGCATTACAGTATTGAATAACATTTGATCTACACCTGCTCATTTAGTTGCAGTCACTTTAATCTGTTAGTGGTTGTAACTGTAACTGTAAATGCTATGCATACATACATACATACTTACATCTAACGGTCATTGCTTTAATTTATTTATTGAGTAATTCTCTGAATACTGAAAAAAAAAGACATTCAAAAATACAGATAAAATGCAAAATAACAGTTTCAAACAAAACTGCATCTATAGATTTTCTTTACCAACCTTGAGTTCAAACAGATCTAATAAATATTAAATTACGATTCGGCAAGTGAATCTGATTTACCTTGTTTGGAAAATGAACACCAGAAAAAAGTTGTAAACTTCAGTTTTGTATTTCACCATATACCGGGTTATCCATTTCGTGGTTTCAAAAGTAAACGTAAATAAAGCACATATAAAATATTTTTTTCATGATATTTCTTTTTTATTGTAAAGTTTGAACGTTGACATTATGTGTGAAACACTACATCATTTAAATGACCTCCACGCGAAGTGTTGCAAGCATTGATTCTTTTGAGGTAATTTTCGACCACCTTTTGACACATATTGGGCGGTATCTCAGCCATAACTTGACGAATGTTGGTTTTTAAGTGCTCAAGAGTTGAAGGTTTATCTGCATAAACACGGTCTTTAGCGTAGCCCCATAAAAAAAAGTCTAATGGTGTCAAATCGCATGATCTTGGTGGCCAGTTGATATCGCCACTACGAGAAATTACGCGGCCAGGAAATGTCTCTTGCAATAAAGCCATATTCGCTCGAGTTGTGTGGCATGTGGCACCGTCTTGTTGAAACCACATATTCTCCAATTCGTATTCTTCAATAGCAGGCAAAAAAAGGTCGGTTATCATATGACCATAACGCTCCGAATTGACGGTGACAGTCGTTCCATCGTCGTTTTCGAAGAAGTAAGGTCCAATCACACCTTCGGACCAAAGAGCGCACCAAACAGTGACTTTTTCTGGATGTAATGGCCTCTCTTCAATTACTTGAGGATTCTCAGAACCCCAAATACAACAATTTTGTTTATTAACATACCCACCGAGTGTGAAATGTGCTTCATCGCTGAAGAAAATTTTGTTCGAAAAATTGCCGATACGCACGATACGTGGCTGTGGCAGAATCACAATTTTTGTAGTAGGTTTTGATAATTTTTATGCGTTGTGTGATAGTTAAGCGATCCATTTTCGTCAATGTCAGACTTTCAACAGAAAAGAGAAAAATTGGTTTCACAACTTAGATTGACAGATGTCGAATTCCAGTCCCATACTTTTGAAACCACGAAATGGATAGCCCTTTACATCAACTAAGGAATACATTTTAAGATGTTCCATATTCTCGCTCATCTATTCTGGCGTGATCTGACCTGACAATGCAACCGATATTACTTCAGGTATCTTTATTGCTTCTTTCCATTTCAATATTTAGAATTGACGTACAATTTCCTCGAATCTAATGGAATGTAATATTGAAAATGATTTAGAATTTATTTATTTTAGCTCTAAAATTTTACTGACTGGTCGATCGATCAGTTCATATGGATTGAATGTAGGCTAATTGATGCGTTTAATTGTTCCATTATTATGTTTTAAAATATTTGTATAATGCGTTTCCGAATTATTGTAAGTTTATATATTAAAAAAAAAAAATTAAAATTTTGATTGATAAACAGATATCGAATTCTGTCCATCACTGTATATTGTATCCACATAGAATGGAAAAAAGAAATAGTTTCTATTTTTATTTGATCAAAACAAAATAGATGACTACTACTGACCTAGTTACTATGACTGTTGCATTGTCTAGCCCTTCTTCTATGACTATGAAAAGAAGACCTGCAAGTGCAACGGCTGACAGCATTTTTGTCACTCGCTCTTACTTACGAGTTCCGCAATACGATATGAAACTGTTATTTTTCTTTGATGGAAATGTGAGATTTTCAAGGAATTATGATAATTTTGCTATTCTGTATTGTACATACATACATATGTATGTACAAATATATATTGCTTATAATGCTAAAACAATAATTTTTTTTATGAATTTTTTAATTGCATCAGCATTAACGCATGTTTCATTTCAATAAGAAAATACTAAATGGCACGTGAATTGCCTAATAAAAGTTGTTCAGTTTGAACATAATTAATATGCTTTTGTTGAAAACTGTATTTTTAAAAACATTAATATATCCAAGGTATAGTAAAAAGTGTAGTCGCCGTAGTCTACATAGTAGGTAGTGTGTCGGCTTATTAGACGTAAGGCCACGGTTCAAACCCCAGGGCAGACATCAAAGTGAAAATATGAAAAAAATATTTCTTCGGCGACTTCCTCTCAGCAGATTTCTGGCAAAAACTCTGAGAGTAAATAAAATTGCCACAAAGAGTTTCTCAAAAATCTGTCGTTCGGAGTCGATTTTAAACTGTAGGTCCCGCCACTCATGTATAAAATTGACACACACAACATAAGTGGCGTGAGAAGCTAGGTCGTAATCTTGACTGAAGGGTTGTAATTACTAATTATGTATGTATGTATAGTTGACACAAAAATACAAAACTCTGATACTTTTCTTCACTAGTAACCTGTAAAAGAGAATTCTTTCCTTATAATTTAGTAGAGATTCTTTGATGGATATTCGATCCAGTAGATTATTTCAAGCGGAAGTTCTCTTTTATCCATCTTCATAAAATGTTATCAAACGGCCTACTGTGCAGTTTTTAGCCATTGGGCAAACGAAACACTACTTATTGACGATCGCACTCAGCGATCGTGGAATTGGCCCTACTTACATATGCAGCTCACTGTGTTGGGAAACTTGCAATTTAAATTAGGAGAAGGAATGGAAGAGGTAGTGTGAGGTGTTGAATAATTAACTTTGTATGTTATACTTTCGTTATATTTTATTTTTAATATTTTTTAAATAATCTACACAGTTTAACAAAGTGCAACAGATCAGAACCCGTGATGGGAATTGAACCCAATCCATTCTACCATACATAACATAATTGGTCATTACAACCCTTCAGTCAGGATTACGACCTAGCTTCTCCCACCACTTATGTTGTGTGCGTTAATTTTGTACATGAGTGGCGGGACCTACAGCAGTGATGCCAACTTTTATAATCTTTTTAAACCTACACTTGGACAAACAATTCCTTTTTCCCCTACATTTGAAGAAAGAAAATTCCCTACAATTATACCTACGTTTTCAACTGCGTAATTTAGAAAATAACGTTTTTTTAATGAAAATAGTTCTAATTATTCTCTTTTTGTGCATACTTATGTACATTATATAATAATTAAACAAATCTTATATTTCATATTTTTTACTTTTGGTGTAGAGTAAAACTAAAATATGTACTGAGAATACATCATTTAGCAATATTATATTAATATGTAACTTATTAAATTAATTACTTGTAAAGATCAGGAGTACACATTTTTTTGGAATGTGATGAATTCAGTTTGTATTCGGTGCAATCTATGTTTTGGCATTGTATGAAAGACCTTATTATGCAAATTAAATTAAAGATAATATGACTTAGTTTATATCTCTTTTTAGTTCGATCATCAGTGATAATGGACAAAATTCTGTCAGCATCTGAATTTGCATGAGGCAATGAAAGTAAAACATTAACTAATTTTGCAAAATTTAGCAATATTAATTCATTATTAAGAAGTTTTTTTTAGTTCTTTTCGACCAAGACTGAAGAATATCCATGTTCTTGAACGAATTGATTTCTTCCTTAGAGAACTTATATTCTAATGTCCGCCATTCCAGTGTAAGTTCATTATTGTTTATTTTGAACTTTGCACATAAATTATCAAATTTAAATTCATTCATCTTTTTTATCTCCAAAAACAACAGTAGGATCGAGAAACCCAATTTCTTTATAGATACTTTCTGTTTCCAGAGGAAGTCTTTTCTGAAGTTCTTCTAGAGCAGTTAAGTAAAATTGATGGCAATCAGATTTTATTTGGTTTACATTCCAAGAAAACTTCTTTTGTTGGCAGCGAAATATGTGGAAATCGAACCATAGAATTTGTCTTAAGTTCACTTTTTATAATGCAATTTTGACCCAATTTTTTAATCGATTCTGAATGAAGTACGGGGATTAACGGTTATTGGCTTGAAATAGTGCATTCAGTGAATTGAAATAATTTAAAACATTTACATTCGTTAGTTAATTCATTGTAAATTAATTCCGCTGATCCATCTCGTTTTCTATACAAAATCCTCATATACATATAAAAAGTACCTACATTTCCATTAAAAAACAAAATCTGTCCCTTTTTCCCTACGCTAACATATTTTCATAAAAATAACCTATTTGTAGGGATTTTCCCCTACTATTGGCAACACTGACCTACAGTTTAAAGTCGACTCCGAACGACAGATTTTTTGAGAAGCTTTTCATGGCAATTTTATTTACTCACAGAGTTTTTGCCAGAAATCTGCTGAGATGAAGTCGCCGAAGAAATATTTTCTTTTTTTATATTTCATTTTGATGTCTGACCTGGGATTCGAACTCGGGCCTTCCGTCTAATAAGCCAACACACTACCTACTAGACTACGGCGACTACAATCCTACCAATCGCGGATTAATACGTTATTCTCACTAGATTGCTAGGTTAGCCAATTACATATTAATTTATGTGTTACATATTTTAGATAATTTATGTTCCATTATTTTTTCTATTTTTGAGTTTTATGAGATTTAGAACCAAAACAGCTGTGCGTTGACTTGATTGACATTATAAAAATTCTTGGTAAAATTCTTAGCTTAGGCGAACCAAACTATGTACAGTAAATAAATAGTACTCTTACAAATATGTAGGTATTGTTTCTAATAAGCGGGGTCCTATTTATATTTCAGGAACTGGCAAAACTAATGTCAATTACTAAAATCTGGTAACATTTAGTTCTATTTCAATACATACGATTTTTCATAAACACATATTCGTAAACAATTTTCGCTCAAAAAAAGGTTTCGTACAAGGAGGCTTTGAGAAATGGTCTAAAAGAATGCAAAACTATATTGAACATTAATATTTTGAAAAAATTAAATTAATTTATAATAAAAAATAAATAAAAAATATTTGTTACTGTTTGCTATTCCCAAAATGTAAATAAATGTAAATACTCGTAGTAAAGGTATTTACTTTATTTATTTATTCTATTACGAGCTGAGTAACATAGGACTTATGCTCGGTGCAGTGTAACAGACCAAAGAGTCTCTAGCGGGGATCAATCCCACAACTAGCGTTGACAGCAATTGGAAAAAAAAACTTTTTTTTTTTACAAAAAAACTTGTTTTCTAAAAAAGTACCAACATTTTTAAAGGAAACACCGGAGTCCGGTGCCCTCTGTTGGTGTTTCCTTGCTGCTTTTACCCGGGACTAATAAATTACACGATATTTTATTTAAAAATGTGAATATTTCATTGTTATTATTATTGAATTTAATGAAAAAAATTTTAAATTTAATTTTGTCGAAAAAACTTGTTTAGTTAGAAAACAAATTTAATGAAAACTTTTTCGCATCTCAAAAAACTTAAAAAAAGGGAAAACTTGGCAAATTACAACGCTGCCCACAACCCTCATGCTAATGGGCCCCCATATAGTATCCTAATCCTAATATATATTATAAATCTTTCTGTAAGTCTGTTTTTTTGTTTGTTTGTTGGTTTGTTTGTTAGCCAATCACGCTTGAACGCTTGGACCGATTTTCGTGAAATTTGGGATATAGATCGAGCTTTTGTCGGTGCAGGTTATAGGCTATAAATCTCTTCAAGATGTTGATCCAAAGGGAGAAAAATGGGCAAAAATCAGTACTTTTATGCATAAATGCTGTGTTTTATCTGTTTTATAGGTATTTTTTTACGATTTAGCTTGGTTAAGTTTCCCAAATAGCTATTGGAGGTGTTCCGTTTCTAAAGTTGAACCAAAGGGGTCCAAAAAGGGGGAAAGGGGGCAAAAACGGGCAAATTGAGTGCATAGCCAATCACGCCTGAACGCCTGGACCGATTTTCTTGAAATTTGGGATATTGATCGAGCTTTTGTCGGTGCGGGTTATAGGCAATAAATCTTTTCAAAATTTTGACCCAAAGGGGAAAAAAATGGGACAAATTGAGAAAAAGTGGGCAAAAATTAGTACTTTATGCATAAATGCTGTATTTTATCTGTTTTAAAGGTATTTTTTTACGATTTAGCTTGGTTAAGTTTCCCAAATAGCTATTGGAGGTGTTCCGTTTCTAAAGTTGAACCAAAAGGTGTCCAAAAAGGGGGAAAGGGGCCAAAAACGGGCAAATTGAGTGCATTTATATTTAGGACTTAGAGTATTCAAAAAACTGGGTTGTTTGTTAAACCGGTTTCCGAATAATTTGAAAAATTGCATTTTTTAAGAAACCGGTTTCAAAAGCGGTTACGAAACATTTTTATTTATTGTTATTTTTAATGCATAAATGACCCAATAATAATTTTTTTTAATTTTTTAAACTAATCCAAACTACATAACCCGGGCAACGCCGGGTACAATCTGCTAGTAATTACTTAAATATAATTAAAGTTCTGTATTGACATATAAATCGAGTAAGAAAACACTTTTTGAGTATTGTAGGGAATTAGTGCCGATTTAAGTTTTTCTTAAAAAAATAAATTAGGTGAAATGAAATATTCGGAAATTGTGTCAATCGGAAGACTGGCATATTTTAATTCGTTTTTTTTTCAAATGTATTCAATAGTTTTAAAAATATCACGTTTTATATATCTTTTCTTTTTTTTTTATCATAAAATTGAAATTCTTTCCGTAATTGAAAAATATTTCACATTAAAAATTTGTCTCGTCCAATGAAGAGAGAATATTGCATCATCTTTGTAAAATATTACGTATTACATAGCATATGTACATACAAACTTACATTGTAATTATAGATGTAATGAATGTCTCTATCAATGAACAGAACACTCATTTAATATATTTTATTTTGAGAAAATATTGTAAAACCATCAAAAAAGTGCAATTTCAGTGTGCAGAAATAAGAGAAATGATGAAAATGATGAGAAAAAAAGAGTTTAAAAATAAACAATGGCGCTTCGATAATTTTTGCGAATATCTAGAATAATTTTCTTTTTCATTTCAATATTGGCAAGTTTCCAACGCAGAAAAAGAAAAAGCGGAAGAGTCGATGTGTGTAACTTTGGTCGTGATTTGGTGCATGTGATAAAATATTTTTCGTATCTATGGGGCTATGGTCAAGCATTTGCACTCTCTTGATTGTAATGAAAAAAAAAAAAAGAAAATATAAAAATATCAGCGTTTACCTCATCGTGCAACGTGCAATGGATTCAATATCAAGGACTATTTTGGCATTGACTGTTGAATTTGAAATCTGATTTGTATTACTGAGAGCAAATAATTACATAGACGAATAAGTGAATTTTGGGTGGGAATTGCTTTCGATATTTTTATAAAATTGTTTGCGTCACTATGATTATTTAATGACACTTGTTATAACGACACTTGTTTTAAATTTCAAATTAAATAATATTTTTGCCTCTTTAGTTTTTTCTTTCTCTTAATCCAAGTTACATACATATTTATGTACATTTGTGTGTTTATGTAAATATTTGTAAATAAAAATATTTGGGCAATTCACACAAGCCGTTGTATCGTTGTATTGAGTGTATTGTTGGACGATTATACAATAGTGTATGATTGTTGTTGATAATTTTCATGTAAAAATCCGATACACTTATACACATTTTTTTCATATGTTTTTAAAAGTTGTATTGGTTTCGTGCTATCAAATTGTGTGAATGCCAAAAAAATACATTTGGAATACAAAATACACAATACAGCATAGCTTTGAGCATTCACAAACAACCAAGTGTATTCAATACAACATACACGATACAAAGTCGTGTGAATTGCCCAATTAATTATAGTATTCTTGGTAAGACTATTGTTAATATTTGCTGTACTCAATTGGCTCCTCTCAAAAACAGAGGGCTAAGCTGATAGTACGTAGTAGTAGATAGACATCTGAAAATCCGAAAATCGCCCGTAGGAACCTTCAAGCATGTACAAATGGCACCAAAATTGTGAATAGAGTAAATATGTTATAGTGTATAGGCATTCTGATTTCATCAGTTAAACTAGGAATTATTTTCTCGTTTTCCATGGAGGCTGAACTTCGCCGAATGTATCGACTTCGTCTGTCTTTAAATCGCATGACCATACATCGCACAGCTGTGATTCTCACTAGCGACTGATCTATTGGAAGGCATGCTGATAGACATTCCCTCATATGACTTTAGCAGTAACTGTGGATTTGATAAGAAGAAAGAGACTATTTTTCACCTAATGCGTCAGTATTCGGCAAGAGCTGCAATTACATACATGCAATTGCATACATACATTACAGGTTGGATATTAGTTATTGGCATCACAATGGGCGTACACTTTGGCCTAAGTTGGGCCTTGTTTTGCAAGCTTCTAATTTACTGAATAAAACTTTGCCCAGTTACAGTGTGGTATTGTATGTGACCACAATTTGGCTTTATCTAATTATACTTCACGTTTTAGGGGTAGAAGACTTTTATCTGATCTATTTTAAAATTATTTAACTTCCGGGTATTATACAAGTACATACCAAATTGATATTATAAACAAATTATATTCTGGCAGTCAGTAGATACTGTTTACTATCTTCCATTAATGGTTCCTCAATTCTTAGCACTAAGTATTACAAGTTGCGTTTTTAACAAGCTGCCAACTGCAGAGACCGTTAATGTTATTCTTTTAAATCGGGTTTTGTAGGAATTTACACCTGCCTTCAAAGTTTGAGCAAATTAGTTTTCACTATCAGAAACACTGGTAATAACTGGATTGATATAGACCTATACTATAGAGTATTGTTTAGTGCACCGTTAAGAAATTTATTCAAAGGATCATAGACAAAATTAAAATAGTAGTATAGACCTTCATGCAATCAACGTGGTACCATACATACATAATGCAACAACTTTTTAGGTCTGGGATGGTTATCGTGAGCATTGTATTTAAAAACATGTATACGCGTTTCAGTGTTATGATAGTGATATGAACCTACCTACCTACCATATATTAGTTTTCTAAATTGAGAAAAAAAAAACAAAATATTGATGAAATTCCACATAAGACAAAAAAAAAAAGAATTAAATTGTAATTACGTCTTTGTAATGAAGAAATTCAATTTTGTGGCTTGGAAGATAAGATTTAAAAACAATGAGCAAATAATGTGAAACTAAAAGGTCGTTGTCTTTATTATCAGTTGTGCGTAAATTGTTTTTAGAAATATTTCGGAAATATTTTTTTAAAACTGATAAAATATTCTTTGTCTGCCTTTGAATACTCTTCATTGAATGCTTCATCATTGCTAATGCGAATATTATAGGGTGATTTTTTAAGAGCTATAGGAAAATTTTTCAAAAAAAAAAAACAAATAAAATTCAGAAAAATGCATGAAATCTTTATTTGAATCTATAGTACGGTCAATATAATTTAATGTTTGAAGATTATTTCATGCAAATCAGAGATCAGCAACGAGTATTCAAAACGATGAGTAGATTCGAGTCATACTTATTATTTCTGATACTTATACGCATTCATACTTATTTTAATATGATACTCATACTGCTCATACTCAAAGTTGGAAGTACTCGTCGTATTCATACTTAACAATACGCATGATGTTATTGACTTCGACTCGTCTCTACTTAACATTTACACGAAGCACAAAATAAGTATGATTCGCGTACGAACACTACTATACTCACAAGAAGATTGTGTGTATGCTTTGCTTGTTGTCTTTGTCTTTCCTTTCTTCTTTGTTTGTATATGCAACAATAACAAAGGCTGTAAATTTTGATGAATGATTCGAGCCACTCGAATCACTTATAAGTATTATAAGTATTTTTCTAAATTTATGAATCAGAATGAGTAGGCGTATGAATCAAACACATTTCGAATGTTGTGAGTTTGATGTCAACGTTGTACTCATACTCATTGTAACCTATACTTATAAATCAATGCTGTAGCGAGTACGAATGAATCAGAGTAGTTGAATTTCAATTCTGTTGATTCACTCATACTCAAAATTGCATGAGTGCTTATGAGTATCGGAAAAACGATTCATTGCTGATCTCTGATGCAAATGTTGACCGCGACTGCGCCTCAAATGGTCCGTCCGCTTAGTCCAATTTTGGCATACTCTTTCCAACATTTCGGCCGGTATCTCGCGAATAAATGCTTCAATGTTGTCACGCAGCACCATCCTGTTGAAACCACATGCCTTTGATGTCAAGATCATTCAATTAAGACTAAAAGAAATTGATTATCATCGATTGATAGTGCTTGTCGTTGACAGTGATGGTTTGCCAACGTCTTTCTTAAAGAAATACGGACGTATGTCACTCCCAGCCCAAAATCCAAACCAAAAAGTGTTTTTTTGCTATGCATTGGACACTCTTGAATCTCATGTTGATTAGTATCATCTTAAATTCGACGATTTTTTTTGTTTATGTATTATAAATTATTTTAAAATTAATCATGCGTAAATACTAGAGGAAATAATTATCATTGAAGGTCTTATGATCGTCATAATCTATTCATGTGTGAAGTAATGAAATTGTGGTTAACCGAAATACAATTTTTGCTATTGCAATATTTGAGAATGTTTTATACGATTTGTAACCACTTAAAATAAACTAAAATTGGAATTACGAAAAGATCATAAGATATTAGAAATAAATATTTATATGTTTATCAACACACATACATACATACATAATTGGTCAAAACAACCCTCCGGTTAGGATTAAGACCTAGCTACTCTTACCACTTATGTTGTTCATGTTAATTTTATCCATAATAATTTTATCCGTGGCGGGTCCAAAGGTTAAAATCGACTTTGAACGACAGATTTTTTGAGAAACTTTTTCGTGGCTATTTTATTAACGCTCTGAGATTTTTTGCCAGATATCGGCTGAGATTAAGTCGCCGAAGAAATATTTTTTCATATTTCGTTTTGTTCGAGATGTCTGACCCAGGGTTTAAACAATGGTCTCACGTCTAATAGCCAAAACACTGCCTACTAGACTACGGCGATGTTTATCAACATTATATTTAATTAAAAGAATTCAATTAAATTTAAAAAACTTTGTCTTCAACTAATTTCAAACTACTAAAAATCAGATGCAGTAAATACAGTGAGCCGCAAAACTAAGACACACTAGATTTTTTTTATTATATTTTATAAATTTTCTGTTGTTTTAACAATGATGTTATGACAATACTGTTGCATATTCCTGGCTTCAATGTTGCTCTTAATTTCCACATAAATTTTTTTTATTTTGTTTTTGTTAATGTAAATATTTTTTTTTTTTTAAAACATAAAATCTTATTGGTGTGTCCTTAGTTTTGCGGTTCACTGTACATACAAAACGTAGATGATAAATAATTTTTAATATTCAGCCAAGATTGTCGTAGTGGGCTAGTGTTTAATTTTTCGTTTGGTGTGTGGTGGTAGTTTCGCTTTCCAATAAAAATTTCCTCATCTAAACGTATTGACGATTGCTGCTAACAGCTGAAATTATAAATATTATCATTAAATTTAATTTGGTTGTAATTTTTTTAACCCATTTTCTAGACGTTAATTCTGATTACATCTTGATAGATCGAACACTTGCTAATTCCAAAAACGCAGTTTTATTGATATGTTACTTTCGCGAAAGCCAATATAATTTTATTTAATACTGAAATCTGTACATTTTTTTCGAGTAGCAAGACAGAAAGTGTACAATTTCAGATCAATTTCATGTGATAAACAGTGGATTTTTGCTAAATTTTCATTCGGAAAAGAAACTCGACACTTGAAATATTTATATTGTTGCAGTGTTGCAAAATTGATTTTTGATATGGTACTGAACTATGTATAACTGAAAGAGTACTTTTTTGCATCAAATGGTACTTTTGTAAAAAATACATAAATACATATTGGCCATTATAACCACTGGATCAGGATTATATCCTAACTTCTCACACCACTTATTTTGTGTGTGTTAATATTATACATGAGTGGCGGGACCTACTGTTTAAAGTCGACTCCGACCGACAGATTTTTGAGAAACTTTTCATGTCAATTTTATTTATTCTCAGAGATTTTCCTAGAAGAAGTCGAACAGAAAAACTAACGACTTATTAGTGTTCCTCACATACAAGACAAGAACAGCTGATTCGGAAAGTAATAAAACGTAAAAAATAGCTCCGTTTAATCAAACGTCGGAGGAACGTAATGTAACATACGTTCGTTTTTAGCATATGAAAAGCAATGCAAATGCTTACCGAAATTACATTACGGTTCGGCAAACGTTTTCATTGCCTTTTGTGTTCTAAAAACGAATGTACGTTCCATGGACGTTTGGCTAAGCGGGGCTAAAGCCTAATTCTATCTTTAACATTACGTAGAACATGTTGGTAATGCATTAATAGTTGAAAAGCGCAAAACATAAAATATGTAATAATAAAAAAGTGTTGAAAGCGTCGCGGGGGTACTGTGGTACTTTTGAAATGAAAAAGTACTGAAAAAAGTACTAAAGTACTGAATTTTTCAACACTGGTAGCTACTATAAGTGTTGGTAAAGGGACTTTTTCTATTTAATAACACGAACCAAGAATGATAAACTAAAGATTACGCCATAGCGCACACAAAATTAAAACTTTCTGCGCATGTTGAATCAATGACGTCACGCAGCTATTGTTTCTATTGGCTAATGATAATGTAAGTTATATTGCAGGGCTGCCAACTACTTTCACGTAATGCACACATTTTTCAGAGAAATGTTAATTTTCACATATAAAAAAGACTTGGTAACCTTTAAAATAGCGCAACTACGTCATCTAACGGGAAAACATGCGCAAGGCGTAATCTTTAGTTTATCATTCTTGACACGAACTATGTCTTAAAAGGCTTCAATTGCTTCTGCGATATTTGAAAAAAATTATGTTTTGCGAAATGTTCTCAGAAAAATTAAAAAAAAATTCCTAACTCGAAAGACCCTATATTAAAATGTTTTTTTAATTAAAATCAAATAAAATTATGGTCATCTTTATAACATACTGTCGTATTGTGATATTGTTTTTTATTGTACAAAACTGAAACCTTCAATCTTTGGCGGTTGTAATGCAATCAGATAATTCAGGGTTATTCAAATGCCATACAAAAACGCACATTCAAATACAAAATTTCATTGAATTTATTGTTTAGATTTTTTTTCAAGTAGTATTTGAAACGGTTTAAAGTAGTAACAATCATCAGCTTATAAAAAAAAATGTAATACAATATTATACGAAATGACATTTCATACTTCCTTTTGTAAAAGTAAAATTGATTGTAACACCAGTCAAGCTCAGTACAAAGATAGTTCTATTCTATATGTATTCAACCATTTGTTTTTTAATGGAATTCATCTACAATCTTGAATGTCCGTATCAAATCCGGATCAATACCAATTCATGTCTACCATATAGTCTACCAGAGAGACTGTCTCTCCCAAAGGAGAGTAATATTTGTTATTCATATTCCCTAAAGTGTAGACAGTGACTTTTGGAAATTGAGACGAAAAATTTAATCTCCAAATAGGTCCGATTATAATACGCAATAGACTAAGTGTTGTTTATTAATTCATAAGCTCGATTATAATATTACGTCATCTGTAATCACGTCATCTGTAATTACGTCATCTGTAAATGTCAAACGAAGCATTAAAATGATTCAATTTCTTAAGATTGTATTCGAAATAATTTTGTCCTTCTGATTTCCTTTCTAACTACTATACATCATTTATATTCGTGTGAAAATGGAATACAATGTTTCCGTACGGGCCTGTGGCTCTAAGTGTATTTTAAAGCTAAATGAAGACGGTAGCGTACCGTTGTATTATCGAAACACCGTTGCATTTGGCTTCTTACGCTACTACAACGAATTGTGTTTTATCCGAAAAACATATTTGTTTTCAAAAATCAAATTTTTTTGCATAATACTCATCTATTAACATAATACACATCACTTCGTGGTCGATAGGCCAGTTGAACACTCTTTCTGCAGAAGTTTTTCCAGTCACAATATAAACTAATTCAAAATTAATCCCCAGAAACACTACACCCTCTTTCTTTTTTATCACAACCTATTTTCCTAGATCCAACACATACACGGCATAGACAGAGATCATTCCCTAAAACACAATAAATGACAATAGAACCATGTATAGTAAACGAGACATGACTTTCGCAATATTTAATAGCTTTGCTGAGTCTGGTACAAAAAGATCATGAGGTAAAGCCAGACCGAGACAAATAGAAATTTAATATTTCCCAACACTCACAACACTGTGATAGAACAATGGTTTCTGTTTCTAAAAATGTACCAAATTAGGATAAGTAGCCAACTTACAGTCACTCAAACAACTGTCTCAGTGTTTAGATAGTGCGGACAAATATAAATACACTAGAGCCCCGACTTGCGTCGTTAATGGGGACCGGAGAATTGCGACGCAAATCGAAACGACGCAAATCGAATCAAATTTTTCTATACAAATGCATTGAAATTCATCAAAATGAAGCAAAAAAACTTAATATTTCGGATAAAACAGAATTTCAGTAAAGTTTTCTCTAATTATTATAAAGAAATAGCAAAAATATAAATTAACAAAAAAACTTAACAAAAATCAATAAAATTCATTTATAAAAAAATCAATTTTAAAGAAGAAATTGTGCTTTGTTTAGTTTATGTGGTGCTTTCTTCAAATAATAAATTCAAATCAACAACACTCCATTTGATTACGTGGTCTTACAGGTTTGTTAACAAAAAGTTTTGTTGAATTTTTAGAGATTTTTTTGCCGATATGTTTCCTTGTAACAACTAATGGCTTGGTCAGCAGATGCTGCTACGCCCTCGCTACGATTTTCGTCAGGATCGTTTTCAGAAAATATATCCAATGCATGGGAAATTAATTGCATAGCTTTCGAAATATTGGAAATTGTTATTTTTTTTCCTCTAATATATTATCAATTATCATAACATCATCTTCTAAAGCATGCTCAATATTAATGGATAATAAATTTTTATTATCAAGCTCCTCATCGTGAGACAGTAAAAGTTCATTAATGTCATCCTCTTCCATTCCTTCAAATTCGGCTAAATTTAATCGACGCAAGTTGAAATTGCAACAACGCAAGCTGAGTTTTGTCAATTTTTAAAAAGCGACGCAAATCGAAACGACGCATATCGGATCGACGCAAGTCGGGGCTCTAGTGTACAATGACAGGACTATTATCTCAATCAGTCAGATATCTGGTCCATTTGTTTATTGAACTTTTTTATTTTGCAACCACAATTCAACATCTTTGTTGTAATATGTACCGTTATCGAGAAATAAGCATACATGGTTAATTAGCCATTATGACAGTTGTTTGAGTGACTGTAAGTAGGATTAAAATTAAATTTGTCACAAATGCCTGTTTTTCACTACAAAAAAGTTTTAGACAATGCCAGTGTTGCAAAACTGAAATTTTGAAATGGTACTGATCTATGGTACTTTTGCAAAAGATACATACATACATACATACATAATTGGTCATTATAACCCTTCAATCAGGATTATGGCCCAACTTCTCATACCACTTATTTTGGGTGTGTTAATTTTTTTACATGAATGGCGGGATCTACTGTTTAAAGTCGGCATTTTTATTTACTTTCAGAGTTTTTGGCAGAAGAAATTCGCCATAGAAATATTTTTTCATATTTCGTTTTGATGTAAATGTCTGCCATAGGGTTCACAGCTAATTTGCAACGTAACAAAACGTAAAAGTCACATTTAGTCAAACATCGATGGAACGTAATGTGACATACGTTCGTTTTTAGCATACGAAGAGCAATGCAAATGCTTACCGAAATTACATTACGGTTCGGCAAACGTTTTCATTGGTTTTCGTGTTCTAAAAACGAACACACGTTCCGTGTACGTTTGGCTAACCGAGGCCAAAGCCTGATTCTACCTTTAGCATTGCGTTGAACATGTTACATACATAATTGGTCATTACAACCCTTCAGTCAGGATTACGACCTAGCTTCTCACACCACTTAAGTTGTGTGCGTTAATTTTATACATGAGTGACACTTATCGTACAATTTAAAGTCGACTCCGAACGACAGTATTTTGAGAAGCTTTTCATGGCAATTTTATTAACTTTCACAGTTTTTGCCAGAAATCTGCTGAGAGGAAGTCGCCGAAGACATATATTTTAAATTTTTCGTTATGATGTCTGACCTGGGATTCGAACTCGGGCCTTCAGTCTAATAAGCCAACACACTACCTTCTAGACTACGGCGACTTCGTTGAACATGTTGCTAACTCATTACAAGTTGAAATACAGGTCTCCCTCGTATAACGCGATACTTCTACAACGCGATTTAAAAAAAAGCAGTTTCATTACAACGCGAAATTTCGACTTGTATAACTGAAATTGAAAATGGCAATGCTTTTTATTTTTGCCTTACACAGTTTGTCATGCATTCCTGGGAATTACAATTTTGGGTATTACCCGTTTTTGCTTTCAAAACATTTTTTCATCACATACCTGAAAGTCTTCTATAACGCGAATTACATAACGCGGAATTTTCCTGGAACGTAACCACCGCGTTATACGAGGGACACCTGTATGTAATAATAAAAAAGTACTGAAAGTATCGCTGGGGTATTGCGGTATTTTTGAAATGAAAAAGTACTGAAAAAAGTACCAAAGTACTGGATTTTTTAACACCTGGACAATGCTTGACTATAGCTACTATATTTGAAATTAAGTCGGCTACAACATCTTTAGCTCTTCTTTATATAGTTAGGTGCATGCATAAGCATCATGCAACATGCAATGAATTATTATTATAATTTGGGTGGCAAAGGTATAACGCTGCCGGCTCTGACTGACTTTAATTTTCATGCGTATTTTGTTTATTTAAATTCTGTGTTTTTAGGCCATAAGTAGTAAAATAGAAACTCGTTTAACACATGTACCACCACCTATCTGACAATTTTATTTTATTTACATGAATCTAAGAACAACACCAACAATAACAATGCTAACAATAACAATTTGTATTCATTATTATTATTACATATTCGCTGTTTTATTCTTATCAAATTGCAATAGCAGAGTAAATCAACAAGAAAAAACAAAAATATATACATACATACATATACATATATATGTATATGATAACTTTATGGCCACATTGACATACACACAGTGTGTTTGTGTATTAATTAAAAAAAAGTAAAATAATTTTAAATCTCTGCCTGTCTTTCTATCTATTTGAGTTTTAAATGCTCCAAAAACCGCTGTCAAAATGATTATAATTATGACTCTATAAAGCATATGTACATATAACGCATCGCAATAAAAATAATAAATGAATTGCAATTTTAATTGTTTATATTTTACAACAATAATTCAAAAAGTAAATTCCAGCTGACACTCTAACAACATACTACCGTACAAATGGAAAGATCTCAAGACAATAGAAGTTGCCGGCTGACGATGATAATTAAATTATCAACACCATGCACTCAGGCCTGAGCAAGCGTTTGCCGCAAATGCGGCGATGCACTGTTTTTTTTTTAATGTTGTAACCCAGATACGTTGGAAAAATTTTTTTTGTTTCAATTAATAATCGTGTGCCCTTGTTATTTATTATACACGTAGTAAAATTCTATTCAGTTTCTTCAATTCATTTGCGATTACATGCATACATACCTATTAGCTTGAATGACATCTTTTGTTTTGAATAGAATTTTTATATTTATTTATCGGCTTTCTTGCCGTTCATGCCATTAAGAATTATGGTAAAAATAATTGCATTAAAGTACATACATTCTTTCATTGATGATCATATGAATTTTATATCCTTATACTAGCTAAAACCCGGTGTGCTTCGCTACTCCTTTCGATATCTATATATATAAAAATGAATGTGTGTTTTTTTTTTTTTTTTTTTTTTTTTTTTTTTTTTTTTTTTTTTTTGTCTTTAGCTGGAGGTGGTAATCTTCGAAAGATACTTTTGTTCCAACAAAAGCATGCACGATTCACTTCGCCTAAATTCAAATTTCGCCTACGTTCCTCCAGTCTTCGGAGTTCTAGCATTACTTCAGCCATTTTCTGGCTGTATTGGCTCCATAGCGTCCTAGAATTCAGCAGCTCCTCCATGAGCCGGTTTGGTCTTAATCTAGTTTCTCCGGGCCATCTAAATCTGGGGCAGCATGTTAGGATATGCTCCGCATCCTCCTCTTCATCTACACAGTTTGGGCATATAGGGGAAGTATCATGTCCAAATCTGTGCAGGTACTTCCTAAAACATCCATGACCAGTTAGGAACTGGGTCACGTAGTAATTCAGCTCGCAATGTTTGTTTTCTATCCAAAGGGTTATAGAAGGGACAAGGTGAAATGTCCATCTTCCCTTTAAACTGCTCTCCCATCGTGACTGCCATTTGTGCATGGAAGTTCTTCTTTCCTCCGCTCTTATAGCCGCTGTCCGTCCTGGACACTCGAGACGGCGATAGTATATCCGCTTCATTTCATCCGCCAATATGTCTATTGGTATTGTCTTTGAAAAATGAATGTGTGTTTATTTGTTTGTGGGTTTTTTGTTTGAAGTCTATAGACGGCTAAACGGCTGGACCGATTTTCTTGAAATTTTAACAGTACCTTCGGCAGCTCTAGATGTTGATGGTCGTAGTCTCTCTCCTTCTAGGCGTACATCGCGTTGAACCGGCGTCTCTTCAGTTCTTGATCTTGATGATTGGGATCGTTTTCTTCTGAGACGTGCATCACGTTAATCAGGTGTCTCAGCAGCTCTAGATGTTGATGCTCGTAGTCTACACGTACATTTCGTTGATCTGGTGTTTCTGCAGCTACTGCTCTTTGCAATCGTATTCTTTCCCTTTCTAAACGTTCATCGCGTTGAACTGGATCCTCAGCAGCTCTAGATGTGGAGGCTCTAGACCTTTCAACACTCAGACGAACATCACGTTCTTCGGGAGTTTCGTCAGCCCTTTGTGATTGTCAATTAACTGCATTTTTGGTGCGTTGAGAAAGCGAAGATTTTTTAGGTTGCATTTTTTTGTTTTTAATTTATCACAATATGATCACTCACAAAATAAATGTTTAACTCGTTTAGAATCTGGGATTCAAATGATTTGTGAAAAAGATTGTAAGTACTATTTAAGTACTTCCTTTCAATCAGTAATAGGCAAATATACCATAACAGGTTAAATTTTTTTATTTTCACGATAAAAAATAAAGGTTTGGTCTGTATTATATAACCATAGGTAACAATTGGTTCTTTAAAAAATTATGTATGCTGTAGGTAGTTAATAAATTAAGGCAGTATAGTGTCATCAATGGTCTGTGTCTACTGTTAATGGTACCTAAGTTACACATGTTCCTCTATGCATATTTTTACAAACATATAATAAAGCAGGTATTGGAATGAACAGGCAATACACATGACTTTAGCTGCAATAGTTTATCAGATATATGATGTTTAGTATTTACTTTCTGTCTAAAAATTCATATAAAAATAGAGTCTATTTATTTCCCTAACCCGAAATGTTCATATGTATGTGTGTCAAAGATTCTAGCTCTAATAGTTTTCCATGTACACGAACTTTTGTATCATATTTATATGGAACGGTCTCGCTCTTATTGCTAGTCCGGCAATTTTTTCACAAATTATTCATATGGATTTCAGTGTTGCCCGTGTACAATTTGATGATTTTATCTATAATGATTTCCCAGATATAAGAAGTTTTAAATTTAAGTCATATGGGAAGTACCACGCCCCCTTTTCCTAGTCAGCCCATTTTTGTCTAAAATATTCATATTGATACTAAAGTGGATTCGACAAAATTTTAGGACTCTGTTATATTTTCTTTGATATATTAATTTAATATTTTTATAGGAGATCACACGCCCATTACAGCAAGTCTGCCCATTTTGTTCATATAGATGTAAAAGTTGTCCCTACAAAATTTGAGGAATCTAGCTTTTGCAGTTTATCTGACATCCCACATTAAATACTTATTGGGTATGTGGGCGTGGCACCTCGCCTACTTGAAATTTTAAAATAAAAAGTAGCCTATAGTTCCTTCCGGACATACAGGAAGGTACTGTTAAAATTTCAAGAAAATCGGTCCGGCCGTTTTTAAATATATAGATTCATATAGTCATATGGGAGGTGCCACGCCCCCTTTTGCCAGTCAGCCCATTTTTGTCCAAAATATTCATATTGATACTAAAGTGGCTTCGACAATATTTTAGGAGTCTAACTGTTATATATTCTTAGATATACTAATTTAATATTTTTTTATATGGGAGGTGACACCCCCACTATAGCCAATCCGCCCATTTTGTTCATATATACGTCAAAGTCGTCCATACAAAATTTGAGGACTTTAGCTGTTGCAGTTTATGAGATATGCGACATTAAATACTTATTGGGTATGTGGGCGTGGCACCTCGCCTGCTTGAAATTTTAAAATAAAAAGTAGCCTATAGTTCCTTCCAGACATACAGGAAGGTACTGTTAAAATTTCAAGAAAATCGGTCCAGCCGTTTAGCCGTCTATAGACTTCAAACAAACCCACAAACAAATAAACACACATTCATTTTTATATATACATATAGATAGAAGATAATTCAAAATTTTTTAATCGCTTTCCGATAATAATTTATTGTTAAGAATTAGTAAAAAAAACTTAACTTTGACACGTGTTATGTAAGACTTTTGTTGCTCAATTGAATGGTCGGCCCCAGACCAGACATCTTCAACAAAATGAAATATGAAAATATATTTCTTCGTTGACTTCCTGTCAGCAGATTTCTGGCAAAAAATCTGAGAGTAAATAAAATTGCCATGAAAAGCTTCTCAAAAAATCTGTCGTTCGGAGTCGACTTAAAACTGAAGGTTCCGTCACTTATGTATAAAATTAACACACACAACATAAGTGGTGTGAGAAACTATGTCAATAATCCTGACTGAAGTGTTGTAATAATCAATTATGTATGTATGTATGTAATTACTTGTACGTAGTGTTGAATTCTACATCTCAACGCCTCCGTTCTATAACAAGTCGAAAAAGTGTGTTTTGAGTTATGAGCTCTCAAAGTTTTCACGCGACATACGGCTATAAGTGTATTCTAAGTAGATTTTCCCCTATAACTTCGGAACGGATCGGCGCATCTTAACCAAATTTTGACAGTATTTAAGTTAGAGAACGTAGAATTTAAAAATGCAAGAACATTAAAAACGTTCTAAGTACACTTAGAACGTTATAGAATGGAGGCGTCGATCTGTTCAGGGCAATTTGGGAAAACAGACAACTAATTTGTAGTTTCAACGAAATAACCGTTATCAACTGTCAAAGTTCGCAAGTCCCTGCTGAAAGACCCGCCACTTTATTGTTGTGTTTAATGACTGGTGCGATCTTTATTTCAATCAATTTTCTTAAATGTTCATGCCCTTTAAGAGACCAGGGCCCTATTCCACGAAACAACTTGTCAACTTTTCACTTTGCACTTATCAAATTGTATTTTTTGGCAAAGTGATAACTGTTTCTGTTCTACAAAATTCTTTGCAAATCTATCTTAGTACCAATAACATTTTTGCTCTCTTTGCAAAGTCTTTGCGCGCTCTTGCAAAGTTTTTGCGCTCTCTTGAAAAGTGAATGTGAAAAGTGTTCCACAAAGCATTTAACCTACTTTGCATTTGCGTGTTATCACTTTTCACTTTGCGTTAAAGATTAATTGTCAAAATGAGGCGCAAGATACAAATGGAAAAAAAACTTGCATTGCTACACTTTATTAAAGAAAAAAGGGATATTTTATTTGCTAGTTTTCAAAACAATAAAGTAAGTACTATTTTGAATAAAATTATTGTAACTATTTAGAAAATACTCAAGTTTACATTACGTTTTGAAGACTAATAAATTAGATAATGGTGGTGTCAACCAATTTTTCAATCCGTAACCACTATCACCCAAAACAACAGCATCCGGAAATGGTCTCCATCCATTGTCAAATCTTTGGCTTATAGCCGAATTCCGTAAAACTCTTGAATCATGAACACTAGCCGGCCAACTTGCATTTACACTGTAAAATGTGTAGTCTGGCCCGCATATCATCATTACATTTAATGAGTGGTTACCATGCCGGTCCACATATGCTTCCTCGTGTAATGAAGGCGCATCAATTTTAACGATTGTGCCATCCACACAACCACATACACAGGGGAATCCACCCATCTCAAAAAACTTTTCAGCAATACCACTAACGTCATCGGGCCACCGCAAGGTGTTTTGAAATAAAACGTCTATTAAAATGTCGACAACTCTATGGATGGTTCTACAAACCGTTGATTTTGCAACACCATGCATAGCTGAAACTCCATGGTACTGGCAACCATTTCCAAGCCAATGCAGGCACAGTAGCAGTTGATTTTCAGCAGATAACGCATGACTGCGTTGTGTTTTGTGCTCTAATTTTTCTTTAATTTTACTTAAAATAAAATCAACTTGGATTTGATTTAATCTAAAGCACTCTTTAAAATTAAAGTTTTGTAGTCCCGAAAAATTAATTCTGTCTCTATAATTTCTTCTTATAACCACTTCTTCACGATCGTCGATCAAAAACTCACGTCTTAACATTTTGAAAGTTTCACTAGTTATAACAATATGAATTTGCAAAGAGATCGTTTACCTTGCAAATTTTTGATAAACTTATCGAAATTTGCTTTGCAAAAATATAATTTACAGTTTTTGTGGAACGAAACAGCATAACTATTTGCAAAGTCTTTGCAAATTACACTTTTCAATTTTAGCTTTGCACTTTGCAAAAGAGAACATACATGGAACAGAAATTGCAAAGACTTTGCAAATTATACTTATCAGTTTTAACTTATACTTATCAAATTTTATAGTTCTGAGGAACATAAAGTTTTGCAAATTGTCGAAAAATTTGATAAGAGCAAAGTGAAAAGTTGATAAGTTGTTTCGTGGAATAGGGCCCAGATCTGAAGCCGAGACTGATTTCGTACTTTGATTATCTACAATTTTCACAATACATTACACTTTTCTTTATATTACTATTTACTTTTTTACTACATATATACGTTATTATTTTTAGTAATTTAAACTTTTAATATTTGTTTTTATAACATCTATATCAATTCCAATTACAGCTCTTGTTGGTTCCCTAACAATTGGCACGACGTTCCTTCTTTCACCGGTAGCGGGATGTTTAACAGATAAGATTGGATTGCGTCTTACGACCTTGATCGGTGGTCTGTTGTCGTCAGGTGGTCTACTTCTTTCATCGTTTTTTACCGAGAATATTGGTGCTCTTTATATCACCTATGGCATCATGTTTGGGTTTGGTGCCGCCTTAGCTTATACGCCTACACTTGCCATTCTAGGACATTATTTTAAGCGTTATTTAGGAAAAGTAAGTGGATTTGTAACAGCCGGTTCCAGTGTATTCACCGTTATCCTGCCGCCTGGATTAGATTACTTAATAAAGGGTCATGGATTGGAAGTAACCTTGAGAGTAATGAGTCTGATATCAGCTTTTATTATTATTTGTTCATTTGTCTACAAGCCACTGCATCCGCCGCCAGAACCACCCAAAAAGAAACCTGGACGTTCTAAAGCAAACATGATTTTAAGATCCATTATAAATGTTGACATCTGGAAGAGAAAGAAATACGTTATATGGGCACTGTGTGTACCATTGGCTTTATTTGGATATTTTGTGCCTTACGTGCATATGATGAAATTCGTACAAACTGTTTTTCCGGGCCAAAGTGAAAATCTGCCCGTTATGTGTATTGGTATTACCTCAGGTCTTGGACGTTTAATGTTTGGTGCCATAGCAGATCTTCCGGGCGTAAATAGAATATATTTGCAGCAATTGTCGTTAGTGTGTATCGGTGTAGTGACAATTTTGCTGCCTCTTACAAGTTCCTACATTTTATTGATCGTTTTTAGTTTAGTAATGGGTCTCTTTGACGGCTGCTTTATATCACTACTGGGACCCATTGCATATGAAATATGTGGACCATCGGGAGCTACACAAGCAATTGGTTTCCTTTTAGGCTTAAGCTCATTACCACTTACGGTGGGACCTCCAATTGCAGGAAGAATCTACGATGAATTGGGATCATATACATTACCGCTGATATTGGCTGGCATTCCTCCGATTGTAGGCTCAGCCATATTATTTTTAATACGTTTTATTAAAGATGAATCACCAACTACTAATGGTGTAGTTGCCGTCAATAAACCTGCCAATGGCACAATAGCTGTTGAAGACGAGCATGATATGGAGAAAAATCTAGGTATAAATATAATTTGTTTTGTATAGCACTTGGGTATATCAAATATATTTTTTTCAGAATCCAAACAAATTGTGCCTTTAATGAACGGACATTCCAAATCCATTGTCAATGGCAATGTACATCATGCAGAGCAGCAGTATCAGCATCAGGAACAGCATCAGCATCAGACAAATGTGGAAACAAATACTACAGATGTGAAGCCTCGTCTGGCAGACTCAGGTATTGACATAAAACTATCTACTGCCTTTAAACGCTTCTTTACTTTTGACTCTCTTAATCTCTCTGACAATACTGCTTGTGCTTCCTCCATTAGTCGTAGATGTAATAACTGTAATGATAATAATAGTAATTGCTGTTGTTGTAATAATTATTGTAATGATAATAACAACACTGTATACAATACTAACAAAAACAATGTAAATGCTTATACCGCTTTAGTTTCAACAAGTGATTGCATGTCAAAAATGTTGGATTGCAATGATCACGACTCGAATGCTTTCTGTAACTCCCAACCGAGTACAAGTAATGCATCTTTAATGCAACGACAACGTCAGTACAAATATTCGATTTATTAACGATTGTAATGTGATTCATAAACATACACTTGACGAAAATATTGTTTTTAAAAATTTAGCGCTTGTATTGATGGAAACGTTCCTTTCAATAAGGCAGAGTATATTTTATGTGTTTGGAATCTATTAAACTTATTTCACTAAAAATTAAAAAAAAAATGATTGTTGAAAAAGCCTTTAGATTTTCTTAAACATTGCATTTCCAAGTCCAGTTTGAACATCTGCTCAATAATGTCAGAGTAATGGAAAAATTTATGAGTTAACGTTCATGAAAACAGTTTTCTTTTCAAATAAAAACCAAAGAAGAATAAAAAAAAATATTTTTAAATTCCATTGAAGGAAATTTACAACTTACACCATGTCTTTAACCCTTTGACGACCAAACATTTTCGGCTGAAGCGATTTAACCTTTTGTTTTATTTTAATAATCTGTGGCCTAATAGTAATGACGAAAAAAAAATTTACCTCCTGAGTATCCTCTAAGTCCCCCATTTCGCTTGGCAAAAATTGTTGCCTATGGGTTGAAAGCAATCTTTTTATCTCAAATTATTAATTTTTAGACATGATTTAAAAACAGTTTTTTTTTTATTAAAAATATAAAGTAAAATACAATAAATCTTAAAAATTTATAATTAATGTTGTTCGTGATAGTTTCCAAAGCAATCACGGGATGTAGTGAAACAAAGAAGCACATTGCATTGAACGCAAAAAACATTTGTGCGTCTATATTTTTTTATAGGAAGCACAATGACAGCAGCGTTTCCAACATTCACTCTTTTCTATTTTATGCAGAGATTTGGGCTTACTTATAAAATGAGTTCCAAATTTGGTTGACGCTGCAAAGGCACGTTTTCTTGAATTGAAGCAACTTATCAGTTCTTTGGCTAAAGCTGCACGAAATTCAATGGATTTAGGATTTGTTAGGCAATATGAGTTTCTTATATATTATATAACTATTATGAACACATACATAGCTCAAATAGGTCAAAGAACAATCGTAACTAAAAACGCCACTTACTTCTGCGATCGTACTCATAAAAAACTTTCTTTTGGTCCATTAGATAAACGCCTCCCATTCCTTTGTTGTAGTGCTGTATAATCAGAGGGCAATCAATATCTATTTTATTAGCTTGTCCAGCAACACGTTGATTGACCTTGATTACCTCTGTTGGGTCAATAAAATTTGAGGCGAGGTAGACACCACGATTATCCATCCATTTGAAGACGGAAATGCTTTCTGACATGAAGTAACTTATGTCCCCTCTTTTCATTTCTTTATCCGCCGGAAAATTCTTCGGTATGTGCTTAGTACTACATCGAATAGTTCCACATGCCATTATTTCATTTTGCTGGAGAATGTGCATTAAGTTTAGACTTGTAAAGAAATTATCAAAGTAAATTTCAACCCCTTTTTTGCCAGTGGCTTACATAACTGCAGAACGACAGCTTCGCCAAGACCGTGTTCAACAAATGGTTTTTTTTCCTGTCTAAATGTCAATATTATACAAGTATCCAGTTTCTGACTCACATAAACACCATAGTTTGTCCTTCATACACTGTTTCATGGTATTATGTCCCTTAAACTTTACCATATGTTGATCAATTGAGAGTTTTTTGGAAAATGTATATGCGTCAGGCATAGGCTTGTTAGTATACTATATAATTGCACGTATTTTGTAGCCACGGTCAGTAACATCAGCCTTACTGTTGTCGCAAAAGTGAAGATTGGCTGTAATTTCCTCAAATCGGTTCCGTGGCATGATTCCTGCAATCTGAGCTTGGTGAAATGTTGGATCAGTTGATCAATACAGACGTGTTGATGGGAGTTTCACTAAGCTCATACGTATGATAATACCCATATAAGTCTTAAACTCGGATACGGTCAAATTGAACATACGCCCTTTTTGAAAAGCATATATGTTGGACTGCTCCACTATCATCAGACAAATTTAATGACAATTTAGAGGTTTTTAGGAATGATAATTTTCGCTTCAACCCATAGGCAAACATAATTGCCAAACATAAAATGACTATTTTTAGGCAGTTTGGAGTTTATCCAAAATTGTTCATTATATTTTTTGATAGACAAAGGCTAAATCCAAAACATAATTGACTCCCATCCCCTTGTGCCTTATCTTTACCCTGTAGTAGCCCTCGGTATAAAGACCATTATTTGGTCAAATTTGGAGCCTCATAGAGTACAAGTGGAGTCAGATAGGGTTTTGCACTCAACTACATTTTTGTTGCCCCAATCTTCTTCTATAAAACATTCTCTGATAATATTTGCTCTATCTGTAATCTGGACAAATATATAAGCCAAAAACCCCCGGGCAAGCATACTTGCCTATGGTCGTCAAAGGGTTAATGGAATGTATTTAATTTTTTGTTTCTTTTTGTCGCATTGTGTTTTATATAAAACAAACAATATCGACTCTGTTTTTAAGAACAAGACAGAAACAAGCCCTATACCTACATATACTAACTTTGACTTCTAAAGTTAAACATACATACGTACATAATTGGTCACTACAACCCTTCAGTCAGGATTATGGACCTAGTTTCTTACACCACTCATGATGAGTGTGTTAATTTTATACATGAGTGGCAGGGATCGTCGACTCCGAACTACAGATTTTTGAGAAACTTTTCATTGGAATTTTATTTGCTCTTAGAGTTTTTGCCAGAAATCTGCTGAGAGTAAGTCACCAAAGAAATATTTATTTCGTATTTTCGTTTTGAAGTCAGACCTAGGGTTTGAACAGTGGCCTTACGTCTAATAAGCCAACACACTACATACTAGACTACGGCGACTTTGAAGAAAAGTCCAATTTGAAGAAAACTGAAATTAATTTAGAATATTTCGCTTATTTCATTTTTTTATTATCGATTTTATTATGGGTCTAAAGTTAAACAACTTGCTTAAATTAATGTAAACCATGACAGTTTATCGCTATTCTTGCAAATGAAACCAGTTCATTGTTGGCACTGTTGGACCTTCTCTACGACCAAATTTTGTACATTTTTGTGCAATTTCCGTCCAATTGTCTTTATTTTGGAAATAAATATCCAATAAATTCCAACGTTGCACGAGCGTAGATAGATTTTTACGTTCAGCGGAGTATAATATACTGAATTTTGTGACAGAATAAAATGACATAAGTAAGTAGCCTAGGGTTGCCAGCCTGGCTGAACTTGGCTGGATTGTCCAGCTTTTTTGATGCTTGTCCAGTTTCAAGCTAAAATTTAATTTGTTTAGCTAAATAGAAATTTTTTTAGTACACTGCAATAATTGGGCAATAATTTTCATGTTATCTTTGTCAAATCATGTTAGCCAACACTGATTGTACATTTGTTATACAACTAAGTTATGATTTCCATCTTCTACCATCACTGACAACATGTCTCAACATTTGAACAGCTGATGTCATAATAAATACTATTGCGAGCGATAGTCAATTTCTTAAATTTTAAAGAATGCAATGAATTTATTTAATTGTAATATTTTTAAATAATAATACATATGTATATAAGGGGTGATTTTTTAAGAGCTATAGGAAAATTTTTCAAAAAAAACACATAAAATTCAGAAAAATGCATGAAATCTTTATTTGAATCGATAGTACGGTCCAAATAATTTAATGTTTGAAGATTATTTCATGCAAATGTTGACTGCGACTGCGCCTCAAATGGTCCATCTGCTTAGTCCAATTTTGGCATACTTTTTCCAACATTTCGGCCGGTATCTCACGAATGAATGCTTCAATGTTGTCTTCCAATGCGTCAATTAAAGCGGGCTTGTCTGTATACTATACATGTCTATACAGTGTATAGACATGAGCTTTAACATAGCCCCACAAAAAATAGTTTAAAGGCGTTAAATCACACGATCTCGGCGGCCAATTGACCGGTCCCGAACGTGAAATAAAATGTTCACCGAACTCGACTCTCAATAAGTCCATTGTTACGCGTGCTGTGTGGCATGTGGCATCGTCTTGTTGAAACCATATGTCATGCAAGTCAAGGTCTTGCATTTTGGGCAAAAAAAGTTTGATATCATCTCACGGATGATCATCACGGATATCATCTCACGGTTGGATACCATTCACAGTTACGTTACGATTCGCAGCATCTTTGAAGAAGTACGGTCTAATGATGCCAAATTCAATGATTTGCAAGCGTTGTTCGTTTGTAAGACGATTCATGGTTAAATTATAGACCAAACTGAAGATGTTTGACAGTGAAACAAAACACGAAACGTGCGTGAGCTGTTTAAACCAGTGTTGCCAAAAACATAATAATAGCTAAAAAATCACCCTTTATGTTGATAACAATGGATATTTTAATAAAAATTATTTACACAAAACCAAAATTAACATTTTCTCAGTATTTTTTTGTTTCGTCCAGCTTTTTAAAACCCAATGTCCAGCTTTTTGCGAATCGGAATCTGGCAACCCTAAAGTAGCCAGATTGGAAATAAGCGGTGGTTCAAATTTAAACCGATATATGGCCCACTAGATACAACATGGTGGCTATAGCAATTCTTTAGTATGCTTTAGATTAATAATGTACTAAGGTACACAGAATACATCAATAATTCAATTTTTACGATTCGTAAAATATTTTGGAATCAGTGGAACAACCCTTTCTACGAGTTGTTAGTCGGAGTCATAATAGCAATGCAGACCGTGTGAAAAATTGAAGATCAGTCGGGACTGTAACAATCCTGCGCAGATAAACTATGTGTGGCAGTCCAATTTCACAGATCGTCTAGCTTATACAGACACATCATAGTTCTATGAAAGGATTTCAGTGCTTATAAAAAAAAACGAATTGTGACTGCCTTCTTAAAGTTATGGTTTGATTGTTGGCATATTAAATTTTCTTATGTTTTAAATTAAATAAATTACACTATTCGACAAAATAGAATAAATTAAATACACCCGGCTAATGAGATAGTGTAGTTTATGAGTTTTGTTGAGTAGAACTCAAAAATATTTTTTTTTTATATTTCTCGAACCCTCCAAACTCTTTTTATTTGATAAAAACTCTTTTTTTTTTTTACTTTACGCACAAATTTCTGGATTACTCAATCATTTCTGACTCGATTTCCAAAATTCAAATCTTGTTGGAAAGAGGAGAGATGGAGCTTTAAAATGGTATACATATATATATTATTCGACTTAATATGCTATGAGATTTGATGAGATAAACTTGGAAAATTCGATTTTTTTCATATATTTTCAAGTTTGTCCATTCATAGTAACAAACTTTAATAAAAAAATATAGGATAAGTGATAATATTCTTAAAGTCTGTTCTCTTGTGAAGAGATTGAGCCATCACTTGATAAAAATGGATAAAAAGTACCGTTGTTATTATTTAAATAGTATAACAGTCGTGTTATATTTTTTATATATGTCATCTCATCAAATGAACTTTTAGTTCAAAAATTTTCAGAATTTTTAATGGATCTTGATTGGTTATCACAAAATGTATTAATTTCACGTTTGATCGACTATCAGAAGTCGGCTAATATTTGTGTTTTTTGCAAATATTATTATTTCTCTTTGCGCAAACATTGGCCACCTTTTGGTGGTCGCTCAAACGTGAATTTGACACATTTTGTGGTATTTATGAATTTATTTTAAGAATTTCATCATGTGTATGTAAAATTTATATGTTCATGTACATATGTATGTATTTAATACTTGTGAAATTTTTATGTTCTTAAAAATTTATTCATTTAGTATCAATTGCTTGTAAAGGTATTACTGTCGCCATTCTTAAACAAAATATTTAAGAAACGATGTTGAATAGATTTAAAATATTGGATTAAAAATCCGCAATGCTCGAATGAAATTAAAGCGAAGATGTCCGTTTTTACTCTCATATAAAACAACAGATAATTGACAATTACCTACATATGTATGTACATGCATATACATACATATGTATATAGTATATGAGAATGTTAAAAAGTAATAAGTTGGATGGAGTGGTATGAAACTTTATCTGCTCTTTTGTAATGTTATCCTCTCTGGGGATAAAAGAAATTCTCTTTCGTTGTATTCAAAACTGGAATGCTTTTAATTTTTAGGCAATCATTTTAATCTGCTACCCCACTGTAATATTCTGTGTACACGCCATAAAATAAACCGAAAATTTATCTACGTCAAGATATATCCTTAATGTGTGAATATATGGATTTAGTTTATACAAAGAATGATGAGTCGGCTAAAATCACTGCCTCTCCGTAAAGAATGTCGACACTGTGTACAACAATACGTCCTTTATTTTGGCAAAGTTAAAGTACAGAACAATATTAGTAACAGAATAAGTAATTCTTTTTATATTTCTTATTATATCGTGATAAAAACTGGAAACATACAATACAACAGTCGTGAGCCACAATATAGATTATCAAAGTGGCTGTTGTCCTACAAATTTTATCCTTAAAAATAAAAACCTACTCTTTACTTAGTTCCAATAGAATAGATTAAGTTGGGCTTATTTCCTGTATGTTAGTCGTAAACAGAAATGTTTACATTGTCTATGAAACAGAATTTGACAAACGCGAAAAATCTTGAAATTGGTGACTCGCAACATAAATGCTGCTCCATTAAATACAGAAAGCCGAAGCTTTGGTTGAAATGATTAGGATGCCTTATGTTATGTATGTTATAGAAATTTATTGAACAAATTACAACATATTCAAATAAAAGAATTCTTTTATTCAGAACATTTTTTTTTAGAAATTAATAACACTATGCGACAAAATAAAAAACAAAAATTAAATACACCCAGGTAATGACATAGTGTAAGTTGTAAGTTTTGTTGAGTAGGACTCAAAAATATTTTTTCTATATTTCTTGAACTCTCCAAACTTGTTTTATTTGAGAAAAACTGTTTTTTTTACCTTACGCACAAATTTATTTATTAGACAAACATTTCTGAACCAATATCCAAAATTTAAAGGATAGGGATGTGTCTTTAAAACGATATACATATACACTGAGCGCCAAAAGTAAGTAAACACCACTGAAATAATACATTTTCTTAGGATAGCGAGAAAAGTAAATGAGAATAGTCGAATAAATTTCAAAAAATAAAAACGCCTATTTATTACTTATAAAATGTTAAAATAAAAACAACAATTCAATTATTGTTGTGCTACAAGTATATTTTTTATAATAGAAAATTTAAAATTATAGTGGGTGTTGAGTCACTTATGGCGCTCAGTCTATATATTATTTGACTTAATATGCTATGGGTTTTAATGAGGTAAACTTGACAAATGCATTTTTTTCATATTTTTTCAAGTTTGTCCGTTCATAGTAGTAAACTTTACTTAAAAAAAATAAAATAAGTGATGACATTCTAAAAGTGCATTATCTTGTGAAGAGATTGACTCTTCGTTTGATCAAATCGTATAAAAATTACCGTAGTTATTATTTAAAGAGTCTAACAGTCGAGTTATATTTTTCATACATACAATATTTTTTCAAATGAACTTTTAGTTCAAAAATTTCCAGAATTTTTGATGGATCTTGATTGTTTATCGTAAAATGTGTCAATTTCACGTTTGAGTGACCACCAGAAGTTGGATAATGTTTGCACAAAGAGAAATAATAATATTTGCAAAAAACACAAATATTAGCCGACTTCTGGTAGTCGTGCAGACGTGAAATTTACACATTTTGCGATAAACAATCAAGATCCATTAAAACTTTAGAAAATTTTTGAACTGAAAGTTCATTTGATAAGGTGTTATGTATAAAAAATATAACACGACTGTTATACTATGTATTAAAATAATAACTACTGTAATTTTTGCCTGATTTGATCAAAAAAAGTGTCAATCTCTTCACAAGATAATGCACTTTCAGAATATCATCACTTATTTTATATGTTTTTTTAAATTAAATTTTGCAATTAAGAACGGCTAAACTTTAAAAAAAGAGAAAACAAATCATATTTTCCAAGATTACCCGATCAAAACTCATTACATGTAGATTTGAACCATATAAAGGCTCATCTGTTCCCTTTTCAAAAAACTTTGGATTTAGGAAATGGGTTAAAAAATATTTGCGTAAACAATAATTTTGTGTGAAAAGAACAAAGATACCGTTTTTGTCAAATAAAACAAGTTTGAAGGTTTCGAGAAATATACAGCCATGTCACAGAACGCAATTCCGATCGAAAGTGGTTTTAAATTCCGAAAGTCGAGTCTTTAGAAAACGAAAAACGAAAAATTGCTTCGGAATGAAACCACTTTAAATTTGCAAAGTGGTTTTGATATTTCTGATGATGTATTAAAGAAAAATATTAATAAAACTTAGTCAAACTGAAAGATATGGTATGTTTTATTATTACATAGGTTTTCTAAGTATTTAGTTAATGTTTATGCTTCAGAAATTTAATTTTGTAAACTTGCTGAGAAAAACAAAACAAACTGATGTATTTTTTCATCGAAGTATTGCACCCCTCAATGCATTTCGGTGTACTTTTTCAACAACGATTTGTCGTCTCCTGGTTTCAACAACAGCAAAAATTGAAATCGCTGGCATTTTTCATATAAAATTTTTAATTTTTTTGATTTGAATTAAATTTTTTTTGGTTCTTCTTTTTATTCACTAGTAATGTTTTTTTTTTTTTGTCATGCACTAAACTGTCATACTTTATTTGAAAAAGAGCAATTTTATAAATTTTTGTTCGGATTCTGAAGAACCTGAAACAAAATCGATCGGAATCGCATATACGGAATCAAAACCATTCCGATCGGAATCTGTGACATGCCTTATAAAAAAAAAATATTTTTGAGTTCTAATCAACAAAACTTACAACCTACACTATGTTATTAGCTGGGTCTATTTTGACTGTCGGACCGTGCAATTATTTTTGAGGAAACTTTTTTTATAAATTCCCAAAATATTCTTTCTACTCTTTGTGTAAATATTTGACACTCAAATATGCGTGCAAAATGAAAACAGATTATGAAAAGACTGTATGTGTGACTGTATTACGAAAGCTGTATTTTGTAAATTCTTTTTCTTTACAGCGCTTGAAATTTCAATTAATTTTACTAAAATTATTTGGGCAATTCACACGACTTTGTATCGTGTATGTTGTATTGAACACATTTATTTGTTTGTGAACGCTCAATGCTATGCTGTATTGTGTATTTCGTATTCCAAATGTATTTTTTTTTTGCGTTCAAGCAATTTGATAGCACGAAACCAACACAACTTTTGAAAAACATATGAAAACAAATTCACATTTTTTTCATTCACACAATTTGATAGCACGAAACCAATACAACTTTTAAAATCATATGAAAAAAATGTGTATAAGTGTATCGGATTTTTACATGAAAATTATCAACAACAATCATACACTGTTGTATAATCGTCCAACAATACACTCAATACAACGATACAACGGCTTGTGTGAATTGACCAATTATGCCTCTATCTGATATTATTATGCCTTTAACTTTAACAGTATAACTTTAAAATGCCTCTATACGTATGTATATAAAATTAATTTTTATTATGGTTGTGGCTTTCTTTTGAATAAACATTATAAAGTGCGTAAATATGTAATTATTTTTACATTTACGGCATATATGTACATAAGGTAATAATTTAAGAGAAAATGCTTTTAAAATAAATATGCATACTACTAATCCAATCCTGATATATGTATGTATATAGCTTTGTAAGTATAGACATATGTACATAATTTAAATATTTTTTATTCATTTGACAATAATTAAAATAAAATTGAAATATTGAATACTATTATTAATCGCTTGGTATTTTATTTTTTTTTTTGATTAAATTTAGTTGTAGTTGCTTTTGTAAATATTATTTCTGCTTAAAAATGTTCATTTAGTTTTTCTTCATCTAAGCCAATGTATAACCGTAACTGTACTGTAACTGTATCTGTAAGTTTGCTCGTTAAAAGCTTTCTATTTCTGTTTATGAGTAAAAAGAATAAATCTAATTCATGTTAAATTTCCTTTCTAGAATCTCTAACGGATGTATTGCCAACGTATAATGAATGTTTTCATTAGTACTCGTAAACATAACAAAAAATTCTCTTTTAGTTGTTCGAAAATCATGAAACATTCAAAAGATAGAAAAAGATTATTTGGATCAACATGGATCAACGTGGATCACTTCACTTAATTGTATTTAGTTGAGTAATTATTTTAAGCAAATTGACCTGACCGTCTGACCAACTTACATACTTGCACTGAAGGACAATTACACACACAAAAATTACTTTTACATACAAACGATAATCAAATTATTTGTTATTCTTATAAAAATTATTAGTAAGAATATAATTTTTGTAATAAATTATGATTAAAATCAATTTTATAATTATGAAGTCTATTTATTACTTGTATATAGGCACATGAATGCAACTTACATGGTGAGATATGTATGTATGAATTTTTCCTTAATTATAAAGGTTTTAAAATGTGCACAGTTTTTTGTGATTGGTTTTGGGCATTATTTATTAATTACAATACAATTCAAAATTGTTAACTCGTATAAATATTTGGGAATTGACTTATGTTATAATTTGTCATTTAGTAAACATTTGGAAATTAAACTATGTCGAAAATGGCAGTATCTTCGTTTTGGTCTAAATATGTATATAAACCATCCTAAAATATCGAATAAAAATAAACTCAAAGTCTTTACTGCCGTATCTCGCTCAGTTATGTTTTACGGTGCACAAATATGGGGATATATGATATGATGGAAAAATTATTTCGATTTTTCATTAAGAAGATGTTAGTATTGCCTAAAAATACTCCCAACTATATGGTTTTTTTTGGAAACGGATTTGAAATCACTATATCTGGATACATTAATGGTGTTTTCTTTTCTACAATGAAAATGTCACCCTCTTACAAGGTACATTAAACAAATTTTTGACCAACCCTGTTGTAATGTCATTTTTTATTTGAGAAGAACATAACACAAATATTAAAAAAGGGTATGCCCTGTGTTTACCACTTATTAAGAAAATGAATGAGGAAATGCCAATTTGTTCAAAGGTGTTGCCAGATCGCTAATTTTTCGACTTCATTTTTTGTACGCTTTTTTTATAAAAAAAAAAAAAATATTTTAACACTGTTTTAGCATTAAATGCAATTTTTTATATTACTGACCATGTGACTTTAATAATGTAATATTTTCTTAAGATTACTCCACAAAACAATGAAAAAATTAACTTCAAATTGGATAACAATACCAGGCGACTTTTTTTAAATTTCATCTGGTAACCCTATAAATAAACAAAAGTCATCTGCTTTACAGGGCATTAGTAGCACTCTCGATTTATACAGGGCATAAAATGTAATGCCCTCCACCATTGGCAAGTGCGAATTATTTAGAATAAAACATACCACCCTTTTAGAGGGAGAAACATTTTTAAGAAACAAACGCAAAATTGTATTTTGCGTTAATAAAATGCACATTTTTTGGTAGAAAAGAAAACACCATAAAATTGCACTTTAACTATATCAATAAGGTACTCAATATGCCTTACAACAGATTGCCTCGCAAGCTCGCAGAAATCATAATTGCTAAGCAGACTTTTTGGTCTGAGGACTGGGTGGATTTATGTAATAAAATCAACTTTGTTCCTGATAATAGATCAGTGCCTCTTAGCAAACATTGCAAACCAATTTTACAGCACGTTAGAACATATGAATATATTAATTTAATTTCCGATGCCAGAAATTCACAATTCCACGACTTATACTCTCAACTAAACTATTCTTTGATGCGAATAACTTCTTCTGGACTTACATCTCGGGAGTTAAGAGCAAAAGGGGGACTTTTGGATATAAATGCTAGACCGTTCAGAAGTTCTTCAATCGGAATCTGTACTCTATGCAACTTAGATTCTTCCGAAAATACGCTGCATTTCATTGGTATCTGCCCTGTTTTTAATGAATTTAGAATTGGATTTTTTAACAAAAGCCTATTGAGTCAAATTGAGGTCATAAATATTCTCAACGGTGATATTCATAGTTTTAGTTTACTTATTAATTATGTTGAAGTTTGCTTAAAATACAGAAAACTTATCTTAAATGTATTTGCTTAGATTTGTATTTAAATTATTATATAAAATGAAAATGAATTGAGAAATATTAATATTTATGTATATAAGTTCACATGTCAATAATATTTATGTTGTTAATAAGGTCAAATTATATGAATTTTCATGCTGCCTTAATGTTGCCTTTCTGGCTCACAACTATAAGTTAAGCCAATTATAGATCAATTGTTATTTTTTATACCAAATTTTATTAAGTTGTTTGTTGTTGAATCTATTAAATAAATAAAAAAAAAATTACAATACAATTACAAATAATATTTAATTATATACGAGCTAAGTAACTTCGACCATGTGCTCGGTGTAGTGTCACAGACCAGAGCCTCTGGTGGGAATCGAACGAACCACGACCCTCACGCCAATAGTCTAGCACACTACCCACTAGACTATCAGGACACTCAGTTTTGGGCATAATTTTATATATACTTTCAGATACTATGGATTTTATTCACATTCTTAGTTTTTATCCAACAAAACTGTTCGTTAGAGACAGACACATGTGGTGATTGCCTACTGCAGCCTCAGAATCATAAACACTATTTACCTCTTCAGTTGCATGCTTGGCGCTTAATCCCGCATCGAAGAGTAGTTGCAAAGTACAGAGCATTTTCAGTCGTAAGATTCAACATATGAATTACATCGACACACACCATCTTTTTGTCGACTATAAGGCAGCCTTCGATACCTCCATAAGGGATCGTGTTTATGCCGCAATGTCTGAGTTCGGTATACTTGCGAAGCTGATAAGGCTATGCAGAATGACGTTGAGCAATTCCTGCGGCTCCGTCAAGGTAGGAATTGACCTCTCCGAACCTTTTGGTACCGTAAGGCGATCCCTTATCATGCGACCTCTTCAACTTCGACATGGAGTGTGGTCTGCGAAAGGCGGGAGTGCATCGCAATGGCACTATTTTTCAAAAAAGCGTCCAGTTGCTTGCGTACGCTGACGACATTGACATCATAGGGCGTACCAAGCGAGATAATACTGCTGCCTTTAGTGCTATTGAACGGGAGTCTACTAATATGGGTCTGGCAGTAAATGAGGGCAAAACAAAGTATATGCTGTCGACAACTGGAGACATGCGGCATACTTGCGGCGTACTTTTGATATAGTCAAGGAATTTATTTATATTGGCTCCGCCGTTACCACCAAAAATGATGTCAGTTTAGAGATCAAGCGCAGGATCACTCTTGCCAACAAGTGCTACTATGGTCTCAATAGGCAATTGAGTAGCAGAGACCTCTCTCGTGCGACAAAACTAATACTCTACAAGACGCTCATCCTATCCGTGCTTCATTATGGCGCAGAGGCATGGACCCTATTAAGCACTGATGCAGCAGGCTTGACAGTATTCGAGAGAAAGGTCCTACGTAGGATCTTCGGTCCAGTGTGCAGCGTATTAATATCCAGCGGCTGCGCTTTCTCGGCCATGTCGTTCGAATGGAGAAGAATGCTCCGGCAAGACGTGTATTTGATGCGAGGATCTGGGGAAGTCGGCGAAGAGGACGACCTTCTATGCGTTGGAAGTTCCAAATCGAGGAAGCCCAGTCATCGATTGGTGTGACCAACTGGCGTAGGCGCGCAAAAAGCAGAGGCGCCTGGAAGGATATGTTGCGGTAGGCCGAAATCCGTTAATCGGGTTGTTAATGGCCAATTAAGTACGTAAGTAATTTCAAGTTTGTAATGATTTCGTTAATTTTTTCAAATTGTTCTTACAGGTCTTGTTGGATCGATCAATGTTAAGTGTTTGTTAAAGTGTTTAAGAAATCACTCGCCAACATGTAGTCAAGTGAACGAAATCGTTGAAAAGACTAACACAACAAATTCCTACTCATCATGTGAATAACTTACGGTGGGCAAAACACCAATTTTTACCGAATCGGCGGAATTATTCTCTGATCATTTGGAAAAAATTTTTGCTGCGGAGGATTCTAAAGAACAATTAATATCGATGAAGATATATTAGAAGTGAGACCAAATGACATATCAAAACAAATTTATACAAGCCTAAAATTATAAAAGATATCCTGGTTTTTACGTACATACATATGTGTTTCCAAATCAAATTGATTTTGACAAACACGAGATTCCATTGAAGCCGAAGTGTCTTAAGAAAACATTCATTTAACTGATAGTGCTATGACTACATCTAAAACACGAATGGATGATGTAGAATGTCTTCTTCCTAAATTAGTAAAATGCTTAACTTGGCAATTAATCCTTTTTCAAAATCATTTAAAAACAACGGATAACAACCTTACAGCTCTACGGATATGAGGCCAACTTTGCATGATATTTTCTTGTCTTTAGTGTTATTGGGAAGTATGAAAACATTCCCTTCATAAAAAAGACAGACGTTCAACTGCACTCCTCACTGCAAGAAGTTATATTACACAAAAAAAAAAAAAAAACAAAACCACCGTTTTTCCCGGTTTCAATAACTTTTTGTGCTATCTTGTGTATCCGCTTAGTTAACTTTGTAGGTGAGAGCATCAGTGCATTTAATACTTCCATTAAAATATTCTCTAACAGACAAGAGTCGTCTGAACAACGAATTATTATATTTCAATGTAATAGTATTCTATATCCGGAATATTCGGAAATAGATTCGGCTATTTAGTAAGTTAAAAAGTATCGCTTGTGATAACTATCGGGTTCTATAACTAAGCATGCGTAGTTGACAGTGTTAAACTGTGTCAACAGTTCTCTTAAGTGAGGTTTGGTAAGTCTTCGACGTTTAATGTCAGAATAACGCTTTGAAATTGTGGAAATTTAATTATAAAAATTGATTTGTCATCGAAGCCAACTTGTTAGTCAATTCCATGAAAATTTTCGGTAAATAAAGCTCGTATAAGAGTTGAAGCTAAATTAATAACTTAATCAGCTAAACCTCAACGACATTTGGTTCCAACACTACGACGCAACTTGCCATACAGCGTGCTTAACAATCGATTTATTGCAAAAACAATTTGGTGACAACTTTCTATCGGGTCTATCATTAAGTGCTTTGAATTTAAATAAAAAAACGAAGTGTGTGTGAGATATCATCGACATTTTTTATTTGCTTATAAGACCTGCTGATGCCATTATCATTCAAATGCCCGCCACGACTCTCCATAAAACAGGCTGAATTATATTCATGTGGATTGGTATCATTCCAAATTCTACAATTTTGTTTGTTCGCATACCCGCTTATTCAGAAATGTGCCCCATCTCTGAAGATGACCCTGGTTGTAGCCTACGGACGACGCTCACTCTCTCACGGTTAGGTTTTTGGTTTGCTGAACCAGAGGACTGAACCACAACACTACCCTTTTGGTAGGATCATTCAGGCGATCGTAAAATGGGCGACACGCGTGGTAGGTTTCATGAACAGAACATCCATTTAATTAAAAAAATGTTATTACTTGCACATGCTGTTGAATTATGTAGTGATTTAATATAACTGACTGAATAAATGGTCGACAAGATGGCCGGAAGTCCAGAAGCATCAGTTGGAAGACCAAATAGGTGTGGTTCTTTTCACTGGCACGCGTTCGTACGACTTATCGCCTCTCGATTACTTTGACTGTATTAAGTCATTGATTTATACTGACGGATCAGAAACTATTGAAAGACTAGATGCCAATATTTTAGACACCATTGACACCATTGTATTGGTAAAAGGGTAAAAAAGTTTTCCGAGACCCTACAATATGCGCCAACTACACGGGTATAAGCCTTCTCCCTATCGCATATAAGGTTCTTACAGGCGTATTGTGTGAACGACTGAAGCCACTCGTCAAAGCACTGATTGGATCTTATCAGTGTGGCTTCAGGCCTGGCAAGTCTACCATCGACCAGATCGTTACACTACGCCAAATCCTGGAAAAGACCCACGAACAACAAGTCGACACACACCATCTTTTTGTCGACTATAAGGCAGCTTTCGATAGCCCCTTAAGGGATCGTGTTTTTGCCGCAATGTCTGAGCTCGGTATACCTGCGAAGCTGATAAGGCTATGCAGAATGACGTTGAGCAATTCCTGCAGCTCCGTCAAGGTAGGAATGGACCTCTCCGAACCTTTTGATACCGTGCGAGGTTTCAGACAAGGCGACCCCTTATCAGGCGACATCTTCAACTTCGTCATGGAGTGTGTTCTGCGAAAGGCGGGAGTGCATCGCAATGGCACTATTTTTCAAAAAAGTGTCCAGTTGCTTGCGTACGCTGACGACATCGACATCATAGGGCGTACCAAGCGAGATGTTACTGCTGCCTTTAGTGCTATTGAACGGGAGTCTACTAAGATGGGTCTGGCAGTAAATGAGGGCAAAACAAAGTATATGTTATCGACAAGTAGAGACGTGCGGCGTATTGATTCTCAGATTACGGCCGATAACTATACTTTTGATGCAGTCAAGGAATTTATTTATCTTGGCTCCGCCGTTACCACCAAAAATGATGTCAGTCTGGAGATCAAACGCAGGATTACTCTTGCCAACAGGTGCTACTATGGTCTCAATAGGCAATTGAGTAGCAGAGACCTCTCTCGTGCGACAAAACTAATACTCTACAAGACGCTCATCCTACCCGTGCTTCTTTATGTCGCAGAGGCATGGACCCTATTAAGAACTGATGCAGCAGCCTTGAGAGTATTCGAGAGAAAATTCCTACTTAAGATCTTCGGTTCAGTGCGAGTTGCCGATGATATCCGCATCCGATCCAACAGTGAACTGTATGAGCTCCTCAACGACATAGACGTTGTGCAGCGTATTAATATCCAGCGGCTGCGCTGGCTCGGCCATGTCGTTCGAATGGAGGAGGATACACCGGCGAGACGGGTATTTGATGCGGGGATCTGCGGAAGTCGGCGAAGAGGACGACCTTGTAACCGTTGGAAGGACCAAGTCGAGGAAGCCCTGTCATCGATTGGTGTGACCAAGTGGCGTAGGCGCGCAAGAAGCAGAGGCGCCTGTAAGGATGTGTTGCGGCAGCCCGAAATCCATTAATCGGGTTGTTAATGGCCAATTAAAAAGTTTTCCGAACTAATTTGTTAATATTTAACTGGAGAAGTAATCAAGTGCAATAATTATTTTACACCCATACCTCGCTTTGCGTTTTTTCGAAGTTGCGTCGCTGCTGAATTAGTACTAATTTTCACTGCGTGGTAATTTTTTGAAATATCCTTTTTTTCTAAAAGATTGCACGACTTTTGTTTCTAATTGCGCCATGCTATCAAAATTTGGGGATTCCCTTTCTAACTGAAAATAATACGGTTTTGTTTTCATCTTGTTTTTCTAATTTTAGAGTTCAGTTTCAATTAGTGTGTTACAAATCAAGCGAACTCTTTATTTTATTTTAATTGAATTTGTTTTTTTGTTGTCTTTTGTATATACGAAATAAAATTTTACATTATTTTTGTTTTATATATGTTTACTTTGTTCAATTTTCTTTTTAAAAAGTAGTATTTTCGTAACCCTGGAACCTATCTTCGATTTTTACATGGTGTGCTAAAGAAAATCATAATTCATATTGCGTTGTTTCAATTTGCGTCGCGTTTTTTTGAAACGCAACCACGACGCAAAGTGAGGTATGGGCGTACTGTAGTACACAGAGTTAACATTTTTGATTTATTTTTATTTTTCAGCCTTGTTTAATGCCAAAAATACTATTTAAACTATTGCAGATATTTTATAAAAATAAATTCAATATATTTCCGTTTCTTATCTCAATTTCTTGGAAAGCATTAAATTTGAAGAAGATGAAGATATATGTATATCTAAATTGAAAATAGTTTTGAATGACTAGACTATAAAAGCCTTGACATTCAAATACAAAAAATAATAAAAATGGTAATTATAAATATATACAGTGGACACCAAAAGTCTTAGTACTCCAATATATTTTGACAATTTCATGAATTTTAACCAACAGTTTGTATAAAAAATTAAGGTTTTTATATTAATTTTATTAATTTATTTCTGTTTTATTATAAAACAAGAGAAAAATAAGGAAACGTTTCAGATGACTCTATAGGTACCCTTAAGGAGAATCCTGAGTAAATTTAAAATTCAAAGGCCTAATATATGAAAATGTTATCCATTGTATTTAGTAGAATATCCTTTAAGGTCAAGCACTCCATTTAATCCATTTCGAATTGAATGTACAAGTTTTGTTTAATGTTTTCTGGTGGCACCATGAGCAAGTTTTTCGGTTGATTTCTGTTTGAGGTTTAACGATTACGTAACCGTTCTTTCAAATGATCTCCTAAAGACTCTCTTGAAGTCATATCGGAACTCTGTGCAAGAGTATTAAGCCTGTGTGTATTGGAGTACTAAAACTTTTGCTGTCCACTGTATATGTATGTATGTAATAATAATGCAATATAAAAACAAAAGTACATTATAGTAATTTATATATCTATCGCCATACGTACATATTGCAAAATGAAAAGCCGCCTCTTATTCACGTAATACCTTACGCATGTGTTTATTGGTGAACTGCTCAACTGTATACAAATTGGTTAATTATCTTACGCCAGAAAACAATATTGAAATTCATCATTTAAATTGTTCAAATTCATTTTGATTGCGAATGTTTCAAAAAAATCTTTCATCTTTCATAAAGACCACAAAAAATAGGAAGTAGATGTTCAAGTACTCCTAAGGAAATACAATTTTTATTCGATTTATAAACAGGGTACGGAAATATTCATGAGTGTCTAACACAAAATGATAATAATTACACTATGCGACAAAATAAAAAAAATTAAATACACCTAGCTAGTGCCATAGTGTAAGTTGTGAGTTTTGTTGAGTAGAACTCAAAAAAAATTTTTTTTATATTTCTGGAACTCTCCAAACTTGTTTTATTTGACAAAAACTGTTTTTTGGACTTTACGTACAAATTTATTGATTACACAAACATTTCTGAACCGATGTCCAAAATGTAAACCTTATTAGGAAGAAGAGAGATGGGCCTTTAAAACGATGTACATATATGTATTATTTGACATAATATGCTATGAGGTTTGATGAGGTAAACTTAGCAAATGCGAATTTTTTTATTTTTTTTTCAAGTTTGTTCGTTCATAGTAGCAAACTTTAATTAAAAAATATGAAACAAGTGATGACATTCTGAAATTGCATAATCTTGTGAAGAGATTGACACTTCGTTTGATCAAATCGGGCAAAAATTACCGTAGTTATTATTTAAAAAGTCTAACAGTCGAGTTATATTTTTCATATATATATGTTTTCAAATGAACTTTCAGTTAAAAAAATTTTCATAATTTTTGATGGATCTTGATTGTTTATCGGAAAATGTCTAAATTTCAGGTTTGAGCGACCACCAGTATTTGGCCAATGTTTGCGCAAAGAGAGATAATAATATTTGCAATAATCATAAATGTTAGCGATAAACAATCAAGTTCACTTGATAAGGTGACATGTATAAAAAATATAACACGACTGTTACACAGAGGGAAAAAACCAGTAGAAAAGTACCGAAATTGATACAATCCGTTATCAAAAGTGAGTTTACTACGTTTGTTAACATTTCGATAACGGATGTGTATAAAATTTTAATAACACCCAGCTATCATTTTGACAACCACCGTGGTAATTTTGACAACGCATCATTGTCATTGAAACAACGCATTGTTGTTATTTTGACAACGTAACGTAGTGTATTTGACAACTTAGCGTTGTCACTTTGATAACACATATATTGACTCCGTAAAGATACCCCATTCTGAACCCGACTAGTATAAAAACAATTGTGATATATATTTTATGATTTTTTTATTATAGCATTAACAATTTTATACATATTTTATTCTATAATAAGTTTTAGAATTATTTAAGGAATATAAATGAAATGGGAGCCTTATAAAATCTATAAAACTAGACTATAGGCTATTCTATAGTCTAGGCCATATAGTCTATACATATGTATATACTAGACTATAAACTAGACTATAGTCTAGACTATATAATATACTATATTCTAGACTATATTCTAGACTAGACTAGACTGTAGATTAGATTATATATTTATTTTATTACTTACTTTCATAGTGTTTTCAAAAGGAAACAAGGAACAAATTTCCGTGGTTAACTTTTGGAAATCATTTGCATAAAGCACGGTGTTGTTGGAGATGACATCTTCTATTATTATATTTACAATGTCTTCCCTTTGTTGACATGTTAATGTTTTCGATTCAACCGCATATTTTAAAATGTCTCTACCTTTATCTGATGCATTTAACAATGTCTTCAAATCCTAAAATTAATTGTAATTAAGTTTATTAGTTTTTAAACGTTGCTGTTTTATTTTTCCTTTTTATCGCTGATGAAGGAACTGCTTGGGGACATGGCATCATTTTGGTTAAGCCATAACTGAACTTTTGATGGCTCGGAAAGGGTAGCATCGTTAACTCCTAGCTGATGAAATACATATATTTGAAATTATGTGTATTTGTATAAGTAAACACTTTTACTCATTTCGGTTTTTCTCCAGTTAAGTAGTTTATTACGGAATTCAGCTTAAATTGAATAAAAGTTAAGTATTTTTATATTTGGGCAATTCACACGACTTTGTATCGTGTATGTTGTATTGAATAACCTTGGTTGTTTGTGAACGCTCAATGCTATGCTGTATTGTGTATTTCGTATTCCAAATGTATTTTTTTGGCATTCAAACAATTTGATAGCACGAAACCAACACAACTTTTGAAAAACATATGAAAACATATACACATTTTTTTCATTCACACAATTTGATAGCATGAAACCAATACAACTTTTAAAAACATATGAAAAAAATGTGTATAAGTGTATCAGATTTTTACATGAAAATTATCAACAACAATCATACACTGTTGTATAATCGTCCAACAATACACTCAAAACAACGATACAACGGCTTGTGTGAATTGCCCAATTATTTAAGTTTTTAAAAACTTACCTTTTAATGTGTCGAATAGAGACTCCATATCTATGGTTTTTAAGAATTTTTGTAATTTAATATCATCGTTGTTGATTGTTTGACTATTTACTTTTATTATATTATGATTTGACAACGTCATGTATTATTTACTTTTTTTTGTTGATTTGATAACGTCGTGTACCAAATCAACAACAGATGTTGTTGAAAAATTATAAACACTTTTGTGTCAATTTGATACCAAACGTGTATAATTTTAAAACGTCTTTTTTCCCTCTGTGTATACATGTCAAACTCATAACATGTAAGTTTGAACCATATGTTTATGCATACCATTTTAAAGGCTCATCTGACCCCTTTTCAAAAAACTTTGGATGTTGAAAATAGGTTAAAAAATATTTGGGCAATCAATAATTTTGTGTGAAAAGATCAAAAATACAGTTTTTGTCAAATAAAACAAGTTTGGAGGCTTCCAAGAATATAAAAAAAATATTTTTGAATTCTACTCAACAAAATTCACAACCTACACTATGTTATTAGCTGGGTGTATTTTGACTGCCGCATCGCGTTATTAATCGATATTAAAAAAAAAAACAAAAAAAAATTTATCGTAAACAATTCCTTGAATTTTGTGTAACACGTATGTTAATGAATTTTACTAGTCGATGTGGTGAAGCGTAAAGCCATTAATTTCGTTTGCCTATTAAAATTTACATGAATCTATGGCAAGCACGAATAATAGAGAATTGCAGTTATTAGTTCTGAAATGAATATAAAAACCAATCAATCAACAAATAATAAAACAGTTGGAGAAATACGCGCGCGAACTTACATATAAGCTTCATACATTTGAATATGAATATTTCGTATATATTTGTTTGTTTAATACTCTTCCTTTGGATATATTGGTTGTGGATACGAAGAAAATTTTATGCGTTAATTTTAAAAATTCCGGGCCCATTGGGTTATCCGATAATTGGAATGGGAACCCATTTAATGCACAGAGAAGGTGTGAATTGTTTTAAAAATATATGTATTTATTCAAAAAATTGTAGCTTTGGATTTTTGTAATATCCTGCTACAGCAAAAAAAAAAGGTTTTTTTTTTCTCATATTATTTAAACATAAAAGATAAAAGTGTTAAAAGTGTAAATAAAATAAATCAGGTAAACAATAACAAGAACTTATCGGTATTTTCGATTGTCGTTCAATGTTTGTAATGTAAAGAAGATGATAAGAGATACAACGACATGCGTGGAATAATTATGGGAGCAATATTTACATTGTGAAAGAATTAAAAATATCAAGATTTGCTTATCTTATCGTCTTAATTCATAGAAAAATGACAAGCAGCATTTACCAAACAAGATTTAAATTATTTGACATAAAGATTAGTGAAGTAAAGTAAAATTCTATTTCATACACAGGACGAAGAATAGCAATTGATTTGGCGTTGTAAGTTTCTTTAACCATGAACGTCGGCGTCAAATTCTTATTTAAAACTAAATTATGAAGTCGCGTAGTCTAGTAGGTAGTGTGTTGGCTTATTAGACGTAAAGCCCGGGTTCGTATCCCAGGTCAGGCATCAAAACGAAATATGAAAAAAAAAAAAAATATTTCTTCGGCGATTTCTTCTCAGCAGATTTCTCGCAAAAACTCTGAGAGCAAATAAAATTTGCCATGAAAAAGTTTCTCAAAAATCTGTCGTTCGGAGTCCTGAACTCACGTATAAAATTAACGCACACAACATGAGTGGTGTGACAAGCTAGGACGTTGTACAATGGGTCAATTCGACCTCCGGGTACTGTACTTGTAACAGTTGACAAGTACACGTCCTCTAACCTAACCTAAATTAGAAGAAATTTTAAAAATTTTCTACCCAAAATAAAATCGACTGAGAGACTAGTTTTAATAAAAGAATGTATCAACACACGATCTTAAGAAAATCCGGTACAAATGTGGATAAACAACTTTTCAATAATCCACAATCGACTGACATTGGCGAACATTGGCGAACATTGGTGCCCAATTGAATAAATAATGCACTAAATTGAATTTAATTTTAATTTTTTTTTTTAAATGAATGAATTTTTGGTGTAAACAATACAAATTTACTTTGATAGAAAATTGACTTCAGCAAGCTAAGTTTCAGTGAGTTTCTAGAAAACGTGTTCTATCTACAGACTAACTGAGAGCCGATTACAAATATGATCTTATTTTTGATCATGATTTTATAGGCCATGAACAATTCGCTGCGAAAGTAGTGGATACACAAATTTTTACCAAAATAAATATACACTAGAGCCCCGACTTGCGTCGATTCGATTTGCGTCGCTTTCTTTACAATTTCTTTGTACGTTTAATAAGTAGTCAACATACAAGTGTTATAAAGCCATAGGCAATCCATTGAGAAATAAGGCCATATGTCCTTATTTCCCATTCCATTGAGAAAGAAGGCTTTATTTCATTTCTTACATGGAAATAAAGCCATTATGGTGTTATTGCTCATTTAAATTTTTTTTTTTTTTAAACTTTCCTTAATCATACAGTTCTTCATTTAAGAGAACAGTCGCGGGCCAGTGTCTGTGCTGTCTTCCCCAATGCTATTTGCATCTGATTCGTCGTCATTGCTGTGGATTGTAGTAATGAAACTTTCGGTGCAGTGATATTATTTCCATCTAATGAAGAAAATAAAGCCATTATGGTGTTATTGCTCATTTAAATTTATTTATCTACTATTTAAAAATAAGTCGGGTTTTCCTTCCTGACGCTATAACTCCAGAACGCACGAACCGATTTTGACCAAACTTAATATACATGTTCTATGGGGCGTGAGGAGTGTTTCTGAAGTTCGTCCGACAGATGGCGCAATATTTAGTTTTTTTTGTGTTTTTGCACCGAAACTCAAGAACTACTGCACTATGCTGTGTTTCGTTGAAGGCGTTGGGTCGTTAATCAGCGTGCAGTGGCGTTAATTAGCCCGATACGGACTGAAACCTAACATCTTTTTGTGAAAAAAATATATTAAAAAAAGTAAATAAATATCTATCTATCACTCTTTTTTAAACTCTATTTGCGCAATAAGCCTATTTTATGTTTTGCTGAAGGCGTTAGGTGCTTAATCGGCGTGTGGCGGAAGCTTATCAGGTTTAGATGGCTTAAAAAAAATTCGATATAGCAAAAAGTAGGCATGGCAAACCTTATATTTAGGGACATAGTGATCGTAGACGAATGCAATTTGGTGGGTAAGTTCGTAGAGTCGATATCGACAAACTCACCAAAAATGGGCAGGGCAACCCTCCCCCATTAAAAGATACCATAAGTCGGCTAATTCGATCGTTTATAACTACATATGTACATATCTAACATGTATGTCTGTTAGTTTTTGTTTTGGAGCGAGTACAATAACTAGAACTTCGTCAGCGCTACCCATGATTCGGACCTCTTATTGTTATTCTTTGTGTGCCTCACCTAAATAAATAAATCGAAGTCGGTACGATTAAATTTTGAACTAGATAGATAGATCCACACACTTATAGTAAGTTAGTTATTTTTATAAATAGTAACTGTTTTATGCAGCGTATTACAGCAAATATATAGTGTGACCTGTTTTGGGCAATAAAAAAAAATAAATTTTGGGCGGGACGAAGTTCGCCGGGTCAGCTAGTTTTTTATATAATTCAAATTTATTTGATTTCATTTCTTTACAAACAAAATAACAAAAAAATAAAGTTTAGTTCACTAATGGAATGTTTGTAAATTTTTAATAATTAACAATGTATTGAAGAATGGCGGATAAAATGCAATATAGAGCCCACATAGCGCGCCGTGTTCACCAGACGAACCAGCTCACCTGCCCCCATTCCACCACAATTACACTGTTATGCTGGTCACAGCAATAGACAAAAATGCTTTCAATATATTGAAGAACGGCGGTTAAAATGCAATATAGAGCGCACTTGCCGCGTATGTGGCAAGCACGACGCGCACTAAGCGAAAAAGTACCATCTCTAATCGTATTAGAATCGAATAATAGAAATCGTGTAAATATTCGATTTTCGTTGGTTCTCTTACAGCAATGCTGTCAGTGCTCGACAGCGTATGAGTAATTTAATAATTTGTTTTTCCATACAAGTAAAATTTCACTTATTTATGTACATATGTGTAGTCGCCTTGAAAGTTTTGTGGGTAGCATTAAAGTCTGTCAGTGTGGTATAGTGAATCCAATACCCACTATAGTGGGAAGGAATCATACACTATACTGAGTGTATGAGGTTAGTTAATCGATTAATTTATTGGAACATAATTTGTAATTGTATTGAAACAGAGAAATAAATAATTGAATATAAAGTCCATCAGGTATGTGATGAAAAACGATTTCGATCAAAAAACGCTATAAAATCGGAAATAGTTGTGATGGCACCGCTTATTTCTGTTTCGTTTTGGTTTTGTTCTTAAACCGAATTCGATTTCATTTTTCATTTTGTTCTATAAAAATTTCAAAAAATAAGAATGTGATAGAAAACGAAAATTTAGTTTGATTTTCGTTTTTAAATCGAGCAACCATTTGTATACGATTTGCTAAAATTTTTCAGTTTTAATAATAAAAAAATTGTTTGATTAAAATATTGATTATTTATTTATATTTCACATTTATTTACTATATAAAATTGTATAAAAATAGGCTTTCTGCAATTGCATCCCGGTTTCTGCTTGCCTCAGTATTTGTTGGATTACTTAAGTCAAGTTCGATTTCACTAGGATCAGGTTCTTCAAGTGGAGTAGTCGTAGTATCAAAATTGTGGTCTAATTTGTAAAAGTTACACATATTGTGAAATGCGCAGCATATATTTATTATTTTAACAATTTTCTGCGGTTTATACCATAAAGCGCCAGATAAGCAACGGAATCTGCTTCAGAGAACACCGATTATTCTTTCAATAAGATTTCTAGCTGATGCATGGGTTTTATTAAATATATGTTGAGCTGATCCCGCACTTGGGTTTCTAAATGGAACTAGTACGAAAGGCTCTAACGCATATCCGGAATCAGCAAAGAGCCATGAACCACGACCTCCATCTTGAAAATTCCTACTATAAACGTCTCGTGCTAAACTGAGATTCCAATCATGACTAGATCCGGGTTTGATGCATCCCTTAACCTTTTTCGTTCAATATTTTCAAAACGATTAGAATTGTTGATTATAAAAATTGAAGTTGATAAAACAAATGCCTTTGTTACGCTTTACAAATTAAAAAATATTTTTTTTACTAAAAAGTTTGTTATTTTACATGAGACGGTTTAGAATAAAACAAAAAATGGAAACTATAACCGTTCGGATTTCATCACATCTTATAGCAAAACATTCGTTTTCCAAATTCGATTTTACTTGAAAACGAATTTTCATCACATACCTGTATGTTTCTTTTATCGGGTCCGCCATCTAACGGTTTTTTTTCAACTAGTGCTTATTTCGTGAATGGTAACACTTAGCTCATGTCTGATTTGACAGATAATTAGTTTTATCCTTCCGCTGAACGAATATGGTTGTGTATACGCGTTTTCGCTTCGCTAAGTGGGCCTGCGATTTGCCGATTTTGGCAAAAAAAATCATCTTTTCAAATGAAGCTCATTTTGATCTTGGCGGGTATGTAAACAAGCAAAATTGTCGCATTTGGGGCACAGAAAACCCGCACGCATACATTGAAAAGCCGACGCACCCAAAACGAGTCACTGTTTGGTGCGGATTTTGGTCCAGAGGCATAATTGGGCCATTTTTCTTAGAAAATGAGCAAGGAGTGGCCGTTACAGTCAATGGCGATCGTTATCGGGCCATGTTTAACGAATTTTTGTTCACAAAAATTGAAGAGAAGGATATTGGCAACATTTGGTTTCAACAGCCGAAGCTACACTCGATGTTTTGCGCCCTGTTTGTGAAGAGCGCATTATCAGCCGCAGAGCTGATGTCGTTTGGCCACCTAGGAGCTGCGATTTGACACCGTTGGACTATTATTTGTGGGGTGCCATCAAAGATAAGTGTTACGCCGACAATTGACGCTTTAAAGGACAATATTCGTGAAGCCATTGGTGAAATACAGCTGCACACAATCGATAATGTGCTTAAAAATTGGACCGATCGTGTAGGCTACTGCATTGCCAGCCGAGGCAGCCATTTAAATGAAATTATTTTCCATTATTAACCGGAAAAAAAGAAATTTGAGAAAATATTCAGTAGTTTTTTTTTAAAGCATTTTCCAAAAAAAAAAAGTTATTTGGCGGACCCTTTATCAGAGAAAGATTATAAAAGCACCATTTTAATAATGTAAAGGCGAGTAATGCGGTAGTTTGTGCTAATTGCGAGTGTATGGGATGTGGGTACGATAACCACATGAGAATCGGTGACTTACTTACTTACTTAGTACTTCTTTACTTAATTGTCCTTAACAATCCGTTTGTTGGATTATGTCTGCCTATTAAAAAATCGCACTTTTACCTAAAGCGTAATTTTTGAATTTTTCACCACTGTTAAATCCAACGCATTTCGCGTGCGGCAGAGATGTAAATCCTACATTTCGCGCAGCCATTCGTTAGTTGCACTGAAGCGCTTATCGTAGGAAAGGTCTGGAAATTCTATGTGCCTACCTCAATTCATAGTTCTATAAAACCTTTACTGTCTGCGTTAACTTTTGAGGGGATGTTGATAGGGGCTTATGCTTTGATTTTTATTGGATAAGGCTTTATCGAACTAAGTAACGTAAATTTAAAACCCAGAGGATAATTATTTGCCGTAGACAGTAGTAATTTGTAATCATTTAGTTATTAGTGGATCCGGACTGTCAAGTAAATTTACAGGAATCTCCGAACTGAACATCGGAAACTTTAAACGTATCTCGTTCTGTGACATGGTCTGATAATATGGTATTCCTCTTGTATCAGTCAAAGCTAACAATTTGTTTGCAATTAGACGGTAAATAATTCTCTGGAAATCCTACTAAAACGCCACCCCTTGATTGATTTTGTAGCAATCCAGTTGTCGTTTAACAACAAGGAGAAATTCTAAGTGGCTGATCATTAATGGAAATGTATATAAATTGCTTATATATTGCTTCATAAATTGCTTATTTTCTGATTTTAATGCATCTTTATATTTAATATTGTTACGTTTTTACCCTTTTAAAAACGTTAAAAATATGAGTTTGTAGATTGCAAATAAAATAAAAATAATTTTTTGTGTTCAGTTTTAAATCACGTGCCACCTTTCACGATTTGACTTAAACAACAACAATTTACAATTGTTATTACACTTTCCACACTTCCGCGTACACAATAACAATTGTTCAATAGATCTTTATAACAGAGATCTTCAAACCACAACTATTCTCTTCACACAAGACTGACTCAATTCTTTCTGATCACGTTGCCTGCTTTGTCTTGCCTTTTATATCGCTGGGTAAAAAGTCTGATGAATGCTCTTGAAGGAGAATGACTGCATTCGCGAAATCTCTATAAATGTAAACATTTTGTTTTCCTTATTGTTGTTTGTGTATTTTGTTTACATTTGTCCTTGCAGTGTTGTTGTTGCTTGTTTACTTGTTTATTCCCTTTTTTTATACTGATGTTGTTGCTATATTTTTGTTTATTCGTTGATCATGTAAATAAGTCCCTTGTATTTGTTTTTGGAGCTTTTGTTTATCATTTAAATAACATCATTTCCATTTTCGTAACAATATCTTCGTAATTTTTTCCTATGAATTATTAATTTAGACTGCAAATTTTTAAAGCATGTCCTATGACGTGCTCAAGTTGAATTTTATTACGTCTTATTAAGGTTGGTAGACGTAACAGACTGAATAAACCATTTTAACCTTTTCTGTTGTAGTTCTTGTATTGTATAGTTTATTTCACATTTTATCAGATGATCAAAAATAATTATTTTAATCAAACTATTTTAATTATTTCATGAAAAAAAAAATCTTTTCTAATGCAGATATATTAACAACGTTTAATAAAGAAATAAGGAAATATGGTTCAATTCTATTTTCTTGGTTGGGCCCGTATCCATTTCTGGTGGTAAGTGAACCATCAATTGTACAGGATATTTTAACTTCGCGTTGCTGTGTTAATAAAGGCGTCATATACGATGCATTAGACGATGGCACTGGTAAAGGGTTATTCAGTTTAAAAGGTAAACATAAATATTTTGAAGGAATAAAATCTTTTTTTCTATTTTGTTTTAATAATTCTATGTTATCAGATCCAGAGTGGAGTTTTCATCGCAAACTATTAAATCCTGCATTTGGTCATAAAGTTCTTCTCGGTTTTATTAGCACTTTTAATGCGGAAGTAAATAGGCTGCTCAAAAGAATCGATCAGATGGCCAACAATAATGGAATTGACTTAATAGCTGTACTTCAGGAATTTACTCTAAACATAGCGACAAGTAAGTTTTATGCCATTACATTCTATTCAATTTTATTCTATTCTCAATTTGTGTGTGTGTGTTTTTCTTGAATTTAGAGGATTAGGGATTACCATTTCATAGCACAATTGTGCAGAGAGAACTCACACTCATTCTTGTGTTCTTTGATTTAGTTGTCGATCAGACTGCGACAAGAACGCATGTGCGGCGGATGCTTTATCATTTTATTTCAGGATAACATTCAAAAAATTTTTTATGTTAAAAATGTTCTATTTCATTAGCTGGCCGGTATTTAATTTTTTTTTATTTTTTTAGTACAGTTTTTTTAAATGATTTGGAATGATCGCTTTTTTTTCTATTAATAAAAAATGGGTTTTTTATTTTTGTTTATCTAAAAAACTAGGTATAATTTTTAAGCCAAAGATGAATAGCTTTATGTTCGTTTAATAAAAAAAATGGTTTTTTTATTTTATTTTTATTTATCTAAAATTATTAAGCCAAAGATAGGTAGCTTTACATATGTACATATGTTGATGAAATGAAAATCAAAATATCGTATATTACTAACACTTTTCTATGGCTGTAAATAAATAAATTCTCTCAACTTATTTTCTCTCTCTTACTCACTAATACACAACCAAAAAATTTTTGGTAACCCCTGATTTAGAGACAACCATGGGCAAAAGTGTCTCACAAGAATCAAATGATACTCATGAGGATTTATTGATCAACTATCAGTGGTAATGTTTATTTGTATAACGAATTATCACAAATCGATATATTTTTACGTAATATTTTTACTATTTCACCAACAGTGTTCTAGAAAATATGACTGAAATGTGCTTTGCACCGTGGTTAAGATTTAACTTTATACGCCGGCTACTTGGTATTTATGAACCTTACAATGGATCCAAAGCCAAAATTCGACAATTCATTAGAAAAGTAAACAATTTTGAAATTATAATCCATATTTTCAGATATTTTCTTATTCAGTTCTCCGTTTTTTTAGCTTATCGAACAAAAACTGAATAATCCGAAGAGCAAAGTAGACGATGGTGTAACAAAAAATATTTTCATTGATCTGGCTATTGATTTGATGAGAAGAGGAAAATTTTCCTTCCAAAATATAGAGGATGAGTCTAATGTAATTGTATTTGGTGTAAGTATTGAGTGGGTTCACATTGTGAACTTTTCTTTTAGAGAAACTAATGGCTCGCATTACCGACTGGCAAAGATAAATTTTATTTTTAAAAACAAAATTTTAAAATTTTGATTGCCAGTTGCCAGCAATTTTGCCGATTTTTACCATTTTTGGCAAGTGAAAACTCAACTGGAGTTCGGTTGCCTTATATGCCATAATAGAGTCTTAAGTTTATTTGTGTAAAGAAAAGAAAATAGAAAATTATGGAATGCAAAAGTTCATAATGTAAACCGTGAAGATGTTAGAAACTTATATAAGACATTGAAATTTTTACTAGGCATTTGAGACAACTGCAAATACGATTGCTTACACTTTGATGTTGCTGGCCATGTTTCCGGAGTATCAACAGAAAACATTTGAAGAATTACTTTCGATTTTTCCTGATCAAAAAGATTTTCAAGTCACCTACAGTAATACTCAAGACATGGTATATATGGATATGGTACTTAATGAGGTGATGCGAATAATGACTCCAGTGCCAATTGTATCACGACAAACATCTCATGAAGTTAAGCTTTCAAACGGTATTATTCTACCAAAAGGTGTACAAATAGCTATTGATATTTTTCATATGCATCGACGAAAAGATATCTGGGGACCGAAAGCTCATCTATTCAATCCATATAATTTCTTACCTTCAACTATGGAGGGTAAACATCCCTATGCTTTCATACCGTTTACAAAGGGTATACGAAACTGTATCGGTATGTATGGTCAAGTCAGAGAAATATTGTAATTTTCTAAGAATTTCTCCTCAATTACATTTTTTCCAGGTTGGAGATACGCTCTAATATTGTCAAAAATATCGTTAGCGAAACTATTACGAAATTATTGTTTTTCAACCGATTTTAAATACGAAAGTTTGGAATTCGTTGAGGACATTACACTAAAATTGAAACACACTCCCTTGTTAAAAATAGAAAAACGTACCACCTAATTGGAAATTCCAATGACCTCATATATTTTTATTATGACTCTAAAGAATACTCTTTATACAATATTAGATAATTATGCAGTTTACAAACTTAACATTTAAAAGTTTAGTATTATAAGCAATAAAGATTTATAATCAGCTAATTTAAAATACAATATATTGTATATATTTCAAAACCGCGTGGAGTTCTGTTTTATTCTAGCTATATTCAAGAATAGTTTCAGATCCTTTCTGCTATTTATTCATTCCAAGTTCCATCTGAGACTTTATCGACATATTTAATGAAACTATTCCGCACCATCACCAAAGTTTGCAAATATATAGTAAGCTGTTTCGAATTGATGGCAACGAGACTTCTGTATATACTAAAGGGAGTTACCCCATTTGATTTCGGTAATCTTTTTGAGTTTAAGATATGCAGCTGATTGGGCTATTTCACCTAATCCTGGTACTGGCAAGAGACTTGCATGTTAAAATTTAAAAAATAAATAGAATGACTCATTAGCACATCAAATATTGTTACAAAAGCTCAACTAAGTAACCATGATGTTTCAGACCATTGCTCTTTTGACTGATAATAGTATCGTATCCGTATAATTCTTTTACTATTGCTCAATTCACACAAGCCGTTGTATCGTTGTATTGAGTGTATTGTTGGACGAATATAAGTACAACAGTATATGCTTGTTTTTGATAATTTTCATGAAAAAATTCGATACACTTATACACATTTTTTTCATATGTTTTTAAAAGTTGTATTGGTTTCGTGCTATCAAATTGTGTGAATGAAAAAATGTGTATATGATTTCAAATATTTTTCAAAAGTTGTGTTGGTTTCGTGCAATCAAATTGTTTGAATGCCAAAAAAATACATTTAGAATACGGAATACACAATACAGCATAGCATTGAGCGTTCGCAAACAACCAAGTATATTCAATACAACATACACGATACAAAGTCGTGTGAATTGCCCATATGTTAATGAATGGTTTATTTGTTAATCATAAAGCAAAAGAGCAATTCAACTTATTTTAAGTTCAAGAAACAAGTTCAAGATCTTCAATAGAGGCAGCATATATATTTGTGCAGCTAGCAACGTCGACAAAAAATTATTTTTAAACGTCAGTTGAATTTGAATTTGAAAATTTTATATTTCCAAGAAAATTCTTTACATGCGATTAAGTTGATTGGGAGACAACTTCCATGAAGTTTAGCTGTCATCCATAATCTATTTATAGACCGCATCGCTAAAAGTGTAACGGGCTATACCATATACTACGTTTAAATATTTCGAATTATTGATAAAGTTTGAACTAATTTATCTAAACTAGTTTATAATAAAGTAGAACAAAATGTATTTAATACATACATGTATTCATACATATGTACATACTTATGTATACCTAAAGTCTGCGTACACATTTTATTTTGTGAATAAAATCCCTCCATCTAATATATTAGTAGCAAGTGTAATTGATAATAATCGGTAACATTAAATTTATCGATAAAAAATTCCATTTCCGATTTTTGAAAATATTGCGTATATAAAAAGTAACGATATTCTGCGAATTAATTAAATGTGGCGCATGTACAAATTTCGTTTATGTTACTTTATACTATCAAAGAAAGATTTTAAATTCATTTTTAATTATGGAAAAAGGAAAAAATAAACATCCAGCAAAGCTAAAAATTATTATAAATTTGTGGATAAAAGTTTAAGAATTATTGGCAAACGATAGGAAGATCCTACTCTTCTCTACTAAGATTGATAAGTAATTACAAGAAAGCAAAAGAATTTGATTCAAAATCGTGTAACGAGAAAAGAGGTACGTTCTTCATACTGTTCAAAAAAATTAATAGGGGACCGCTTTCAAAATAGCATAGGACCGACTTAAAAAATCATACAAAAAAATATTAAAAAAATGGTTACCATGGTCGTGTTGCACGAAAAAATCCATACATTGCCAATGAGCAATGAGTTCTGGATAAAGATAATATTTTCAGATGCTAGCAAATGTTATAATTTCGTCAACAAAAGAAAGATAAATAGTGTGGAAATAATGGGTACTGTTTTCTACATGAAGATCATTTTTCTACCACTTTTAGGCATAGTGGTGATACTGTGATAATTTGGGGGTGTTTTGCAGCAAGTGAAATGGTTTTTCTTCGATTTGTCGAAACAATGTTGGATGACAGTGAGTATTTAATTATTAAAAAAAAAACCAATTTACCACAAACTGTCATAAAGTTGGGCCTGACTTCAAATATAACACTGATATAGTGAAACAGTGGGGTGTACATTAGAGATGAGCGATATTTTCAAAACTGTGATTTAATCACGGTGATTGATAATTCACTGGAAACTACAGTGATTGAAATTGCCAAATAACAGTTACTAATAATGTCGTTCTTTCAAAATTGTTACATACTCAAATTTATTTCATTTTATTTTAAGCGAGGCAGAATTACTATTAGATGATGCTGATTATTTACTTTTGTCTTTTATACATGAACTTTCTGTGAAACTTAATTGTCAAACTTCATATAAGAAAAAAAATTACATTAAAAATAATAACATTGATAACAGCGTTACCGTTGAGCGACTAAAGTCGCAATTTGACACTTTTTCAGCGACCCCGCCACTTTTTGTGCCCCCTTACTAAAATGAACTAAATCTGGCACTTTTCAATATTTTTGACCCTTTTTTCCCCTTTTTTAGAAAAAGTATTTTTTCTTTTATTTACATTTTTTTTTCTTTCTTTTATTTACATTTTACGGAACAATCAACTTTTGAATTGTTTTTTTATTTTAAAATATAAGGTGTACGCACAAAAAAATCTGTACTTACACTTTTCGTTATAGAAATAAAACTATATGGCGAATTTTTTACGTTTTATATTTCAATTAAAGTAAATAATATTTGAATTCTTTTGTGTATAAAATTTTCTTCTGACAAAGGTCTCAAAGCATCCAACTTTTTGAGCCACTTTTCTTCCAAACATGTTAGGGTGTTTTAGAAAAATACGTATTATTTTATTTGCTTTGTTTTGGTCGCCAAATCCGTTTTTTCTTCCACTTCCACGCTTTCTCTCAATACTCAAAGATTCCTTATATTTATTTATTACCTTAGAAACTGTTTTTTGGTTAACACCTGCGAGCCTAGCAATCGGTTTTTTGTAAGCGGCGCGGTTTTTCATTGAAAATATCAACAATTTTTTTTTTACGACATTCTTGTTGGGTGCCTATTTTCAAAAAACTAATTTTGCTATTGCAATGACATTTAGCACGTGGATTTTGAAACAGATGACTAACAAAAACAATGTAACGTTATTCATTTTTTTCAATTATGATAAAAGTTATAAAGTAGGTCCATTTTTTTGTGCGCACTCCTTATATTATATTTTTTGTTATTTTTTTTTAATTTGTTACAAAATACGCAATTTTGTATAAAATTTTATTTATTTTTAATGAACTGTTTTTAGTTATAATAATAGTTTTGTTTTGTGTTTTGTATTATTATATAGTGGGTTAGCAAAAAAAGTTTTATTTAATGGAATTTTTATAAATTTAAAAATGCATTTTTTATTTTTGAAATTTAAATGTCCTAACGTTCATAAATTTGAATGAAATTACATTTTAAAGCTAGAAATAAAACAGAACAAATAATTTCACGTTCACTGAGAACAACGTTCTTCAAAAATCACAGGATCGCTCATCTCTAGTGTACATAATAACCCCAAACAATTGCAGAGTATCTGTTGAAAGTGCCAAAAATATTGGCAGAGGATTGCTGCTCTACCAGCTATTAAATTAATAAAGAGAAATTAAAGAGAAATTTCTCCATTTTTCGTGCATTTTTTGTTAACTTTTATTGTCTTTATTTTGCTGTTTTTTTTTACCAGAAACTTAATTTAATTTGTATTTTATGTGATTTTAAGAGAACAGCAAATATATATACCACAAATAAAAACTATTGGAATATAAATTTTTAGTATTTTCACGTAGCACATGCCCTATCGCCATAGTCTAGTAGGTAGTGTGTCGGCTTATTAGACGTAAGGCCACGGTTTAAACCCCAGGTCAGACATCAAAACGAAATATGAAAAAAATAATTATTCGGCGACTTCCTCTCAGCAGATTTCTGGCAAAAACTCTGATAGTAAGTAAAATTGCCATGAAAAGTTTCTCAAAAAAAATCTGTCGTTCGGAGTCGACTTTAAACTGTAGGTCCACCGCCACTCATGTATAAAATTAACGCACACAACATAAGTGGTGTGAGAAACTAGGTCGTAATCCTGACTAAAGTTTTGTTATGGCCAATTATGTATGTATGTACATTAGAGCGACTCACCAAAAAAAGTGCTCGATGTACCCTCCTAAAAATGAACCGTGGACTTTTCTAAGATGACATTTAAAATATATCGGCTCCAGCTTTGACCTCTCGTGAGCTGGACCATTTTGAAAACGGGTCTATTTTTGCATGTTTTTTTAATTTGAGAATCTGTTTCCTTACCAACATATACAATATGGGTATCATAAGAAAGGTTTTTGTAAGGCGCGTCCAACTGTGTATACAATTTGTCCAAGGATGATCATCCATGTCCTTTTTTTAAGGATATTCTGTATAAAAATAACGGTTTTTGAATTTTTTGTTCGGTGTTGTTTGTAATAAAAATGCCAAATTAACATATTTTAATCTTTAGTCGATTTAATTAAATACGGGTCTCAGCTTTTTTTTAAATTCGCGCAAATTATATATACAGTTGGACGCGCCATAAAAAACCTTTCTTATGATATACATATTGTATATATTGGTAAGGAAACAGATTCTCAAATTAACAAAACATGAAAAAAATAGACCCTTTTTCAAAATTGTCCAGCTCACGAGAGGTGAAAGCTGGAGCCGAAATATTTTAGATGTCATCATAAAAAATACCAATGTTCATTTTGAGGGGGGTACACTTTGCACGAATTTTGCTTCCATACAACTTGAGTCGCTCTAATGTACATATGTATGTACATGCCCTATCCATCTCCATTTCCTTTTACGAACTTAGGTTTCATATCGCTGTTTTTTTTTTTTTGGTATAACGCCATTTATGAAATTCAGTAATGAGGCCAAAATATGTGGAGAATATAACGCAGAAGTCTTTAAATGCTTGATTTATGTATTTTAAGAGAGAATATTGCTTTGTTTTGGCGCAGATTTTGTTAAATCGTCAAATCTTACTTAGACAAGCAAAAGTGGATTTGTTCTTCTTAATTCTGTGTAATATATCAGCTCATGCGCCCTCAACTATTGCAATTTAGCTGCATAAGTATAAGTAGGTGAAATCTTCAACTGTTTCTATGTTTTGGCCACGTAGTAGTATTTTTTGGCGATTTGGATTTATCTAGAAAACGGTTTCATTTGCTATTGCATGCATACCATTTATTTTGCTTTGAATATCATATCGACGTTTCGATTTTAAAATATTTTACAGTGAGAGTTCTTGTCAAACGCCACAATTAAAATATCATCTCTGACTATGAGGAATAGCAATGTTTTTAAATAGATGGCTTATAATTTTTGCGTAATCGGATGTTCTTTGTTTAATTGCTGTTAGAAAAAAAAATATATACACATGTATACATGTACTGCTATCGTTAAACATGTTGCTCTTTGACACACAGCTTAACAAATTTTCTTGTCTTCAAATATGAAAAATTTTATGACTATTTTTGTATATTATTTGCAATTATTTTTTATAATCAGCCCAATCATGAATAAAAATTCCGCATGAAATTTCTCTCTTTTCCCTTCACTCCTATTATGAATAAAAATTCCGCATGAAATTTTTTACTTTTCCTTTTTCTCTGTTTTAATCGCATTTTTATCAACCGTGTGAAGGGAGAAATATTAAAAAGGTAAAAAAGTAGGTATTATCAATGTATTTTAGTTTGTATTTTCCCCAAAAAAATTCACCTATAAAACACAAGGGAGTTTGATTAAAAATGAAAGTATATTTTTGTAAAACTAAATTTAAATAAATAAAAAATATTTAATATGTCCCTGTAGGTCTAAAACAACTAAAAAAACTCAAGTTCAACATTTGGTTACATTAATGGAAGCCAATCTATAAGTACTTTGCTCAAAGTCGATGGGCCTAAAGACACATTGAAGTCTTTTCTTACACCAGTCTGGTACCCACCTTCTGGGAAAAAACGTAAGCTCGCACTTAGCTTTGCAATTGGTGAAACTCCAAATTGCTTTTTTGTTTGTTGACTGTGAGTTGGTAAAATTTCTTGTAAATACCGAAAGGCCGCTTTATTTACTATGTAGTACTTTTGAAACCTGTTGCAAGATAAAATTTAAACCAAACACTTTAATTTTTATTTATTTACTTACAAAGACAGCGTCAATTCAAGAAGATTATGGTGTTTTCTTTTCTACAAAGAAAATGTCACCCTCTTACAAGGTGCATTAAAAAGTTTTTGACCAACCCTGTTGTAATGTAATTTTTTATTTGAGAAGAACATAACACAAATATTAAAGAAGGGTATGCCCTGTGTTTAACACTTATTAAGAAAATGAATGAGGAAATGCCAATTTGTTCAAAGGTGTTGCCAGATCGCTAACTTTTCGACTTGCACGCTTTTTTTTTATAACAAAAAGAAATATTTTAACACTGTTCTAGCATTGAATGCAATTTTTTATATTACTGACCATGTAGCTTTAATAATGTAATATTTCCTTAAGAATACTTTACAAAACAATGAAAAAATTAACTTCAAATTGGATAACAATACCAGGCGACTTTTTTTAAATTTCATCTGGTAGCCCTATAAATAAACAAAAGTCATCTGCTTTACAGGGCATTACAGCACTCTCGATTTATACAGGGCATAAAATGCAATGCCCTCCACCATTGGCAAGTGCAAATTATTTAGAATAAAACATACCACCCTTTTAGAGGGCGAAACACTTTTAAGAAACAAACGCAAAATTGCATTTTGCGTTAATAAAATGCACATTTTTTGGTAGAAAAGAAAACACCATTAGATTCATCCGTTTATTGCCTTCTGGTAATACGTTGGCTGTTTTGATGTTGCTTCTCTAAACTACCAATTTCCTCCACAAGGATATTTTCTTGTATTAATTTTACTTTATTTTCACAAATTGTCAAAAAATTTAATATCAATAAGAAACACAGCTGACTTAAAAATTCGATATTGCCACTTTTTCAAACTTTTACTCCCGCGGAATTTGTAATTAGAGGATTTCTTTCTCGAGATAAACGTTTTCCGTGAGAAAGAAATTCCTTGAGAATATTCGTGATTGGGCTAAATGTGTCTCAAATACTATAATTTGTTGATGAGAATGTCTCCGTTTTGGTAAAATAAATGTTAACATAGAACGTGTATAGCGATTAGTGAAGAAAGTTTGACATTACAATGGAATTTTTTTTTATTTGTAAAACGAAACGCATTATTGCCGAGACCACTATTTGGTTTCTTCTTTGTCAATGTGTCATTTACACTCGTCTTTGTATGGATTCGACAAGGTAAACAAATTACAAAATATTCACCGACCAGCTACTCGATCAAATCGATGAGAACGAGTTATAATCAGACGTCGGCACCAATGTCCCTCAGGGGAAGATTTTCTTTGGCTTTATATGTTCATATGTTCTCTTTGTGCCGACGACTGGTTATAATAATGGAACTCTGAATTTTCTTTTGTTTCAAACATTTATTTGAATTCTTTTTGTTGGTTTAGTTTCAAACAGACACTGGTATAGGCTGTGTTTTGTCTTGTTCTTTTATTTTTTTAATATTCATAGACTGACTGTTGCTGTTGCTGCTACTGAAAAAAAAAAACTGTTTTGTAAAGACATTTTGTTATTGAAATAGAAAAAAAAAAAAAACAAACCTGAATTGCCAAGTCAAAGTCATGTCATCACCCGTGCGAACAAAATTATCAAAATTCTATACCAATTTGTCTAATATCATTAAGACAAATATGGATTCTCTAATCGAAATTCTTATAATCGCATTGTTTTTCGGTGTTCTACTAAATAAATATTTCATTTTAAATTAGTCGCTATGCCGAATAATGTTTACTTTTAATTGCATTTGGTTGTGAATGTGGATGTGATGGGAAAAGTGAAATGGTTGGCTGAAATATCAAGGAAAATTCTATATTTATAAATCTTTCTTAATTAATTATTTTGGGAATTTATTGTTGCTGGTAAAGCCTAATGTATAAATTAAGTACATAAATTAATTTGAAGTAAATATTTTACTAAAAAAAAAAGAAATATTTTTGTTTTAACATACAGCTGCGTACTTAGATATTTATGTATACATATGTAAAGAAATAAACAACAAAATAAAAATAAAATAAACGTATAATAAATGAGAATGTATAATAATATTGAATAAAAACGAATGTTATCGATTAAAATAAAGTCATCGCTACCAGCATAGTTTTATTATAACAAAACAATTATGCGTATGAGTTTTGCATTGTTTTTGTTACATGATGGGTTTTTGTTTTTTTTTGTATTGATTTTGACAGTTTTTTCTTTTCTTTTCTTTTCGCTTAAGGCGTACATATATCGATTAAAACTATTATTTTTACATCAGAAAACAATTCTTATTTACTTCCCTAAATAATCATTACAACCCTTCACTCAGGATTACACCTATGCTGTGTGTGCATGGCTGCCAAATAGATAAAGCACCAAATCGTCGTATATTAAAAAAAAATCGTCAAAATCGTCAAAGACGTTCATTGAAATCGTCAAAAAATCGTCAGAAAAGATAAGTAAATAAATTAAAAGATTTTTAAAAAATTCTGCGTGATGTTTGCTGGAACCGAACACATTTTTTAGTGCCTTGTCTTCTTAAGACGGTGCAAGAAATATTTCACTTCATTTGATCTTCTTCCTATTTACGCCACTTATATCCAACCAAGAATAGATAACTACACTCATGTATGAGTCGGTGCCTCAACGTCTATTTTGAGACTTCTCGTTCGCGTACTGGAGTGGGTTTGGTATCCAACTTCATTGATTTATTAGAGCCACGTTGTAATGTGGCTTGTGTTTCACTGTTCTATTGGCACTGCAACGGATTTTGCTCGAGCGAAATAAAGGACTTGTTCCCAAGAATCATATAACACTCGTCTTTCTCGGCGAGTCGATTGGCTAGTGGATTGCACAATGCGTTACAGATAAAATTCGTTCTTCTTCCGTTCTCCCTTCTTGCAGAGGTCTTTCCTATCACTCGTGTCATAAAAGGTTTCAAATCTAGTGTCCACAAACACTTCTCAATCTTTCTTCATTCCCACGCAATGCACTGCATGAGTAGCGGCTATTTGCTTTTGGTCGAAAGTTTTTTGTTGGTAATGGCACTTGACTTCGGTTTTCCTAGAGTGATATTATAATCTATATTCGAAACTTTCCAAATGGTCTGCAACGGCAAATGGTAACTACGAGTGTCAATCTTATTTCAAAATTCTTAGTATTGCCTGTTATATGTACGTTGGATAAAGTTAGGGCATTTGAAGATATTTGCAGAATATACCATTTTTCTTTAAATATCTGACCATTTTTTTTAAATTTCTTTACTTATTGGCGCTTTTATTTATGTTATTTAGCATTTTTTGTTCGTAAATAATTTAAAAATATAATACTTCACTTCTTGTTATTACTAAACTAAATTTGCAAAAATAAAAATTTAAAAGCAAATACAAATCTTAAACTGGCTTTAATGTACAAAAGTAAAGAAGATAATGTAAATTTTAAATTTCTAAAAATCGTCAAAATAAGGGCATAAAACGTCAAATTGTCAATATGATATTTTTGGAGCACAAAATCCTCAAAATGACGATAAATCGTCAAATCTGGCAGCTATGTGTGTGTGTTAATTATATCCATGATTGGTGGGACTTACAGTTTAAAGTTAACACCGGACGACAGATTTAGAAACTTTTCAATTGTATTTACTCTACGTATTTTTGCAAGAAAACTGCTCAAAGGAAGTTGCCGAAGAAATATTTTCTTTTCTTTATATCTGACCTAAGGTTTGAACCAGGAGTTCGCGAATATGATAGTAATACAGCACACTAACTACTAGACTATTGCGACTTCAATAATTCTTTAAATTAATTAATTATTCGCACAAAACATGGGGGAAGGGCAATGTAGTAGCCAGCGTTGCCACTGAACAAATTTTAATCCTACCAAATTTTTGTCAAAACCTACCGAAATCGTTGAAAACCTACCATTTTTTTAAATAATGTAAATATATATATTTTTTTGAGAAAAAGTATGACTTTTTTTATTAAAAAATTATTACATATAATTGTAGCGGGTTATCCATTTCGTGGTTTCAAAAGTAAACGTAAATAAAACACATATAAAATATTTTTTTCATGATATTTCTTTTTTATTATAAAGTTTGAACGTTGACATTATGTGTGAAACACTACATCATTTAAATGACCTCCACGCGAAGTGTTGCAAGCATTGATTCTTTTGAGGTAATTTTCGACCACTTTTTGACACATATTGGGCGGTATCTCAGCCATAACTTGACGAATGTTGGTTTTTAAGTGCTCAAGAGTTGAAGGTTTATTTGCATAAACACGATCTTTCGCGTAGCCCCACAAAAAAAAGTCTAATGGTGTCAAATCGCATGATCTTGGTGGCCAGTTGATATCGCCACGACGAGAAATTACGCGGCCATGAAATATCTCTTGCAATAAAGCCATATTCACTCGAGTTGTGTGGCATGTGGCACCGTCTTGTTGAAACCACATATTCTCCAAGTCGTATTCTTCAATAGCAGGCAAAAAAAATCGTTTATCATATGACCATAACGCTCCGATTTGACGGTGACAGTCGTTCCATCGTCGTTTTCGAAGAAGTAAGATCCAATCATTCCTTCGGACCAAAGAGCGCACCAAACAGTGACTTTTTCTGGATGTAATGGCCTCTCTTCAATTACTTGAGGATTCTCAGAACCCCAAATACGACAATTTTGTTTATTAACATACCCACCGAGTGTGAAATGAGCTTCATCGTCCAAAAAAAAAAAAAAAAAAAAATTTTGTTCGAAAAATTGCCGTCCACCGCCTGTTGTTCAAGCACCCATTCCACGTATCTACGACGTTGTGAATGGTCATCTGGCTTCAGTTGTTACGTGAGCTGGACTTTATATGGATGTAGGTGTAGATCTAAATGCAAAATACGCCATAATGTGCCGTAAAATAAAAATAACAGTAAAATACGCCATAACAGTCCTAATTCCTGAGAACGACGAGGAATCGACACATTCGGGTCTTCGGCAACACTTTCACTTACAATAGCGATGTTTTCAGCGGAACGAGCGAAACGATGATGCACAGGCCTTTAAATATTTGTAATCACTCCAGTCTCTTCAAATTTCTTCATAATTTTGCCAATTGCTTGCGTAGTTGGACGATTATGTGAACCATAATCTCCTCTTAAAGCACGATACGTAGCTGTGACAGAATCAACATTTTTGTAGTAGGTTTTGATAGTTTTTATGCGTTGTGTAATAGTTAAGCGATCCATTTTCGTTAATGTCAGACTTTCAACTGAAAAGAAAAAAAATTGGTTTCATAACTTAGTTTGACAGATGTCGAATTCCAGTCCCATACTTTTGAAACCACGAAATGGATAGCCCTTTACATGTATTAATAAGCAACAAAACACAACAATATAACAAAAATAATTTATAAAATTCATTTCTAATAACATTTTTAAACTAAAAAAATACTTTTTGATACAACCTACCAAAAATCAATTTTACCTACCATCCTACCAAATTAAAAAAATCCTACCAAATTTGGTAGGAAGAGCCCAAAACGGCAACGCTGGTAGTAGCACATGATGGCAACAGTAATTCTACGCTTGATCTCCAGCATGACACTATTTTCGCTGGTAACGACGGAGCCAATATAAATAACTTCCTTGACAACGTTGAAGGTATAGTTGTCAATCAAATGTCGGTCGGATTAGCGGCGCTTTTCTACTTGTCAACAACATATGCTTTCTTTTGCTCTCATTTACTTCCAGACCCACCTTGACAGGTTCACGTATTATAGCACTAAATGCAGTGTAAATCTACCTTGTTACGCCCAATGTTGTTAATGTCGATGAACATCCGCCATTTGCAGAATACTATCCAAGACGAAGCTGAAAAGGTTTCATGTTAAGTGGTCACATTGTCTGAGCTCAACGTTGCGAATTCTTTATTTTCATAAATTCATTTATTTTTTCAAAAGAAATACAAGGAATGGTATTAAATCATTGAAAATTGGTGCTGAGCATTCTATTTCATCAACATTGACCACACTCATCGGGTGCATACAGTGGGCATACAATTCAAATAGGTTTTGTTTGCTTAAAATTATCCAATCGAATGTCTTCTACATACAAATGCTTTCCAGAATAAATTAAGGAGGCATGCCAAGTTTCATCCAAAATCGGCAACGCCTCTCGCTCAGTGCTGGGTAACCTCTAATAAATACACTCAAATATAAACAAAATTTGTGCAAAATAATCAAACATTTTATGCATCAATTATCATTCCTTTGAGTACATCATCCAGTTCTAAAAGTTGTATGTTAGGTCGGATCAGATCATGCAAGGAAACGATGCAAAACATCAACAATCATCTATACTTCCTGTAATCTCTATTGCAGCTTTGTCTGAATACTCGCAGAGCATACCAGTAGGAAGTACTACTGCAGCAATAATGTCCTTTCCATGCATTAGTATTTTATGGACAGTAACAGGCGTGAAGTACCAGCTATATTTTTGATGAATAGTTCAGCTGTATTTACAGTATCCATGTTCTAGCCATATGTTATTATCTGAAGATTAATTCGGGAGCCAACTATAAGTTCTTCACTAACACTTGTTATATCGCAATGAGTGCCACAGGTATAATAAGTGCTGGGTTGGAAGAGAACCGCTTTAAGGTATTGCCATCGTTTGAGGACGCAGATCGTTGTTTTACGAAATCCAATTGCAATTTCATTCGTTCTTTGAATACCGTTTGAAATCGATGCTTGGTTTCTTGTTTTAAAATCTTAATTATTGCTTCGACTGCATCGTAATCATCTGTATTGATGAAATTCTCAATTCAAAAGCCTTTTCTACCAAATTTTTTTTTTTAAATTGCTTCCAAATCATTCATTCCGGAAGCTTTGGCTTTACAAACATAATTTTTAAGTTTATTGAGCGATGGTGTAAAGCGGTGGTAATTTTTTTGAAAACCACTCTGCGTCGTACTGCACAGCCTTAGAACTTCGGCCTCATACTTTGAGATAAAAACTCCATCTATTATCGTGTTTTCAATGGTTTCATGTTACGGGTCTTTTAAATGATTTGAATGTGGTCGATGGTGGAAATACCAGTTGTGAAGCCGTGCTAATAAAGTTCAATCAGTGCTTTTCTTAGTGGCTTCAGTCCTACACACTATACGTTCGTACGAACCTTATTGAGGCCTCTCTTGTGCGATGAAACTAATGCTTTACAAGTTGATCGCCCCTTCCACCAGAAGCATGGACACAGTTATGCATAGATGCAGCTATGCTGGAGAAAAGATAAAAATGTTCTACGCAAGATCTTCGGTCAAGTGAGAGCTGGCGCTAATTTCCACATCCAAAGATTGACATGCACGTGCATTATAACATTAAGCAGTTGTGCTGGCTCAGGCAAATCGTTCAGCAGACTGCAAGACAAACCTATCTTCGTTAGAAAGGCAAAGTTAAGAAAGCCTTATCTTTGATTAGTGCTGTGGACTAGTGAAACCCACGCTCGAAGCTAAGGTGCCTTTAAAGGAACTACTAACGCAAGTCGAATTTCTAATAACGGATTGTTAAGGCCTATTGTGGAAGTCAGTCAGTTGTTACAGTAACAGCGCGCTAAATAGTACAAAAGATGCTAACAAGTTTCAACATGCAAGGATGATAATAATATAAAAAAACCATTTTTTTTTTGGCTACTTATACTTATAATTGAAGGTTTCTTATAATCCTTCTGGAATATGAAAAGCGATTGAACAATATTGAACTGAATTTACTTATGATCTGTTAATATTGTAAACCTTCCCCCCCCCCCATAGCCACCTATAAAATTTTGTAGAATTATATCGGGTCCGCCATCTAACATTTTGTTTTTCAACTAATGCTTATTTCGTGAATGGTAACACTTAGCTCATGTCTGATTTGACAGGTAATTAGTTGTATCCTTCCGCTGAACGAATATGGTGGTGTATACGCTTGAACAACGCTGGGAAATATTGCGACATTACTTTGAAAATCATGGTAATGTTGCAGAATGTGTGCGAAAATTGCGTACGGATTTTGGAAGAAGAGAAGCACCGTCAGCTCCGTACATTCGTTATCTTGTGAAAAAAGTGAAAGAAACTGGCATCCTCATCGATAAACCAAAGCGTGAAAAGCCAAAAACAGTGCGTACACCCGAGAATATTACTGCTGTGGCAGAAAGTGTGCGTGAAGCGCCATCAACATCAATTCACCGTCGTTCTCAACAATTGAACATTTCGGAGACATCATTGAGACGAATTTTGCATAAAGACCTTGGTATGACGCCATACAAAGTCCAATTGGTTCAGGGGTTGAAGCCAATTGACCATCCAATGCGTTTTCGCTTCGCTAAATGGGCCTGCGATCGACTTACAGAAGATGATGTTTTTGAAGATCGCATTATCAGCCGCAAAGCTGATGTCGTTTGGCCACCTCGGAGCTGCGATTTGACACCGTTGGACTATTATTTGTGGGGTGCCGTCAAAGATAAGTGTTACGTCGACAAGCCAGAGACAATTGACGCTTTAAAGGACAATATTCGTGAAGCCATTGGTGAAATACAGCTGCACACAATCGATAATGTACTTAAAAATTGCACCGATCGTGTAGGCTACTGCATGGCCAGCCGAGGCAGCCATTTGAATGAAATTATTTTCCATTATTAACCGGAAGGATTGTACTTTCAAATAAAAAAAGAAATTTGAGAAAATATTCAGTAGTTTCTTTTAAGTTATTTGGCGGACCCTATATAAGTAAGACCGATTAAAATTTAAGCAATTATACGATAAATATTTTAAAAAGTAAATGGTATTTATGTATATAATTTTAAATAAATTAAAATTTATTTAAAAATATTTATCTTATTTGAGATTTCTTTTGGATGACTGACTAAAAACTAAACTTAATTTAAGTTCTTTTCAATTAAATGAATATAAAAGGCGGGATTTTTAACTATGTTAAGATCTTTGAAGTCACCAAATAATTGGTGTTCCGAATGAGAACCGAAAATTTCCTTAAGCATATCAGTGAATTTCTGCAATTCGTGGGGATAGTATGATAGGCGGAATTCACTCATCAAATTGTTGGCTTCAATCAAATAGTCCATGGTAACCATAGATGGTTTGCCGCAATAGAACAATACGGAAGTCTTAATATCAGCGGTATGGCTTGTCTGAAAATAAAAATAATAATTAAACAAAAAAAAAAAAAAAATTAAATATCATTAAAAATATTAACGTCAATTGAAATAAAAAAAAAAAAAAAGAATCTTTCGTATACCTATAGTACATGAAATCATTTATTATCTCACAAATGATTCTAATTGAATTCTGCTTATAATTGTTGTTATTGCACACATAATTAATAGAATTATGTTTGTGATGTTGTTGTTGTTTTTTTTTTGTTTTCTATTAATTCATTAAAGGTCAATATCAAGGACTGATAAGGTAATCGGTTAATACCAGAATTATAATTAAAACATGCAATATGTACTCTCTTAAAAAATATGTAGGACATAAAACCGATAACTGTGCTGCTTGTAGCATGTACATACATTCATATGTATGTGGATGTGTATGCAATGCTAAAATAAATTATCTGCAGTCGTCGGTACAAAGAGAACATATTAACATATAAAGCCGAAGAAAATCGTCCCCTGAGGAACATTGGTGCCGACGTCTGATTATATGACATACATTTCTTCTTGCAGTGCTTCTTCACATGTATTTTAAAACATCTGATACTCTTGCTAAATAAAGTTTTACTTAGAGAAGCTTGACAGTTAAAATTTGGAGTTCGTAAAGGTTTTCCTATTTAAAACTAGTAGATAGTGAATGATTTTTTTTTATAAACATAATAAATAAATATTTAGAAGTCGCCGTAGTCTAGTAGGTAGTGTGTTGGCTCATTAGACGAAAGGCCCGAGTTCAAATCCCAGGTCAGACATCAAAACGAAAATATGAAAATATTTCTTCGGCTACTTCCTCTCAGCAGATTTCTCTGAAGGTAAAAATTGCCATGAAAAGCTTCTCAAAAATCTGTCGTTCTGAGTCGACTTTAAACTGTATGTCCCGCCACTCATGTATAAAATTAACGCACACAACACGAGTGGTGTGAGAAGCTAGGACGTTGTACAATGGGTCAATTCGACCCCCGGGTACTGTACTTGTCACAGTTGACATGTACACGTCCTCTAACCTAACCTAACCTAACCTAATAAATAAATATTTACATTTATTCGAAATTCGAATTCGTAAATAATAATAATTATTATTATTCATACTTTAGAATAATAAGTTAAGCAGTATACTTACATTATAATAAATGCTTTTGGCGGGAGTGGAACCAGTTTCCAAAATGTTATCATAATTACGGTGATCAATCAATAACATGCCACCTGGCTTTAGGCATTTCTCAAAGTTTTTAATGGCTTGCTTGTGCAACAGTTGTTCTGGTGAAGAGTCCATTAAATGGGCAAAAGAGTTGCCTAAACAGACGACTGCATCGAAACCAGTCTTGACGATATCCTTAATATCATCATAGAGTGTCAACCAATTGGCTTCTTCAATGACTGCAAAGAAAAAAATGTAAAGAAAATATTAAAATAAAGTGAATGGAAACAATTAATCGTATTAAGTTAGATACTTACTCCAATTATCGAAAGAGGCCTCTTTGCGACGATTCCAACGTTCCTTCAAAGCGTATTTCAACATTTTATCGGAAGCATCGACAGACACAACTTCGAAACCTTCCTCCAATAACATAATGGAGTCAACACTGTTAAAGAAATAAAAATTTACATTTGAATTTAATAATTTATTTTGAAGTCGCCGTAGTCTAGTAGGTAGTGTTTTCGCTTATTAGACGTAAAGCCCGGCTTCGTATCCCAGGTCAGGCATCAAAACGAAATATAAAAAAATATTTCTTCGGCGATTTCCTCTCAGCAGATTTCTGGCAAAAACTCTGAGAGTAAAAATAAACCTGCCATGAAAAAGTATCTCAAAAATCTGTCGTTCGGAGTCGACATTAAGCTGTAGGTCCCGCCACTCACGTATAAAATTAACGCACACAACATGAGTGGTGTGAGAAGCTAGGCCGTAATCCTGACTGAAGGGTTGTAATGGCCTATTATGTATGTAATTTTTTTTTTTTTTTATTAATTTCAACATTTTGCCATACACATTAAAAGTAAAGACCAGAAATAATTATTTATGATTTTTTCTTATATAGCGAAAGAGTTTTTATACAAGTTGTATTGCTTTAAGAAATTTTGTGAAAATTAGACAGCTTTACAAGAGGTACAGTAATGAATAGGGGCTAATAAAATACTTTGTCATTTGTCAAGAGTTTAAATAAATCCCAATGCTCCTTTAACCTCTTAATCAATTTGTAATTCCATTTCAATCTAAGAGTGCCGTTAGGCTTGCAACAGACCCAAGTCAAAATTTTCAATTAATTGTTTAAAAGCTATACAAACTATTTTAGTTAATATAAGCTCTTGAATTCATTTTTACAAAATTTTAAAGAAAGTATCGGGTCCGCCATCTAACGTTTTTTTTTCAACTAGTGCTTATTTCGTGAATGGTAACACTTAGCTCATGTCTGATTTGACAGATAATTAGTTTTATCCTATTTTATATGGCTATGTTTACGCTTGAACAACGCTGGGAAATATTGCGACATTACTTTGAAAATCATGGTAATGTTGCAGGAGTGGCCGTTACAGTCAATGGCGATCGTTATCGGGCCATGTTGAACGAATTTTTGTTCACAAAAATTGAAGAGAATGATATTGGCAACATTTGGTTTCAACAGGACTGCGCTACGTGTCACACAGCCGAAGCTACACTCGATATTTTGCGCCCTGTTTGTGAAGATCGTATTATCTGCCGCAGAGCTGATGTCGTTTGGACACTTCGGAGCTGCGATTTGACACCGTTGGACTATTAATTGTGGGGTGCCGTCAAAGATAAGTGTTACGTCGACAAGCCAGAGACAATTGACGCTTAAAAGGACAATATTGGTGAAATACAGCTGCACACAATCGATAATGTGCTTAAAAATTGGACCGATCGTGTAGGCTACTGCATGGCCAGCCGAGGCAGACATTTGAATGAAATTATTTTCCATTATTAACCGGAAGGATTGTACTTTCAAATAAAAAAAGAAATTTGAGAAAATATTCAATAGTTTTTTTTTAAAGCATTTTCAAAAAAAAAAAAGTTATTTGGCGGACCCTTTATCAGAGAAAGATTATAAAAGCACCATTTTAATAATGTAAAGGCTGGTAATGCGGTAGTTTGTGCTAATTGCGAGTGTATGGGATGTGGGTACGATAACCACATGAGAAACGGTGACTTACTTACTTACTTACTTAGTACTTATTTACTTAATTGTCCTTAACAATCCGTTTATTGGATTATGCCTGCCTTTTAAAAAATCGCACTTTTACCTAAAGCGTAATTTTTGAATTTTTCACCACTGTTAAATCCAACACATTTCGCGTGCGGCAGAGATGTAAATCCTACATTTCGCGCAGCTATTCGTTAGTTGCACAGAAGCGCTTATCGTAGGAAAGGTCTGGAAATTCTATGTGCCTACCTCAATTCATATTTAAAAATGAAAATTTAATTGAAATTTCTAGTTTGATAGTGCAATATTTTTAATTTATAACTGTTATTTTAAATTTTATAAAGTTAATTAAATAATAACAAAATAGAATATACATACATAAACAACTAAAATTTCGCTTTAAAACTTACCCTGTACCGCAGGCTACATCCAAGATGCGTTTGCAATTTTTGGATTTCAATAAATTGATCAAGAACTGTTTGTAGTTTTCGGTACGGGAATTTTTGTCGCCAATAAAAATTTCCCATACTTTGGCGGCTTTACCATCGGCATATTGATCACGAACACCTTCAGCTGAAATACCCTCGGAACGGGCAACGAAAACACTATCGGCAGAATTAGCAGTCATTGCAGGCAGAAAAGGAACGGTATGGATGTGTACTTGATCAGACGAAGCGTATGGTCAAACTAAATTCACAAATCAACTTTACTTTTCACAATAACTTGGTTATGTTTCACTGAATCTTCACAGTAAACAAACAAAAACTGGCAAAAACACAAAAAGAAAAGTACCAACAAACGTAAAAGCTGAAAGCGAAATTAAACTGGATGATTTGCGAATATGAATACGGGGCATAGATAATCGCCTAAAAAACTATGTTCGTCTGCCACCTCATACATCGTTCATTCAGTAAAGCTTTCATAAAGCGCTCTTCAAGCAACACCCTACCAATATGGCATAATAATGTGATAAGCTTTCAATAATTAGAAAGAAATTGTTTATCAATCCGGTGTTTTCTTATTTTGAATGTTTAACGTAAATTTATAAAGTTAATCGGCGAAGGCACGTACCAATTATTAGTTTTTGTTTTTGTTTTTATTTTTTTTGTTTATTGTCTTACTGATAAGATTCGTAAAAGTTCTGTGATCCCAACAAATAATAAATAGTAGTAGCGTGTATTTGATTGTTTTTTTATTTTTAATTTCTAATGACAGTGACCTTTAAATGATGTGGTAGAAAGCATGTATTCTGTGTTAAAAACAAAATGTGCAGTTTTAAAAATATTTTTATTTTACTTACGACGCCCTACAATCGGTGCGTATGCATTGCTCACTCTTATGTTTTTGACAATGTATTTTGATGATTTTAATACTCCAACTATTTTTTTTAAGAACACTTAAAACATAACTTTTGAGTTATTGGATGGAAAATTAGTTTATTGACAGTCAGAATACAAAACATTATAATAATATTACTAAATTTCTTAGAAATTTCTATCCAAATAATTATTAATTAAGCAGAGGCTATTCCAAGGAATATCATATTGACTTGGCACGATATTGGATTTAAGAGTGATCATCCAGCAACACAATCCAAGTTGAAGCATGACTTTCGAAAAATTATTTATTTATTAATTACAATACAATCTTAAAGTGATTAACTCAGACCTTATACACGGTATAGTGCAACAGAGCAGAGTCACGACCATCAGCCTTAATAATCTAGCAAACTACTCACAAGGCTGCTAGTGTTTCTAAAAATTACTCAACGTAGTTTAAAGGGTTTCAATTTAAATTGCTTTAATTTCGATTTTTTCGTTATATATTGGAACAGAGTACTATGTTTCTATTCTTAACGTGGATACATTTGTGCTCATTTCTTTTGTTCTCCAGATACTAAACAGACCACCTCTCTACCTGGAAAAATTTGTTTCCTAACGTATCGAGAAGTTTCGAGGAGGTCCTGTTCTTTGCTGAAAAAAGAAATGTTATCAGCATTGCCTTAATTATCCCTTAATAATAACACGAATAAGATAAATATTTTCCCTTAAGATGAGTATACTCGACATTATTCGAAAAAATTTCGTTTCGTTCTGACGAGTATACTCGACATAAACTGTTAAATGATTACAACTTTGTTTATTAATCATGTGTTAATGGAGAAATTTAATTTTAAGTTATGTGCCGGTGTATCATGACAAAAGATGTTGGATTCTAGAGAAGTGTTTCTAAGAAAACAATGCCGTGCTTTCTTTGGAAACTAATTTAATGGAACGAAATGTAAGATTGACATAAGTTTAGATATCAACAGTTTCTAAAGAAAATTTAACGTTTTTGGTAATAAATTTATCGTCTTATACAGCTCCGTTTTAACTAGTGGTGCAATCTTTTATTGTTGAGAGCAATAATCAAATCTCAACATTGTGGTGAAGAAGAAAAGAGGTATCCGTGGTTACTTTATTAATTTCCAGGAGGTTTTATCAGATTAAGATAGCCAGTAGTTATCTCAATCTATTGATTTTCAAAATTTAACGTAGTGAAGGTAAAACAGTAAAATTGTTAGAGTTGCGTAAAATTTAATAATTTACTTACATTATTGATCATTATAAATAAATAACACATGAGTTGGGATTACTATATGGCTTCTTGTATCAGCCATGTTGTATGTCGACTCCTAGTGACAGATTTCAGAGAAACTTTTCATGACAATTTTATTTACTCTAAGACTTTTTGTCAGAACACTGCCGAGAGGAAATCGCCGAAAAAATATTTTTTCATATTTCATTTTATTCGCGATGCACTAACTCACTGTGGTATACCCATCTTCACAGATGGGTCTAAGTTAGGTTGGATGTACAGGAGCTGGGGTTTTCTGTAGGGAACTCGATCTTGAACTCCACTTCAGGTTGAATGATGACTGCAGCGTTTTTCAGGCGTAGATTTTCGCAATACTGAAGGCTATTGAGGCTATAGCTGGTGGCTCATCTTCGGATACGGAATCTTACATGATCTTCGTTGACAGTCAGGCTGCCCTTAGGGCCATTGCGTCGGTCTGGTGCAAATCACGGCTCGTTCGCGAGTGCAAAGAGTCGTTGAGGAATTTTGGACCAGACCGTATCCGTCTATGCTGGGTTCCGGGTCATAGCGGAATACTGGGCAATGAGACGGCGGATGCCCTCGCTAGGTTAGGTTCGCTTTCAGGGGGGGATTTAATAGTTGGTCCTGACCCCCCGAGTCTGCCACCTCTACGGCCTCATCAATTGATAGGTCAGAGAGAAAGATCAGAGGCGTTGGGGGAACGGATCGGGTTGTTCTGTTTCTAGATGTCTATGGCCTGCTGTAGACAGTAAGAGAACAGATTGGCTGCTAAGCTTGGTTAAGGCCAGCTTAAGGTTGGTTGTCGGTTTTTATCACGGGGCACTGCGAGATTAGGTCGCTGACGGGCATGTTGCGATGAGGAGGAGTCGAACACCTCCTCTGTAATTGCCCAGCCCTTGGTAGGTTGAGGTTGAGGACCTTCGGCAGAGCCTTCTTTGATAGCTTGAATTCTGTGTCGAGAGCCGACATCAAGGCTCTCCACAGATTCATTAGTGGCTTGGGCTGGTTGAGAGGTGCTAGGGCTTTATCAGTGTAGTCGCGCTCTCCCCCTTTTTTGTTTGTGTCTGTTTTCTTTCTGTGTGATTCCTTCGCTTCCCATTCCACCCCTTTCCTACATACCCTCCTTTCATCCTATTCCCTCTATTATCCTTCCCTCTCTAAGGACGTTTGTACAATGGATCAATTCGACCTCCGGGTACTGTACTTGTCTTAACTGCCAAGTACACGTCCTCTAACCTAACCTAACGCACTAACTACTAGACTACGGCTGCTTTCCTAGACAACATGGGTAGAGTTAAGCCGTAATCTAGACTAGAGTTTTGAAATGGTGAATAAAGTATTTCGTAAGAACCAGATCTCAGATAAGTTGGTCATATTTTACCTTTGTTAGTTAAGAATTCCAAACACTGGCTAATCTTTAATAGTTGTTTGTTTTAATAACTTATTTATCATAATTATTCTCCAAGTTCTTTATTTATCAAGATTTTATTTTAATAGTTAGTTTTCTTTTTCATTTGACGTTTCTTTTTTATTTCGCTATAGATAAGTTTCAGAATTGAATATGGGTCAAAAAGGATAAAAAATTATAATAATCTAATTCATAATTTATAATAATATAATCATAATTTTCGAACAGATCAAAAAAAAAAATACAAAAGCTAAGTGTGTAGGGAATCTTATTATGTCGCCTATATACGAGTATGGTACATATATGTTGCTTTTATTTTAATTTACGTTTTTTGAATAATTTCTTTCTTTAAAGTTGAATAATAATTATGAAATTGTTTAAATACACACAATACGTAATTTAATTGTTTATACGTAAACGTGTTTGTATTTATTTGTGTTTGTATATGCTGATAGAACTTTTTCTGCGGTTTTTTCTTTGCTATTTTTCGAAAGATAATCCAAAAAATTATTCTTATCGCTTTCTCCCAAAAGCGTTCTGCTTAAAAAAAAAGTAAATAACACGGACTAGAAAGAGAAGAGTGCAAATAATTTTTTCGTTTCTCCGATTTTTCGATTAATTGACGATTTCCGTTTTCCAACACTTTAATTACCTTTTTTTTGGAAATAGAAAAATTTATGAAAAAGTTAACGGTTTTTTTTTTCTAAAACAGGTATGGGATATATTCGAAGACTATCGATATATAATTTTTAATTTAATTATTTTTCTTTTTCGATTTTCAAACATATTCAAACATTCAAGGCGAATTTATTCTATCAGGTGACCGTATCTCTACAATAAATACAACAATGCAAAAACAACAGGCATTTTGATTTTGTTAAAGAGCAATCATCTTGTGAAAAAAATTAATCCTCAAACCGCCAAGAAAATTAATAAAAGCAATTAAAAAAACTAAATAAATTTTATATATTGAAAATTCTTATGATTTTTGTGTCATGCTAAATTACACAATAGTTTAGCTCCTATAAATTAAAAAAAAATTATTTCATACAGTCAATAACATTTCCACTTTACGTAAAGTACATGTTTTTATATGGCCATCCAGAAAAATGGCAGCTGCAAACGTTATTTCTTATTTGTCATAGTTTAGGCACTTAGTTGGAGAGACCGAATTCTTTTTTTTTTTGGGTAATTCATCACTCTCGTCTAAATAAATATAAATATAGTAAATCTAGGTTGTAGCTTAAAAGATATATGTATGTATTTAGTGTTAAAGGCTTAAACATTGCTAATAGGTTAGGATAGAGGACGTAATTGTCAATTAAGAAAAGTACAGTACCCGGAGGTCGAATTGACCCATTGTACAACATTGGTAATCATCTTGCAAAAATATTAATATAATTGGCTTTGAAATAGCAATTCTGAAGAATTTCTAGAGTGCGTATCGTTAAGGATACATCCGGTACATATGAGGGTTTATAAATACATACAAAATTGATTATCGAAACAAAATACACAAAAAACAAAAATTTTTTTGACAACAACGATACTCATCAGCTGGTAACTTAAGGCCACCTTATAAAGGGCTATCCATTTCGTGGTTTCAAAAGTATGGGACTTGAATTTGACATCTGTCAAACTAAGTTGTAAAACCAATTTTTTTCTTTTCAGTTGAAAGTCTGACATTGACGAAAATGGATCGCTTAACTATCACACAACGCATAAAAATTATCAAAACCTACTACAAAAATGGTGATTCTGCCACAGCCACGTATCGAACAAAATTTTCTTCAGCGATGAAGAACATTTCACACTCGGTGATTATGTTAATAAACAAAATTGTCGTATTTGGGGTTCTGAGAATCCTCAAGTAATTGAAGAGAGGCCATTACATCCAGAAAAAGTCACTGTTTGGTGCGCTCTTTGGTCCGAAGGTGTAATTGGACCTTACTTCTTCGAAAACGACGATGAAACGACTGTCATCGTCAATTCGGAGCGTTATGGTCATATGATAACCGACTTTTTTTGCCTGCTATTGAAGAATACGACAACAAGACGGTGCCACATGCCACACAACTCGAGCGAAGAGACATTTCCTGGCCGCGTAATTTCTCGTCGTGGCGATATCAACTGGCCACCAAGATCATGCGATTTGACGCCATTAGACCTTTTTTGTGGGGCTACGCGAAAGACCGTGTTTATCCAGATAAACCTTCAACTCTTGAGCACTTAAAAACCAACATTCGTCAAGTTATGGTTGAGATACCGCCCAATATGTGTCAAAAAGTGGTCGAAAATTACCTCAAAAGAATCAATGCTTGCAACACCTCGCGTGGAGGTCATTTAAATGATGTAGTGTTTCACACATAATGTCAACGTTCAAACTTTACAATAAAAAAGAAATATCATAAAAAAAGATTTTATATGTGTTTTATTTACGTTTACTTTTGAAACCACGAAATGGATAACCCGGTATATCAATTCGCCTTGATATAGATTATGATAGATTTTTTTGTTGACACAAAAAAGAAAAATAAATGAATGACATTTCATTTTAAAGTAGGTTTAATGAAGGGTTGGTTATTGTATTTATTATAATTTTTTTAATTTTAAAGAATGTTTACGTATGGAAATAATGTATTTTGAATGGTACTTTAAGGAATTTTTCTTAAAATAGCTTTAAAGAATAAATTTTTATAAATGTTATTGAATTAAAATGTTTGTATGTTTTTTCCAATTTTTGTTTATTTTTCACAATATTTTATCCTTTTTGGCAACTTGGAAAAATTCATTTGTTCTTTCAAACGTTGAATGAATGCGTTAATTCGCACATTCTTTTTCGTGTCCGATTTGTATAAATGAAAATGAACGCCCCCTTTGTCGCTTAAGAAGGATTTTTGCGTTATCGTGTTTTTTGTTGTTCGCCGTCGGGAGAGGAGCTGCTGGTTGGTTGTCGTTGCGTGTTGTTTGGATTTGTAGGATTGACGGGCGGACGGGACGAACTCCAAAAATTAATTACTTTTTAGTGTGGTGCGTTTCTAATTTAACAGTGCCGTGAGTTTTTGCAAAGTGTGGTGAATAAAATTGAAATTCACCAAAGTGCCGTTATTCGAAATATGTACTGTATTACCATAGATCACTGTACTGTCAGTGGTGAATTAATCGGTGTATGTCTAGCATAAAGTTTCAATTGTATTAGCGGAGCCATACATACATAAATTGCGGAGCGTAACAGAGATGGGTGGAGTCACGTCTTGTTGCCATTGTGTATCTTTTTATTACGTATTTAAAAAAATTAAAAATAAAAACATTGTCTATGTAATGTATAAAAAGTAAAATTTAAGTTATTTTGTAATTACATTTTTGAATATTTTTTTTACTCTTTTAACTTATTCAAAGATAAGGATAAGGGATGAAAGCAGAAATCGTTCTATTGGACTAAATAAAAGTTTTGCTGCAAGAGAGAATGAGTGTAACAACCAACAAACAAATACAATAATAATACTGTCTGTCTGTCCTTCTTTCACACCCTGCATCTGCTCTAAATATGCTAGCAAAAAAACTAAAAATTGGAGGAAATAATTTATAATTGTTTGAGCTTTGTTCGAAAGGTGTATGGAACAGAAATTTAACATCAGGAAAAATTCTAAAAAAGAACTACATACTAACTAAATAAATTTGATTATTATTATTATTCCCTCTTTTGGTGATTTCTTTTGCAGAAGTTGGTTACAAAATTGTTATTTCCTGGCAACATTGTTTTTAAAATTATTATTATTATTGCTCTGTTAGTTTCCATTCACTTGACAATTACATTAAGCTTAAAGGTATGCTTTAAACTTATGTGCATACTTTACTTATTTTGTCTATTATTTTTTATGTGTTTTGTTTAACGGCAACAAATAGCAATAGGAAGGAATGGAAATTTTTGCTTTTATTTCTTATTGGATGAAGGTTTAAAAAATCTGATAGAGATGTTATAGCGTACATTTAGGCTAAAGCAAAAAAATGCAAAATTTGTGCAGTGGCGCAGTAAAAATGTTGCATTTATTTTTAATGCAGCATTTTTAAATGCTTTTTAGACCGCTTTAGACTCACTGTAAAACTTATTGTTTTGAAGCTTTAAAGTATGCTTTTTTAATTAATTTTTTTTTAATTTATTTTTTTATTAAAAAATTGCAAAAAGTTTAAATCATAATTTTTCTTTTATTATGCTTAATGAAAAAAATTTGCAATTTTTTTTTTAATTTTACAATGCGTTAAATAAGAAAAATAAAATTACGATTTAACTTTTTGCAATTTTTAATAAAAAAAATTTAAAAATTAAAATTAAAAAATTTAATAAAATGCAATTGAAGATTTTAGGAAGAAAAATGTCAAATTAAAATAATATGAAACGAAATTAATAGCCAAACTGGAATCTATCGAGCGTAGATCTCGATCATCAAATAACATAATTAAGTAAATCAAATTGTAATTACATAAGTTTAGAAAATCATATTGTTCACAGTCAGGAGAAAAAAAAACACAAATACCTGTATCAAGTAATACGATAAAGGCTCAGTTAGCCGACCGTAACGGAATGTAACGTAATGTAACAGTAAAGTCTATTTAACGTAAAAATGTAAATGCAATTATACAACGTAAAAACGGGTCATAAGTTTTTAAGTAAGCAAACCAAAAAGAAAAAAAAAAGATAACGGAGAGCCACTTGATTTGTTGGTTCTTTCTTTTTTTCTTTTCTCTCCCAACGAAAGTAACTTTGGATTTTAAAATTCACTTTGCCTATGGTAATACCTTTGCACAATGGGCCGTGAATGCTTTTTATTTTCATATATATTTTTTTTTAGATTTTCAAAGCACGATTAAGTTTATTTTATTTTCATACAATGTATAAGAAGACTTCTTTTTATCTTTTTTTTTTCGTTTTGTTAAATAAAAAAGACACTTTTCTCACTTATTTTTTAAAAATATAATTACATACCTTTATATGCTGATTTTACTTATTTTCTGGCTGATGATGAATGATGGGGGTTACGAATACTTTACTATTTTATAGCACAAGAAAATCCGTGTATCCGGCTCGAAGGACCAGCAAATGTTGGGGTGGATGAGAGCTTTCCAGGAATTCGAACTCCAAAGAAAAGAATTATTATGAAATAATAAAATGGGAAAAAATTGGGTTAATAAAATGAGTTTTATTTGTATTTTATGCGGGGGTAATTACCTTCTTGATGGTTGTCGAGTAACTAACTTCACAAAAAGCGATAATCTTCATATTCACATTTTGAGTGGTACAATACTAAGATAAACACTAATAATATAAGAGAGAGATGTTCTTCGTTAAGACATCTCTTCTAATTAGGAGAGATGTTCTACGTTAAGACATCTCTTCTAATTAGGAGAAATGTTCTACGTTAAGATATCTCGTCTAATTATGAGAGATATCCTTCGTTAAAAACAACCATCAGGAAAAAAAGTAATGGGTCACATGAACAAATATTGAATGTCATAAAAATTGCAAAAACTAAAAATATAAAATAAAGATATGAATTCAGAAGACATGTTTATGGGTTTGAGTTTCTTAAACTTGTAGAGTTTTTATTTTAATTTTTTAAACAGATTTCATTTTAATTTTAAGACTTAATTTTTTTTATCGCATTTAATATGGCGCCATTTCATTTTCTTTAATTTGGCTTTATCAGCTGTTAATTCTGTGTTATCACTACAGCGTTTTTAGATTACTTTCAACGATTTTATATTTATTTAAAGGTATTTACATATTAAAATTTTTATGTGCTGTTTCTGTATGATAAACAATTTAACTTTCACACAAATAAAAACAATCAATTTTATTTGTTGTCGAAAACACAAACAACAAAACTCAATTTGGTGTTTGTGTTTCCCACATATAAATAGACAATCAAGTGAAATAGTTTATCTTACAGAGAAACAGGTCAGGTATTTCGGAAATCGAATGTATACGAATGTTAAAACAGTTTTTGTATCTTCTCTAGCAATGGTAAAATGCAAACGAAAAGGCATTTCGAACGCTTGTGGATATTTAATTAGTTAAACAGGGAAGACTATAGTTTTCTCATTTGAAATAAAAATAAACCCTATCTATGTATATAATGTAATAGGAAAATAGTGTTTATTTTTTTTTAAATTATAAAAGTTAATAATGAAGTAAATTATAATTTTAGTTTTTAATATGTGAAGTTTTATTTAAAGAGAATTCCACATACAGACAAACATAACATATGTACATACGTACAAAATTTAAATTCTGTTTATAATTTAAATTTTGTTTATAATTTAAATTTTCTGGTGGTTTTTAATATTGACATGTTGTTAACACTGCTAAAAAGATGTCACGTAAAAATGTAAGAAAATTCCATTTTTTACAGATTCTTACGTTCCGGTTACGTTACATTACATTTCTATAACCATTCGTATTGCTTTATACATAACAAAAACGATCAGCTGTTTCTTACTGTTGTGGTTACATTCCGTTACGATCGAGTAACTCAGCCTTAACACTTGGTAATATTGTATGTTTCGTTTTGTCTTGAGGCCAGTCCGATGATTTCCATGAAACTTTTTTTACTCTGTTATAATACTTGGAATTTACCGTTATGTACGATAACTGTATTTCAAATAACCGCCTTAGGATTAATTTGAGCGGGCAATCCATAAGGTAGTTGGCGATAACTTAACCGATGTTATTATTTTGTTTATTTTTATTTGCTGCAACGTTAGGATATTCCTAGGCGTGCCAAACACTCAGTGTCTCCGGATGCAATGACATTTGTTCAAACACTTCAAGATTCTCTGAACCCCATATGTGTAAATTTTGCCTGTAGAGGTAATTACCAAGTGAGCTTCATCGTAGAAGCAAATATTGTTCGAAAAAGTGGCATTAAAAGCCTGTTGCTCTAACACACCTATGGCACTGTGAATAATCAAGAGCAAATTCAAATGCAATTGGTGAGAACGCCATTTAATCGAATAATTCGTATTATACGTTACGCTTTCTCTTCTAGAAGCGATCTTTTCGGTAGTTCATACATTGCGATGATGCACAGGCATGACTACATACATCTATAACGCTTCCAGTGTCTTCAAAGCCATAAAAACGAAAGTCTCAATTTCCGCTATTTTTACGTGTTCTTCGGCTGTTAAACGTATTCGTAAATGGATATTAATTGGCTATTTGCTAAATATGGGAAATTGAATAAATTTTAGCTCCAGAGCCCAAGTCGTTGTCTATTATAAGTTCAATTTTGTACGAGTACAGTCAGTCAGAACGCAAAGTTTGTCCTGTTGTGATCTGTGAGTTCACCTGATAGACGTGAAATTGATTATACACTCTCACGGACAGCTAATATGTTTTCGACAGATTTAGCGTTTCGTCGACATACGGTTGTTGATCGAACGTTTATTGAACCAGTGGACTCGAATTTATCCACCACATTTTTATTATTTATGTGTTGTTGAATGCTCTAGCCGTCCATGGTGAATTGGCAAAATAAACTGAATGACAATTTATTTGACTGATGTAGATTTAACAAGATAGTCGTTATCAACTGCCGAAGTTCGAAAGTCCCTGTTGCACAAACTGTTCCCATTAACACTCCAGTCATCACTCAATTTTTCTAGAAGAAAACTTCAATTTCCCTACAAGAAATTTTGATGGTAGTTCTCTTACAATATGGACAGCATTTTGTCGAGATAAATTACAGGAATTTCATTTTGATTTCATTAAAAGCATTGAATATGTTGCAAATTTAGGAGTGAATTTAGTGTCCATTTAATCACAAAAACCCCTCAAATAGTTCACAACAATCTATTAGTTTATATTGAATACGATATGGAAGTAATGAATAGCCAGCATGTTCTGCAGACTTTAATCCAATGGGAAATTTGTGGAAAATCGCAAATTTAATGAGATTTCTTCATAAAGAGTAGTCATAAATTGATTAAATTTTCCAGTAAAGACGAGTAAACTAGAAAATTTTTTTAATAAAACATTTATTTTTATTCCTTTAAAAAAAATTAAAAAATTGACCTCATAATTAAGAGACACCGTTTATCGGGTTATGTAAATAAAAAATTGCACAACAACAATAATAAATAACGTATGTGTGAATATATTGTAGTATTGCTTGTCTAGAAGTACATGAAGAGATAAATAACTCTTCAAAGGAATCTTATTGATTAAAGTAACGTTTTAACCGAAATTGTGTGAGACGTTCTTTTCTGAAAGAAATTATTTTTAAACAGTTTATAGTACCCTTTAATACAAGAGTTTTCAAAATTTTTTGAAATTTAGGTAAATGTTGGTAGTATTGATTAATTTAATTTTTTTAATACAAACGGTATTAAATTGATGGTAATGAAAGGTGGTGTAATGGATAATTCAAACACAAATTACTGCAGCTACACTCTTTTTACATATGGGCAATTTCGTGTCAAGTGACCCAATTTTTAAAATCGATGTCTTCCGATTTGGATGAAATTTGCACCAAGGTTAGTACTATTGGATAGTTGGCCAGTCACAAATTTTCAGCTCTATCAGTCAAGAACTGTCGGATGGGATGCGAGTGGAAAAACATCATCCTCTTCTGCATTTGGACTTTCTGGCCATCGATTCGAACAGACACCCAGTCTTTCATTCCTGGCATCATTCGACTCATATCATCTCGCTGATAAAATTGAGCTACTAGAGATTCAGTTTCGCACGCTAAAGTTTTTCCACTCGCATCTCTTTAAGTAACCACAAAGCTCTTAAAGGAAAAGAACTAAGCTTTCTTTGAGCAAAAAAAACATCCATTAAAAAAAAAATATAGTGCATATGGTAAAATTTAAAAACTTTGGATTTTGAGTTAAAATATTTTTTTTATAGATATGGCTCTTGCTACTAAGTGCCCACAAAGATCTTAAAGGAAATGGTTTAAGTTTTCTTTTGAGGAAAAATAAAAAAAAACTCCATTTGGAAAAAAAATGGGGGAAAATGAAAATGGTACATGTGCCAAATATTGAAAAATCTTATTCTTGAGTTAAAAAATAATTTTTTTGATAGATATCCCACTCGCATCCCATTCAGCGATTATGAAGGCCTTAAAGGAAATTTTATAAGCTTTCTTTTAAGCAAAAAAAAAAAAAAAAAAAAAGGCCCAAATTGAAAAAAATTAAAAAAAATTTTTTTTTTAAAATTAAAAAAATTATTTTTGGAAAGATTGAAGAAATAGCTATCTAATATTTTTGCTAGGACCAATAGGTGAAAAGTTACACACATTTTAAAAAAACCCTGTATGACCAAAATGTCCAACTTTGACCCCCTCTAACTCCGACAGTTCTTGACTGATAGAGCTGAAAATTTGTGTCTGGCCAACTATCCAATAGTACTAACCTTGGTGCAAATTTCATCCAAATCGGAAGACATCGATTTTAAAAATTGGGTCACTTGACACGAAATTGCCCATATATATATTGGGTTTTTCTTGTCTTTTTACTCAAAAATGTTATAATTCACCAACTGTAGATAGTTTTTAAAATTAATATTTGTTGCAATACTTTAAGTAAATTCTCAAATACTGTAGATATAATATACTTGTATATATTTTAACTGAGGATGATATAAATAAATAAATTAAAAAAAAAAAATTCTTGTTGATATTTTCCTTGATAGTCTCTTGATTTATTCGGACAGCGATTAAGTCCTCAATGTCAATTCTTGTTCATGATTGCCGGAATTTCGCAGAGAAATTTACTATTAGAAAATAAAAACTTTTATGAACATTTGAAGCTTTCTTTCACTAAGTGACATGAATTTTTACTTCCAAATCCATATTTAGGATACGAATTTGAAAATTTAATAAAGCAAAAGAAAAGCTCAAAAGTATATAAAATATAAATATATTGTTACGAAAATGGAAATGGTGTTATTAAAATAATAAGCAAACGCTCCAAAAACAACACAATGGACTTGATCACACATAAAGTGATAAACAAAAGCTCCAAAAACAAAACAATGCAGTTGTTCACGTGATCAACGAATAAGTAAACATATACATAGCAACAAAAGCAACAGGCTTGTTTACGAGATCGATGAATAAACAAAAATATAGCAACAACGTCCGTGTATAAAAAATATAGCGGAAAGACAAACAAACAAAACAACAACAACTCTGCCTGGACGAAAGTAAACAAGATACACGAACAACAAAAATGGAAACAAGTTGTTTACATTTTTGGATTGTTCCCGAAGGCCGTCATTATCCTTCAAGGGCATTCATCACACTATTGATCCAGTGATATAAAAGGCAAGATAAAGCGAGCAACAGGGATTCAATTCGAATTCAGTCAGTCGTGTATGAAGACACGTGATTCTCGGAGTTCGAGTTAAGTTAGTCATGTGACGACGTCGCGTTGAATTGAGTGAGAATTCAACCAGTGGTGTGTGAAGATTCGAGATCGAGTTATAATTCAGTCAGACTTGTGTACAGACAAGTTGCGTGAAGAAAACAGTTGTTAGTGTGGTGCTTACAAAAAGGTTGTGAGCAAAGAAGAATAACTCACAAGTGTTGTTGCTTACAAAAAGGAAAGTAAGCAGAGAAATATGACGAACAAGCACATATTGTGAAAGTTATCATTGTATACGTGGAATAAGTTCGAACAGTGGCACAAAAGTTGTGCAGATAATAAAGAATTGACTTAAAATTAAACACATATTTATTTTTATTTTATTTGCAATCTTCGAACTCATATTTTTAACGTTTTTAAAAGGTAAAAACGTAACAATATGTATTTTGTTTCTAAAGGAACTTGTTAAACAATTAAGAACTCGTTTGCATAAAAATATTAATATATTAAAAAATATTTTATGTTTTCTATACACAATACTCTAAATCATTTAAGGAGTCCAATTACACATATTTTAGAAGAGCTTAAGTATAATTCGTCTGATATAAATATTATTCAAAATCAGTGGTCTTATATTATTAAGCAACATTGGGATGAAAAGTCTGATGTCTTTTTGGATTCAGGTATATAATTTTAAAAATTCAGTTGGAGAAAATACATTTGAAGAATTGTCCATTTTTGTATTGTCATTACTCCTTTTACCCTTTTCTAACGCCGAAGTTGAAAGGCTTTTAAGTTTAATTGCTTTAATTAAAAATAAAATTCGAAATCGAATTAAACCTGAGTTGTTATGTTTAATAATACAAATTCGAGAAGGATTAAAATTCGAAAATGTGCGCTGTGACACTTACAAAATACCAAACGAAATTGCTAACAAAATTAGATTATCTGAAAAATATCAAAAAGGAATATAAAGATGATGATAAATATGAAGATATATCAGAAATATTAGAGTCTATTAATCATTTTGTATACATAATCAGTATTTTAGTAAAATGTATTTCGAATAACTTTTTACAAAATTTTCTTATATTATATTTATTGAAATGAAAACCTTATTTAACAAATTAAATATTTAAATTTTTAAAATAAAAACTATAAAATGTAATATGTACAATATGTATACAGTAATATTCATATATGTATGAATATTAAAAAAAAATATTAAAAAAAAATCTTTCAAACTATATTTTTTGAAATAATTTACAACTTTTTATTTTTCATTCATTTTCAGAAATTTTTATGAATTAATATATAAATTGTAATTGATTAAAAAAGAACAATAATTTTATGAACATATTGTTAATTCAAATGTAATATACTAATGTAAATAAGTTTTATTTTCAGAATAAAATAAAAATATATAAATACATACATATAACAAAAAATAGTTTTGTTACATTTAAAAAATTTTGCATTTTTTTTAATCAAGTAGAACATTTTAGCATTATGTTTTTCATGTTTTAGCATATTTTGAAATTCATTTTCTGGCAACACTGCTCACAACGTTTTTGTAAGTACAACACTAACAACTGTTTTCTTCAAACGCAACTTGTCTGCACACAGGTCTGACCGAATTATAGCTCGATAGATTTAATCAGTGTTGCAAAATTGAAATTTTGAAATGGTACTTAAAAGGTACTTTTTTACATCAAATGGTACTTTTGTAAATATAATACAGGCATACGTAATTCGTCATTACAACCATTCAATCAGGATTATTACCTATCTTCTCACACCACTTATTTTGTGTGTGTTGGTTTTATACATTAGTGGCGTGAATTACACGTTAAAGTCGAGTCCGAACGGCAGATTTTTGAGAAACTTCTTAATGGCAATTTTATTTACTTTTAGATTTTTTGCCAGAAGGAGGTCGCCGAATTAATATTTTTTCATTGTGTTTCAGATGTCTGACATGGTTTTTGAACTGCGGGCTCACGCCTAGTAAGCCAACACACAGCCTACTAGACTATTTATTTATTTGTATATAATAAACAACTTATACGTGTCTCACATACAAAACAAAAACAGCTGATTCGGAACGTAACAAAACGCAACAGCCCCGTTTAAACAAACGTCGAACGAACGTAATGGAACATACATCCGTTTTTAGCATTTGAAGAGGAATGTAAATGCTTACCGAAATTACATTACGGTTCGAAAAGCGTTCTCATTGCTTTTCGTATTCTATAAACGAAAGTACGCTTCGTGGACGTTTGGCTAACCGAAGCTAAAGACTAATGCGCCAGTTACCCACACGTAACGTAACGTACCGTAGCGAACGTTCTCTTTTTAACATATGGAGAACAATGTAAACGATTACCGAAACGTTCTCTCTCGTTAGCAAAACGTAGCGATCTGTATAAAACAGGATTCTCCCACGTTTTTACGTGACATTTGAACATGAGAGAGGATGAGCAGTGTTGCCACGAAAAAAAAATATTGTAACCAACATTTGTGAAAAAAATCACCAAATAAGGAAAAATATAACCAAAATTAATCGTGCTATAATCCGAGTAAATATGTAGGTAAGATACTTAAGAACATAATATCTGATAACTATAATGTTAAAAATTCACTGGAACTAAAACGGAAATTGGAAAAAATTGAACTTGACAACAACGAAATATTAGTATCTTTTGATGTTGTGTCATTGTTCACTAATATCCCAGTACAAACAGCAAAAACTAAAATAATGGAAAATTGGGACACAATAAAAAATAAGACAAAAATATCTCGATCCAAATTTCACGGCATTTTAAGATTTTGTTTACTTAACAACAACTACTTTATGTATGCATGCCCATGGGGAACCCTTTGTCATCAACAATTGCTGACATAGTACTGGACAATTTACTAGACGTAGCGTTGGCTGAATTGAACAGAAAGAACATTAATATAAAATTTATAGCCAAATACGTTGATGATATCTTAGCCATTATAAATGCAGATGAAAAGAATGAAATATTAGATTCGCTGAATAATTATCATGCTAAAATTCAGTTCACAATAGAAATTGAAGATGACAAGAAAATTTCATACCTGGACACCAAACTATACAGGGCCGAAGATAAAATAATTTTTAATTGGTATACTAAGGAAACATCCTCTGGTCGACTAATAAACTTCTATGCAACGCAACCAAGGCCACAAATTATAAATACGGCAAAAATTTGTATAAAAAGAGTTTTGGATATAAGTGACAAAAAATTCCATCCAATAAATAAGGAAAAAATCATAAATATACTGACAAAAAATGGGTTTCCAATTAAATTAATAAGATCGCTAATTAATTCCTACAAACCCAACCAGAGTAGAGAGCATAGCAACCCTAATATTGATCGATTGTTTTTTTAGTGTTAAATATTACATATATTACATAATATATTGCCTTACAGACAACAAGAATATGAAATCAACAATTAACAAAAACAATATCAATTTCGCCTACAAACCGAACAAAACATTGAATACCATTTTTGCTAAAACGAAAACACCAATAGATATTTTACAACAAAATAATGTTGTTTACGAAATTCCGTGCAAAGGAGATAATGAAAATAGCTGTAATCTTGTTTACATTGGCACGACGAAGAGGAATTTAGAAATAAGGGTGAAAGAACATAAAACAGACATAAATAAAAACAAAGAAAGTACTGCTTTATCACAACATATCACACGAACAAAACATAGGCCTGATTTTGACAATACTAATGGTGTTTTCTTTTCTACAAAGAAAATGTCACCCTCTTACAAGGTGCATTAAAAAAATTGCTGACCAACCCTGTTATAATGTAATTTTTTATTTGAGAAGAACATAACACAAATATTATAAAAGGTATGCCCTGTGTTTACCGCTTATTAAGAAAATGGATGAGGAAATGGCAATTTGTTCAAAAGCAGTTCAATGTAAATAATAATATTTAAAATTAATTTAAAAAATTGTTTTGTACGTATTAAATGTTTTATATTTATTAAAGTTAAGGTTTTAGATTCAAAAATATGTTGTATTTTTTGATTTGTTTTCAATAAAATATGTAAATATGAGAAAGGTGTTGCCAGATAGCTAAATTTTCGACTTCATTTTTTGAGCGCTGTTTTTTATAACCAAAAAAAATTTTTAACACTGTTCTAACACTGAATGCAATTTTTTTAAATTACTGACCATGTATCTTTAATAATGTAATGTTTCCTTAAGGTTACTCCACAAAACAATGAAAAACTTAACTTCAAATTGGATAACAATACCAGGCGACTTTTTTTAAATTTCATCTGGTAGCCCTATAAATAAACAAAAGTCATCTGCTTTACAGGGCATTAGCAGCACTCTCGATTTATACAGGGCATAAAATGCAATGGCCTCCACCATTAGCAAGTGCGAATTATTTAGAATAAAACATACCACCCTTTTAGAGGGCGAAACATTTTTAAGAAACAAACACAAAATGGCATTTTGCACAAGCACAATGCACATTTTTTGGTAGAAAAGAAAACACCATATAACCAAAAAACGACAACACTGATGATGAGTGCAAATGTCTGTATACCAATTTCTTTGCATTTTTTTTTTGTGTTCGTTTGTGTGTTGCTTTGTGTTTTGTTTCGTTTTTATTTATATTCTTCGTTGACAACTCTCCCGTTTTAAACGTTCCTATAACTACATAAACGTTTTTAAGGCTACGTACGTTACGATTTTACGTTTCTTACGGATGGGTAACCAGCGCATAATTCTCCTTTAGCATTACGTTGAACATGTTGCTAATGCATAGATAGCTGAAAAGCGCAAGACATAAAACATATAGTAATAAAAAAGTACTGAAATATCCGCTGGGGTACTGCGGTATTTTTGAAATGGAAAAGTACTGAAAAAAGTACTAAAGTACTGAATTTTTCAACACTGGCTGACAAGCAATTTCAATTTCAATTTTATTGAGACTTTCAAGAAAGATTATTACATTAGTAAAATTAACCGATAACATTAAATTGATAAGAACTTAAAACTATATCGTATTGTTTCAATAAACATTAATGACATTAAAGTCCAGAGTAAAGCCACAAGCTCAGTTGAGTATATATGTAAGTACAATATTTTACAATAAACGATTAAAGAGTAAATTTATATTGCTCAATATATAATAAAAGTTTACATTGACTGTAGGTAAGTCAAAAATGAGATCTTAAAATAATACTTAAAACTAAATAACAATTAAACATAAAAAACAAAATATAATAGAAAAATATTGACTTCTATTCGAAACCGGACATGAATGACCATATAACCGTGGTAACAGGTATCCATCAATTAGCTCTTATTAAGGCATCAATGACTTCATGTACAATACGCATTGGTGATAAAGAGCCACTGTCCGAACGATTAAATTGGTACAACGAAGACTTTCAAGAAAGATTACATAGTAAAAATTAACAGATAATATTAATTAAAAGGAACTTAAAACAAAATCGCATTGTTTCAATAAACATTAACGACAATAAAAAAACACGAAAAAGATCAAAAGCTTATTTAAATACCTTGTTACAATATTTCACATAAAACGATAAACAAGTAAATTATTATAATGTTTAAAATATAATAAGAGTTTACATAGTCTGAAAGAAGGTATGTTAAAATTGAGATCTTACAATAAGATTTAAAATCGAATAGCAATTGTATATAAACATAAAATATAACAGAGATATATTAGCCTCTATTCGAACCCGGGCATGAATGAATATAGAATTGTGGTAACCGGTACTCTTCATATGCTCTTAATGAGGCATCAATGTCCTCATGTATAATTCCTATGGGTGATAAATAATTACTGTCCGTCCAATTAAATTCAGATTGAACTCGAAGAACACCCACCATCAATCGGTTTTCATGGTACCCAAGGCGATCTACATATTTCTTAAGTAAGGATAATGCGTACCAAGAAAAGGGTATTATCTCGGCCTTTCTATAAATAGTTGAATTTGAGAATTTCTTTATAAAGTTTTCATAATTTGATCTAACGCAGAGCCTCAGACAGCTCCGTTCTACTATTTCCAGCTCCCTCATTACCGTTGGGGAAACTGAGAACCAAATGGGAAATCCATATAGCATTGTAGAACGGATACACACCTTGTAAATTAAAAGCTTGCACCTCAGACTTATTTTATTTTTTTTTTATTTATTTATCTATTCGATATTCTATACAACAAGACCTGAGGTCTTATGATTATAGTACAGAATCAGATATATGCTTAAATACTAATATTAATTATAGAACAAAAAAGTAATTCTAGCACGTAGTTTAAAAACATGAAAAATTTGTTTAAAATTAGAACGTACAACAAATTAGTAAAAAAAAAAATTTCCAAATAAAAATAAAAAATTTCCAGAAATTATTAAAAAAAGAAATAAAATAAAATTATTAAAAAAAAAGAAATAAAATAAAATTAAAGTATATAAATAATACTTAGGAATAATATTTAAATAGAGCCCTTTTAAATTGCAAAGCATTACCTATAATTTTTGTGCCCGTGGGTAATGAATTCCAAAGACGTATAGAATAGATGAAGAATTGCCATTCGGATATTAGAGATCGATATCGGAACTGAAGAATATCATTTAATCTATGAGAACGAGTAAATGACAGCCTCCTAAAAAGGTAGTCCGGTTCATGAGTGTGAATGATCTTATGTAAGAATATCAGAACCCTTATTTTCAATAAGTCGCTAAATAATACACCATAGAGTGACCTCCCAAAATTAGATACGTGGTCGTACTTTGACAATCCATAGACATATCTTACAACAGCATTATAAGCCACATTCAATTTCCTTAGACTAGCACAGTCACACGAAGCAAATACTTCACAACCATATAACAAAACAGGAATTAAATAAGTTTTAGCGAGCAGCTTACGCACCCTAAGTGGAGTACAGTATTGTGTCCTCCACAAATTTCTCAACATAGAAAAAGTTCTTCCTGAGGCATAATTTACATGATCCTTCCATGTCAGATTATAATTAAAAATAATCCCAAGATTCTTAGCCGATCTAACAATTTCAACCAGCTGATTATTCAAAAAAATCTCAGGCCGTATAGAAAATTTCATAGATCTAGGAGTTATTACCAAACATTTAGATTTAGTGGGATTGATACAAAGACCGTTCGCACATGCCCAATTATGTACCCGTTTAAGATCCTCATTAAGTCTGGACACACGTTCGTCAATATCATTTCTGTCAGCACTAATGTAAATTTGCACATCATCGGCGTACATATGTACCCTACTAAACAACAAATGTCCAATTAAATCATTAATATAGATTGTGAAAAAAAGTGGACCGAGAACCGAGCCCTGAGGCACTCCCCTAGAGACATGTAAAGGACGTGGAAAATTATTCTTATTATAAACCGATTGTCGGCGATCAGCCAAGTACGATGATAGAAGACACATTGATGTTTGGGAAAAGTTAAATAAGTGTCTCAGCTTCAAACAGGGATTTTCGTGATGGACCATATCAAATGCCTTAGAATGATCAAGTAAAACCAAAAACATAATATTCCCTTGATCCAAGCATCTTCGAATATCCTCTGGCACTTCTAACACGGCGGTTGTACAACTGTGTCTAGGCCGAAAGCCTGATTGTCTATCAGTAAGTAGGCCTTTATCGTTTACAAATTCAAAAATCTGTTTGTGAATTAATTTCTCAAATACTTTCGACAAATATGGCAGTATTGCGATTGGCCGATAATCACCATTGGCCTTAGGTATAGGAATTATTTTCGCATGTTTCCAGTTTTTAGGAAAAACGCACTTAGTTATTATTGTGTTGAATATGAAGGTAATGTATGGTAGCAAGTAAGGTAACAATATTTTAATAAATTTACGCTGAATTCCATCAATACCAGCAGCGTTAGATCCAATAGTCATGCAGCTAAGGAAAACATCCCGTTGATTCACACATTGAAAATTGAATGAATCTGAATCAGAAGTATATGAGCTATTCAGGTTGAAATTTTGATCTACCGGTAAATCAGGCAAGGATGTGAATTTCTCATTAAGGTCCTCAATGTCAATTGCACCAGCCTGTATAGCATTGCTCCTATTAATGCCAATATTGCGTATAGCTTCCCAAGTTTTCCTAGAGCCCACAGCAGATGCAAAGACAGAAGAATAATATGCCGATTTTGCACTCTTGATCTTCCTATTCACAATTTTCCTGGCAAGACAATACTCCACATGAAACTCATCGGTCCTAAAGCGTTTCCAACGTTTAAAAAGCAAATCCCTTTTCTCTATTGCACGTTTTATTTCATTATCAAACCAAGGCTTTCTTTTACCACTATTTGAGATAGTCTTAATAGGTACACAAATATCAAAAATGTTGTTCAAGTTACTCTCAAAGAAATTTAATTGTTCCTCAACAGAAAGCATAAAATAGATCGAATTCCAATCAATTTCCCGTATTTCATTATAAAGTAAATCATAGTTTAAGTTCTTGAAATCATAAAACCGTACAATATCTTGGCAAGCATGATGGTGAAAATTAATTGCCATAAATAGGAGATCATGTTTCGAAAAACAAGAAACCGTAAGCTGGTCATAGAGTAAAACTTTCTCCCCGTTGCTGACGAAAATGATGTCTATAAGTGCTTGCCTGGTATTAGTATAATGAGTGGGAACACAAGTATTCACTGGAAAAAGACCAATAGCCTCCATGTCATTCACCAGGTGGTACTCACTGAGTAAATCCGAATTAAAATCTCCACATATCACTATATCCTCATATCTTAATGTTAAATTTCCTACTTTAGCCATGAAAACATCGTTTTTAATTAAACGACCAATTAAAATTTTCTCATGAACAGAAGAAACCTCAACAAAAATATACTCTATTTGCTCATAAAATTCCGAATTGCAGCACTTTCTGCATGCAATGCCATTCCTCACGTATATCGCAACACCACCAGCAAGAGATCTTCTATCACATCGAAATAAAGAAAAATTGTCCAAGTTAAAAATTGAGCTAAAAACAATAGGGTCAAACCAGGTTTCAGAAACGCAAATAATATCCACACCAGAGTTTTCGAAAATATAACGAAATTCATCTATTTTGTTATTCAAACTTTGCGCATTAATATGACATATGTTAAAACCATACCTCTGTTTGCACAGGATGCGTATCATATCATGAAGATTGTCTTTGGAATTATAAGATATGTTATCAATTACCCGGGCCATATATCATTAATAATTCTAAAGTAATGCTTGCAATAAAAAAGGGGCAGAGAGAATAAGATTTGTAGCATGAAAAAAATTAATAAAATATAAAATATGTATAATTTTGCATAAAAAAAATATTCCAAATTAATAAAAATATGAAGTTTATGAAACTTAAATGTCGATTTACCAATAGTCTCGAAAACACGCCCTTAACACGAACGCACCTATCTCTGGCAATTCTGCCATGTTGATTAAATTTAAATAACTTATTCATGGTTACCCCTAGATACTTTATGTGATTCTTAAAAGGAATATTTGAGTCCCGAAGAGAGAGATTCAATGCTTTACTTTTTCTAACAACATCGTGGCATCGAAGCATTACGAAAACAAATAGCCTCCGATTTCGCAGTGTTTATACTGATGCCCCAATTCCGGTAAAAATCATCAATTAATACAAGGTGATTTTTCACTAATTCCAACGCTTTACCAGGGTCTGTGTCGTGTGCGTAAACTAACGAATCATCCGCATATAAAATACTCTTCGAACCATTAACTATATGTGGAAAATCATATACCAATATACTATATAATAGTGGAGCCAATATTGCCCCCTGCGGGACACCGCAGTTTATATCCCCCGTATCCGATCTTGTGCCGTTCATCTCAACAAAAAATTTCCTATTCTCAAAATAGCTCCTAAGCAATTTAACAATGAAAACATTGCATCGTAATTGAATGAGTTTATAAAGAATACCACAGTGATACGACCGATCAAAAGCCTTCTCAATGTCCAATGAGACTGCCACAGTGCATCGCTTATTTCTCAAATTGACGACTACATCGTTATGCAATAAAGTCAGCGCATCTAGCGAAGAATGACCAGGCTTAAAACCGAATTGATAAATAGGAATTCCATCTAAATTTATAGTGTTGTCCAATTTCAGTCTTATAATCCTTTCAAATAATTTCCCTATGTTAGACAACATTGATATCGGTCGCGCATTATTTATATCGTAATTATTCGGCTTCTTAACCAGGGGGTATATCTTTGAGAGTTTCCAAATGTTGGGGAAATACCCATTTATCAAGCAATTATTAAAGATAACAACTAAAAAATCTATCGCCGAAGGTGGTAATTTTTTCAAAATATAGTTCGATAGATTGTCCGATCCAGATGATTTTTTCGAGTTAAGATTTCCGATGCAAACATTAACCTCAGAAATATTCGTGAAATTAACACCATCTGTGTTGTGTTGGCTGACAAGCAACTGAATCAAGGATTACCAACAATTTTTTGGTTGTGCAGTAGTGAGTAAGAGAGCGAAAATAAGTTGAGAGTTTACAGTCATAGAAAAGTGTTGGTAATATACGCTATTTTGATTTTCATTTCATCAACATACATAAAGTTATACATCTTTGACTTAATATACGGGAAAAGCTTTTTAGATGTTTGGTGGCATCTAATTTTGGTTCATAAATTTCCTCTCCTGCTAATAACTAATCTTTTAGTTTTTCCAAAATATTACTTTACGTCTATAAAAAAGTATTTCTCTATTCATAACATCTAAATTATTTACTTGACTATTAAAACAATCGAAATTTATTTTAAGAATATATATGTCATTTGATTTTAATACAAGTATTTTTTAACAAGATATATTTTTTGTGTGTAACCCTGAAAAAAAAAATTAAATATCATCCGTTAACATGTGCACTCGCCGCAGTTTGATCGACGACAAAATAAAAGAGCATAAGTAATGTATGCGAATTCTCTCTGCACAATTGTGCTACGAAATGGTAGTCCCTTATGTGAAATGATTTTTATTGTGCTTTCAACCTGCAAGTGGTTAACTTTAAGGAATAAAATTAAATTGTGAAAAAAAAAACAAAATGAGAAAAGGTGAATTAAAACAATTTAAAAAAGTATTTGTTGAGGCGTATTTTTGCAATCTGGAAGCCAGACATTTTAAAAATTAAAAATTTTAAAACAGTCGTGGATTCTGAAATTTTTCAGAATTACTTTGATAAGTATAATGTTTTGGCTTCCAAATTAAAAACCTTAAAAATGGCGAATAACAGAACCCAGAGGCTACGCTTATACGCTTATGTCCAAAGAGCCGTAAGTAACCAGTTAGTTAGTTTTTTATAATAAAGCTGGATTCACCCATTGGTAGTGGGATAGCTGAACTAATTTTGTGTGTCGAGATTTTGAACTTAAAAAAAAAACGATTTTTGGCCAAAAATTATATGAAAATTCTCTAGAAGGCCATTCTGGAACATATAAGAAATAGTACACCATACACAGACTATATGTAAATAGAATCGTTGCAAAAATTACTTTTTTTTTTGTTTTTTTTACTATTTTTACTAATTAATGGTACTTTAAATGAATTTAAGCATTCGTGCACTTACAAAAACGTTAAACTTCGGGCAATACGCAGAAAGATTGCTAAGCAGGAAATAAAACATCAGAGGGCGGCATATTGGCGGAATAAGAAATCATTGGAACAAAAGAAGACTATGATTAATTGGAAATATGCAGAAAGTCCCCTTCTATAGGAAGGAAAATAAAGTCAAAACAATTAAGACGTTTGGTAGAGATCACTCAACACAGCTCTGCACAATTTGAACCAGTTCTGTATTCAGACAAAAACAACACCAAATTTGTTTGACGACGTAGTAAAAGTTTTCGAAATCGAGTCCAATGCCCTTGATATTTTCTTCAAGAATTCCAACTGAGCTTGCGACAATGCAAAGTATACACAGGAGTCTCCAAAAACATCCAAAGATAAAAAGGAAGAGGAGATACCAATTTTGCAAGAGTCGTCATCAACAAAAAAAAATTAACGATTCTTTTTATTTTGAAAAAATACTTTCTTCATTTTTTAAAAAACCAAAAAAAAAAGGAAAAAAAAAAAATATTTTGTTGACATTTCGCAATACATATTAAACAAAAATTGAATTTTAAATCATTTATTTCGACTGAAATTGACGTTCGTGAATTTTCGTGTTAAGTGTACACATTTTTTTAAGTGTTTAACTTTAAGGTATTAAATAGTGCTAGTATTAAATTGTAAAAAAAAAAATGAAAAATCCAGTGAATTAGAAAAAATTTAAAAAATTATTTGTTGAGGCAAATTTTTGCAATCTGGAAGTGAAAGGCATTGTAAAAATTATAAATTTTAAAAGTGTTGTGGATTCTGAGATTTTCCAGAATTATATTAATAAATACAATGCTTTGGCTTCCAAATTAAAAACGTTAAAAATTGCAAACAACAGGACACAGAGGCTACGCTTATACGCGTATGTCCAAAGAGCCGTAAGTAACCAGTTAGTTAGTTTTTTATAATAAAGCTGGATTCACCCATTGTTTCGGAACAAAATTTTTGTTCTGAAATAATTTTTTTTATATGTAGTTTGACGTTTCTCTTTTTGAGAGAGAGAGCGAAAGAGAGTAGGATTGCTTCTGAACAGGGCGAACTCAACAAATACTTTTTTAAATTGTTTTAATTCACCTTTTCTCATTTTGTTTTTTTTTTCACAATTTAAATTTATTCCTTAAAGCTAACCAGTTGCAGGTTGAAAGCACAATAAAAATCATTTTACATAAGGGACTACCATTTCGTAGCAAAATTGTGCAGAGAGAATTCACATCAGGGTTGGCAAAATTGATACAATTGTACTTTTTTTGGTACAACTCAAACATCAAAAGTACAATGGTACACCAATCACCCATTTTGTACAATTTCAAAGTTTTCCCAATTTTGATTCTTAATTTATTTATATATTATAATTATAATAAAATTTATAATATCCATATTTTCAAATCCCATTATCAAACTAACCTTTATGTTTTTGAAATATGCATCAAAAATAATAAATTCAATAAATTTAGAAATGCAAGCATAAGACGCTCGAATTCATATAATTTTAGAACGAATAACATTTTTATTCCGCCAAATGGGTCGCAATTTTTTTAAAAAAGATTTACTTGATAAGTGCGAAATATCAAATTTAGATCTAAATGATGAAGATAATCATCTTCCATTAGAAGATGTTTATTGCGGAACCTAGGTAGATATTTATACATAAGTATATCCAATAATGAAATTGAAGAAAATGTTATCATTCCATTTAAAAAAAATGCCAAAAATTTTTATTTAAAATTTTGAGAAGTTCTGAAAACAAAATTCAATTTTGGTAATCAAACCTTAAACTGGTTTAATAAGTTTTCCCCAGAAAATGTTATCTCTGGAAAAACTAACAGCGTCGTACCAATATTAGTAAAAATGTTTCCTAATGAACACCAAAATTTCGAAACAATAAACTCACAATACAGAACACTGGCTGATTTAGAAATTATAAAATCGTTTAAAAATTAAAATATAAGCAATTTTTGGGACCAAAATTTTTGAAATTAAAAACGAATCAAATGAATATATGTTTTTAGAACTTAGTAAAGTAGTAAGAGGGATATTATCTATTCCTCATTCATCCGCAAATGTGGAACGAATTTTTTTCGTATCAAAATATAATAAAAACAAAAGAGAGAAACAGACTGCATGTAACTAAACTTTCTGGTTTAATACAAACTTAAGATTTAATAAATTCATCAAACTGTTATTGTTATAATTATAAAATAACGAATAATTTGTTATCGAAACTATAGTAAAAACCATTTAAAAAATTACAGACTGTTTTATGTATTTATATACATATATATATATATATATTTCCAATAAAATATGTGTTTTGTACAATTAGGGTCAAAAAAGTACAATTTAAAACGCTGGTCTGTACAATTTAGAAATGCCATTTGCCAACCCTGATTCACATACATTACTTATGCTCTTTTATTTTGTCGTCGATCAGACTGCGGCGAGTGCACATGTTAACGGATGCTATTTCATTTTTTTAGGGTTACACCCAAAAAATATATTTTGGTCAAAAATACTTGTATTAAAATCCAATGACATATAGAGTGGCTCTCACCTTTTTTCAACCAGCACCTTTAAAAAAATTTTAATAAGAGTTTATAGAATATGTTTAAAAATTAAACAAAAAAGTTTTGTTCAGTCTCAAATTTATGGGCAATTTGTGATTAAAACGTCCGCCAACACCAGATTTCGAACAAGAATGACCTTATAGCAGCTCTGAAAAAGGAATGGGCAAAAATAACTCTCCAAACCACTAGGAAGTGGAATCAATGCAAAAAAGGCTGATAGCTGTAATTAAGCAAATAGGAGGCCATATTAAATTTTGAAATTAAAATTGTTAATTAATCATTTTATTGTTTGTTTATAGTAAGTGGTTGAAATAAGCTGTGACGAATTGGGTTCCTATATTTTTGGTTTTTAGTTTGTAAGTTTACATTTGAGACTGAATAAAACTTTTTTTCTTAATTTTTAAACATATTCTATAAACTCTTATTCAAATTTTTTTAATATCTTGTTTCGTTTCGAAATTATACGAGCTTAATTTTTTTTAAAGGTGCTGGTTGAAATAAGCTGGCAGCCACTGTATATTCTTAAAATAAATTTCGATTGTTTTAATAGTCAAGTAAATAATTTAGATGTTATGAATAGAGAAATACTTTTTTATAGACGTAAAGTAATATTTTGGAAAAATTAAAAGATTAGTTATTAGTAGGAGAGGAAATATATGGACCAAAATTAGATGCCACCAAATATCTAAAAAACTTTTCCCGTATATTAAGTCAAAGATGTATAACTTTATGTATGTTGATGAAAGAAAATCAAAATAGCGTATATTACTAACAGTGTTCGAAAAAATACTCTAAAGTACGCAACGTTTATATACTGTACTGAATGTCATGGGTAAAGAACACAAACACATTCACTACAATGAGAGCGAAACTTTTCGTTTCTTTTTTAATGTTTGTGAACATGTACGCAAACTCTAACATAACGTACTGAACAGAGTTCACAAACACTATTTTTTAGTGTTTGTGTACAAAGTACACTAAAAAGATCAGTACACAACGAAAAAAATTGGGTTTTAGTGATCTTTTTTTGAGTACACTAACATTTTTAGTGTACGCGAGAGCTCATTCGGTATTTTTAGAGATCGCGTTGTGGTTTTTGATGCCATTTATTATTCTGTAGGAATAATAGACATATTTCGCTTACGAATACAAATAAAAACTGGCCATTTTTCTTTCTCTCTCTCTCTCTCTCTCTCTCTTATTCAATGAGAATATAAACTCTCGCGTACACTAAAAATGTTAGTGTACTCAAAAAAGATCACTAAAACCCAATTTTTTTCGTTGTGTACTGATCTTTTTAGTGTACTTTGTACACGAACACTAAAAAATAGTGTTTGTGAACTCTGTTCAGTACGTTATGTTAGAGTTTGTGTTCATTTGTTGTGTACATGTTGTGTACGTAATGTGTTTGCGTACGAGTTCGCAAACACTTAAATGAAAGTTAAAAGTATTTTATCAGTTACGTACACAATGGTTAGTGTACAGTATTTTTTCGAACACTGATTACTAACACTTTTCTATGACTGTAAACTCTCAACTTATTTTCGCTCTCTTACTCACTACTGCACAACCAAAAAATTGTTGGTAATCCTTCAGTTGCTTGTCAGCCAGTGTTGAAAAATTCAGTACTTTAGTACTTTTTTCAGTACTTTTCCATTTCAAAAATACCGCAGTACACCAGCGGATATTTCAGTACTTTTTTATTACTATATGTTTTATGTCTTGCGCTTTTCAGCTATCTATGCATTAGCAACATGTTCAACGTAATGCTAAAGGTAGAATTATGCGCTGGTTACCCATCCGTAAGAAACGTAAAATCGTAACGTACGTAGCCTTAAAAACCTTTGTGTAGTTATAGAAACGTTTAAAACGTATACAGACATTTGCACTCATCATCAGTGTTGCCGTTTTTGGTTATTTTTTTGTTCAATGTGTAGATTTTTCCGGATTTGCTTATTATTTTTCTTCTAAAAATTGTTTTGTTTGTCAAAATTAATTAATTAGTAAGACTATAATTTTACTTTGTTAAATTTTGTTTCTTTTTTTCTCAATTACAATGTAAATGTGAAAAAATAAAATAAAAAACTGCGAATTTAATTTTGGTTATATTTTTCCTTATTTGGTGATTTTTTTCACAAATGTTGGTTACAATATTTTTTTTTCGTGGCAACACTGCTCACCTCTCTCATGTTCAAATGTCACGTAAAAGCGTGCTAGAATCCTGTTTTATACAGATCGCTACGTTTTGCTAACGAGAGAGAACGTTTCGGTAATCGTTTACATTGTTCTCCATATGCTAAAAAGAGAACGTTCGCTACGGTACGTTACGTTACGTGTGGGTAACTGGCGCATTAGTCTTTAGCTTCGGTTGGCCAAACGTCCACGAAGCGTACGTTCGTTTATAGAATACGAAAAGCAATGAGAACGCTTTTCGAACCGTAATGTAATTTCGGTAAGCATTTACATTCCTCTTCAAATGCTAAAAACGGACGTATGTTCCATTACGTTCCGTCGACGTTTGTTTAAACGGGGCTGTTACGTTTTGTTACGTTCCGAATCAGCTGTTTTTGTTTTGTATGTGAGACACGTATAAGTTGTTTATTAAATACAAATAAATAAATAGTCTAGTAGGCTGTGTGTTGGCTTACTAGGCGTGAACCCGCAGTTCAAAAACCATGTCAGGCATCTGAAACACAATGAAAAAATATTAATTCGGCGACCTCCTTCTGGCAAAAAATCTGAGAGTAAGTAAAATTGCCATTAAGAAGTTTCTCAAAAATCTGCCGTTCGGACTCGACTTTAACGTGTAATTCACGCCACTAATGTATAAAACCAACACACACAAAATAAGTGGTGTGAGAAGATAGGTAATAATCCTGATTGAATGGTTGTAATGACCAATTACGTACGCCTGTATTATATTTACAAAAGTACCATTTGATGTAAAAAAGTACTCTTTAAGTACCATTTCAAAATTTCAATTTTGCAACACTGCTAATAGGTATAAAATAAAAGGGATAAAAACAAGTAATAGGTATAAAATCTAAGAGATAAAAATTAGTAATAGGTATTAAATAAACGGGGTACAAATTAGTAATAGGTATTAAATAAAAGGGACAAAAATAAGCAGGGACCGAAAATAACTGTTATTTTTGAATTTTTGATTAAAAAATGCAACCGCAAGGAAATGTCGGAGAACAAAACAAAGTACGGTATTCCCTCGATTTGCGTCGTAGAATGTTCCGGAAAAAGGCGACGTAAATCGAATTTCATATTGCTCATACTACAAAGTAGTATGTTTTTAACAAGGAACTTAAAAAAGTTACAGTAATCTTTCGATTTACGTCACAGTTGGTTCCAAAAAAGGCGACGTAAATCGAATGACAACGCAAATCGAACTTGAAAGGAACAAAATTTTTGACGACGTTAATTGAAACAACGTAAATCGAGGGAATACTGTATACCATTTTGATCGTCTTGGATCTTAAAGTTTAATTAATTCATTTACAACGTGTATACACAATTACACTAGAGCCCCGACTTGCGTCGAAACGATTTGCGTCGTTTCGATTTGCGTCGCTTTTTAAAAATTGACAACACTCAGCTTGCGTTGTTGCAATTTCAATTCGCGTCTATTAAATTTCCGTCGTTTCGTCCCCGATTGGAGTCGATTCGATTTGCGTCGTTTGAATCCCAACTTGCGTCGTTTAAATTTCGATTTGTGACGCTACATACGTTTAATTTTTTTCTTGCAGCATTGAGTACTACCATTTTAGTATTTGTATTGTTGTACATATTTAGAATTTTTTTTTTGTATTTTAAAATTCTTGCAACTTCTGTTTATTGTTTTGTTATTTCTTTATAATAATTAAAAAACATTTGTTGAACTAAATAAAATAATGAAAAATGTTTTCATTATTCATTCATTTTGCTTTCGTTTGAATTCTTGGTCCCAATAAATTAAATTTCGATGCATTTGTATAGAAAAAGTTGTTTCGATTTGCGTCGTTTTGATTTGCGTCGCAATTCTCCGGTCCCCATTAACGACGCATGTCGGGGCTCTAGTGTATTATATTATCCGTAATAAAAATAAATAAACTATATTTAAAGACGTTCAGTTCATAAGTGGATACCCAAGCACATTTTACTTAAGAATTAATTTAATCTAAAGCGTGTTTAGTGAAAGCATTATGCAATATAATGGTTTTATAAGTTTTTAGACTCGAGTTATAAGTTTTAAATTTTAATATGAATAGAAGTTTGATAATTGTTTAATTAGTGCAATTAAACGCTGTTCTAAATATTTAATTTGAAAGCACCGGAGTTAGTGCCAGAATGAGAATACTATTAATATTTTACAAGAGTTTATGGATATACATACATATGTATATCATTGAAGCTGTCATTGTGCATAAAAAAAATTCTCTTTATCTCATTTACAACGTATTCTATTTGAAGTTATTTTCAAGTAAGATACGTATGTATATTTATATACATATATACTTGCCTGTTTAGGGGCAATTGATAACATCAACCTAATTACCTAAAATTACGAAATATAAACTCTATGGTTAAAATACATAAATACGTAGAAATTGTATACTTCAGACAAATTATGGAATTTTTTAAAGAAATTTCACAAGTTAATGAAATATAAGAAATAATTAATCATCAATAATGAAATTCAATGCAGTATTTTGTGCTGTTGAAAGCCGATTCATCATTCAGCCGATGCTGAACTGCTACGTATTAATATACTATGTATAAAACATCTATTAACATTACTCAAAACTAAAATAAGGAATTCTTTGGATTCAAAAACCATTGAAGGAATTTTATTTTCAAAAGATTATTTAAAAAATAATTCTTCTTATTGCTTTTAATGTTAATATTACTAAAAATTTGATAAGTAAACTTTGTTCACATAATTTGTACGAACATTAATTAAAAATATATTTAAATTATAAGTATGTTCATTTACACACAATGTTTTTAATATTTCTTACTAGTTTTTTAAGTTTTCCGTTCAGTAAGATTTTCAAAAGAAAATATTTTATATATTCTTTATTGAGTTTTTTGTTTTTTTACTTTATTGTTTTATTAAAGACTGCTGAATTAATTGTTCCTTTATGTTAAATATTGTTTTTATAAATTAAAAATAGAACTATACATACATATATATGTACATAATTGGTCATTACAACCCTTCAGTCAGGATTATTGACCTAGTTTCTCACACCACTTATGTTGTGTGTGTTAATTTTATACATAAGTGGCGGGACTTACGGTTTAAAGTCGACTCCGAACGACAGATTTTTTTGAGAAACTTTTCATGGCAATTTTATTTACTCTCAGCGTTTTTGCCAGAAATCTGCTGAGAGAAAATCGCCGAAGAAATAATTTTTGTATTTTGTTTTTGATGTCTGGCCTGGGTGGGGCTCGAACCCTGGCTTTACGTCTAATAAGCCAATACACTACCTACTAGGCTACGGCAACTTCAACTTCTTAACTACAAAAACAATATTACTTTGTTCAACAGACTTCTATCAGTTAAATTCTGTCAAAATTTGAACAGTCTGCATCATTTAGTTTGAGTTTAACAGCCATAAATAGTAGACTAGTATGGAGCAAAAAAAATTTCTTACAAAAATATCCGAAATCTATGAATTAGACTACGAATTGCGCTCCCATCTGACCATTTCTGCAGATTTAGCCGCGAGTGACACTATTTCCTGTTTTAATACCAAAAGAAATGGTTCGGTGAAAAGAGATTTGACTTCAATAATACAATCCTCTCAATAATATAACACCTAAGGACTTTGCCCTCTGGAAAAAACTAAATGCTGCTATCATTGGCCCACAATGGTTCTTAGAAATTGTCCTTTAGTTGATGCTTAGCTTTTCTTAGTCCAATCCAAGAACCACTTATCATACTAAATCGAATTCTAATCTAAATCTAAATTTTAAATTAAATTATTTACCCCTTTTTCTTCCGGTGTCTCTTCAAACTATTCATCAGACTCGTCTTCATCATCAAATGAAATCGGTTGTGTGTTGGCAGCAATACGTAATCTGTAATTAAACAAATTTTTCATACATATTAAATAAATACATATTCACATATTTGTTTTACAAATAAAATATGAAACTTACTTTTTAGCTAATGCCTCAGCGTCTAGTTGATCACGTTCTGGATCTGGTTCTGCTAAGCTGTATGGCTTTTTAGGTTCATCACTCTGACTGAATATAATTAATAGAATTATTAAAAAAAAAATACAGCTACAACATTTGAATTTTTCTATTCTATTCCCTTTTACTTTTCTAACAAACAATTTTAAAGAATGGCTGGGGAATTTCTATTTTAAGAAAGCGTCATATTCGTTAGCTATTGTACTATTAAAGCATTTGAAGTAAAAGCTTCTAACATGACAAAGGCGTCAAATTGGCTTTAAAATCAAGCACAGTTTTATTTGCAAGCACATTTCGGGAATGGACTTATCGTCCTCTACATCATAGCGACTCCTACAAAGTGTTGATGAAGTGACCAGTAATTATCCCATGTAAAAAGAACAAAAGTGGGACAACTGTATTACGGTCAGTATCCGAAACAGACAATCAAATTAAGCCTTTGCTAGCTCTTCAGTGATGAAATTATCCTCAATTCCTACATGTACAAATATTCAAGCAAGCATCCAGTTGGTAGTGTAATGGCCTATTAGACGAGACCTCGTGGTTCAAGCCCCAGCTCAGACATCTCAAAAAAAACAAAATATGAACAAAATTTCTTTCGACAACTTCCTCTTAGCAATCTTCTGACAAAACTCTGTAAGAGTAAATAAAATCGCCATGAAAAGTTTTACAAATCTGACGTTTAGAGTTACAAAGTTACACTGCAGGTCCCGCTACTCATTGATTAAATTAATACACATAACATGAGTGATTAGAGAAACTAGTGTGTAATCCTAACTAAAGAGTTGTTAGACAAATTGTATAAGAAATTTAATGCCGTATACTCAATTTAACCCTTTTCAAAGTCCATGGGATGCACAGGACAGGGAAAGGGTTAACCGCCACCTAACGTAATCTCCTTCCAAATCCGTACATGCATACATCCGTTGATGTAGGTACATGTATCGACAAATATGAATGTGATGAATCTCAATGGATTTTAATGAAAAATTCTATTGTCAAAAGAGGTAGGTTAATATATATAGTTATATATTATATATAGGGTTTAATATATAGTTTTGGAAATAGAACCACATCCCTATAATTTTTAACTTCTGACCGGATATTTTCGATATCCTTTTTTAATTATTTCTTTTCAAACGAGCGCCAGTTTAATAAAATGCTCAAGAGAACCTAGATTTATATTAACAGCTTTTAAACAGTTAAATAAAGTTCACAAATAGCTAAGCGCTGACTCTTTTTTTGCATTTAAAAACATTTGTACGTTTACAGAAAACCAATTAACTAATTTTGTTTCATTATAATTAAGAGCAAAAAAATTTGTGTAATAATTCCTACACGTGTAAACATTATTAAAATTACCTTCCACCAGTTCGATCAAAACTGCTTGATGTTTTCAAGTCAGCTCCACTGGCTCTGCTTCCATTGCCACTTACACCACTTTCTGAACTACCACCATTCGAAACACTCTCGTTTGCGATTTCTAAAATATTTATTGCGTCGTCAAACAAATTTGGTATTGTTGTCTGAATACAGAACTCGCGTAAATTGTGCAGTGCTGTGTTCAGTGTTAGGTTTTTACCGACTCTAAAATGGACAAAAAATTTATAATTAAAAACATTTCAAATGTTACATTCATTCATTTTGATGTACATTAGAGTATGACTTCTACTTCTTGTTTGAAATTTCATTTGCCATTTACTTTATATTTTTTATTGTTAATTTTTGTTAACCCACGGGCGTTTAAGAATTGGATTCAATATATAAAACAAAAATATTTTAAACTACAGTAGTAATAAGAAGTTAAACTCCAAATATCGGTTTAATAGCAAACAAGTTTTAAAGTGGAATTTTTTTTGCTTGCATGTAAAAAAAAGATTCGATAAAATGAATATGTTTATGTTTTCCCGAACTATAAGAACAGATTTCGGTACGGTTGCAGTTTAAGATAAAACAAAGATATTTCATATGATAATTGTATTAACCAGAAAATAAGAAAAATAAAGACAGAAAATTATTAATGTTACATCATACAGCGTTGCAGGTCAATAATCACTAACGCCTGGCAAACTACCACCAATACCAGTATAATACCAATTTGGTTTTAGAGTATTACTACCTGCAGAAAATCAAACGAGTAAGAGCAAGTAAGACAACTTTCTTACGACGATAGGTCAATAAGTCAAGACTTTTTGGAAAAGGACTAGTTTTCGGACAAAGGAATCATTATATATTTGTCAATGTCTTACTGTATAAAAGAGCTTAATTTTAATATAAGTAAACGTCTAAAAATTTTAAAAAGAAAATTTTAAAAAATTGTTATATTATAAATTAAATCTCTCAAATTAGTAACAGCATTATACAATAATTTTATAAGGAATGGTAAAAGCTCAACATTATTCCAAAAATAACGTAACTTTTCCTTGTCTAAATAATATTTCTTTATATGTATATACATATATACAGCTGTGTTCAAAATAATAAGAGTGCTACCATGTAATATTTTCGAAGTTCAAATTTTTTATTGTACCAATTTGCAAAACATGATATATTTTAATGGTATTTACAACGGTATGTAAGAAATAAAATACAAAAGAGAATCTCATAATAACTTTAATATTTATCATGAAACTAGCTGTAACCTGCGCGCGTTGCTGCACCACCAACTGAAATAAATTTGAAGGAAAGATATTACACAAATATTAATTAATTAATTTTGAATCATTTTATTGATTTTGTTTCCCGTTGTCCAGATGATTCAGACGAACGGGCCTGAGTAGTAATCATTCGATCATTTTCTAATCTCACTTCTCGTTGTTCAAGTGATTTATTCGAACGGGTCATGTACTCAAAGATTTTTCAGTCTCAATGCTCGTTGCTCGTCTGATTCTGAGGCTCGTAATGCTCTTTTCTTCCGTGCTTGAGGTGTAGGTCGACCAATTACTTGTTATTCATTTTGAATAATTTTCAGTGGCGCCCTCTATCGGAAATTAATCGCACCAACTTAGAAACCTTCGTCTGCTCATGCGCAACAACTTTGCTAAAGATCATACATATCATGATTAAATATACAGTTTACGATTTAATTCATTTTTAGTAATTTTCAGTGGCGCCACCTGTCGAATATTGGTCATACCAACTTAGAAACCTTCGTCGGCTCATGCGCAACAACTTTGCTAAAGATCATAACATGGTCAAATTAATAGTTTACGATTTAATTAATTTTCAGTCATTTTCAGTGGCGCCACCTGTCGCAAATTGGTCATACCAACTTAAAAACCTTCCCCGGCTGATGAGCAACAACTTTGCTAAAGATCATAACATGATCAAATAATGACGAAACACAGCATAGTGCAGTAGTTCTTGAGTTACGGTGCAAAAACACAAAATAACTAAATATTGCGCCATCTGTTGGACGAACTTCAAACTACACAGAAACACTCCTCACGCCCCATAGAACTTGTATATTAAGTTTGGTCAAAATCGGTTCGTGCGTTCTGGAGTTATAGCGTCAGGAAGGAAAACCCGACTTACTTTTATATAGTAGATTGATTTATTTCTGTGTATGGCCTTGACTTCGGTTGATCAAAAAATTAGGAGTGCGAGTGTTTTTTTAAAAATAGAAATATAACAGCATATAATTTTAAAAAAATGTGAAAAGTAAGTATGGAAAATGAAGTTAAAACTTTTTCTACAGTGATTTCCATACATTTTTGTAATAGTGGGACGAGGAAAGCACTGTTCTGAAGAAAAGAGAGAACTAATTAAAAATCTTCAAAAAAAAGGCAAAACTTATAAAGAAATTAAGGAAACCTTAAGTTGCTCCGATCAAATGATCGGAAATGCATTAAAATATAAAAAAAACTGGAAACGCTTGGGCGCAAGCGCAAAACGTCAACTGTCGATGACCGTCGAATTGTACGATGCTGCAAAATAAATCCTTCGACGTCTTCAAAAAAAATTCAAAAGGATCTGAATCTTGCCGTAAGTGGCCCTACTATCGTAAGCGACTGATAGGCAGCAATTTATTCGCAACAAGTCCATGAAAGGTGCCATTGCTGACAAAAAAACTGGCAGCAGCACGCTTAAAGTTTGCCCAAGAACATATCGATTGGCCGAAAGAAAAATGGAGAAACATACTGTGGACCGAAGATAGCAAAATGGTTTTATTTGGTGGTACTGGGACTAGACAGTATGTTAGACTCCGTCCAACACCGAATATAAAGCTCAGTATACACAAAATACAGTTAAACATGGTGGTGCAAAAAACTAATGATATGGGGAAGCTTTTCATATAATGGTGTAGGCTAAATTCTTCCCATTAGAGGCATAATGGATAGGTAAGTCTATGTCGGCATTTTGAAAGAAGTATATGCCTCTAAAATGGATATTCCAACAAGATAATTACCAGAAACACACCAGTAAATTGGCAAATGAATGGTTTCGGGTTAATGGGGTTAAGGTTATGGCGTGGCCAGCTCAGTCTCCTGACCTTAATCCCATAAAACATCTATGAGGAGATGTTAAAAAATATGTTGCAGAGAAGCAACCTTCAAATGCAGAAGAACTGTGGGTCACAGTGCGCGATGCATGGCAAGGTCTTATTGACTCAATGCCTCATAGATGTACTGAAGTCATTAAAAACAAAGGTTATTCAACCAAATACTAAAATAGCTATACTATTTTAAGATAATATGAAGCTTTTGTGCCTTTTGTGTTTTCATTGCTTTCTTTTTGTATAACTAAAAACGGACGTCCGTTCCGTGGACGTTTGGCTAACCGGCGCTAAAGCCTAATTCTACTTTTTAGCATTGCGTTAACGTGCTTTAATTAATAAGTATTATAGTTAAAAAGCGCAAGACATAAATAAAATATGTAATAATAAAAAAGTACTAAGAGCGAGCGGGGGTACTGCAATATTTTTGAAATAACAAAGTACTGAATTTTTCAACACTGGATTTAATTCTCACTGCAACCAACGTGACGTCGTCTTACACGATTAAATTCAAACTCAATCATTGCTCGCTTGTCTTGCCTTTTATATCGCTGGATCATTAGTGTGATGAATGCCCTTGAAGGATGATGACGGCCTTCGGGAAAAATCCAAAAATGTAAACAACTTGTTTCCATTTTTGTTGTTTGTATGTCTTATATGCATTTTGTTTTTGCTTGTTTACTTCTCTGATCGCTATACTTTGTTGTTGGCTATTTACATCTTTTATCTCTTATATTTTTTTTATGCTGATGTTGTTGCTATATTTTTGTTTATTCTTTGATAACGTGAACAACTGCATTGTTTTGTTTTTGGAGCTTTTGTTTATCATTTTATGCGTGATCAAGTCCATTGTGTTGTTTTTGGAGCTTTTGTTTATTATTTTTAACAACACCATTTCCACTTTCGTAACAATATTATTCCACAGGATTTTGTTCAAGATGACTTTATAGAGAATCCGGTCGCTGTAGTTAAAGAATCACCACTTTTTTTGCCTAAAAATGTTGGAATTTCTTAGTTTCGATGATTATTTTCTTTATACGTAACGAATAGAGAAATATTTAAATTTATAATCAAAATATAGTTTTTAATCTTTTATTTAGTCTTAAGAACAATAAATTTCCTTTTATAGATAATTCTTTGTTCAGAAATGTATTTCGAGGTAGTAGGTGTAGAAGTTTTTTTGCTCACTGTACGCAAACAAAACATTTGACATTCATGTGTACTCAAAAAAGCACTCACATGTGCTGATAACACCACCTTATATGAATTCGTCTTGGTAATTTCGCTTTTTTTTTCTTGTGAAAATAAAAGACAGTTTTCGTATAATACTTAAACAAATACTTTATTAAATTATATTGAATTTGATAAATTTAACCTCAATCCAATCTCAAGTGTTGTTATTCACCGGTTCGCATCAACTAATGCTTTTATCGCGTCTTAATCAGCTTCAACCGGCCTTACCGAACGTGATTAAAATTGCCGGATCGAAATTTAGCGAACCAGTTGTGGCACCGGCGAACTGTCAACACACCTTCTCCATATACATCGGTCAATTTATTTCTGGCTTGGACAGCATTTTTACCCTTTCTGTAGTAAAAGAGTAAGATATGTCGAAAATGCTGCTTATCACTATCCATATTTAACCCTGGTTAGATAACGTTATTTTTTTGTACTGAAAAGATAACGATACGTCTCTCAGACGTATTTTGTGTTTATTTGTCTTTATTTCTCAAAAAAGAAACGTCGGCACCAATGTCCCTCAGGGAAAGATTTTCTTCGGCTTTATATGTTCTCTTTGTGCTGACGACTGGAAATAACCTACCGCACAAAAACAACCACCAACAAGCTGCTGCTAACGACTGAGGTAATTGAGCGTGAGAAACTTGTATGTGAGCAAATGTAAGAGTAAGAACACAAAACTGAAAGAGCATACGTCTCGCAGACATACCTTATCTAACTAGAGTTAAAAGGGCACCAACCAAAAACTACTGCGTAGTACTACTGTGAGCTCTCAAAGCATATACAAATTATACGGCTTAAGTGTGAAGTTGGGTGCAAAAAAATACACTTAAGTCCTCTGTCGGGAAAAAAAGAAATTACTTTCAGAACAACCCAATAAAAGTGGACGTTTAATTGGAATTTAGTCTCATTAGAATTTTTTAATTGACTTTTTGAACTATTTCTGCAAAGAAAATTGCAGCGTCTAAATATGATGAGAAATAGATTTCAATATCTTAAATACATATTGTAAAATAAAGTATAAAAATATCTGTATTAAGTTTGTTCGACGTACTCGAAAATGGATAAATGGAACGTTCATGATAAAATAATTTGTATTTTTCACTCTTTGCCAGAATTTTCCAAAAACATGTGTTCGTGTGAGATAGTTAAATTGGCAAATTACTAAATTGGCTGGCTTTAAGTTTTCAAAATAAAATAACAATACGAAAAAGCATTTGTTTGTACATACAGTGGACAACAAAAGTACTCCAATATATTATGGAAATTTCATGAATTTTAACCAACAGTTTGTATAAAAAATTAAGGTTTTTATATTTATTTTATTAATTTATTTCTGTTTTATTAAAAAACAAAATTTTTTTTAACGTTTTCCACAAAACAAGAAAAAAATAAGGAAAAGTTTCAGATGACTCCATAGGTACCCCCAAGGAGAACCCTGATTAAATTAAAAATTCAAGGCCTTTTTTTTTGAAAATGCTTTAAAAAAAACTATTGAATATTTTCTCAAATTTCTTTTTTTATTTGAAAGTACAATCCTTCCGGTTAATAATGGAAAATCATTTCATTCAAATGACTGCCTCGGCTGTCCATGCAGTAGCCTACACGATCGGTCCAATTTTTAAGCACATTATCGATTGTGTGCAGCTGTATTTCACCAATGGCTTCACGAATATTGTCCTTTAAAGCGTCAATTGTCTCTGGCTTGTCGGCGTAACACTTACATATCTTTGACGGCACTCCCCAAATAATAGTTCCAACGGTGTCAAATCGCAGCTCCGAGGTGGCCAAACGACGTCAGCTCTGCGGCTGATAATGCGATCTTCAAAAACAGGGCGCAAAACATCGAGTGTAGCTTCGGCTGTGTGGCACGTTACTCCGTCCTGTTGAAACAAAATGTTGCCAATATCCTCCTCTTCAATTTTTGTGAACAAAAATTCGTTCAACATGGCCCGATAACGATAGCCATTGACTGTAACGGCCACTCCTTGCCCAATTATGCCTCTGGACCAAAATCCGCACTGAACAGTGACTCGTTTTGGGTGCGTCGGCTTTTCAATGTATGCGTGCGGGTTTTCTGTGCCCCAAATGTGACAATTATGCTTGTTTACATACCCGCCAAGATCAAAATGAGCTTCATCTGAAAAGATGATTTTTTTTGCCAAAATCGGCATCTTCTGTAAGTCGATCGCAGGCCCACTTAGCGAAGCGAGTGGTTGCGTATACACAACCATATTCGTTCAGCGGAAGGATAAAACTAATTATCTGTCAAATCAGACATGAGCTAAGTGTTACCATTCACGAAATAAGCACTAGTTGAAAAAAAACGTTAGATGGCGGACCTGATATATGAAAATGTTATCGCTTGTATTTAGTAGAATATCCCTTAAGGTCAAGCACTCCATTTAATCCATTTCGAATTGAATGCACAAGTTTTGTTTAGTGTTTTCTGGTGGCACCATGAGCAAATTTTTCGGTTGACTTTTGTTTGAGGTTTTGCGATTACGTAACCGTCCTTTCAAATGATCTGCTAAATACTCTCTTGAAGTCATATGAGGACTTTGTGCAAGAGTATTAAGCCTGTGGGGACATTTTTTTGTGAAAATATATTAGAGTACTAAGACTTTTGCTGTCCACTGTATAAACAATGGACAAGGAATTTGAAAATTCAAATTAATATTGTGTTCCATATGCCGCAAGAAGAAGTAAAACTTACATGCAATGTATTCAACTTGCCGGGTTATAGTTGAAATGGCGTTTTTTTTTGCTCACTCTCATTTAACCAGACCAAGATTTGTCGTGAACAGACCTATTATTGATTATAAATTGTTGTATATTTTCGTACTCTGGTTCAACCCAAATGTAATCAACTCTGAATTAGATTTCCAATAGAATTTTTTTTATGGCGCTTAAATATTTAATATGTATATCTTTTTTATTCCTATATTAACCGTTCAACGAACAAGTATATGTACATACAAATTTTGGAAACTCGAAAAAATTTAATAAACTATATATAAATATCTGAATTTTAAAGGACCGTTTTTTCATTTTATCTTCGAGGCATAAAGATTTGCGGCACGTACATTTTCATTCTATTTAAAATCCAACAAAGGTTATGGGCCCAGAAGCACGAAAGTAAAAAATTAAATAAACTTACTTACTGGGATTACTGAAGTTAAAGTGAGGTTAGGTGTCGTCTTGGTTTTAATTGTTTTACCCGGAGCTAAAAAACAAGTATTAGTATGTCGTCTGCTATATCCAGTATTGAGAGATTAAGTGGCGATAATTATGCAACTTGGTCCATCCAAGTAAAAAGTTTGCTTATCACCCTTGATTTGTGGAAAACTGTTACAGAGTCTTGTCCAAAGGTGGATGCAGAGAAATGGTCTCTGGCTGATAGTAAGGCTCTAGCAACTATCAATTTGACTTTGAAACCAAATCAATTGATATTAATAAAAAACTGCTCAACAGCAAAGGAAGCTTGGGAAGTTCTAAGTTCTATTTACAAAGCAGACACAGCGTCCAGAAAAGTCAACTTGTTCAAGAGGTTAGTACGGTTTAAGTTTAACTCTCAAGAAAAATTTGCCGCACAGGTGAATGAATATGTTTCAATTGTTGATGGATTAAAAGAAATAGGAATCCAACTTAATGATGATTTGTTGTCCATTATGTTGCTCTGTAGTCTTCCCGATGAAATGGAAGGTTTTATTATAGCTATTGAAAGCCGCGATGAATTACCAAAATGCGAAAAATTAATTGCAAAAATTTTAAAGGAAGAAATGAGGCTTAATAATAAAATTGAAGAAACAAATAACGAAACTGTTTTTGCAGCGAATTCGCGTAAAGAAAAAAGAAATAAAATAAATCTTAACAGTAAGAGCAATTACACAAATAATTATGTTAAAAATTCTCAACAGAAATTTATCAACCAAACAGAAAAGAGAAATAATAATGTTAATGGTTACAACAATAGCAACAACAACGGTATTAAATGTTTTCGATGTGGTAAAAAAGGTCACATTCGATCACAATGTAAAGAACAAATACATGAAAGAAGAGAAAATGGTTTTGCTTGCTCTTTAAAAGAGAATAATCTCAACTTAACAGATTTGTGGATCCTAGATAGTGGTGCATCATCTCATATGGCCAACAGAAGAGAATATTTTGAAAATTTAACTGCAACAAAACAAAAAATATTTTTGGCATCAGGTGAATTAATTTATGCAGAAGGTATCGGTAAAATAAAATTAAAAACAACTTTCTGTACATTAACATTAAACAACGTATGGTACGTTCCAAAATTACATTCCAACTTTTTGTCAATTAATAAAATAATCAAATCTGGTCACTCTGTTCAATTTGCTCTTAACAAAGCAATTATGAAAAGTAAACAAAACGAAATAATTTTAACAGCTAAAGTAAAATATGATTTATTTATGGTAAATTTGGCACAAAATAAAGATTTTGAAGTTGTTTATGGAGCTACTGAACAACAAATTGCAGAAACGTGGCACAAAAGGTATGGACACATTAATTTAAATGATTTAAATAAATTAATAAATAAAAATATGGTAAGAGGTCTCGAAGTAAAGATACCAAACAGTATAGAGTGTTTTACGTGCGCTGAAAATAAAATATCTGCAGCACCATACAAAAATTATTTGAGTGTTCAAACTAAAGATGTCTTAGAGCTGGTTCATACAGATTTATGTGGACCGATTGGTGTAAAATCTGTAGGTGGCTCATCATATTTCATGACGTTGATAGATGACTATTCGCGCTACATTTTTACTTATTTTTTAAAACAAAAAAGTGATGCTTTTGATGCATTTAAACATTTTGCTGGGATCGCGGAGAAGCAGACAGGCCGCAAAATTAAAATTGTACGTAGTGACAATGGTAAGGAGTTTGTAAATTCTAAATTTAAGCAATATTTTACAAACAAAGGTATAGTTCACCAAACAACGGTTGGATATTCCCCTCAACAAAACGGTGTGGCAGAGCGTGCCAATAGAACGCTGGTTGAAATGGCAAGATGTTTATTAAATTCTTCGGGTTTGCCACAAAGTTTATGGGGTGAAGCCATAAACACTGCTACGTATTTAAGAAATCGAGCTCCAACTAAAGTGCTTGGTGATGTGACTCCTTACGAGAAATGGTCCAGTAAAAAGCCCAGTGTAGCTCATTTAAAAACGTTTGGCTGCGATGCAGTGGTATTAAGGAAAGGTGTAAAACCTAAAGGTGGAAAGTTTTTGCCTAAAGGTACTAAAATGAAGTTTGTCGGTTACCAGTCTTATACAAAAGCATATCGTTTATATAATAAAAGTACAAAACAAATTGTTATTGCTCGCGATGTTATTTTCTTTGAAAATTCTTTCGAAAATGAGTTTTATATACAACAAAAATCTGACAATAAATTTATTGAAAATATTTCAGAGAAATATATGAAAATAGTTGATGACGGTGAACAACAAAGTGATGATGAAGAGCAAAACGAGAATATGCAAAACAATTTTAATGAAATTAATGTACCACAAAGAAGTGAAGTTAAAATGGATCTAGAGGACAAAAATGAAAATACTGAAGTAGAAAGTGAACAAGAGAGCGAATCTAGTGAGACAGATGAACAAGAGATGTATGACAATGGGTCACATAAAAGAAAACGAGGCAGACCAAAAATATTAAGAGATGGCAGTAAAGGTAGACCTCGAAAAATTTATTGTACCGAACCACAAACCTTAAATTCAATCATTGAAAACCCAAACACTGTGGCTGAAGCACTAAAAAGCAAAGATTCAAATAAATGGCTAGAAGCTATGAAAACTGAATATAAATCGTTGATGGATAATAAAACATGGGAACTAGTCGAAAAACCTGTTGGAAAAAATATTATCGGTTGTAAGTGGGTGTTTGCCCTTAAACATAATCCTGATGGTACAGTGGAGAAATATAAAGCACGGTTAGTGGCTCACGGTTGTTCTCAAAAATATAACATAGATTTTCAGGAAACGTTTGCTCCTGTGGTAAGACATTCAACAATAAGGCTACTGCTGGCATTAGCAGCAAAACATAAATTATTGGTGAATCATGTTGATATAGTTGCAGCATATTTAAATGGTAATTTAGAAGAGGAGGTTTATATGGTTCAACCGTCAATGTTTGAAGATAAAAAGTATCCCAACAAGGTTTGTAAACTAAGAAAGGCCCTATATGGTTTGAAACAAGCAGGCCGTGAGTGGAACAAACGAATTAATGATATTTTAATTGAAATGGGTTTTATAAGATGCAAAACTGACACTTGTGTATATTTAAAGAAAAATGGAAATAATATTTTTATAATTGCTCTCTATGTCGATGACATGTTAATAGCTTGTTCGAATGAAATAGAGATGACAAAAATTATTGAAAGTTTGAATCGTTCTGTACAGGCAATTGACCGTGGTCCAATATCGTTTTATCTTGGCATGGAAATTATCCGTGATGGTTTACGAGGAGATATAACGGTTCATCAAAGAAAATATACTGAGGAAATATTGAAAAGGTGGGGTATGACTGACTGCAAACCTGCAGCAACACCTTGGGCCAGTGGAACTATTTTGAATAAATGTGAAAAAGAGTGCAAAGATATAGATGCAAAAGATTACCAAAGTCTTATAGGTGCTCTAATGTACTTGGCCGTGATATCTAGACCAGACTTAATTCATGTTGTCTCTAAGTTATCACAATTTAATTCTCATCCTCATAAAGAGCATCTTCAAGCTGCGAAATATGTGCTGAGATATTTAAGAAAAAATGCAGCAGGTAAAATAAAATTTTCTTCAAATAACGAAAACTTTTTATGTTATACAGACTCTGACTGGGGGAGCGATACACACGACAGAAAGTCATATTCTGGTCATGTTGTGCTAATGGCTGGTGGTCCTGTTGCATGGGAATCCCGCAAACAACCTGTTGTGGCTCTTAGTACCATGGAGGCAGAGTATATTGCTCTATGTCAGGGAACCAAAGAAATCGTTTTTATTCGTGGTCTAATGAGTGAAATAGGGTTCAATCAATATGTTGAAAAACCAACCCCGATACTATGTGACAATCAAGCTGCAGCGTTTATGGTGAAGAATGCAACAGTTCAAAAGAAGAGTAAGCATATAGACATTCGCTACCACTACATCCGGCAGAAGTATGAAGAGAAAGAGATTGACATACAGTATGTTACATCAGATCAAAATGCAGCTGATATACTTACAAAGGTTCTAACAAAGCAGAAACACAAAAATGGCTGTAGTATGTTGAAAATGCTTTTATAAAATAAATTTTTTGTACATTTGATTTGTGGGGGAGATTGTTGTATATTTTCGTACTCTGGTTCAACCCAAATGTAATCAACTCTGAATTAGATTTCCAATAGAATTTTTTTTATGGCGCTTAAATATTTAATATGTATATCTTTTTTATTCCTATATTAACCGTTCAACGAACAAGTATATGTACATACAAATTTTGGAAACTCGAAAAAATTTAATAAACTATATATAAATATCTGAATTTTAAAGGACCGTTTTTTCATTTTATCTTCGAGGCATAAAGATTTGCGGCACGTACATTTTCATTCTATTTAAAATCCAACATAAATAAATTGAAATTTTGTATAAAATGTTTATTATCATTTCTATTGTTTTTTTTTCTTAATACATACATACATATATTTATGCAAATACATTATGAGTAATAAAAAACAATTAATTGCTAATTTATATGACGTAAAAAATAAATAATTAATCAATAATCATACGAACATATTGATTTGAATATCAAAAAGGTTCTGTAGGATTCTTTTGCATTGGTTCAGATATTGCACACAAATCAGAATTCGAAACTAGATTTAGTTTATGAAATACTGGTTAGACATATAAAGAAGGGTACCCCCCTCGTATTAGCTGACATTTAATTTATAATTGTAATGTTATGATTACGTTTCGCAAAGGAATTAATCGTTTTTATATGGTAATTTGTAATTCCCTTGGGAAACATAAGCTTTTTTCTTTGTTTAAAAATATTGCACTTATTTACAGATAAAATTAGATTAAATCTTAAACTTAATAAAAAAAAAAATAAAAAAATTATTAAAAAATAAAAACATATTATATTTAAAAATGCATATTACACAGGCCTGCGAAATTCTACTTTTATTTCCCCTTCCAATAATTATGTTATTTTTTTAACTATATATGTAGATATGTTAAATTAAAATGCAATTTTGTTTTTTTTCTAGCACGTCGAATTTTTGTTTTTTGATGACATGCGTTTTTTAAGATTTTTTTTTAAAGATTTTCATGAAATTACAAAAGTTAAAGGATTTAAAATAAAAGTTTTACTTGAAAAATGAACAGTATTAGTTAAAGATAATGCCAAACACGATAAGTAAATCAAAATTATTCATGGTATTTTATTCTGCATCCCTCAAAACTCCTCTTCAATATCTTTTTATTGTGAGATCTATCCGGTTCATCTCTCTTCAACATTCAGCAGTACTCTGCCATCATGTTTGCGTTCCACCTTTCTTGGTATCTGCTCTCCATAACCATAATATCTTGGTGGAAATGCTCAACTTGTTCTTCACTTACGGCACCAAGATTCTCAAGAAAGAAGTCAATATGAGAATGCAGATAATTCAACTTTATACTCATATTGCAACCCAGTTTATAGATGTTCTTGAGCATATCATTCACTATATTTTCATAATCTGGGCTTTTTCTATTTCCTAAAAAATGTTTCACTACCTCTTTAAATGACTTCCAAGCGTTCTCTTCGGTTTTATTCATGATTTTTTAAAATATTTCATCTTGTATTAACTTCCTTATCTCAGGCCCGACAAAAATGCCTTCTTTAAATCGTAATATGATTTTAATCGCGACAAATAATGACTTTTTATGGTAGATGAATATGTAAGAAATTTGAAATTAACACTAGTAATACGGGGTAATGCTAGGAAAAATTAATTTTTTTTTAGTATTTTTTTCGGAGCTTAGTACCTAATACGTATCCAAATTCCTAATTAGTTTTTAAGGGGAAAACCATCGCAGGCCTGTGTTATTAGTATTGTAATGAATATTGCAGAAATGTCGTATAGAAAATTCGTACGAGAATAAAATTTTACATACTATTTATTAATAATATTTTGTGGTTTATGGCAAGTATCCCAAGGTATCTTCGAGTGAAGCACTAACAGCACGCATCGATTGATAGTTATTTTGAAAGTTTTCTCTTAGAATGATGTCACGTGTTTTGCTCTTTCCACTGTGCACCGATGCTGCGCGGGCGTTATTTTTCTCGATGTAGGTCAGCTGTTTTAATAGATCGTCGGCACTGCATGACTTTTGGGAGGACAGTGTATTGGATGAGTAGTTCTGAAATGGTACGAGATTACGTTCGTTTTTGCGTCCAATACTAAAGGATTCGCGTTTACGATACGACTGTGATTGTTTCCGAGCGGCAACCGAATAAGAGCGATTATTATCGACACTCTTAAGTTTCGTTGGTCCACCGGAGCACATACTTTTTATATCCGTTGTTTGACTTAATTTAACGTCGGCAAAAATGGCGGCAGCTTCGACACTCTTCTTAACGCTAAGGGCCTCATGCGGCTGAATGGGTTTGTTACTGCCATTTATATTGAAAAGTTCATAATCGACGGCTAAATTTTCGGCCGCTTTACGGGTCATCGAACGTGATCTTCGTTTCGTTGTTGATTTATTTTTACCATTACTCTCCATATGTCGTGAAATAGTAGAACGATGTTCAATTTGTTTGCAATAGCATTTACTGGCACTGATACAGCTGTCGGTGTCACACCAAGTGGTGTCCGAATGAGCATTGGCAGTCTCTTCCTCATCAGCTGTATTGGGTATTTCCTCCTCAACCAATGAGCAGTAACATTTGTCATCTGATTGGCAAGAGATTAGCGACTGACGATTCATGTTGTTGGTGTTATTATGGACCGATGGTGGATTTCGACGATCAGTTCTACGACGTAAATCATTGGGCTCAAGCTGATCTGTTCGAAGACTGCAATAACAACGATCGGCCGATGTGCAAGTACACGATTCAGAGTCGTAACTACACTCCGAACACGAAACATATCTGAAATATACGATCGTATAGTGAGATGTTTTAACATCATTGTTGCGCGAACAATGTCAATTGCAAGAACATTTTTCGAAAACAATCCAACCTGTTTAGTACATACCCGCTGCTACTGTTACGATTTAATCCGGGAAATCCATTTTCCTGACGTATCACAGATACATCTGAACCGCTAGTAGCTCCACGATTGCGATGGTTCTGCTGATTGTGGCGATGATGTTGATGGTGTCCCTGGAGCTGGTGATGATTCTGATGATGTGAAATTGCTGTGGGAGGTCCAATAACAAGAGATGGTTCTGATATGCGATGATTCTCTAATTCTTTGTTACGGGGTGGTTTTGGGGGCTTTCCACGACACGAGCGAAACTGACCCAACTGAAAAACCTTCTTCAAACTTTTTGTACCAAAAATTGGGGTTTTCGTTTTTTTCTAAATCAAAAACAATAACTTACAATAACAAATACATATATGTGGTATAGTTTTGCGTTTAAAGGCTTACTTACTTGCGAACCACTGGTATACAGTTTGCGCTTGAGTTTCTTCTTCTTTTGACGACGCATAATATTCTTTGATCTTTGAAATAATTCATCCTTAGTTAGGGTGACTGCTAACTTGAGCAGAAACTCCTTATAAATGGGCTTAAGATCGTTAAAGGACATACCGTCGGCATCGATAATAGCATTTAAGATGTCATCGAGAGAATGAAGGTTCTCATGCAAACGAAATTCATTGAAGAGTTCGCTGAAACCAAGTGGTGAACTAGAAACATAAATCGAAATAAGGACCAACAATTTACTGACTGACATTCCATAACCACACCACTATATATTGCGTATAATTATACTCTTGCTTTTCAATGCAATTGTTCTTACTTTGACTTTATTGTAGTTTAATTACATTTGCTTTGGTTTGGAGAAATGTTCTAATAGGACTTTTGGAAATGCATTTAAAAAACTTGGGGCCATTATTACAACTTGTCGTTAACTAAAGGCAGGATTTTGACGGGCAGATAAATTGGTTTTCATTATTACAAGTAGACAATATGGTAGAAGTGAGCGTTAAGCTAAAGGTAGGATCATCCTTATGGTAACTTTTAAAGTTAAATTTATGTTTGAACTTGCCATACATATATATTATTTTCAATATGGCAACTCCAAATATAAACAAAATGAGCATATGTATACAACAAAAAAAAACGAAGAAAAAAACTTGTTTAATTGAGCAGTGTTATCGACATTGCTCCGGCACTGCCATATTTTTGGAAAAAGTTAACTTTATTTTATCTGTAAGTTGTAATAACGATAATAAGTTAAAGATAACTTTACAGTTCCCTTTAGCTAAAGGTACCTTTAACTAAACCCAAGTTTAACAGCCAGTTGTAATAATGGCCCTTAAAGTTGTACCTTCATTACAATATTTTATATTTTACTTCCAGTTATACTTCAAGGTGTGTCATAAACTGAACCTCACAATAAGTGAAATTGCTCTATAAATGCTCTGATCCATAGAGATTTATAAACATTAGTTATTAAAGTTGAGTTAGTTAGTTATTTTTAAAATTTTAGAATTTATCTTCATTACTTATGTGATGTCTCAATTTTGAAAATTTACAATTTAAATCCAATACAGGGGAAGAAAGGAAAGCATGTTCAAAAATAATTTCTAGAAGTTTAGAATTCGGTTAAGATCAATTATGAAAGTTTTTTTTTTTTTTTTTTTTTTTTTGAAAATATGACTAAATGGGGTAAATTGTAGTTCTGAAAGCCTAACTACTTTGATAAGTTACACTACGATAGACAAAAATTGATCATAGCGCTCAAACAAATGTTTTAAAAAAAAAAATTTACCAATAAAGTTATCATTAAAGATGAGGCAAAACTATTTAGAACAAGTCTCCGTTAACGTCATGTTTGTGTGTGTGTGTATGCGTTAGTGTGTTTAGTGTCAATAAATTAAGTACTTACCCACCACCGCCACCATTTCCATTGCCAATTTTACCGGAGTTACGTCGCGCCGCTCTGGATTTGTACCGCGTAAGGCCTCCTGTGTTCAGGAAGCTACCGGATCTAGGGATTGCAACACGCGTAAATATATCGCCACTATTATCACCACTTCGTAGTCCAGTATTTGATGAAGCTATTGCCGCAGCTACCACCGCTGGCGCAACGCCATTACCTATTATTTGCGATGCCTTGTAAACACTATCACCTGACACTTTCTTAGCATGGTTGACATGAGAGCGATGCGAACTTTTACCATTATTTTCATTCTTCTCTAGAAATGACTGCGAAGGGGAATTGCAGTTATCACTGGAATTTGAGTTGCTGCGCATCGAAGCGTGTAGTTTTCTCGAGGATTCTCCGGGTTTGGTTGTGGGTATTGGCGGTGCTCGCTTCGTTTTATGTGATTTTCTTTTTCTCTCTTCGGTGGAGGTCTCGGCAGCTTCGTTTATTACATTGCTACTCGAACTAAGTGAGCTATTTGAAACGCGTTTCTTACGACTTGAACGTGATGCTACAGAAGCTCCAACAGTACTGCCTGCTGTACTACGGAACGAACTCTTTCGACCACCGGATACAAGTTGGGAACGTGAATGATAATTCGAACCAGTAACAGCCGAACTGCTAGCAATACTTATGCAACTTACACCATTTTGATTACGTGGGGTGCGACGTTTCGTGCTTCGATGCGAATTTGAACTGACATGTGCCATTAGGCTCTGATAAAGAGTGGCCGCAATAACAATGGCATCTTCAGTACTTTTGCAAATAAAACCATGACATTCTAATACTTTTGGCATGCCAGCCGATCGCATAACAACTGCAAAAATCGGTGCATGTTGGTTATTTGCCAAACGTTTTTGTTCCATTAGACTACAAATGAATTTAAAAGAGGAAAAAAAAATTAAAGTTTTTCAAGAGTTTTAAAACTTTTCATACCTTAACGGTTGAAATAACGACGATTTGTCAATATTTTCAGGTGACGTAATAAGCGGCAAAAATGCTGCTCCACCATCTTCTTGTGACACGGTAAACTTAACGGCCGACCAAACAGCAATATTGTGAAATGGAGTTACACTGATGTCTGTACTATTGCTACTGTTGTTGTTATTCATTTTTACCCTTAAGCCAGTTGCACAAATTTCCAAAGTGCCTGAATTTTTCTTCTTGAATTTCATAAATTATTAAATAAAACCTGATTTCTTCATAACATTTGCAATCGTATACTTACTTCATCTTTTATTTCCTTCAAGTATAAATCTCTGAGAGGCTCTTGTAAACCTTGCAAACTGGTAACTTTATCCTTTAATGGCAACGAGCCCAGACATGTTACCGGGAAACTACTGGTGGCATCTTTAGCAACATCTGTGAAAAGCTGTTCGATTTGAGCCTGAACACTGTTGCTTATGCGCTGAACATCTTTCTTTGCATTATCCGCTAAAATCTTGGCCGTCTCATTGCTTTCGTGCAGATAACTTGTAATGGAACGTGAACTTTCGCCGGCAGTACTGGCTAGTTCGCTGCGACCGTACATTATTATAGAACGAGTCCGATGAGAACCATGAGGATCATCGAGACGGTTGCTGCGAGTGGAGCGGCTGTAAGAAGCGTAATAGAAAATGTTTTACTAATATAACGCCAATTTGAAATACTTAAAATCAAAACAAAAGTGTAAATATTTGTAAATATTATAACTATTTCAACAAATTTTTTTAGTTATTAATTAACACGAATTAGCGTGAATTTCAAAAAAAGCTGAGACCCGTATTTACTTAAATCGACTAAAGATTAAAATATGTCAATTTGGCATTATTATTACAAACAACCCCGAACAAAAAATTCAAAAACCGTTTTTTTTCACAGAATATCCTTAAAAAGGGACATGGATGAACGTCCTTGGAAGAATTGTATATACAGTTGGACGCGCCTTAAAAAAACCTTTCTTATGATATACATATTGTATATGTTGGTAAGGAAACAGATCCTCAAATTAACAAAACATCCAAAAATAGACCCTTTTTCAAAATGGTCCAGCTCACGAGAGGTCAAAGCTGGAGCCGAAATATTTTAAATGTCATCTTAAAAAAGTCCAAGGTTCATTTTTAGGGGGGTACATCGAGGACTTTTTTTGGTGAGTCGCTCTAATGTACATATGTCAACATAATATATTTGATTTCCAATTATATGACTTTCAATTAATAGTTAAAACAGTCCAAAAGGATAAAACAATTCTACGCTGTTGGTCAACGTTTATTAAATAGACCTTAATATCTTGCCATTAAAAGATTTAAATTTTAGCAGTAGGTTTGAGGAATACATTGCTAAAAATAACTTTCGTTTGCCATGTGAACAGTATCGGGAATGTTTTATAGTTGTATAAGAACTTTCGATATCGATACGGTTTCTCTGAATATCGAACAGTATTAACATTTCTGTTCAGTAAGGTTTGGCAATTCGTCATGAATTGCTTAACCCCTTCGCTATTTTGTTGCTTAACACTAAATTTATAAATCCATATTTTTTTAATTATTTATTATTGTTTAATGTCTATGGAATGAGAATAAAATTAATTGCAAACCTTGCAACTCTTATATGCCTTACAATTTTTTTAATTTAAATTAATTTTTTAAGTCTCCCTAAAAGTATTATTTTGCAAAATAAAAAAATAATAGAAATCAGTGGGAATAAATAGAAACTAGCTAACAGTGTGAAGAACACATTTCAGAAATATAAATTAAAGTTTTTAATCAATTTACGTTACCCTGATTAAAACTAATAAACAGTTCCAAAAATCATATTTTTTAATCTTTAAATTGAAAGAGTTAAGTCCAAAACAACACTTTCTTTCATTTTAAATACTTTTGTTCCGTTTACTCAGTTTGATATTGCCAACATACATAGATCAATAGGTTAACACCCTGTGTGGGTTCCACTAAATCTTCTTATTTTTTGGTTTTATTATTTCATTTTAAATACCTTTATACTCGTACACATCATATTTGCATATTATTGTAATGAATAATAATAAGAAAGACTGTGTAACAAACAGATAGACAGACAGAAAGAAAGGCATTAAAAATTCATAATTGATAATTTTTATATTTTAAAACCGGAATTTATCGATCCATCACTTGTTTAGCTGAGTTAACGATACATTCGGTGGGCTATTTAATATAATAATAAAGCCTATAACAACAACAACAAATTGACAACAATGGTTGTGGAATCAAAGAATGAATCTATTTAGCCAAGATGAACTTGTCTATTGTTTTGTAAATTTATTTCGAGTACCGTTATTTGACACAAAAATTTATTTATTTGTGTGATATTCGTTGTCTTTGTAAAATGAAAACAAAAACAACAACAACAACAACAACTACAACAAAAAGGAGAATAACACTAAAAATTATTTTTATCGCCACTTTTCTATTCAAGAATATGAAAGTTACTGAATAACGTTTAACGCTGGCAATACATATGATGAGCACTTTATCAGTTTCTTTCCTATATCGCTCTCACTTGAAAGATTCTCTATTTGTTTCCCTATTTTATTTATTTTTAAAAAAAAATTTTTTTTTTTTTTTTCGAAATTAAGGCCACTTAAAATCTGTGAATATTTTATTACAAATTTAATATTTTAAATATTTAAATGACAATAATAAACAGAACGATTATTGTATCAAAAATGGTTTTGAAAAATCTAACAGTAACTGAACATTAATATTTAATTACTTTGTTTGTTTTAAGATTTTGCAATAATTTTGTTTTTGCTTTTAAAAACTACCGTTAAATTCAAAAGATTAAATTTAAAATCTAAATAGAACGTATAAATTAATTTTTTTGAAATTCTATTAGTTGAAAATGGATGCCAATTCAATTTCAAGAAGCTAAGATGGAGTTAGAATCACAATGGGAATATGTTCCATAACGACGTTGGGAACTGTGACGGATTTATGGCCATTATTATAGGGGAGGCAGGTGTAATGTGAGATCCGTCAGTATAGATTTTCACCCTACTTAATGTCTCCTGAACGGAACTAGAATGCTCTATAATTTTGGAAAATGCTTCGCAACGAAACTGGGTAATGCGAGTGAATGGCGTAATTTGGAGTCTATGTACTCTTTTAAGAGATAAAGTATAATGGAAGAGGAGTGGAGTTTAACTGTCCCGGAGAAATAAAATCGACGCCCATGGGGAAACTCTCGGCCATCTTTCAAGCAGAAGTTTACGCCATTCCAAAGAGAGCTTAATTAAATGAAGGTAGGTAGGTAGGTAGAAGTGGCTGTCCACCCGATGGAGTCATGAGCGGACACACTTAGGCCACATACAGGGCCCATTGTGACACCACAGTTTCATCTTCTCCCCTATTCCCGGAACCACTCGGAGCTTCCGATGAAGCGACTCAGACTGCCAATATCCATGCATGACAGTTCATCTAAGTCTTCCATGTAGTAGGCACCCAGGTGTCTCTTTCCCCTCTGACCAAGTGGCGGGCATGTGCACAGTAGGTGAAGAATAGTTTCATCCTCTTCCTCATCTCCACAGCTTCTGCAGAAATCATTCGTGAGGTGTCTAAGACCAATACGCCTCGCATGTGTTCCTATAATACACTGCCCCGTAATAACCCCGATAACAGCGCTGAGCCTGCTTCTTTGGAGCTTAAGCAGAGTCGCCGTGCGCTTCCTATCCAGCCTTGGTCAGATTTTCTGCGCCGCTCTGCCTTTATCCGAAGCTGCCCACCTACTGTTGACGAGGTCCACGAGGTCCACTTAAGGGGTTCCCCAATGTAGAGAATTCATCAGAGAGCTCTATGGTCGTGCCCCTTCTGGCCAGATCATCCGCTCTGCAGTTGCCGGGAATATCTCTATGTCCCGGTACCCATGTGATACAAACATCACATCGGTTCGCCATCTCATTGAGACATCTGCGACAGTCGTACACTGTCTTGGAGTTTATCACACTAGAATCCAGTGCCCTGATGGCCGCTTGGCTATCGGAAAGTATAGTGATCCTTCGCTTGCGAACATTTTTGTCCACAATAATTTTCAACGCAGCTTGAATTGGCAACACTTCCGCTGCAGTGATCTGGTAGCCTGATAGACTTGGATATTCCGATTGATTTCGAATAGATACCAATACCAATAATTAACTGAAACATCAACGGAAATATAATCTGATAGACAGGCCGCCATCCGAACAGTAGACAACTGTGCGTGTGACACGAAAGTAGTATGAGTAACCGAGGGTATCTGGGCGGAATCAGCTGAATGCCACGTCATATAGGAATTCATGACAATGATTATTCTCATAAGCTCATGAGGAGGTTAGTTTCCAATCCGCCAAACAGAAGCCTTATCTTTCTATGAAGTGAGAAAAGAAGTCGGCGAAAAGGAAGATAGAAAGAGGCGTAAAATCTGAACCCAGATAGGTCTATTGAGTCTTTTTGGAAGTGGCCTAAGGATAGTAACTGATATTATGACTGGGATCTACAAACGTAACACGATCAATACCAATTCTTTGATGAGAAAAACAATTAATCACAACAGATACTTCGGAACAGTGCGACATCGTGAAGTACGTTAAAGCAACAGAATTTGGGGAACATTATATAGACTGAGAGCAATACAATGGATGGCATGCACATGGCTAAATACGAAATAGTACAGTTATGATTTTAAATAAAATTTGACACATCAAGAAAGGTGAACGTAATGTTAGAATTTATGAAACTCTTTACAAATTCTTAGGAAAGAATCGAAATTTCTTTAATTAGTCTTAAATAGCTTTAAAGGACAATAAGACAATAGTAATGAATAGCAAAGCAAATTTACAAACACAGTTTCCATATAAATATTGATTAGGTGAAGATGATTACCACGAACTGGTAAGTAAATAAATTGAAAAGAAAATATAAAAACGTACCTGGTGTCGTCAAACATTAAATCGATTTTTAATTTATACACGGAATTGCGGCTGACACTTGATGAGGTTTCCTGATGATCACTCTCCAATAGACGGGTTCCCGATGAGTTACTGCCATTCGTTTTGCGTGTACGTACTGAATTCATTTTCGGTATTGCAACAATTTGATTATCCGATTTGCATGTAACCATTCTTAAGTTATGAATCAAATTTTCTTTTTTTATTTTTTATTTTTTTCGTTTTTTTTTTTTTTACTTCGTTCACTTTGTATTCGTTTTAATTTTTCATTCAATTTTCTTTTATGAAACGAATTTATTTTTTTGTTTGCTTTTTTTTTTTTTTGATTCACTTATAAAAAATGTTTAATTCATGGCGCAGTAGCAGGCATGATTTTCAATCAACATTTTGTTGTTAAATTTTTTAATTAATTATTTTTTTTTTGTTTTTGTTGCAAATTCTTGACTTGTTAATTATTTATTATTTATCGTTGTTATTGTATTTTGTAATATTTGTTTTTTAGACATGCCAACAAGTAATTTGCTGTTAAACTTTTTCATTTATTTGCTGGACACTGTAAAAAGGCCAAAAGAAAAAAAAAAAATAAAAAAAACATTATTTATGTAGTGAAATTGTGGGAAATATGTTTCTTTTATAAATATTTTTTAAATTTTAGAAAATGCAATTTTTTTTTTATTTTCAGTTACATATTTTTAATTTTTATTGATTTTTTGCAATTTTTTTTTTTTTCAAAAATTTTATTTTCTTTCATCTTTTGCAATATTATTGATGGCTTCAATTTAAAATGTTTCTTTTGTTATTATTTTTAATTTTTTATTTTTAATTTTTTTTATTTACTTTCACTAAAAATTATGTTTGGTTTTTGGTCTTTTGTGTTTTATTTTTAATTGATTTTTAGCTTAATTAGCGAAATATAAAATAGCAGAAAAACTATTCGATACTGATGTGAAAATTAATCAAATTGCACAAGATTATTATTTCATTTTTGTTATTATTATTATTGTATTGTATTATTATTATTATTATATTTTGTTGTATTTTTATATTTAATTTTTCTTAAGCAAACCTGTCACATGGAAACAACTTTATTCACATCAAACATGCACTGATGCATCGATAGGCTCAATAGAAATATCGCTGTTGTTTCGGATTTCTAATTTTCATATTTTTTTTTATTTTTTGGAATTTGAAAATATTTGCATTTAATTTGATTTTTTTTCTTTCAGTTTTTTATTTTTTAATTTTCATTCAAATTTATACGATTTTTGTTTGTTGTGAAAGATACAATGTATTTGGAATGCATCTGGTTTGTATTTTTTTTCTTCTTATAAATTTAAAGGTAATTTTGAAAAAAATTTTTTTTTTCAAAATATTGTTTTTGGAAAAATATCTGTAAGATAGTGTATCTATGCGTTGTTTTCCTAACCACTGCGCACGCACTAATGTCGTAGAGCTAACCAAATATGAAAAAGCTGAATGAACTTCAAAGCAAATCCAAGACACACTCGAACTAATACACACACACAGACAAACACACGCACATACAAACGAACAAATTCATTGGCCACACAATCACTGAAATGAAATGAAACTGTCTAAACTTGGTAGATCCAACAAACAAAAGTCTGTTAGTTTTATATACATACATACATACGAGTAGTAGAAAACAAAAACTGTTAAACAAGAAAAAAAAAAAACAAAACAAAAACAGCTTGAATGGCCAACAATAAAACAACAACAAAGTTTGAATTATGCTAAAGACTGTGCTGCAGTTGTGTGGGGCAAAGAGGAAATTTCTCATTTTTAGTTTTAAAATCTCCTCTAATGAGACAAGTATTTATCAGTAGCCTAAAAGCAAAACGACATTGTCACCAGCACTAATATACATACTTGTAATTGAATAAGATTTGACATAATGTAAGTGGGTCTGACAGGCAGTCAGATAGACCTTTTATTGTATACACATATTGTACTATTATGTTTACCATACACTCACATTTAGTACTTATTCAATCGGAGCGAAATGTTCACATGTATGAATCTAAAAATAATGCACATCAGCTGATAACTTTGCGAGATTTCAAACGGAATATATCAATTGAGTTCATAGTAAAAATATTGATATATCGGGTCCGCCATCTAACGTTTTTTTTCAACTAGTGCTTATTTCGTGAATGGTAACACTTAGCTCATGTCTGATTTGACAGACAATTAGTTTTATCCTTCCGCTGAACGAATATGACCATCCAATGATCCATACAATTGACCATCCAATGCGTTTTCGCTTCGCTAAGTGGGCCTGCGATGGACTTACAGAAGATGCCGATTTTGGCAAAAAAAATCATCTTTTCAGATGAAGCTCATTTTGATCTTGACGGGTATGTAAACAAGCAAAATTGTCGCATTTGGGGCACAGAAAACCTGCACGCATACATTGAAAAGCCGACGCACCCAAAATGAGTCACTGTTTGGTGCAGATTTTGGTCCAGAGGCATAATTGGGCCATTTTTCTTCGAAAATGAGCAAGGAGTGGCCGTTACAGTCAATGGCGATCGTTATCGGGCCATGTTGAACGAATTTTTGTGCACAAAAATTGAAGAGGAGGATATTGGCAACATTTGGTTTCAACAGGACGGCGCTACGTGCCACACAGCCGAAGCTAAACTCATTGTTTTACGCCCTGTTTTTGAAGATCGCATTATTAGCCGCAGAGCTAAAGTCGTTTGGCCACCTCGGAGCTGCGATTTGACACCGTTGGACTATTATTTGTGGGGTGCCGTCAAAGATAAGTGTTGCGCCGACAAGTCAGAGGCAATTGACGCTTCAAAGGACAATATTGGTGAAATACAGCTGCACACAATCGATAATGTGCTTAACAATTGGACCGATCGTGTAGGCTACTGCATGGCCAGCCGAGGCAGCCATTTGAATGCAATTATTTTCCATTATTAACCGGAAGGATTGTACTTTCAAATAAGAAAAGAAATTTGAAAAAATATTCAGTAGTTTTATTTTTAAAGCATTTTCAAAAAAAAAAAAAAGTTATTTGGCGGACCCTTTACTTTATTAGAAAATTTCATACGTTTCTAAAATAAATAATTTACAATCCCTTATGCTATAACTACCGTAAAATATTGTTTTGCTTCTTCAAAATGTGTTGCAACCGTATTAAGACGTCTGTGGTGGCTATTGTATTCCGATATGACAAAAAATTGTGTTTCATGTGATGAAATCGAAGCGTGTGTAAACGACTATATTTTGATTTACAAACATTTTGATTTGCTTTATTTGTTAAAACACACTCACTCAATATTAACAACCAATTGTTTTATTTCATGTCTCAATGCATTGTGCAAAACGTATTCACTCTTATGTATTTGAAATTTACACAGTACGAGTATGTTGTTGGCTGACACCTTTTAAATTTTTATTTTCCACCTCAAAATAGTAAATAGTACTGCTAATTTAATTTATACATCGACCCCTCAACCCCTCGACCGGCCGATCACCGTTGTTTCTGTTTTACGTACGCGATTTGATGTTTTTTTAATTTTATTTTCCAACATTTTTCGTTACTGCATCGGATTGCAGTTATTTAAGAGCGCATCTCTAGTGGACTACATGTGTCCGGCTATCCGTATATACGAGCGAGCGGTTTTATTCACGTTAGTCTTTTAACTGAATTAATGGAATGATCTACAGAGTGTCTGGGGCAGTCAATCTTAAAAAGTTGTTTTCAAAATTGCAAAATTCAATGGAGAGCAATACCAAACAATACATGTGTGCTTATAATAATTGTTTGAGTTTTTGTTATTATTTTTATAATTTTGCACCACTAAGTGACCAGATCTTCAAAGAAAATAATAGCAAGGAATTTCAATTAAGATAACCAACCACACAATTTTCATTTATATTCAAAATAAAAATTGTTTTTATCGGTATTTATATTCTTCACTGTAATTATTTTTCGAAACTATATAGAATCCAGCATATTTTCATTCCAAAGCAGATTCTCGTTTAATGTTTTTAAAGCGCTCCCTTCCAACTTCAAGCGAATAACTCATCTATTTCTGCTTATTTTAATACATGCCGTAGCAAATAAAAGACCAAAAACGTATTTTGTTTAATAAAAATGCGAATTTCCGTGAAAAACATTCTTTTCTTTGTCTACCGAAAACCTGTAAGTTTTGTTGAAGCATTTATTTTTGAAATTAGATTTCTTGTTAGTTTTTAAATACGGTCACCTTATAACTAGTGCTTGAACATAGTTTTTCTTTTGTTATTAAGAGCATTACAATTTGAAAACAACTTCAATGGCTTAGAGTGTATTTTCTAAACCAAAGACCATGATACACGATGATGATGATGATGATGATGATGGTCAAGATTGAAGTTGGATTGCTTGTTATAATGAATAGACTCACGGATAAAAATATTTGTACACTCATAAATACTAGCTCCATTCAGCAAATCCAAATACCTACTCCTGTTAAATACAATACAATACATATCTTATTTGTGTATGTATGTATGTATGTATGTTCGTATGTATATAAAATTAATGTAGTTTCTACATCTAAAACTCTTTTATGGCTACGTACGGTTTTATTTTAATGATTTTCTTTTAAAATCTTTTCCATTTTCTCTTGCTGTTTTAAGACAAGAGAACATTTAATTTTAATTAAAATTATTATTATTATTATTATTTTTTTTGTTTTCTTTCCTTTTACAAATATAAAAACAAAGAATAATGAAATATTATGGAAAAAAAAACTGTAGCTGAAGCAAAGAAAAATTGAAAGAATTTCTGAAATGCTTGAATTCAATAATTTACACTTAAATTTTCTGTTGTACCGTAAAAACAAAACAAAACAAAACAAAACAATAACAAAAATAACTTTCATTTATTTGAAGTTAAAATGATTAAAACCATAAAACATAAACGCATTAAGTTGAGAACAAAAAAAAAAAAAAAAAATATATATCTACGTCGGGGATATTTTTAATTTAATTACCAAAAAATTTATAACGTTTGACTTGCGATGTTTATGGGCTTGTATTTAGCACAGTTCATAGGAATTTATATGTTTTTCAGTCGTCATTTCATTTGAATGTAACAAAAACACAAAAACAAAAACAAAAAAAAGAAGAAGAAGAATTGATTTCTTAATGATTTGAAACATATTATCGGTTTAACAGTAAAACGGTAAAACGCAGCATTTATAGTCAATCGAATTTATTGTCAAAATATTAAAACATTTCAATAAAAAATATACAAAAAACGAGAAGAGAATACGAAACCAAAAAAGAGAAAAAAACAAAAAAAAAGAATAAAAAATCACAATCTTTTGTTAATATATGTATGTATGTAGATACATACGTAAAAAGAAGAAAAAAATATAATGCTTTCATTTCAATTTGATACTTTTCATTTTAAAATAAACGATTTAATGATCAACTAATAAATACGCCCATAAATCTTTAACCCTTCGCACTCGTATGTCACACTGAAGGTGACAATACTAATTCATTCTATAACTTGTATATCACACTGGAGGTGACAACACTAATTTACTCTACAACACGCATATTACTCTGTGGACAATAAAACTAAATAACTGTAAAACATATTGCGGCATTCGAGATCTTACACCGTAATAATTTGTCAAGTTTTGTCAGTCGAGTGTTAGTCGTGTTCTCTTTGTCTAACTCAGTACACATATACATACATACTCTAATTTCCTGTTCAAAATGGATATTGAAGACAGTCAGAATAATGACAGTGAATTTGAATTTACTAATACAGATGTGCGAAATGACGATATAAATTATATAGGGTCCGCCAAATAACTTTTTTTTTTTTTGAAAATGCTTAAAAAAAACTAGTGAATATTTTCTCAAATTTCTTTTTTTATTTGAAAGTACAATCCTTCCGGTTAATAATGGAAAATAATTTCATTCAAATGGCTGCCTCGGCTGGCCATGCAGTAGCCTACACGATCGGTCCAATTTTTAAGCACATTATCGATTGTGTGCAGCTGTATTTCACCAATATTGTCCTTTAAAGCGTCAATTGTCTCTGGCTTGTCGGCGTAACACTTATCTTTGACGGCACCCCACAAATAATAGTCCAACGGTGTCAAATCGCAGCTCCGAGGTGGCCAAACGACATCAGCTCTGCGGCTGATAATGCAATCTTCAAAAACAGGGCGCAAAACATCGAGTGTAGCTTCGGCTGTGTGGCACGTAGCGCCGTCCTGTTGAAACCAAATGTTGCCAATATCCTCCTCTTCAATTTTTGTGAACAAAAATTCGTTTAACATGGTCCGATAACGATCGCCATTGACTGTAACGGCCACTCCTTGCTCATTTTCGAAGAAAAATGGCCCAATTATGCCTCTGGACCAAAATCCGCAACAAACAGTGACTCGTTTTGGGTGCGTCGGCTTTTCAATGTATGCGTGCGGGTTTTCTGTGCCTCAAATGCGACAATTTTGCTTGTTTACATACCCGCCAAGATCAAAATGAGCTTCATCTGAAAAGATGATTTTTTTGCCAAAATCGGCATCTTCTGTAAGTCGATCGCAGGCCCACTTAGCGAAGCGAAAACGCGAATACACAACCATATATAAGCGGAAGGATAAAACTAATTATCTGTCAAATCAGACATGAGCTAAGTGTTACCATTCACGAAATAAGCACTAGTTGAAAAAAAATGTTAGATGGCGGACCCGATAGTAGTTCATGTTCTTTCGATAGTGAAACAAGCGATTTGTTACAAAACTAAAAAAAAGCCAGTTCTAACGGTACAATATTCATCTGATAGTGAAAGTGATACTGTACCAGAGCCTGATAGGGATAATGACACTATATCAGAATCAAGTTGGATTGATGTGAGTGAAGAAGAGGATGAGCAGCCAGCAGAAATTACATTTAGTGTTGGAGACAAGAATGTTGGGCTTCAATTGCAAGACAAAAGACTTTGAGCCAATAAATTTTTTCTAAAGATTTTTCACTGTTTAACTTATTGCAGCAGATATTGTAAAGCTAACCAACATTCATGCAAGACAGAAAATTAACTCTTCATTCAGCTAAAATTAAATACAAGTTGACAGATAACGAGCTTGAAAATTAATCAAGTGCAAAGGGTTAACATGATATTTGAAAAAAGTATCAATTGTAAACAGAATTAAATTTTTTTGAATGCCAAACAGTGTGTTTAGGTTAAAACTTTTTAAATTCTTCTATCCTTCAAATAGAGAAAGTTCAGCAAAATCCATATCCACAATTTCAAGAATAAATAATGAAAGATCAGGTGTTTTTTATATAGATATTGCTTAGGTTTCAAGATCTTATAGTCTATCAGAAATAAACATTCCTTAATGGTCTAGAGTTTGAAGTGCAGATAGTAAGTAAAAGAAAAATAATTTCACAGGAGTAAATTCGCTATTCGTGAGTTAACATAACGATATTCCAAACGTTATCAATTTTTCTAATATTCTGATGTATGTACATATGTATTCTGATGTATGCTGACTTCGTAAACGTTTTTTTCGCTTTTTTTTTTAATAATTTCATTCACCATGTAAATCTTCAAAGTGATGTCAATAATTTCTTTTTATGGTGTAAATATAACGTCATGAAGCTGAATATAAAATGATATCAATGTATGAGATTTTCAAGAAGTAATTTTATTGGCGATAATTATTCATTTGATAGTCATCAATTGGATTTGATTGAATCATTTATTGATCTTGGCATCATATTGCATGGGAAATAAGGAGGTGTACTTGGCTATATGAAGCGGTGGGCAAAAGAGTTTTCTGATACAGTTCTTATAAAACAACCACGTGTCTCCCTAATTCATCCTATTCTTGAGTAGGGATCGATAGAATGGTACTACTCCTATTACAATATTCATTGCGATCACATTGAATCTTTTTCTTTTGTTTGTGTGGCCTTGGATGGAATCACATTGATATGCCTTAATATGCTTGCAATTTTTAAATTATTAAATTTATTCCCAGTTGCCACACAAGAAACGATGTACACCCAAACCTGTTTTTACACGGTTTTTTTTTTTACGCGAATTTGAAATAACACGGTTTTTTTTTAACAAATTTACCATTTTTTTTTTATATTAAGAGATCTTTTCAGTACATTTTAAATGAAATAGAAAGTGATGCTAATACTACAGTTATCGACGCATGGAAGAAATTTTCGATTATGGATTGCTGCTTTAGCCTTTTCAGAAATAAAACCATCAACTTTAAATGCCTGTTGGAAGAGCATTTTGCCAGTCGCCGTGGTCTAGTAGGTAGTGTGTTGGCTTATTAGACTGAAGGCCCGAGTTCGAATCCCAGGTCAGACATCAAAACGAAAATATTTCTTCGGCTACTTCCTCTCAGCAGATTTCTGGAAAAAAAACTCTGAGAGTAAATAAAATTGCCATGAAAAGCTTCTCAATAAATTTGTCGTTCGGAGTCGACTTTAAATTGTAGGTCCCGCCACTCATGTATAAAATTAACACACACAACATGAGTAGTGTGAGAAGCTAGGACTGAAGGGTGCGGGCTTCTTGGGGACGATTGCTGTAGACTGTCTAATGGTAAGGTATAGCACTGGCCATTTTATAGTCACCCACTAGCAACTCGTTTCCTTACCGTTCGCATCTTGAGATGTCCACAAACACTACTCCCTCTCTTCCACCTTCCAATAACCCATTTTCCTAAAACCTGCACAATGCACTGCATGAGTAGGGGCCATCCCCTGAGTGCTGGTTTCACAAAAAAAAAAGAATGCGTCAAAGGCAAAGACACTTGTGCGAATGATAATTCAGGTGGTGAAGTGTATGCAGATATAATTAATTTAGCGCGAGAAGTTGGAGGTGAAGGGTTTGATAATCTTAACATTGAAGATATAAACGAAATAATTGTTGATAAAGCTCTCCAATAAAGAAGAGATACTGGAGGTTGCGCTGGGAAATGAAGATCAAAATATCGAAACTGATGAGAGTGAAATTCAAAGTCCAATAACTGCCAAATTGATACTTGACGGCCTTTAAATGGCAAATAAGTTGGCAGAACACTTTTTGACATGTGATAACATAATTGAAAGAGCTGTGAAATTTCAATCAGACCTACAAACATGTATGGCTAGATACAGAGAGCTCTATAAAGAGCTTTCCAAAGTTGGATCACAATGCACTATAGCAGAATTTGCTGTTAAAAGAAATAAACTAGCGCCAGAAGCAGCTTCTGAAGATGTAGAAGTAATAAGTATTTCTACTGACGAGACTGATATTGAGCCACACCAGCACAAGAGAATGCGCTTGCTATCAAGAAACTGACTCCGAATAAAATAAAAATTTTTTTTTATTGAAAATAATTCCGTTCCTAATTGTCTTAAGAGTTTGATAACTAATTTTATTTTTATAAATGGAAGAGAATTTTTAAGTTTTTTCTTTATTTTTTTTATAATCATAAAATGAAATAAAATAAAAACTCTGTGTATACTATTGAACTAAATCTGTGCGTTTTTATAAAGTTATTCAATTTTATAGGCATATGTAGGCTGCTGCATCAATCCTATGTATATCTTTTCATACATAATATTTGTCCTTTTTTACGTGTTTTTTTTTTACACGGTATCCACTGGAACGTATCTACCGTGTAAAAAAAGGTTTGGGTGTATTTAAGTTAGAATGGACTAAAGTTACTAATTTTTCATATTTAAATAAGAGTAAAAAAGCAATAAGAGAACAACGAATTGGTCTATTCCGAATGTAATGACTTAAAAATAACTTATCTTAGTTTATTTTCCAAAAAGAAAGAAATTCAAGAAACGGAAGCTACATTTGTGGTTTTATAAAATGCCTTAAAAATTTGTACACGACATAATTTATATGTCATATATGTATTAAAAACAGTTATCGTCCCTGGAAAATAATCGTGTACCATAATCGTTAGATATTCAAATTCATTATGATATACAAGCTTTTGTATTATCTGCAATCTACCTTGGGTTAACCAAGGTTCAGTGGGTAAAATGTTTCTGTTTCTTTCAGTTCTATTGTCCCGACAAACTTTGAATCTTGCTCAGTGTCAACTCCTTGCCTAGTATTCGACAGCTATCCAGTTCTTTTCTTTAGGTAGGCATTAATGCCGCTCGGGTTGCAAGTATTTGTGTCCCCCTCCACGCAAGCTTAACTGCTTGCACATTGCCGTGAATTCGTACGTAGTCCATGATAAAGTAGAGCGATGGTAAACAACTTTAAACAGTAATTTTTCAACCTTAAATTGAAGTCACCCTTAGTTAAAGATGGTAGTGGATCCGTTATATGTGGACACTTCTGTCAATATAACCGCTGCTTTTTACTTACTTAAGAATACACGTTACCACATCTTCAAGCCTTTTAAGCAAACTTGTTGTCCATGATTTGAATTACAAGGAAAACGTTTTGCAGTTGGTAATTCGGAATTAATTTAAAAATTTAAAGTATCCACCCATACCGTAGCGTTATTACTTGATTCTATGTTTGTCTTTGATTGCATACATTACATTACAACTAGAGTTTGGGGTTCGGGAATTCCCGGACGGGAATAAATATTAAATATTCCCGGGAAATACGAGAAATTTTAAATTAACGTATTCTTGTACACTTTTTTGGAAAAAAAAAAGGTCTGTAGGCTAGTAAATAGACCCTTCTGAAGACTAGTAAATAGACTGGTCTGTAGGTAAGTCTACAGACTAATCACTGACTACTCTTTTGACTTGTTTTAAAATGCTACTCTTCAAAAATATGTAAAGGAAGAATTCAAAGAGTATCAAAGAGTATCTAATCCTAGATGTACGAACTAGGTGGAACAGCATGGTTGGAATGCAATCATTTCTAAAAATTAAAAATGCTATAAAAAAGGCTTTAATAGATTTACATTTATCATCATTGTTTGTTGAAGATTATGTCCCACACTTGGAAACATTGGTAAACGTTTTGAACCCCATAAAAGATGCAGTGGAAGCATTAGGCAGGCGTGAAACCAATTTGATAATAGGTGATGCTATTATGAATACACTTTATGAACAGTTATTATCTGTTGATTCAATACTTTCGGAAAAAATGGTTCACACAAATTGATGCCATTAGTAAATTATCTAAACACTTCACAACACAATAATATTAACATAACAAAGACAGTGTTAAAATCCTATGCAGGGCAAATTTACAAACGCCTATTCCAAGGTACTGAAATAATATCGGCTGAAAGTGATGAAGATATTTCCGTTGCACGAGTATATCAATGTTTTAAAAAGTTGGAAAACGCCATTAATGGGGCTAAAGAAAAAACAAGAAAACTGAAATTAAAAACAGACAACTTATTTAAAAGAGAGCTTTATTTGAAGCTAGTACAAACAGAACCAAACATTTTGACATAAGTACTTTTTAATGCGTTGTTAACGCTTAAGCCCACTTCTGTAGAAAGCGAACGTGTTTTTTCGTTAGCTGGTAAATTTTCAACAAATTTACGAAATAGAATGTCTGATGAGTTATTAAATGCACTAATAATTTTAAAAACTCATTTTTTGAAAACTTAGTTCTACGAAATTTTTTTATATTTTTATTTTTAAATAATATTTTTAATCAATTCTTAATAGTAACTGATCTCAAAATGTTATCATTAATCTGTTTGTTTCTGTTTACACAGTATGAATTTAGATGTATTGTTTTCTTTTTTGTTAATAAAATAACATTTTAATAAAAATCTTAAGCATTTTACTAGTATTTTGAATTTTTTAGTATTGTGAATTTTTCATTCCCATTTCCCGGGAAATGAAAAAGTCCGGGAATTCCCAAACTCTAATTACAACCCTTTAGTCAGGATTACGACCTAGCTTCTCACACCACTTATGTTGTGTGCGTTAATTTTTTATACATGAGTGGCGGGACCTACTGTTTAAAGTCGACTCCGAACGACAGATTTTTGAGAAACTTTTCATGGTAATTTTACTTATTTTTTGCCAAAAATCTGCTGAGAGGAAGTCGCCGAAGAAATATTTTTTCACAATTTCTTTTAGTTGGAGATGACTGATTTAGGGTTTGAACCGAGGCCTCACGTCTAATAAGCCAACACTCTACCTACTAGACTGCGGTGACTTATGACTCTCTCTTAGCAAATTCAGATCGATTATTGTATAAAAAAATTCACATCTATCTACATACGTCCACGTTAGAGAATTTTGGTAGCCAACATGCTTTGAGCTTCGTAAGATTAAGCTTCACAGAAATTTCGTTTGCACCAAATTCATTATTACGTGAATTGTGAAGGATGTTGCAGTTTCCTGGCGGCGGCGTTTTTTTTTTAGGTCTCATGTCCCAAATTTGACGACGGAGGGAGGGAGATTTCCCCTAATTTTTGCCCGTCTTCAGGATCGGCCCTGTATATAGCATAAAAAGGAAAGGAAACGAAAATCATTACGAAACACATTTTAATTTTTTAATTTTTTTTCAAAACGTCAGCCAATTCTCGTTATCAGAAATCATCTTTAGTTCCGGAAAGCGTTCCTGTCCAAAAAGGAAGTACCGGAACGACGTTCCGGAGCGTTCCGGCTCGACAACACCACTGGCTACATAATAAGAATTCAAAATAATGTTTGTGTTTAGTTTTTGCACTATAAAATAATTGTTATCAATTTATTTATTTTATTTTATTTATTAATTAGAATCCAATTACAAATTATTATAAATTATATACGAGCTGAGTAACTTCGACCAAATGCTCGGTGTAGTGCAACAGACCAGAGTCTCTGGTGGGAATCGAAGTCACGATCCTCACGCTATTAGTCTAACACACTACCCACTAGACTACCAGGCCACCCAATTTAATCAATTTATATTAATAAAATAATTTTTCTATTAAAATTACAAGAAGAACGAGCGTTCCTTACAGAAAGATTTTTGCAAAAAGCATAAGCACACGACACATTAACAATTATTCACTTTTCGATTGTAATGTAAACATTATCTCATAACGTTTAAATCAAGTCATAATTGTTGTAATCGCGTTGTGGGTATTTTATCGTCGTCACTTGACAAAAAAAACAATAGATCTGTCAAACTTTAAAATATATCAAGATAAACTAAGTGATTTGATAAAAACAAAAAAAAAAAACCTGACAAAAATGTTACCTGTGTATGCCAAACGTACGTACATACATATGTTTTCAAAGACGTGCTTTTTGTTTTGTTTGTAAAAACAAACACTTTCTCTTGCAAATTTACAGCCGTTGTTTCTCTTTCTTTCCGCTCAATAGGTCTTAATGTTCATCTTCATTGTTTATTTCTTTAAACAACTTCCACTGCGTTCACATCAATTATTTGATAAAAATCGTTAATAGCTGAAGTACTCGTACTTCGTTCAATAAGACTTGAAAAAAATAATTCGTGAAATAAAACCGAAAACGAAGTAACAATTGTTCATGTTTAGTGTAATTAGAAATGAGCAAAAAAAAAAATTACCAAAAGAAAAAAGAAACTTGTTATGAATTATCGACAGCAATCTTGGAAATACTGAAAAAAAAAAATAAACAAAAAAAAAATAACAGAAGAAAACAATAAAAAACAGTAGCGAATCTCTAAAAATCTCATTTGCACTTGAATAGGAAAAAAAATAAATATATGTATAGCAGGTAATTAAGCGGATTGTTGGTGTGTGTTTTTAGGTTTAACACCCGTTAACATCTGTAATCGATTGTTATGGTACTCACAGTGAAAACCACACATTACGAACCAACTACAGAAAATAGACTTTCTGACAATTTTCAATAGTAAAATAGTATACATTACTATTTTTATAGTGTAGGGATGACTGGAATCCTAATACGGTCGTCCCCGCGGAAGTCCTGGATATATGTGTATACCGACGGCTCTAAACTCGATAATGGGGTTGGAAGCGGTGTCTACTCTGGGAAACTGGACCTGAATATTTCTCTCCGTTTGCCAGACTACTGCAGCGTGTTTCAGGCGGAGGTGATGGCAATTTACCAGGCCGCTCAATGGATCCTCGTCAACGATGCTCCTTTCACTCGCGTCTCGGTCTGATAGTCAGGCCGCGATAAGATCTCTATAGGGTTTCGTGAACAACTGTAGGATCGTTAGGGAATGTCGCCGCTGTCTCGACCTTCTTTCGGGGCGCTTCATCAGTGTCTCTCTGGTGTGGGTCCCCGGGCACAGTGAAATTCCGGGAAACTATAGGGCCGACGAGCTCGCCAGAGCTGGTGCGCTCCTTCCGGAATCCTCTTCTGTTGAATTGGGTATGCCACTTGCCTCGGTCAAGTTGACCATTGCGCGGAAGTTCTTTCGGGAAGCCAATCTATCCAGGATCAATGAGGAGTCCTGCTCCACCGCTAGACTCACCTGGCCCTTGATGAATAGAAGGCGTATCAACCGATTACTTGGTCTTGGTCGTGATGTCATCTCGACTACAGTGGCCGTGCTTACAGGTCATTCTGTCATGGCTAGGTGTAGATACAGGTTATTTGGCTCCCCATTCCTTGTTAGCTTAAAGGAGCTATCATCTATTGACATCAAGGATATAGCTTCGTTCATCAAACTTTCTGGCTGGTTTTCCAGTGCGGGGTAGTCGTGCTTTTGTTGTGCAGCCCTTGCGCTGACCAACTTCTTCCTTTTCCCTGATTTTGGTGGAACTTGGTTAGTACAGGGACTGCGTTCACCCGTGGCATTACAACGGGCCGCTATGCGTGCTCAAGTGAGCTTTGTGATATCAGAGCTACCACTCCGACCTAACATAATTTTTATTGTGAATGGAATGATGGCTTTTGGATTTCTAATTTTAAATTACATATCGCATAGTCAAACTTTTCTCTTGCTAAAAAAAATATTGAAACTATTTAAAAAAAAAGTGATTCCAATGAGAGTATGTACGTACGTAATTGGCCATTACAACCCTTCAGTCAGGATTACGGCCTAGCTTCTCACACAACTCATGTTGTGTGTATTAATTTTATACATGGGTGGCGGGACCTACAGTTTAAAGTCGACTCCGAACTACAGATTTTTGAGAAATTTTTCATGGCAATTTTATTTGCTCTCAGAGTTTGAGAATACTCAACTTCTTAATTACACTATGCGACAAAATAAAAAAATTAAATACACCCGGCTAATGACATAGCGTAGGTTGTGAGTTTTGTTGAGTAGAACTCAAACCTATTTTCTTTATATTTCTCGAACCCTCCAATCTTTTTTTATTTGACAAAAACTTTTTTTTTACTTTACGCACAAATTTCTGGATTACTCAAACATTTCTGGCCCGATTTAAATCTTGTTGGAAAGGGCTTTAAAACGATGTACATACATATGTATATTATTTGACTTAATATGCTATGAGGTTTGATGAGGTAAAGTTGACAGATGCGAATTTTTTTTCAAATTTTTTCAAATTGTCCGTTCATAGCAGCAAACTTTAATTAAAAAATATGAAATAAGTGATAACATTCTGAAAGCGCATTATCTTGTGAAGAGATTGAAATTTCGTTTGATCAAATCGGATAAAAATTACCGTAGTTATTATTTAATTATATTTGTATTATATTTATATTATATTTGTCATATATATATATGTATTTTATCAAATGAACTTTTAGTTCAAAAATTTTGAAAATTTTTGAAGGATCTTGATTGTTTATAGGAAAATGTATCAATTTCATGTTTGAGCGATGTTTGCGCAAAGAGAAATAATAATATTTGCAAAAAATACAAATATTATCCGACTTCTGGTAGTCGTGCAAACTTGAAATTGACACATTTTATCGTAAACAATGAAGAACCATCAAAAATGTTTAAAATTTTGGAACTGAAAGTTCATTTGATAAGGTGACATATATAAAAAATATAACACGACTGTTATACAATTTATATAAGAACTACAGTTATTTTTGTCCGATTTGGTCAAACGAAGTGTCAATCTCTTTACAAGAGAATGCAATTTAAGATGTAACATGTAGGTTTGAACAATATATTTATGTATACCATTTTAAAGGCTCATCTGTCCCTTTTTCAAAAAACTTTGGATTTTGAAAATAGTTTAAAAAATATTTGGGTAATCAATAATTTTGTGTGAAAAGATACAAAATACCGTTTTTGTCAAATAAAATAAGTTTGGAGGGTTCGAGAAATATAAAAAAAATTTTGGAGCTCTACTCAACAAAACTCATAACCTACACTATGTTATTAGCTGGATGTATTTTGACTGTCGCACCGTGTTATTAGTACGCTTTCAGCAAATTATAACGAAACGCTTCGCTATAGAATAAGATCGTAGAAGTTTAGAATGAAATAAAGCAGATTTGAAATAACGTGTGGAGCAAATTGCTATTAGGCGGTAGAGGTAAGCCAAGCATCTAAGAGTATTACTTTAGGACCAATGTTTGAATAGTATCGAGCCTAGAAAGTTTATTTTTGTCGAAGATTGGACTGCATGCTTAAGAGATTGTTATGCATTCACTGTGACATTACAAGTGACACCCATAGGATATGTTTCCGCCTATGTTGAATAATTTTAATATTGGGAATTTCTCTACAACAGAACCTTGGAAAAAACGAGTGTTCCAAATTTTTTAGCTATACGAACAAAAAATACAATGAAATTTCCTCAAACAGGAGTGAGTACTTGTCGAATTTGACTTGGAAATGAGAATATGATTTACAAATCTTAAAGTAAGTCAACTTATTCATGTTAAAATTGTTATTACTGTTGATCGTTTTAAAGAAATTTTACTGTAATTGCATTTGAATTATAGACAGACCGTGTATCCATAAATCATATTGTAAGCGCATATAAAACGAAATAAATTACCAAGTAATGGCATTACACGTAATATAAAGCATCGGTTGTAATACTTCATAATTTGCTGTCTAAGTTAATTTCAATAATGTATCAGCTCATGTATGTACAATGTACATACATATGTACATATGTATACAGTATACAATAAAATTGATTAAAATACAAATAACTTAGTTACACTGATTAGATAGAGATGCCTGGGCTTTTAATTAAATTCAAATGAATTTATGCACATGTTCATGGGTATAATGTTGTTGTAGTAAATTAATAATAGCATGAAATTAGCCAATATATATACTTTATATATGTACATATGTATACACAATGTGTATTACACATCAAACGTCAGCTAATTGTTGAATGCGTTAATTTTTCGAATTTCATTAAATGGTTCGTATACGCATACTTTAAGATTAAAAATTTTTAACTTTTGCCAATCAGAGTGTGGATAAAAAGAAAATATTTTTTCCTTCAATAGTTTGATTAAATTTTTTTTTGCGTAATCGTACGAATTGCTGCGAGTCTCAAGAAGTCCTACGTTAATAGGTGACATTCAATTGCAAAGTGTATTATTGACCTGCATAATCTGGTATTGGCCACACGAACAGTCAATATTCTTACATTTTTGCTCATCTTAATACCTCATGTAATCGCCGTAGGTAGTGTGTCGGTTTATTAGACGTAAGGCCACGGTTAAAACCCAAGGTCAGACATCAAAACGAAACTATGAAAAAAATATTTCCTCGGCGACTGCCTCTCAGCAGATTTCTGGCAAAAACTTTGAGAGTAAATAAAATTGCCATGAAAAGCTTCTCAAAAATCTGTCGTTCTGAGTCGACTTAAAACTGTAGGTCCCGCCACTCTTGTATAATTATTTAAGGCATACAACATAAGTGGTGTGAGAAGCTAGGTCGTCACTCTGACTGAGGGATTGAAATGACCAATTATGTATGTATGTAATACCTGGGCTATCCATTTCGTGGTTTCAAAAGTATGGGACTGGAATTCGACATCTGTCAAACTAAGTTGTAAAACCAATTTTTTTCTTTTTAGTTGAAAGTCTGACATTGACGAAAATGGATCGCTTAACTATCACACAACGCATAAAATTATCAAAACCTACTACAAAAATGGTGACTCTGCCACAGCCACAGCCACGTATCGAACAAAATTTTCTTCAGCGATGAAGCACATTTCACACTCGGTGGGTATGTTAATAAACAAAATTGTCGTATTTGGGGTTCTGAGAATTCTCAAGTAATTGAAGAGAGGCCATTACATCCAGAAAAAGTCACTGTTTGGTGCGCTCTTTGGTCTGAAGGTGTGATTGGACCTTACTTCTTCGAAAACGACGATGGAACGACTGTCACCCGTCAATTCGGAGCGTTATGGTCATATGATAACCGACTTTTTTTTGCCTGCTATTGAAGAATACGACTTGGAGAATATGTGGTTTCAACAAGACGGTGCCACATGCCACACAACTCGAGCGAATATTGCTTTATTGCAAGAGACATTTCCTGGCCGCGTAATTTCTCGTCGTGGCGATATCAACTGGCCACCAAGATCATCTACTATTGATTGTTTTTTTTTTCCTTAGAATTTGATCATTTTAGTTTTGAATTTTATATTATTTTGTTAAGTACTAAATCTATATAAATAAAAATCAATTGTCGTTCGTTGGTAATTGCATCAGTTGAGAACGGCTAGACCGATTTGGACAATTTTTTTACTGAAATGTTCGTCATAGTCCAACTTAGGTTTTTACGGAAAGAAAAATTAACCACGCCCACTTTTACGCCCACTTTTTTCGATTTATCTAAAATCGGAAAACGGCTGCACCGATATGGCTAATCTTTTATTTAAATGGTCGTAGTAATCTAATTTAAGTTTTTACTGAAAGAAAAATTTACCACGCCCACTTTTACGCCCACTTTTTTTGATTTATCTAAAATCGGAAAACGGCTGCAATGATTTGGCTAAATTTTTTTAAACATGTTCGTAGTAATCAAATTTAAAGTTTTACTGAAAGAATAATTGACCACGCCCACTTTTACGCCCACTTTTTTCGATTTATCTAAAATCTTGGAACCTTTGGACGGATTTGTCTTATTTTTTTTAAAATGTTCTCAATAGTTTACAAAAGTTACTTACAGAAAGAAAAATTGTCCACGCCCACTGATACTCCCACTTATTCGCCCACTTTTATTAAATCGTCGGGTAATTTTAGAAACTCAAATTGACTGTAAACATGCGTGTCGAGCTGCAGAACGATCATCTGGAGAAGTATTTTCCAAACAATTGCTGGACATTGGCAACGGCAAAATCCCGGTTGACATTTCGACCGGTTGCATTCAATTTCCCCCCGGTTTCTGTCAGTTCACCGAATCAAAATCCGAACTAAACCGAAAGGTATTTCCAAACATTGCACAAAATTACAAAAATCATGATTGGTTGAGCGAACGTGCTATATTGGCTGCGAAAAACATTGATGTCGACGAATTGAATTTTAAGATTCAAAGTGACATTGCTGTCGAATTGATGACGTACAAATCGGTGGATTCCGTTACTTCCCAAAATGATGTTGTCAACTATCCAACCGAGTTTTTAAACTCGCTGGAATTACCCGGATTACCGCCTCACAATCTCCAACTGAAAGTCGGATCGGTAATCATAATGTTACGAAACATAAACCAACCACGTCTTTGTAATGGCACCCGACTTGCGGTAAAAAACCTGATGAATAACGTCATCGAAGCAACAATACTTAAAGGAAAGTACAAAGGAGAAGACGTTTTGATACCACGGATCCCAATGGCTCTGACCGACATGCCATTCGATTTTAAACGATTGCAGTTTCCAGTACGGCTTGCATTCGCTATGACAATTAATAAATCTCAAGGGCAGTCATTGCGTGTTTGCGGCATTAACCTTGAAAATCCATGCTTCTCGCATGGTCAATTGTATGTCGCCTGTTCCCGTGTCGGAACACCATCAGCATTATTTATTTACGCGCCAGGCAACAAAACTAAAAATGTCGTGTATCATAAAGCATTGCAATGAAGGAAACTACGATATCACTGCAAAGCAACAGAAAAAAACATTTCTTTATTTTAATTGGTTCCTGAACATCAATCTTTCAATCAAAATGTAAATATAACACCATATTGTACATATTTTAAATCAAATGTAATTTAAACACACCTCAAACCTACATAAATAAAAATTATCATTTAAAAGTACGTGGTTTTTCTCTTTTTCACTATTTTTACACAATTCAAACAGCTTCTCACAAATTCACAAATCGAACACAAACATTTTTTCTAATTTGGACAGGACAACGTCTGTCGGGTCAGCTAGTACTAAATAAAAAACGAAAAAATTTTTTGAATTGCTTTATCATTTTTATTTTTATGCAATTAAAATTGCTCAGAATACATGTAACACGATTTGTGCACCCCACTGTACATATATATTCTTTAGAACTTGGAGTGTGATCCAGCGAGTAAAAACTACTTTCCCAGTGACTGAGGCAAAAGGTATTCCTTCTCAACTGAAGTAATGAATTACCGGTAATTATAGTAATTAAAACCTGTTTATTATTTTTAATTACTCTGGAAAAGTAATAAAAGTAATTTTTTTTTATTTGTTCTTTAACTGAATTGCTAAAAACAAAAATAATTTCAATATTTATAGTAAATAAAAAATATTTCAGTATTTCAAAACATAATACATCCACTAATAAACAAGTTATTTACTTAATAATTTAAGGATTGTTGTAGTCGAAATACAAGGGTATTCTTAAAAATAAAACAATTTAATTATGTGATCGTAAAAAGTCTTCTATGTATTAAATGGAGGACAGAAATTTCTTCATTAAATACTCTTTTATACGATTTACCTGCATTAATATACATACTCTTCTCCTCTTTTAATTTCACTACATATTATTGATTTTCTGTATTTAATTTTATTTATTTTGTTTCTTTCTTTTTGAAAATTCAATCCATTTATGACAACTCGTCTGACAAGGTACGAAATGGAATCTTGTTTCATCCATTTCCATAACAATTCAAATGCGGGTCAATGAAAATTGAAACGATAGAGAAAATCAATTTTCAACAATTATTTTAAAACTAAAAATGCCAAGAGAACTTCCAAATATTGTAAACTCAGTAAGGCTAGTCGATTGTTTAAATGCCTTCAACTCTATAAATATTTATTTTCGAAACAATTCAGAATTTATTAATGCTTTCTATTGATCAAAATCTTTTGTCGTACTTTCTCTACGAACTGAGTTTTATTGTCAAAAAATCATGCGTAAATATCACTCAATTTACATGAGGATTTTTAAAAAAAAAGTTAAACTCGTGCATTTTTAATTGAAAGTTACAAGATTCAAAATTCAAACTATCAGGCACGCGTTATTAATAAAAAGTAAAAATAAAACAAAAAAAAAAAATTTAAATTATTCAATAAAATTGTTTATGTTAGTAAATAATAATAAAAGAAAAATTAAAAAAGAAAACCTGAATTTATTAAATGACAAGTATCCGCATGGATTGAAGGTAATGTGTGTGCAGCTTTGTTTTGATGAAAATTGTTAACAACTTAAGCGATGCATTTTGCATACGTTAATGCGATGTATTTACCGGATAAATGTCGTATTTTTTTTAATAATAATTGCTTCTTAAACATCTCTTAAGTAGATTAAACATACAATGTAATTTAAAATAGGCTTTAGCACAGGGTATAACAAGTACGAAATTTTTTTTCATAATTATTGATTTATTTTAAAAATGTTTTTCAATCTCAAACTTATTTAAACATTGGAAGCAGAAAGCATTAAATGTGTCCGAATTTCAATGAAAATGAATTAAAAGTAATTGGTTAATGTACTACTCTAGAAATTGTGATTTCTTACATTAAGTTAAATGTGTGAATTGTGATGAAGTTATTACCATCGGCATTAGTTGAGGCTGAAGACGAGTACAGCAACTAAGGGCATACACCTAATGGTGTTTTCTTTTCTACAAAGAAAATGTCACCCCCTTACAAGGTACATTAAAAAATTTTTGACCAACCCTGTTGTAATGTCATTTTTTATTTGAGAAGAACATAACACAAATATTAAAAAATGGTATGCCCTGTGTTTAACTCTTATTGGGAAAATGAATAAGGAAATGCCAATTTGTTCAAAGGTGTTGCCAGATCGCTAATTTTTCGACTTCATTTTTGGCACGCTTTTTTTTTATAACAAAAAAAAAATATTTTAACACTGTTCTAACATTGAATGCAATTTTTTATACTGCTGAGCATGTAGCTTTAATAATCTAATATTTCCTTAAGATTTCTTCACAAAACAATGAAAAAATTAACTTCAAATTGGATAACAATACCAGGCGACTTTTTTTAAATTTCATCTGGTAGCCCTATAAATAAACAAAAGTCATCTGCTTTACAGGGCATTAGCAGCACTCTCGATTTATACAGGGCATAAAATGCAATGCCCTCCACCATTGGCAAGTGCGAATTATTTAGAATAAAACATATCACCCTTTTAGAGGGCGAAACATTTTTAAGAAACAAACGCAAAATTTTATTTTGCGTTAATAAAATGCACATTTTTTGGTAGAAAAGAAAACACCATAAGACAACAAGTAGGCATATTTTGCCTACTAAGCATATTTATTATAGGAAGTCTGAATTTTGTACACACTTCCAGTCCAATTATTTATTTTTATTTATTGTAATTTTCATAGCACAACAAGATAAAAATCTTATAAGTGATAGTGCTATATAGTGCTCTGAGACGAGTTATATCCAGTATAATGTTTGTTGGGATCTCGAGTTTATTCCCAGTGAAAATATAATCTTACAAAAATTGAAATTGATTGTACTTCTAAGAGCCATTATTACAACTTGCCGTTAACTAAAAGGAGGATTTTAAAGGGTAGATAAATTGCTTTTCAGTATTATAAGTGGACAATATGGTAGAAGTAAGCGTTAAGCTAAAGGGAGGATCATCCTACCGCTAACTTTTAAAGTTATAAACTTTGAACTTGCCATATTATATATTATTTTGAATATGGCAACTTCAAATATAAACAAAATGAACACATACAACAAAAAAAGGAAGCCACTCCGTTAAAAAAAAAAACTTGTTTAATTGACCAGTGTTATCGACATTGCTCCGGTACTGCCATATTTTTGAAAAAATTTTATCTGTAAGTTGTAATAACGAAAATAAGTCAAAGGTAACTTTACAGTTGCCTTTAGTTAAAGGTACCTTTAACTAAACCCAAGTTTAACGGCAATTTGTAATAATGGCCCTAAGGTAACTAATAAGACCATCACAGTGCTGATCACCACTGATCTCGAAATATAGTCAGCTTGAGGTGGAAGGGTATAATTTGTCGGCTTTCAAATATGGTTCATAAATATCATTTGTCCGACAATTAATTCTATTCATTGTACAGTTGATTTGGATATAAATTTTGTGTTCATTCCTATGGATTGTAACACTCTAGATATAATAAGATAATAGTATATTATAGATAATAATAATATTTCGAGAAGAATTAGCCGTCCTTAAAAAGAATTCAGAAAGTCGCCGTGGTCCAATAGGTAGTGTGTTGGTTTATTAGACGTGAGGCCTCGGTGCAAACCTCAGGTCAGACATCAAAACGAAATATGAAAGAAATATTTCTTCTGCGAATTCGTCTCTTAGTTTCTGGCAAAAACTCTGAGAAAAAAAATTGCCATGAAAAAGTTTCTCAAAATATCTGTCGTTCAGAGTCGACTTTAAACTGTAGGTCCCGCCACTCATGTATAAAAATTAACGCACACAACATAAGTGGTGTGAGAAACTAGGTCGTAATCCTGACTAAAGGGTTGTAATGACCAATTATGTATGTAAAAAAGAATTTACTGTAGAATTGCGAATTGAAAATTTATTAAAAAGCTGAACATGCGGTTCATAAAATATGTTACTAAGATGGTGAATTAGACTGTAATTCCCAAGTGATTTAAATAATATATGTGCGGTAGACTGACATTGAGCTAAAAGTAAGCGCCTTTACCGTGGATTAGCTTAATAATGAATGCCTAAGCGCCTTCGATTATGTATTCAGAGATATTATTGTTGATAATTGAAAATTAAAACATAGTATAGTGTGGACGTAGGCAACATGTGGCACTTCACAAATGAAAAATTATTTTCAAAATACGATTTTTAAAAACAGGTAGTTTTTGTTACGGTTGAATGTACATATATATGTATATATGTATATTGTTTGTATGTAATGTGTATCCAGATATATGCATTCGTATCCGTAGGTACAAATAATTGTGTCTACTAGTGCACACTAAACAATCTGGTCAGCGTATAGTCATTCCAATTGAGACAAGTAGCGCTTAATGGTATTATTTTTATGATTTATTTTTTCATCGTATCTTTCTCAGTTTGTCTCATTTGTGTCAGTTACAAAAGACGTATGTACATATGTACATATGTATGTGAATGAATTCATGAAATAATTATGTCACTCACATCATCATTGTTTTGCCAACAACGGAGTAACGTTTAACGACTTTACGAATAGTACGCGTAGATAATTAATTGTTACATTTTCAAATTGTAAAAATGATTTACTTTTTTCAACAAATTAACTTTTCGACAATAAGAAACGAAAATTATAACGATGACACTGTTAAAAAAGTGTTTTTCTTCTATATTTTGCCAAATAATACGAAATTATACAATATGCTCACAATAAAAGCATATTTTTTCTTATGAATTGTTGCTGTTAATTTTTATACGCATTATTAATTTCATTTATGTTACAGGGGTGTATATAACGAATGATTTCACAGCCCTGCAAATTTGGTTTTTTTTTGTGCAAATAAGATGGCTTCAGGTGTTTACGAAGGCATTTTGAATTTTTTAAATCTGAATGAAGATCTGTAATCAGTGACCACAAAAACCCCTGAGTAACAATTTTCAAGTAAATCTGATTAATTTTTAAGGACCTCCGTAATGTGTTTCTGTTTCTCTTGCACCCCTTGACATAAACCCACCCCCTACTTTAAGGGTGCATGCAAACAATTTGGCTTTGGGCTCATTTTAAAGAGCAAAGATCAATTGTCAATTTCTGATAATAGCGATGGTTTTAGCACGTCAGTGTTTAGCACTACAATTCTTCAAAAATGGCCAAAAACGCTATTTTTAGGGGTTTCAGTCCCATTTTTCTCGAAAACCTAACGTGATGGAAAGTTTTTGAAACCAGATTCGTGATCAACGCACAAAATGCCTTCGGAAACACCTGGAGCCATCTTATTTGCAAAACCCATTCAGGGCTGTGTTTTTTAACCACTTGCGCTTGGAAAAAAAAAAAGAAAATTTTGAAAATTTGAAAAAATTATTGAAACACCCTTTTTGGCGACAAATGATGAAATGATGAAATGATAATGATAATGAAAATTTATCTTTTTAATGATTATTTCATGTAAATTTTTCCAGTGGCTATGCAATTATGCTGTCTTGTAGTTAACTTTTCCATGAAAGGTTGCATGTATCTCCACTAAATAGTCTACTGAAGTCAAATCCTATCAATTTGGCGCCGAATAGATAAATGGACTCTCAATAGTTTCATGGCATAAGTTACCAAATTGTTGAAATCAAATGTTAACCAATTCTAACTCTTGCATTTTTGACAAAAAAAAAAGAAAAAGAAAATAAGACAGTAATTTTCGCACGGCATAGTGCTTCAGTAGTCGCTGTAGTCTAGTAGGTAGTGCGTTGGCTTATTAGACGTGAGACCACCAAATATAAAAAAATATTTCTTCGGCGGCTTCACCTCAGCAGATTTCTGACAAAAATTTTGAGAGTAAATGAAATTGCCATGAAAAGTTTCTCAAAAATTTATCGTTTCACAACATAATGGGTTATCCATTTCGGGGTTTCAAAAGTAAACGTAAATAAAACACATATAAAATATTTTTTTCATGATATTTATTTTTTATTGTAAAGTTTGAACGTTGACATTATGTGTGAAACACTACATCATTTAAATGACCTCCACGCGAAGTGTTGCAAGCATTGATTCTTTTGAGGTAATTTTCGACCACTTTCTGACACATATTGGACGGTATCTCAGCCATAACTTGACGAATGTTGGTTTTTAAGTGCTGAAGGTTTATCTGCATAAACACGGTCTTTCGCGTAGCCCCACAAAAAAATGTCTAATGGTGTCAAATCGCATGATCTTGGTGGCCAGTTGATATCGCCACGATGAGAAATTATGCGGCCAGGAAATGTCTCTTGCAATAAAGCCATATTCGCTCGAGTTGTGTGGCATGTGGCACCGTCTTATTGAAACCACATATTCTCCATGTCGTATTCTTCAATAGCAGGCAAAAAAAAGTCGGTTATCATATGACCATAACGCTCCGAATTGACGGTGACAGTCGTTCCATCGTCGTTTTCGAAGAAGTAAGGTCCAATCACACCTTCGGACCATAGAGCGCACCAAACAGTGACTTTTTCTGGATGTAATGGCCTCTCTTCAATTACTTGAGGATCCTCAGAACCCCAAACACGACAATTTTGTTTATTAACATACCCACCGAGTGTGAAATGTGCTTCATCGCTGAAGAAAATTTTGTTCGAAGAATTGCCGATACGCACGATACGTGGCTGTGGCAGAATCACCATTTTTGTAGTAGGTTTTGATAATTTTTATGCGTTGTGTGATAGTTAAGCGAAAAGAAAAAAATTGATTTCACAACTTAGTTTGACAGATGTCGAATTCCAGTCCCATACTTTTGAAATCACGAAATGGATAGCCCTTTATGTATGTAAGTGGTGTGAGAAGCTAGGTCGTAATCTTGACTGAAGGGTTGTAATAACCAGTTATGTATGTGCATGTGTATGCATATACATATGTATGTATGTATAGTTACGGTGACCATCCGTCCACTATTATAGCGGACTGTCCGCTATTTTAACCTCCTGTCCGCTATTTTTTTTGCGTCCGCTAATTGTCCACTATTTTACCACACGTAACTCCTAAAAAGTATTTATTTTCCAAAATGTCCGCTTTTGTCCGCTTTTTTCACTAATTCGGTAAAAACGATAGAGTTCTTAAACAAGAAAAATGTCCAACAATATTGTTTAATTCGTTTAATGATCCTTTTGCTATGTCTTGGTTATTACTTAAGTCAAGCTAGTGACTTCCATAAATATATACTGCCTTTAAAAAGTCAACATATTGTTACGAAAATGGAAATGGTGTTGTTAAAATAATAAGCAAAAGCTCCAAAAACAACACAATGGAATTGATCACGCATAAAAACAAAAGCTCCAAAAACAAAACAATGCAGTTGTTCACGTGATCAACGAATGAGTAAGCATATAGCAACAAAAACAACAGTGCTTGTTTACAAGATCGATGAATAAACAAATATAGCAACAACGACTGCGTATAAAAGAAATATAGCAGAAAGACAAACAAACAAAACAACAACAACTCTGCCTGGACGAAAGTAAATAAGATAAACGAACAACAAAAATGGAAACGAGTTGTTTACATTTTTGGATTGTTCCCGAAGGTCGTCATCATTCTTCAAGGGCATTCATCACACTGTTGATCGAGTGATATAAAAGGCAAGATAAAGCGAGCAACGATGATTCAGTTAGAATTCAGTCAGTCGTGTATGAAGACACGTTATTCTCGGAGTTCGAGTGAAGTTAGTCGTGTGACGACGTCGCGTTGAATTAAGGGAGAATTCAACCAGTGGTGTGTGAAAATACGAGATCGAGTTATAATCCAGTCAGACTTGTGTGCAGACAAGTTGCGTGAAGAAAACAGTTGTTAGTGTGGTGCTTACAAAAAAAAGGTTGTGAGCAGTGTTGCCACAACAAAATTATTTTTCTAACCAAAATTTGAATAAAAAATAACCAAATTTCCAAAAAAATAACCAAAATTATTTTTTATTTATTTCATATTTACTTTTTATTGTGGACATTACAGTTAACATTTAATATACAAAAATATTTATTAATAGGAAAAAAAAACAATGAACAAATAACAAATTAATAAAAATAAATATGAGTAATTCTTTTGTATGTTCAAAAAACTTAGATGTATTTACTGGAGATAAAAATAAAAGTAAATTCAGGTACACAGACTAATTACATATATGTTTATCACTGTGTTGTTCATAAAATTAAAAATATATTATTTTTACATTCTTTTTAAGAATCTTTGAGTTTATTATAATTATAACAACAATTTTAATTGTTCGAACTGTTAGTTTTGTTATTCAATTACCCGAAATTAAATAAAATAAAACGAATATTACTTTTTAAGTATTAAATAACACTATGCGACAAAATAAAAAAAATTAAATACACCCGGCTAATGACATAGTGTAGGTTGTGAGTTTTGTTGAGTAGATCTCAAAAATATTTTTTTTATATTTCTCGAACCCTCCAAACTTTTTTTATTTAACAAAAACTGTTTTTTTAGACTTTTCGCACAAATTTCTGGATTACTTAAACATTTCTGACCCGATTTCCAAAATTTAAACCTTGTTAGAAAGGGGAGAGATGGAAAGAAAAAAATTATATTTTCCAAGTTTACCCCATCATAACTCATAACATATAAGTTTGGATAAAACGTTTATGTATACCGTTTTAAAGGCTAATCTCTCCCCTTTCTAAAAAACTTTGGTTTTTTAAAATAAATTTAAATAGTGAATAACTTAGACTATGTAGTTGCTCGGGTGTATTTTCACTGTCGCACCGTGTAATTATTAAACAAAAAATCAATAAATACATTAAAATATTCCTTTGGCTGACCACACATAATGTTGATCGTTATTGTTTTTGCACAATTATTTTGCTTGCATTATATTATTAATAGTTTTAATATCTAATTTATTACGAAATTTATTTTTTATTAAGTTTAGCTGTGAAAATCTTCTTTCAGCAGCAGCTGAGCTGTTCGGCAGTGTCATTAAATTAAAAACAAAACCGATAAGCTCTTCAAAAGATTTTTCTTCTAAGCCATTTTTATAACTACACACATTGTCCCAAAATTCAACAATATCCATTTTAACTTCTAGATTTAAATTAGAAAATCTTAATAATTTCCATTGAGTAGAAATTTTTTCTTCATTGCCGTTTGTCAAATTTGAAAAAGATGTTAATGAAGGTTCTTTGGATATTTCTGAAGAGCTTAAAACTTGGTGTGGAGTTATAATTGAAAGATATTTTAATTCTTTGTTTAAAAAATCAAAACGTTTTCCAATTTCATCCAAAAGTACAATATAAAAAGATTGTATGTTTTTTTTTTTATTTCATATTTTTTTATTTGAGGTAAATCAGATTCTTGCAAACACGTGTGAGAAGCTAGGACGTTGTACAATGGGTCAATTCGACCTCCGGGTACTGCACTTGTCACAGTTGACAAGTAAACGTCCTCTAACCTAACCTATCAAAATAGTATGAAGTGTCTACATAATTTTTACACAGTAAAAAATCAAAGAAAAAAAATAACATAGTACGCTTGCATAAAATAACTATAACGAACAAATCTACATAATTTTTATATTCTAAAAAGAGAACAAAAGCAAATAACAGCATTTAGTACATTTGATTGCAAAAAATAACCAAAATGAAAAAAAAATACACATGTACACATGGAAAATAAAAATAACCAATTTTGGTTAAAAATAACCAAAACGGCAACACTGGTTGTGAGCAAAGAAGAATAACTAACAAGTGTTGTTGTTGCTTATAAAAAAGATTATAAGCAGAGAAATATCAAGAACAAGCACGTATTGTGGAAATTATCATTGTATGCGTAGAATAAGTTCGAACAGTGGCACGAAGGTTGTGCAGAAAATAAAGAATTAATTAAAAAATTAAACACAGATTTATTTTTATTTTATTTGCAATCTACGAGCTCATATTTTTAACGTTTTTAAAAGGTAAAAACGTAACAATATATTTCAATGCCTAATGCGGCTATAATATTAAGAGAATTTAAATCAAAGTTAATAGAACGTCACAATGAACTATTTTTACGACTTAACGTACAAAATTGTTTAAGGAAAAAGTTAAAAACTTTTACAGAAACTGTATTAGTTACCTGAACCAATGGGATGAATCTTTTAAAGAAATTGAGGGACTTGTTTGGATATTGTTAGATGCAATTCCATTTTGGTCTTCAGTACAAAAGTCGTTAATAAAGGCAACAGAAGTCAGAAATGATTTAAATATAAAGAATAACGAAATTTTTGATGGATTCACTTATGTAAAAAATTATGGAAATGCTGAATAAATAGAAATATGGAAACAATCAATCAGCATTAAATCCCGATAAAAAATGAGTTGAAATTTTCAAATTTTTCGAAATGAAAAATATTCCTTATAAATACATCCTAAAATTAGTAGGACTAGAAACTTTAGAATCTCTTTTGACCATAAAATGCAATTTTGAAATGAACTATTCGGAATTTAAAACATTTTTATCTAACAGGCCCAATACTTTAAAAAATACATCCTGTAGAGAAATATCAGAAGTAAATTTATACACATGAATCACAAACTACTGTTAACTAAATTGGATTTAATGGGTGTAAATCATAGGAGTTTAAGATGGCTAGAGTCGTATTTAACTGGTAGAAAGCAGACCGTATGTGTGAACAATAGCTTATCTAAGTATATTTATGTGCTATCTGGTGTTCCTCAGGGCAGCCATCTTGGTCCACTTCTTTTTTCGCTGTTTATAAACGATCTTCCCAACATAATTAATTTTGCCAATATCTTGATATATGCTGACGATGTAAAAGTTTTTCTCTCCTTTAATAATTTCATCGAGCATATGTATCTTCAAAATGATCTTAATAATTTCTTTTTGTGGTGCGAGTACAACATGATGGAGCTGAATACTAAAAAAATGTAAATGTATGCGGTTCTCGAGAAATAATTTTATCACGGTTAATTACTTGCTTGGAGGTCATTAATTGGAGAATGTTGACTCTTTTATTGATCTTGGGATCCTATTAGACACAAAATTAAACTTTAATGATCATATCACTTTGACTGTAAATAAGGCAAGAAGTACTCTTGGCTTCATAAAACGTTGGGCAAAAGAATTTTCTGATCCTTATATTACGAAACAGCTATATGTATCACTTGTCAGACCAATTTTGGAGTATGGATCCATTGTATGGGATCCTCACTATGATGTTTACAGTGAACACATCGAATCTGTGCAGAAACAATTTCTTCTCTTCTGTTTGCGTGGCCTTGGATGGAATTATTTAGATTTGCCTTCATATACTAGCAGACTGGCATTAATAAAACTGCCTACCCTTAAGAGCTGTCGAACGATGTTAAATTTATCCTTTTTGTTTAACCTGATCAATGGTAATATTTGCTGTGAATTTCTGTTAAGATCGGTTAAATTCAATGTTCCTTGTCGTAACTTCCGCTGTTATAATCTTATTTATATTCAATTCTGCAGAACTAATTATGCTGTTGCTGATCCGTTGACTAGAATTTGCCGTCAATTTAATTATTTGTCAAACTTTATTGATTTTTCTTTAAATTCTTGCGTTATAAAACGGAATATTATTGTTTTTCTCAATTCTTAACTTTTCCTATTTTTATTGCAATAATTACGTTATTCTTGAAGAAACTGTTTGTAATTGTATTTATTTTTATTCGTACCTATTTTTGTTATTAGTCAGTAAGGAATTTGTCCATTGACTTAAATAAATAAATAAATAAATAAATATCCATATGTATGTATGTAGTTGTATAAATTTAAAAATCTTTATATAAAATGTTAATTACAATAAATGAATTTTTTTTTTCAATTTTATATATTTGTCAATTTTATATATTTGTCCGCTTTTTTCTCATGGAAATAATGGTCACCGTATGTATAGTGCTTCATTGATTGTAATGTTGATTTTTCATTATTCATTAGAAATGATGCCGCCGACACACAACATGCAACAAACATTGCACCAAAGAACTGCGCTTCACACCAAATTTGGCAATTCATTGAAGATAGTTTAGTTTTTAGTTTAATAGAAACTCATTTCTAATAATTTCTAATACATCACGCTTTGCAACCTTTGTATGTTTATTAGTCTATTCACGGTGGCATTTCCATACGTTACGAATTTTTTCTCGAAAAATTTTACACTGAAAGTCCAGAGACCAAATATATATTACACGTCGTATGAAATGTTAAAAGAACACAGGAGTGAATAAACGTGTTAGAATGAAACCATGTTGACCTGAAAATTTCATAAAAAGTTATTCAAAGTCATGTAAAGAATTAATGAAAAGTATTTGCAGAAAATGTGCAATAAATGCCGTCAGATCAGCTTTTAATATTTAAAATTTAATTTCATTTCTTCTATTCGTTCATAAACATACATTTGGTGTTAATTACTTTGTTGTATAATATTATGTAAATATAAAAAAGTTGAAAAAAAAATTAAAAAAATAAATTCGTTACAAAAATAATTTAAATTTCTTACAAAGTTTGTATAACGCGGACACAGTGGTAGACAAAAAATAATTTTAACGTTTGTTTTTGCTTCATTACATGCTCGTTAATATTTAATTATTAAATTCCTTTTTTTTTTGTTTTTTGTTTTTTATTTCTTGTAGTTGTTGTTGCTTTTGAATAGTTAGTCAAATAGATTCAAACATAAAAGTTCCTCTTTAATAAATCTCTTCCATATGCACGTCAATGAATAATATTTTAAAAAATTTAACAGATGTACATACATATAGTATGTATGTATATGGGTGTATGTGAGTGTGTGTGTATAGTTACGTTTTTATTTCAAATTTATATACAATTATTGTGTTACGTTTTTTGAACTCGAAATAGATATGTATTGTGTACATAAGGAATCATTAAACCGTAACACTGTCTTCAAAATTAATTAATGATGTTTTACACATCAACTGAATAAAAATAAACTTAAGGTAGTCTCTTTTTTTTTTTGTTATGTCTATATTTATAGCCAATTACAAAAGTATTCCTACGTTGTGTAAATTTTTTGAAAATTATATCCTATATTATGGTGGTTCATAAAGGCTATTAGAAAGCATTCAATGTGGATATCAGACTACACCACAGTAACATATTTTGTGAGATATTGTGACAAACATATTAAACTCATACATACATACTTACATAATTGGCTATTACAACCCTTCAGTCAGGATTTCGGGCTAGCTTCTCACACCACTCATGTTGTGCGAGTTAATTTAATACGTTAGTAACGGGACCAACAGTTTAACATCGACTCCGAACGACAGATTTTTGAGAAACTTTTCATGGCAATTTTTATTTACTCTCAAAGTTTTTGCCAGAAATATGCTGAGAGGAAATCGCCGTAGAAATATTTTTTTTCACATTTCGTTTTGATAACTGACCTGGAATACGAACCTCTAATAAGCCAACACACTACCTACTAGACTACGGCTACTTCAAACTAAACATATTAAACTGCGGCACAATAAAAGTGTATAAAATTAACACACACAACATAAGTGGTGTGAAAAACTGCGGGCTTCTTGGGGGTCTAATGGTGAAGGTATAGCACTGGCCATTTTATAGTCACCTAGCAGCAACTCGTTTCCTTGCCGTTCGCATCTTCCCCCTTTTCCACTTTTCCTAAAAAACCTGCACAATGCACTGCATGAGTAGGGGCCATCCCCTGAGTGCTGGTTTCATAAAAAAAAAGTGGACAATTTTTACTTTTGTACGTTAAATCGATCAGAAGAAGAAGGACAACGTTTCCAATATTCAATTGGATTTCCTTCTAGGTGAACGACATTTTTAAAATGCTTTGGTACAGGTGCAGCAAGTCTTTTTTTTTTGCATATTGGCGGCTTAATTTATCCCACCCAAAAAAAGGGGCTTTTTCAGTTCATTTTCATTTAAATTTGCAGTTTTTGTTACAAATTCTCAATGGTGACCGAAGTATCCGATTTGGGGTTGAGTTTTAATAAGTCAAGGACTATTGTTCAATATAACTTTTTCAGGAACTCCAGCTGTGTCCTCAGGATCACTAGACTGGTGCTAAATTAATGTGTGCTGAATCTAGGCTTGCCAGATTCCGATTCGCAAAAAGCTGGACATTGGGTTTTAAAAGCTGGACAAAACAAAAAAAGCTGGACATAAAAAAATACTAAGAAAATGTTTATTTTGGTTTTGTGTAAATAATTTTTATTAAAATATAATTTTTATTAAATTATAACAAATGTACAATCAGTGTTGGCTAACATGATTTGACAAAGTTAACATGACAATTATTGCCCAAGAAATTGCGGTGTACCAAAAAAATTTCTATTTAGCTGGACAAATTAAATTTTAGCTGTACAAGCATCAAAAAGCTGGACAATCCAGCCAAGTCCAGGCAGGCTGGCAACCCTAGCTGTATCCCAAGCATTTTTGCATTTTTTCTTTTCAAATTTTTAATTTCGTTCAAAAAATGCACTTTACCCACACCAACAGCTGGACAAGCACCCCATACCACTACTAATAGGTCGAATTTGCCTGGAATTCATTATCGGTATTTCGCCAAATATTTTCAAACAGAAATATTATATTTTTTTATTCGCCTGTGAACAAGATAACCTTCCACAAAGAGAAAAATTTCCCAACGCTTCAATGGATAAACATGGGCATTCGAATATTTTTATTCCTTCTTAATGCTGGCATTAAAATCATTTCTGTTGGAGCTTGCTGCGAATATTTCCACATTACAGCAGATGTTAAAATATTTTGAAACCATACGTCACAATTTCGGAACAATGGATTTTAGATTGATCTTGATCTGATTGACATGGATTTTTTAAATTATTTCTTACTCGCCTTTCATATTCCCAAATCTGAATGATTTCTTCTACTATTGTTCATGCTTTACAAACGATTTTTTCAATTGCCCTTTGACCTTTTCTATTCTTATGTGCTTGCAATTATTAACTTTCTAATTTAAAGTGTAGTATCTCGATAAATATTGAAATTTTAATATAAATAACTGATTGAATGAGTAACTGTTTAAGAGTGTAACTGTATTAAAATAATAATCAATCTTAATCGATTAAACCATAATATTTCGAATTTTCTGAGTTTTTGAGTCTTACTTGCAAATAGATCAATATACATACATACATATATGTATATGCAGTCTAGGAGTCTAGTAGGTAGTGTGTCGGCTTATTAGACGAAAGGCCACAGTTCAAACTCCAGGTCAGGCATCAAAACAAAAACATGAAAAAATATTTCTTCGGCGTCTTCCTCTCAGCAGATTTCTGGTAAAAACTCTGAGAGTAAATAAAATTGCCATGAAAAGTTTCTCAAAAAATCTGTAGTTCGGGTCGACTTTAAACTGTAGGTCCCGCCACTCATGTATAAAAAATTAACGCACACAACATAAGAGGTGTGAGAAACTGGATCGTAATCCTGACTAAAGGGTTGTAATGGCCAATTATGTTATGTATGAATATACAGAGATATACATGTTTCCTTCACTTAACACTTGAGGACTTTTTTACAGATGTTCGTGGGTTAGTCTCCGATATTTCGAGGACTTTTTTCAATCCTTTCACTGGTTTATACGTTAAGGTTTAGCATATATACATATATGGATAACCAGGGTTTTGAATATATGTATGTACATACATACCAGAGATCAGCACTGAGTATTCAAAACGATGAGTAGATTCGAGTCATACTTATAATCAGACGTCGGCACCAATGTCCCTCAGGGGAAGATTTTCTTCGGCTTTATATGTTCATATGTTCTCTTTGTGCCGACGACTGCTTATAATTTCAGATACTTACACGCCTTCATACTTATTTTAATATCATACTCATACTACTCATATTCAAAGTTTGAAGTACTCATCGTACTTATACTTAACAATACGCATGATGTTGTTGATTTCGACTCTCCATGACTCAACGTATGCACGAAGCTCAAAATAAGTATGATTCGAGTACGAACACCACAATACTCACAAGAAGGTTGTGTGTTTGCTTTGCTTGCTGTCTTTGTCTTTTCTTTCTACTTTGTTTGTAAACGCAACAACCATAGCTGCCAGATTTGACGATTTATCGTCATTTTGACGATTTTGTGCTCCAAAAATATCATATTGACGATTTGCCGTTTTATGCCCTTATTTTGAAAATTTTTAGAAATTAAATATTTACATAATCTTCTTTAGTTTTGTACATTAAAGCCAGTTTAAGATTTGTATTTGCTTTGAAATTTTTACTTTTGCAAATTTAGTTTAGTAATAACATGAAGTGAAGTATTATATTTTTAAATTATTTACGAACAAAAAATGCTAAATAACATAAATAAAAGCGCCAATAAGTAAAGAAATTTAAAAAAAATGGTCAAATATTTAAAGAAAAATGGTATGTTCTACAAATATCTTCAAATGCCCTAACTTTATCCCACGTACATATAACAGGCAATACTAAGAATTTTGAAATAAGATTGACACTCGTAGTTACCATTTGCCGTTGCAGACCATTTGGAAAGTTTCGAATATAAATTCTAATATCACTGTAGGAAAACCAAAGTCAAGTGCCATTACCAACAAAAAATTTTCGACCAACAGCAAATAGCCGCTACTCATGCAGTGCATTGCGTTGGAAGGAAGAAAGAGGGAGGAGTGTTTGTGGGCACTAGATTTTAGGACACGAGTGATAGGAAAGAGCTCTGCATGAAGGCAGAACGGAAGAAGAACTAATTTTGTCTTGAACGCATTGTGCAATCCACTAGCTAATCGACCACAAACGGATATGCTCGCCAAGAAACACGAGTGTTATATGATTCTTGGGAACAAGTTCTTTATTTCGCTCGAGCAAAATACGTTGTAGTGCCAATAGAACAGTGAAAGATAAGCCACATTACAACGATGCTCTAATAAATCAATGAAGTTGGATACCAAACCCTCTCCAGTACGCGATCGAGAAGTCTCAAAATAGACGTTGAGGCACCGGCCCATACATGAGAGTATTATCTATTCTTGGTTGGATATAAGTGGTGTAAATAGGAAGAAGATCAAATGAAGTGAAATATTTCTTGCACCGTCTTAAGAAGACAAGGCACTAAAAAATGTGTTCGGTTCCAGCGAACATCACGCAGAATTTTTTTAAAAACCTTTTAATTTATTTACTTATTTTTTTTTTTACGATTTTTTGACGATTTCAATGAACGTCTTTGACGATTTTGACGATTTTTTTTCTAATATACGACGATTTGGTGCTTTATCTATCTGGCAGCTATGGCAACAACAACTAAGATTGAAAATTTTGATGAATGATTCGAATCACTCGAATTATTCATGAGAATTATAAGTATTTTTCTAAATTTATGAATCTGAATGAGTAGCCTTATGAATCAAACATATTTCGAATGTTATTAGTTTGATGTCAACGTTGTACTCATACTCATTGCAACCTGTACTTATAAATCAATATTGTAGCGAGGACGAATCAATCAGAGTAGTTGAATTTCAATACTCTTGACTCAGTCATACTCAAAATTTCATAAGTACTTATGGGTAGCGAAAAAACGATTCATTGCTGATCTCTGATACATACATATATTTAAAAGATTTTAGTAGAATTTATTCGTTTGAACACTTTCTGTGCGCACTGTTTTCATATTACGCATGAGTACCACATTCAAGACAAGACTTGAACAATTTTTGTGAAATCTTTTTCACTTTTCTTACAAAATTTTTTTTGTTTTCATATTTTTATTTTGTTTTTTTGTTGAGGCATTTAGTTCTTTTTTTTTAATTTTTTTCTACCAAAACCCCTGGGCAAATTTAGTTTTTGTGCAGTAAAAAAAAAAAGAAAACTCTGCAAACAATTTTTTTTTTTTTTATTTTCCTATAAATTATTTAACAATTTTGCAAAATGCGAAAATTTTACGCTCGCAAGTGAATTATATGAAAAAAGTTAATTTCTTTTATAGATTATAATCGAATTGATCTTTTTATACTTTTAGGGGGTATGCCTATTGTCATACCCTTTAGCCAGAAGCCTAGAAGGCTTGTAGTGTGCTCACCATAGGAAAATCAAATTGATCGTAGGGTATTTGCAGTATTCGAATACATTACACAATGCCTGAGTTTGAATTTGTTCAGCAGTTTTACAAAGAGCTCATCATAATTCATTTACACTTTAATACGATGCTAAATTCAAATACAAAACAAATTTCAATTGTATGAAAAACATAATAGGCGATATGGTATTTTACCTTTTTCCATTGTATGAAATTATAAAAAAACGAATAATTTCTTCTACATTAAATTAGAGTCTTAATAAATTTAAATAAAATGTTAGCACTTGGCCATTAAAATTAATGAAAAATTTCAGTTTATTTCTCGGCTACAGTTCTCAAAGGCTAAATTAGAATTTTCCATTGCAAGAGATATTTGAAATTAGTTTCCAACGACTTATATTTCATGAGATTTTCTTTTCCCCTTTTTGTTTTTTTAGTTGCGTAGTCAACTGTTAAGTTACCAAACACATTTTGTTGTATTAATTGTTTCAGATCATTCAGTTCATTGAAATGATTGTCTAAGAAATTTGTTGTTTGGCTATTATGTACATATTACATGAGGTCAGTAGTGGTTTAGGCCAAATAAGCACTTTCATATGTTGTTTTTATACATACTCGTATAAGCTCTGTATCTGCCTCATGACCCTCATTGCGATAAACGTATGCACGAGAAAATTATGTCAAGTTCATATTTATTGTAGTATTTTTGAAAATAAAAAGATAAAAACAAAATAAGCTTTATCAAGTAAAAGTAAAAACCACTTCTTATAACGAATATCAACAATATTTGAATTCTATTTCAAACGAAATATAATTTTTGTTGGTCAAGAACGACTAAATTTGCAAATTGAAAATTAAAAAAAAAAAATCACAGACAATTTGCAAAAGTGAATGAAATGTGGTTTTATTTGGGGCGATAAGTGAATGCCTGCTACTTACATATGTATGTAAAACAGGGATGCCCAAAGCTAAAACTGTAGTAGTATTGGTGAGCGAGAGAGAACTGCACTGAAAGAAAAGTTGTGTAAACTGAAATAAAATGTACGGAAAAAATCCAAAAAGCGGAATTTACAATAAAATTTGGAATAGAAATTTTTCTACAATGGCGGCTTCTAAAGATGCCCCCAATTGATCAGTGCGCCGAATAACACTACTGCGTGACAAATTAAGTTTTTGAAAACATTTATTTAAATTTTTTTTAATGAACTCCCCATCAGAAAATGGTCTACCATGACTAACAATATCCAAGCTTATTAAGCTTGATAACTCCATTTTTAACATTTTATTTTCTGAGGTTTTTTCATTGTTTTCTTCTTCAAGTAACCACTAATTCAATTTTTCCAAATAAATTTTTTTATTTTTACAAAATAAATCATTAAAATCATCCATATCACTATGATAAGAACAATAGTGCCTTCTAAAAGCATATTCTCTACATTCCTTCAATATTTTATAACATAAAATGCATTGAGCATCACCAAACGCATTTTTATCATAAAATATGTTTCGTAAGTTATAGTAAATTTTTTTCAGTGCTTTAAGCAAAAAATATTGCAAAAAAATCGTTCACCCGCCACGCATGTGCATTCGTCGCTGGCTGAGTGACGACTAACCAAAGAGAATAAGAATATGTGTGTTTTTAGTTTGCGCAAAAGCACTAAGAAATGGGCATCTATGATGTAAAACCACCGTGTATAGTGTGGCTCATTTATGAGTTCTAATTTTAACATATGGGCAATTTCGTGTCAAGTGACCCAATTTTTAAAATCGATGTCTTCCGATGTCTTCTCTTAAAGGAAAAGAACTAAGCTTTCTTTGAGCAAAAAAAAAACATCCATTAAAAAAAAATATAGTGCATATGGTAAAATTTAAAAACTTTGGATTTTGAGTTAAAATATTCTTTTTATAGATATGCCTCTTGCTACTAAGTGCCCACAAAGATCTTAAAGGAAATGGTCTAAGTTTTCTTTTGAGGAAAAATAAAAAAAAACTCCAGTTCGAAAAAAAAAATGGAGGAAAATGAAAATGGTACATGTGCCAAATATTGAAAAATCTTATTCTTGAGTTAAAAAATAATTTTTTTGGATAGATATCCCACTCGCATCCCATTAAGCGATTATAAAGGCCTTAAAGAAAATTGTATAGGCTTTCTTTTAAGCAAAAAAAAAGGCACAAATTGAAAAAAAATTTAAAAAAAAAATAATTTCTAAAAAAAAAAATAAAAAAAAATTTATAAAAATTAAAAAAATTATTTTTGGAAAGGTTGAAGAAATATTATAATTATATTATAAAATTTTTGCTAGGACCAATAGGTGAAAAGTTACACACATTTTAAAAAAACCCTGTATGACCAAAATGTCCAACTTTGACCCCCTCTAACTCCAGCAGTTCTTGACTGATAGAGCTGAAAATTTGTGTCTGGCCTACTATCCAATAGTACTAACCAATACTAACGATATCTTCAGCGCCTCAAACAAATAGTATTGTGTGGTGAAATTGCAATGAACTGCTTTAAAACGTGAGAATACATACATACATACATACATAATTGGCCTTTACAACCCTTCAGTCAGAATTACGACCCAGCTTCTCACAACACTCATGTTGTGTGCGTTAATTTTATACAGAGTGGCGGGACCTACAGTTAAACGTCGACTCCAAACGACAGATTTTTGAGAAACTTTTTCATGGCAGGTTTATTTACTCTCAGAGTTTTTGCCAGAAATCTGCAGAGAGGAAATCGCCGAAGAAATATTTTTTTTTCATATTTCGTTTTGATGCCTGACCTGGGATACGAAACCAGGCATTACGTCTAATAAGCCAACACATTATCTACTAGACTACGGCGACTTCAAACGTGAGAATATTAAATAAAATTATATATATTATTCGCCATTACAACCTTGACTATTCCAACCATTACGGGCTTGGCTTCATTACATCTGGTGTGAGAGGCTCGCGGAGAGAAATATTGTTTTCATATTAGTTTTTTCATGATGTTTCAGCTGAGGCTTTAAAGTTTAAACTCTCCAGTTTTCGTCTAGTAAGCCAACACGCTACTCAATAGGTTCATGGTGTGGCATGTGGCATCATCTTGCTAAAACCCCATATTAATCAAGTCCATTCTTCCATTTTAAGCAAAAAAAAAAAAAAAAAAAAGAAGCAATAGTCAGTACTCCATCTTACTGCATAGACTGTAACAATACGTTTCTCATAATTCCTAAAGTACGATCCAATGATTTCGTCGACATACAAACGTCTTCAAGCAGTACATCTTTCAGAGTGCATTGATAGCTCTTGAACTGCTTCTGGCTGATATTCACACCAAATTCGATTGTTTCGTTTATTGGCGTATCCATTGATACTACAAATAGCTGAAGATTATTTTTAAATATTTCGTTTAATGAAACATAAACGAATTTTTATGATAAAAATAAGAAAATTATTATTTTCATGCATTGTTCATTCGTGATGCAGTAACATAACTTTCTAAGCATTGTTACATGTAAGGAACCTTTTTTACATTGAATAAGTATCATAACAAAATTTGGACTTCTAATATACATATACATACTATGTATATCACCAAAAGCATCGAAAAGTATTCCAAGCGACTCTCCAGTACTTTTCTTGCAAACACCGCTGCACAATAAATCTCATACCCGTTTCGGCACCTTCGCCTGAAGTGTAAGGAAGTAACACACTTTACTTAAACAGCTGGCTTTTTGCTAAGAAGTATGCAATAAATTCTAATTCGCAGTTGGATTTCAGTGCAACGTGGTTACAATAAGTTAGGTATTTAAGATACCATACTAATTGAGTGGTTAAAAATGCCTCAGTTGGCATTTATATTTGTTTTTAATTAATCGTATTTTATCTTTGAGTTAATAACAAAATAACAAACTAAAGAGACCTTGGACTTCAATATGTAGAAACAAAATGTTTCCACAGAAGTCGCCTTAGTCTAGTACGTAGTGTGTTGCCTTATTAGACGTGAGGCCTCGGTTCAAGCCCCAAATCAGACATCAAAACAAAAATATGAAAAATATTTCTTCGGCGACTTCCTCACAGCAGATTACTGGCAAAAACTCTGAGAGAAAACAAAGTTGACATGCTAAGTTTCACAAAAATCTGTCGTTCGGAGTCGACTTTAAACTGTAGGTCCCGCCACTCATGTATAAAATTAACACACACAACATAAGTGGCGCGATAAGCTAGGTCGTAATCCTGACTGAAGGGTTGTAATAACCAATTGTGTTATGTAAAATGTTTCGAAATTTTTTTTTTATAAAAAAAAAATTATTTATTTATTTATTAATGAAATCATTGCCCAAATCCTGTACAACAAGATGAAAATCTTATATTTAAAGTACAGGAACGTAATATGTAAATAATAATTAACTTAATATAGTAAATGAATAACTGAATAATTACAAGTAGCAATAAGGGGAATAAAAACAAAATAGAAAAAGGGAAAAAAAAGAAATAACAAATTTGCAAATATATATAAAGAGAGAAAAAAAAAATAATCAACGAAAATATTGAAACAAAAATTTCCTTGAAGCTATTAGCGTTGGTGTTGCATTGCTGATGTTGTGGAAGAATGTTCCAGAGACGAATAGCATGTAAATAAAACTGCCATTCGGAAAATAGGTATCGATGCCGAGGAACTATAATAATCCTTGTTCACAATTCGATGCAAAAATAAAAGTACACGAATATTCAGAAGATTATCGAAGGTCACACCGTAAAGACTCTTAGCTGCCACAGAGATATGATCATATCTTCACAAATTATAGACATATATAGCAATATTATTAAATAGAACGTTCAGCTTACGTTTGTTGCTAGAATCGCAATTACCAAACAGCTCGCATCCATACAGTAAGCAGGGAATCAAATAAGTTTTCGCAATTAAAATTCTAATCCTCAAAGGTATATAAAGTTGCGTGGACCAGAGAGCGCGTAACTTAATATACGTCTGCCCTACCAGTGAATTTATGTGATTATTCCACGTCAAATTGGAGTCAAAAATTATTCCTAAATTCCTTATCGCATGAACCATCTCAATCTTCTCACCATTCATCATAACATCCCTAGAAATTGTGGGTACAACACTTCTCCTATGCAATAAAATACACTTAGATTTCCCGGGGTTCAAACAGAGACCATTAGCAGTTGCCCATAAGAAGATCCGTGCAAGTTCCCCATTCAAACAATCAACGGCACGTAAAATATTGTCCACCGGGCTATTTAAGCGAAGTTGCACGTCATCTGCATATAAGTGGTATCCAGGTAAATCATTGACATACAAGGAGAAAAAAAGTGGTCCAAGGATAGAGCCTTGAGGCACACCTTTGTCCAAAGGTAGAGAACCAGACCATTTGCCCCTCAAAAAACAAATTGTGCGCGTTGGGAACATTTTTGGCATTAAATTGATATATTTATTGACAACTTTAATTGTTGACAATGAAGCATCCTTAAGCTTATTACAACCTTATCATTATCGATTTCATGATTTCCTACTTCCCACAGATTGACTATAAAATTAAGGCCGAAAGGCTGCACTGGCCACTGTACAATTACGACCACTTCATTTGTTATTTTATTTTTTCAAATTTAGGTCATTATCATATTATCTGCTGTCTGTCGTAAATTCTGTAAAATATTTTTGTATCTAATTTTGTCCACAATGTCATCGATTTTATGTAATGATCCCGCTCTTTGTCCTCAACAACTACACCGTAACAATATACGATCACCCTTTTCCATAATACCTCAGTAGTACAGCTGGTCCAGTTGTTTTAAATTGATTAATGTTGATTCGTAGCAGTTGGTTAGGCTGTCGCACTTTGCGATTTATAAAGACACTGTATTTTATATCACTGTTGTGTTTTAATTTGGTGGCTTATGATCTCGCCTCTATAAATATTTCAAATCAGCAGAAATACTTGAAATTTTTTGTTAAGAAACTTACCTTTCTTTATGATCTTCTATCAGATAAAATACAATTTATAAGTCGAGTATACTCGTCATAATGAAATGAACATCATATTCCCTTTATTATTCAACGTATCTGACAAAAGGCTAAATAAAGGTTTTTTCAAAAATATAAAATTTAGAACATTCGTTAGTTTGACAACCTTATTTATTCTAATAAACAATAGCTCATTTCATTTATGAAATAAATTTTCTTTCTTAACAATAAATAAAAACATATATATATATTTTCTAAAAAATAAACGAACAAGCAACTTTTGATTCTTAGGTTAGGTTAGGTTATTACAACTTACAGATAAAATAAAATTAACTGTTTTCAAAAATATGGCAGTGCTGGAGCAATGTCGATAACTCTGCTCAATTAAAAAATATTTTTTGAAACGCAGTGGCAACGACGGGCTTCGTTTTTTTGTTGTTGTATATGCTCATTTTGTTTATATTTGAAGTTGCCATATTAAAAATAATATATGAAATGGCAAGTTCAAATATAAACTTAACTTTAAAAGTTACCGGTAGGATGATCCTCCCTTCAGCTTAACGCTCACTTCTATCTTATTGGGTACTCATAATAATGAAAAACAATTTATCTGCCCGTTAAAATCCTGCCATTAGTTAACGGTAAGTTGTAATAATGGCCCTTAGTCATAATTGCCTACTTTTAGTGGCAGAAACATTTTATTCTGTTTATGTCGAGTATGGAAAATAATTAATAAGGCAGTAAAGGGTTTTTAAAACAACATCAAACAGTTAACGGGATAAACTAATATTGTCTTAATATTTAATAATATTAATATTGTTAAAATATTTGGTTCAGAATAACATTTGAAAATTTATGGATGCATGGATCTATTTTGATATCGGATTTGGATGCAGCATTCCAAAAGCTCATAGAAAAAGATATTCTTGTTTCTGGATTCAAACTTTTGTCGGCCTGTGTAATTTTGTAGATTTCTATTTTATTTATTGTAATGTAAACGTTTGAAATAAAGTGTTCTTAAATGTTTAAGACATTGAAGATTAAGCATGAAAAGATTATGACTAATATTAGAGGATTTATTCAGCTTAGCTCAACTCAGTTCAACTCAGTTAAAAGTAAATAGCAGTTAACAGTAATAATTGTTAAAAGTTTTTAAACTCTCACTATCTCTAAAATAAAATAAATAACTCGATGAGATTTTCACTGTAAACGGTTTATATGCACCCGTACAGACATCACCCAGTTAACGGAATTATTCTCATGTTCAAGATGTTGTTTCGCAGAAGCTGCTTAAAAGTAATTACTTTATAACACATGTACGTACATATATATAGTAGTGATTCACGTTAAATTTCTTGTTCCTTGTTTACTGTATGACAGTGGTTCTCAAAGATTTTCTCATCACAGTTGTAAAAATTACAAGAAAATACGTAGTGTTCAGTTTTTGAAAATTTCTAATTTTTAAATAATTGAACGCAAGATATTTACTTAATTAAATTAAGTTGGGAGTAATTAATTAAACAAAAACATTTTAAATTTTAGGGCCATTATTACAACTTGCTGTTAACTAAAGGGCTGATTTTAAGGGGCAGATAAATTGTTTTTTATTATTATAAGTGAACAATATGGGGAAGTGAGTGTTAAGCTAAAGGGGGGATCATTGTACCGGTGACTTTTAAAGTTAAGTTTATGTTTGAACTTGCCATATTATATATTATTTTCAATACAGCAACTCCAAATATAAACAAAATGAGCATATACAACAAAAAAACGAAGCCTGTCGTTGCCACTGCGTTTAAAAAAACTTGTTTAATAAAGGCAGTGTTATCGACATTGCTCCGGCACTGCCATATGAAATATTTAACTTTATTTTATCTCCAAGTTGTAATAACGAAAATAAGTTAAAGGTACCTTTAACTAAGCCCAAATTTAACGGCAAGTTATAATAATGGCCCTTAATATCATAAAGCGTACTTGAACAAATTTCCATTCTGGGCTAGCTGTTCAAGTGTAGCTTTGGCTGTTAGGTATGGTTACAAGGATGGCTGATTGACGTGGTTACAATGGATTTATAGTAAATTTCTTATATAATAATGGAATCGGTTTCAAAGAGGATAACTTTTTTTTTTGTAAATTACATTACCTTTTAGGCAATGGACATGGCATTGTAATACATTTTGTATAATTTTTGCTTTTTATTGTCAAAAATTTCATAGAAAGATACCAAAATTAGATTGCATTTTCCAAAGTACCCACTTTAACACATTGAGTTTTTACTTAGACCCTGTAGTTCATTTATATACGACACATAGTGGAATTTAATGTGATTTTTAAATAAAGAATCCTTTACTAAACATTTTTGCAAAAGCATTCATGGTTCTTGGATGATTTTTTGTGGTTTTATAAAGTGAAAAAGTGAAAAAAGCTGTTAAAATATCTTTTGCAGCTTCATCTTCCGTATTGATACCATCTTCAAACAACATGTCATCGATTTCCACTGGATCCTATGTCAGGCTCAGAGTCAGAATCCGAAACCTCCGGTATCCAATTAAAATCATCATCATTTGAAAAATCTTCATCACTCTCCGTCAAGGCTTCCAATATTTCCTTTTCGCTTAACTTTCGTTTCGACATTTTAGGTATTTACAAGTTCTACAAATGAGAAATGATTGCAAACTAGAGATGAGCAATATTTTCAAAACTGTGATTTAATCACGGTGATTGATAATTCACTGGTAATTACAGTGATTGAAATTGCCAAATAACAGTTACTAATAATGTCGTTCTTACAAAATTGTTACATACTCAAATTTATTTCATTTTATTTTGAGCTAGGCAGAATTACTATTAGATGATGCTGATTATTTACTTTTGTCTTTTATACATGAACTTTCTGTGAAACTTAATTGTCAAACTTCTTATAAAAAAAAAAAATTACATTAAAAATAATAACATTGATGACACCACTTTGATTTTGTTTAGTAGTCTTTTCGTAGTATGTATCTAGTTGTCTCTTTCTTACGACTTAATAAAATACGTTATTGTCATTATTGTATTATTGGAATACTGTGATCACAATCACTGTTTTAAAGAACAGTGATTAACAAATCACGTTCACTGAGAACAACGTTCTTCAAAATTCACTGGATCGCTCATCTCTATTGCAAACTAAAAAATAAAATAAACAAAAATAAAAAAAATAATAATAAATAAAAAACAAGAAAAAAGCGTCATAGGTTTTTGTACGACAGCGACTTTTACAAATGCATACCCGTCGTGCATTGTACTACACAAAAAAGCTTATATAAAATAAAAAGAATGGATATCTCAGAAATCGGTTTTTATCGCTACTACACTCAGCTAACAAAAAAAATGTTTGGCCTCCTGGGAAGATTTTCGTCAAAACCGCTTGGCACTCAATGTGTTAAAGAAGAACTTTTAAGACTCTATTCGTATTTAGTATTTGCCTTTATTACACCATTTTGTAGAGAATTTTTAATGATAAGAATTTGAAACGATGAAATCAGATTTGAAACCCCTGGATTTCCTTAACAGTGATCAGTTTATTAATGGTGTGCGTGCGTGACAGGTTTCAAGTTCACAAATTGGAGCAACAATTATAATCTTTATTGCAGTTCACATACACACACACACACACACACACACATAAAAAAACATACACATACACACATATCGCATCGTTTTGCCAATCCGCCAATTTTTCTATTTAAGCTTGAGACTTGCGTTGCAAGCTGTTTAACTGAAAGCAATGAAAAGATAAAAACGAACGATATTTATTGCTTCCAGTTCTAAAGGTGGGTCGCAGACACACATGAATGCCATGATATTGGTGCTGCGTTGAATGACTCTGAATAGCAATCAACCTGTAGATTTCTACAGTTTTTCAAAGGCATTGCCAACGACGACGACTATTCAGCGACGATTCGTTCACCATATTCCGATCAAATCAACAATTAACGGCTTAAAAAACTGTAACACTTGCAATACGGCTTTTTAGTAGCCTCACTCACAAGCAAAGCTGTATTCCTCTGTATGTGTATCCATCCAATGTGGCATCAACGTTGTTTTTCTTGTTTTCTTGCTGTTTTTATTTTATTTTTCCTTCAGCATTTGTTTCTATTTGGGGCAGCTATATTAGACTTCTCTCATACGAACGAATCTTTAAGAGTTTCGTAGAGAATTGTACAAAAGCTTTTCCTGTTGTACAATAACTGTTCATTGTATAGATATATGTACATATGTACATATATAGATGGACTGTACCGAATGGAATGGAATTGAATTGGATTGAATGTTTTATCCAAATGTACACTGAAGCAGTTTTTATTAACTTATTTAACAATTTCGCTATTCTATTTTTAAATTCGAATGCAATCTTGCATACCCGTACATAAATAGAAATGTAACTGTGCGCCTAAGAAGAAATGGTTACGTTTTAAATAATGGCGATAGCAGAATAAACTACCATACATACAACCGTGCAATGAATATATTTTTGATGGTTGACCCAACCCTACATTAACTTTCACCTTGAAAAAAAAAGAAAAACCAACAAAAATGGAATTATTACATGAAAAGCACAAAAATATACCGCCTTCCACCTACTTCTCCAGATTCCAACCATTAGATGGGGGAAGAAATTTTTAATTTGTATTTGCTTTTAATTAATTTTGATCTGTGACTAGGGAATTTGAAATTTGGCCTAAATTCCAACTGATCAAATACATGTGAATGACATACATACATACATATGTACATAATTGGTCACTACAACCCTTCAGTTAGGATTTCGACCTAGCTTCTCACACCACTTATGTTGTGTGCGTGACTCCGATAATTTCGATAAGCTCTTCATGGCAATTTTATTTACTCTCTGAGTTTTTGCCAGAAATCTGCTGAGAGGCAGTCGCCGAAGAAATACTTTTTTTTATATTTCGTTTTTTATATCCTGACCTGGGATGCAAACATATGTAGCTGCCAGATAAATAAAGCATCAAATCGTCAAATATTAGAAAAAAATCGTCAAAATCGTCAAAGACGTTCATGGAAATCGTAAAAATAATCGTCACAAAATCGGCATGAAAATTCAGTATGATGTTCGCTAGAGCCGACAAATTTTTCAGTGAGTTAGAGAGTGCAAGAAATACTTCATTTCATCTGATCTTCTTACTATTTACACCACTTATATCTGAAAGAGAATGGAATACAACTCTCATGTATAGGTTGGTGCCTCAACATCTATTTAGAGACTTCTCGACCGCGTACAAGACAGTTCTATCGCTATTATAACGGATTTTGCTCGGACGAAATAAGGGACTTGTTTCCGAGAATCATGTATTCCTACATAACACTTAACTTTCTCGGCGAGCACATATTGTGGATCTCACACCATGCATTACAGACAAATTCGTTCTTTAGTCGGACTATTCGTATGTGGAACTCCCTTCATGCAGAGGTTGTAATTTTTTGGCTTTAAGGGATGAAAAAGACATAAGATACTGAAAAGTCATCACTTAAATTTGCAATAATAATAACTGCAAAGTAAATACAAAGCTTAAAGTGGCTTTTAATGTACTAAAGTAAAGAATATGATGTAAATTTTAAATTTCTAAAAATCGTCAAAATAAGGCCATAAATCGTAAAATCGTCAATATGATATCTTTGGAGCACAAAATCGTCAAAATGACGATAAATCGTCAAATCTGGCAGCTATGGATACGAACCCGGGCTTTTCGTCTAATAAGCCAACACACTACCTACTAGACTACGGCGACTACAATGACATACAATATTTGTTAAACTTTAAATATATAAAGAGTTTATGTTCCAACCAGTTATTGGTTCAGATTATATGGTAAAATATAAAACATGTACAGTTTTTCACTTATGGGCCACTTTTCACTGTTTGATTATTTTTCCAACAGAATAATATATTTGATGTTTTGAATAGACATCTACAATATTGGCAATATAAGCAATATACGAGTATTTCTAAATTACATACGTACATAGGATTTAAGTCATTACAACCAACTTTAGGCAGGTTGACGGTTTAACGTTTCATACCACCCCTGAAGCATATGTTAATGAATGATTGCAATAAAATTGCAGAGGATGATGATGCTAGAACGGAGTATGCAGTATGCTAACACAGTGGCCAGAGTTAACTGACTAATGTATTCTGATATAACAAAACACGAAAATGATTGCACATTATGCAGTAGTCTTATAGTATTGTTCACTTTATGATCCATAGTCTGTCCCTCTCTCTTTGTCCTTTCTTAGGCTATTGAGGCTTTCGTGATATCGAATCGATAACTAAATTTATTAAACTTTCATGCTAGTTTTTAGCTTGATTCTAAGAGAATTATGCTTTAATGTGACGTCCTGATATTGATTGTCGACACCGGTTAGTCAGTTACTTCTGAGCCATCATTTCATGCGGTATCACAATGTGTGCTCAAGTGAGCTTCGATTTTCACAAAGCTGTCAATCATCTCCCTTCCTATCCTCAGGAGTAATTCAAGAGTTCAATATTAATATTTACACATAATATTATGAAGTAACAAGTCGCCGTAGGCTACTAGGTAGGGTGTCGGCTTATTAGACGCGAGCAGTTGATTCAAATCTCCGCTCAGACATCTCGAATAAAACGAAAAAAAAATATTTCATTCGGCGACTTCCTCTCACCAGTTTTTTTTTGCAAAAACTCGGAGTGTAAATAAAATTACCATGAAAAGGTTCCGAAAATAAAAAAAATGTTTTCGTTCAAAGTCGACTTTAAACTGTAGGTCTTGTCACTCGCGGTTAAAACTAATACACGCAACCAACAATTATGGTGCGAAAAACTAGGTCGTAATACTGATTAAAGGGTTGTAATGACTATTTAAGTAAGTAAGTAAGGAAAATTTTTTTTTTTGAAGTTTCTAAACTTTTGAAAGTTATTCTACCTCGGAGACTCAAATGAGAGCAATGGCAATGGCAATGGAAGTCGCCGTAGTCTAGTAGGTAGTGTGTTGGCTTATTAGACGTAAGGCCACGGTTCAAACCTCAGGTCAGAAATCAAAACGAAATTTGAAAAATATTTCTTCGGCGACTTCCTCTCAGCAGATTTCTGGCAAAAACTCTGTGAGTAAATAAAATTGCCATGAAAAGTTTCTCAAAAATCTATCGTTCGGAGTCGACTTTAAACTGTACGATTAGTGCCACTCATGTATAAAATTAACACACACAACATGAGTGGTGTGAGAAGCTAGGTTGTAATCTTGACTGAAGGGTTGTAGTGACCAATTATGTATGTAAGCAAGAAACTTACTAAACTGCATGCCAAAAATAGGCGATAAGATGAAACTTCGAAGTCTGAAACATCTTAGAAAATATTCACTGGTTCCAATAAAGGAAGCAAATCAAGTGATTTGAACAACTGAACCAAATTGATACAGCTTCACAGCCAAATGTTTCGGATTTTGAGCAATTTGTGGAAAATGATTTGCATGGTACCAACTCGGCAAGAGTGCAGTGTTTAATTATGGTTAAATTTTTAGAACACATTTTTAATAGGAGGTATGATGTTTTGACAGGAGTTATGTTGTCCTGCTGTGGTTAAGGCCAGCTTAAGGTTGGTTGTCGGTTTTATTATGGGGCACTGCGAGATTATGTCGCTGACGAGGATCTGGAACAGATCCCAGCCGGACTATTGCAGGGCATGTTGCGATGAGGAGGTGTTAGAGACTATCGAACACCTCCTATGTAACTGCCTAGCCCTTGGTAGGTTGAGGTTGAGGATCCTTGGCAGGGCCTTCTTTGAGAGCTTGAATCTTGAATTGAGAGCCGGCATCAAGGCTCTCCACAGATTCATTAGTAGCTTGTGCTGGTTGAGAGGTGCTAGGGCTTTATAAGTCGCGCCCTTTTTTGGTTGTGTCTATTTCTTTCTGTGTGATTCCTCCGTTTCCCATTCCCCCCCTTACCTACAGGCCCTCCCTTCATCCTATTCCCTATATTTCCTTCCCTCTCTAAGGACGTTGTACAATGGGTCAATTTGACCTCCGGGTACTGTACTTGTCTTAGATGACAAGTACACGTCCTCTAACCTAACCTAACCTAACCTATGATGTTGAAATTATTGCTAAAAACTATTTGCCTAAACGATGATAAATTTCCAAATTTAAATATTTCAGCGCCTATAATGGCGAATGTAAGTTTGAAGACGATATAAATTTGTTTGATTGAAAATTTATTATCCAAACTCAAAACAGTACATAGATTTTAACAATTACAAAAATTCTGTACTCATAACAGAAAACGTGAGAAAAATCGTTTGCACATAACCAATAGGCACGGTTTACAAATTTTTGTTGTTGTTGTATGGAATATGAAAAATTCCTTTATTTTCTAAATTCATATTCAAATTCATATGAATTTTGATCATTATTATCCATGACCTAAAAATGCAACAACCATGTTCCCAAAACCACAGCCATCGATGGATACAAAACTGGCTAAAGGAAAGAGAGAGAGAGAGAGAGAAACACACATTTAAAAAAAACGGTAGATTGTGAATGAAAGTCGTTTTTCTTCATTTTCGTATGTAAATAATTGAGGTGTTTATAAATAAAATATTAAAAAAAAATTATATTATACACCACACACACATACAGCCATAATAATAAATATGTACTTGTGTTTGTGCATAAATTTGCATCAAGTACATTAAGATTGAAATAAATTGTACTTCAGTTAAAGTAGGAGGCACTAATCTATACATACATACATATGTATACTCTATATGTGAGAAGGAGTGTGTATCTGAACTAATAACTTAATAAACAAACGTACATACATACATAATTTGGATTTGAGAAAATTTATTTAAAAAAATGTACAGTAAAATCTACATTATACGTACATATTACATGCATGACGCACAAGTGCGTACCATAGGTTGTGGTAGGGTTAATTATTTAATTTTGATTCTTTCTGTATTAATTAAAAATACTTTTCATTTTTATTCAATTCAATTTTATTTTCTAAATTACCAACTGAGAAAGTTCCATAAAGTGTTGTTGTATTTGATGTACAATTCATTACAGATGCTTGAAAGATTTCTTTTTTAAATTTTTTTTCTTTTTAGTTTTTTTTTTTATTCATAGTTTTTGCAACAAAACAAAGTTCATGTACCCAGTTTGGATAATGGTTACGGATTTTTGAACATTTCAAACGAACACATGAAACTGATTATTTATAGTGAATTTTTTTTCTGCGTTCATTCACTGATTTACTTGGCAAAGTACAGTCAAATGGAAATTTATTGCAAAAAAAATTTATATATGGAATGCTTACACCAACACTTCATTCCTTATTTTTATTTTTTAAATTTGTTTTTTTTTTTATAAATTATGCAAAAATACCCAGCTTACTTAATATGTTTTAAGTGTTTAAATTAAATAAAATTATTTTATAGCAGAAATTATAAGGCTCTACCATCGGCACTTAAGTCATATAATTTCACTTTAGCGAGTCATTTCACCTAATAAATTATTTTTATAGGTAGGAGTAGAGGAACAGCGTTCAGGCAATGTAAGCCTTATAACAGCTATAATCAGATCTATATTTGAAAGGATCTGGTCATACTATTTTCTTCTTTTCGAAATAAGTAAGTGAGTCAGGATGTCGTTAAAAATTTAACCTTTCATGTCTATAAAATTAAAATATCCTTACATCTCAAGAAATGCATGCAATGAGAGATAATTAACCATTTTTATGTTCCGTGAATCTTTCCGTCACACACAACCACCGCATTGAGAATATTTCTCAAGAACGTAACCTTATTTCCCTTTTGGATTCAGTTGGACCATCTCTTAAATTATTTTATTGAAATGCGACCGCATATAGCTTGGAATACTGAATGAAAATCCTACGATCACTATTAAATGGAAGTTTTTGCAAAATATGCATCATCTACATATGTACATGTCTTCTTATGAAGATATTGGATTTTTAAAGATTTAAATACAAAAATTGTAATAAAATTTGTAAATCGATTCAAATTTCTAATGTTATACGAAAGTAAGTAATTTTATTTGTATTGAAAATTACTTAGGTCCATTATTACAACTTGCCGTTAACGAAAGGAAGGATTTTAAAGGGCAGATAAATTGTTTTTCATTATTATAAGAAGTGAGCGTTAAGCTAAAGGCAAGATCATCCTACTGGTAACTTTTAAAGTTAAGTTTATGTTTGAACTTCCCATACAAATATATTATTTTCAATATGGCAATTTCAAATATAAACAAAATGAGCACATACAACAAAAAAACGAAGCCCGTCGTTGCCATTGCGTTTAAAAAAAACTTGTTGTTTAATTGAAAAGTTTACCGACATTGCTCCGGCACTGCCTCATTTTTGAAAAAGTTAATTTTATATTATCTGTAGGTTGCAATAATGAAAAGAAGTTAAAGGTAAACTTAAAGTTCACTTTAGCTGAAGCTCCCTTTAACTAAACCCAACTTTAACACCAAGTTGTAATAATGGCCCTTAATGACTCAAATATTTTCGAGTTCTTTTCATACAAATAGACGTTCGAAAGAAATCATTCGTCTAAAATACATGCAAATATAAAAACGCTAAAAAAGTATAGCATGCGACATTAATATTCTGCGAGATTATATGAGGATTTCGAATCAACATAACTTGAACAATTTGTACAATCTTTTTTTCTGCTGCAACGGACTCTAAACAAAAGTGATTTTGGAATTGTGGTGTATATCTGACTCTTGTGAAATCAAAGAAAACAATTTTTGAAATATCTACGTGGTTACTCCTACCACCATTTACTATTGCCTGTCTAACGACTCTTCGGAGGATAATTTTTATTTCATTGCAATGATGTGCTCCGTAGTTTGTTGTCAAGAAAGTCCAATGCAATGTGTAATAAATTGTGATGATTTATTCCAATTATAACGTTTTTAACAAAATTTTTACCACAAACTGTTACACTAAAATATTGGCATTTGGCGATAATTATTCAAATAAGGAAATCAAATTCTGAATACAGCAATCCGACCATTCCTCACTCAAGATTTAAATTCAAAAAGAATAATTATGAACTGTCGATGGTAGTGTAATTAAGAATTTCAATTGAAATAATTGGTCAAATTCGAAAAAGTTTGAAATATACTGTAGAAATATTTGGAACTTTGACTGCATAACAGAAATAAATTATCTTTTATTCCGATTGGTTACAGCACTTAGGGAAGGTTCTCAAGTGGGGTACTCATACGCTTATAAAGAGTATTACTTACCAAACGTTGATACTCCAAGAACAATGGCGTATATTGTAAAGACGCAAAAATAACAATAGTCAAACGTGTAAAACTTAGATGTCTTGTTAAAAAACTGAAAATACGCATTTACTTTTAGATGAAGTTTAAAAACGCTTTAATAAACAGCGATACTAGCACATTTACAAATCTGGATGAGGTTCTGTTTATCATTAATAGCCTTAAGAACTCTAAGGCTCCATGTCTGGATCAAATTAGCAATTTAATAGTTAAGAAATTACCTTTGTCGGCTTATACATTTTTAGTCAAGCTTTATAATTTTTGTATACTAAATTGTCATTTTCCATCGCAATTTAAGAAAGCGAAAGTTGTTCCTATTGGAAAAGCGGGGAAGGATCCTAGACTGACGACAAGTTATAGACCTATTAGTCTACTGAGTGCTTTCGATAAAATCTTTGAGAAGATCATATTGGCTAGAGTTAGAAATTTTGTTGACGATAATAATCTTCTTCACAGCTGTCAATACGCATCAGTTAAAAAGAGTAGTTGATATGATAAAGACCAATAAGAATAGACGTTACTCAACGGGAGTGCTTTTTCTAGACATCGAAAAAGCTTTCAACTCAGTTTGGCATAATGGTCTAATTTACAAACTTTATAAATTGGAGTTCCCATTATATTTAATTAGGCTTATTAAAAGTTTTCTTACTAACAGGACATTTGTGGTCGATGTGGCCGGGGCACGCTCAGCTGAAAAAGCCATTCCGGCAGGAGTCCCTCAAGGTTCGGTCTTGTCTCCGTTGTTATTCAACTTATTCATTTCAGACTTCAAAATACACTCTGGTATTGATGTGACTTTTTATGCTGATGACAGCGCCTTTATTGCTCGTGGAAAGGTTTCGAACGCTATTGTTAAGCGCTTACATAAGGCCCTCGTATCTGCAGCCAAATATTTCGTAAAATGGAAAATAAAAATTAATGAGGAAAAATCTCAAGCTACATTATTTCCATTTAATAGATCTCCTAAGAGAATCCCCACGACCAGACTAATTTCAAATGGAACCCAAATTCCCTTTTCAAGATCAATAAAGTATCTGGGATTTATACTTGATGATAAATTAACCTACAAGGAGCACTTACAAAGTGTTTGTTTACGAGCAATACGCTGTGGCCGTGCGTTGTACCCTCTACTCAACAGAAAATCAAAATTAAGTATCAAGAACAAACTTCTTTTATACAAGTTGTGTATTAGACCTATTTTAACATATGGATGTGTTGTCTGGAGGGGCTGCGCGAATACCCACAAAAAACGTGCCCAGATTGTTCAGAATAAAAACTTAAAGATCATATACAACCTACCGAGTCGATTTCCAACGCTGGAACTACACAGATTGTCCGGTCAGAGGACCATTGCTTCCCTAATTAATGACATGACCCTGTTATTCGATGAAAGATGCAGAAGGTCAAATTTTGCTCACATAAGAAGTTTGCATAGCACTAGCTAGTTGATTCTATATCTACGTATAGAATCAATTAGCTTTTGTCTTTTAAAACTTTTTATAATTTTAATTTCATGGTATATAATATAGGTGTTTTCTATCTTTTCCTATAAATTAGTTTAATATTGTAAAAGCACTTTTAGTTAAATAACACCTGTACTTATTTGCTGTAATATCTTAATGATAATAACTCAATACTTTTTTTTTTAGATGTAAGAACAACCAAATTGTTATGTGATAGTAGAATAATAAATAAATAAAAAAATAAATAACGCTTTAATAAGTCAGATGCTCTAAATATAAGAAAGTGTCGCAGTCTAAAGTTATTGCGATAAGAAATCTATGTTCCACACTGACACTTGTGATGTTATATTAGATGCCTGAGAAAATTTCGATTCGAATCGAAATGCAGTATAGCGGTGGTGTGTGTATTTTTATTTGCTGATGCTGAAGAGTATTCCTCAATTGGATTGGAGATAATTTTGAATAGGGGCCCCCCAGTAAAACCGATTTAGTGGTATACTCCAAATAATTTAGAAATTCGAGAAATGAGGCTTGAAAAATTCACTATGTTAACAAATTCTGAAGAGGATAATAAACATTTTTTTTGGAAATTTACGACGTGGTAGAAACATCATACTATGTGGATATTGTAGATCCCTAATAAAAGGCAATTACGGGTATATCCCGAATAATTTTGGAATTCAAGATATTCGGAATCGGAATATATGAATGTTCGTGAAATTCAATTAAAATTTTAACTTTTTATGAATTGAATGGAACAAATGGAAGTCGCCATGATCTAGTAGGTAGTGTGTTGGCTTATTAGACGTGAGGTCTCGGTTCAAACCCCAGGTCGGACATCTTAAGAAAAACGACATATGAATAATATACCACAGATTAAGATTTTTTTATGAAAACTTTTTTCATATTGTTGATAATTTTACTGTCTGAGTTACCGGGCCGCTCAATGGATTCTCGTCAACGGTGCTCCTTTCACTCGCGTCTCGGTCTTTTCTGATAGTCAGGCTGCGATAAGATCTCTATCGGGTTTCGTGAATAACTCTTGGATCGTCAAGGAATGTCGCCGCTGTCTCGACCTTCTTTCTGGGCACTTTCACCAGTGTCTCAGTGGTGTGGGTACCCGGGCACAGTGACATTTCGGGAAATTGTAGGGCCGACGAACTCGCCAGAGCTGGTGCGCTCCTTCCGGAATCCTCTTCTATTGAATTGGGCATACCACTTGCCTCGGTCAAGTTGGATATTGCGCGGAAATTCCTTCGGGGCGCCAACCTATCCTGGGTCAATGAGGAGTCCTGCTCTATCGCTAGACTCACCTGGCCCTTGATGGATAGAAGGCGTACCAACCAATTACTTGGTCTTTGTCGTGACGTCATCTCGACTACAGTGGCCGTGCTTACAGGTCATTGCGCCATGGGTAGACACGCGGAAAGAATGAGACTCCCATTTAACGACTTCTACCGTGGATGCAGATCCGCTGAGGAAGAGGAGACTGTAGTCCACTTTCTTTGTCAGTACCCGTCTCTTGCTAGGTGTAGATATAGGTTATTTGGCTCCCTTGTCAGCTTGACGGAGCTATCATCTATTGATATCAAGGATATAGCTTCGTTTATCAAACTTTCTGGATGATTTTCCAGTGCGGGGTAGTCGTGCTTTTATTGTGCAGCCCTTGCGCTGACCAACTTCTTCCTCTTCCCTGATTTTGGTGGAACTTGGTCAGTACAGGGACTGCGTTCACCCGTGGCATCACAACGGGCCGCTATGCGTGCTCAAGTGAGCTTTGTGATATCAGAGCTACCACTCCGACCTAACCTAACCTACTGTCTGAGTTAATTAGTCACATTTTTTCCTTACAGTGATTAGTTGAGGACATGGTTGCAATTATTATCAGTTTATAGTTCTGTTAAATTCCTTTGTTTTTTTTTAACAATTTACCTGTGATAGAGGAGAGTTTACGATATTGGCTTTTTGTCGAATTCACATTCACAGTTGAATTTCCGTATTCAAATGCAAAATACAAACTCAATTTAATAACATCAGTTTAAAACAATTATTTGTGAATGAATTAATTTTAATTTTTTTTTTTTTTTTTTGTAGTTTATAAACAAGGCAACTATGGTATGTATGTACATACATTAAAAAAAAAAGTGTTAATATTGAATATATTTTACAGCAAATGTATGTATGTATGCACAACGATAATTATCGCACCAACACTCGGAGTTGACCAACCGAACCGTTTGAAATCAATATTGCAACTATGAAAATGGAAAATCATTCACTTTGTACGAAGCGAGCGAGCCACAAAATATAAAGAAAGAAAATTTTAAACTGCTTTCCTCTGCTACACATGATTGGTAGTGGTGCAACAACATTCACTGTCAATGCGACTCCTGGATGTTTGTTGGATTTCTGTTTTTCTTCTAACCACACATAACATAACATTGTGCTCCATTGACGATGAATGATAAAAATCATTTACTTTAGTGATCAAACGAAACTGTGCAAATGTTTTGATGTTCACCACTGTGTTGAGTTGACATGGTCAGCAAAACTGATATTGAGGTTATAAAGTTTTATAAAGAAAAAAAAAAACAACAGCAAAAAAAAAACATTAAGAAAATTGATGCAAAAAACAATTAAATAAACATCTTGAAGCAAAAGAAAATCTTGAAGCAAATCTTAAGTAACATAAACGAACGAATAGCATAATATTGTGCTGAAAGAAATAAAAAAAAAAACAAAGCAAACAGAATTTAAAATGAAATGCAGACATTAAATCATACTTCCATCCATCAATCTGCAATTATGAATTCAAATTGGCCAAGTATTATACAATGAATAGAGAATTATTGTCAGTATAAGTATTCCTATTCAACACATTCGCATACCATAGATAATTGACAATCTTTATTTACATACAAATTATGATACATAAAATAATTGATTAATTAATTTCATTATATTATATAAGATAATCATAAATTATTTACAGTTTAATTTATTATGTTTGGTGTGTGCTCGTAATGTCAAAAAAAAAAAAAAAGTTCTCCTAAGTAGGTCTCAAATATGGATTACTTTCGGGTGCTTCAAACTTGTCTGCCTTGAATGAATAATGGAGCAACATTCAACAAAATTTGTGTTGAATTTGCATTTCACTCCATACACTGGATATTATTTCGTTTTGATCATCATCCAGTTTTGCCACTGACACACTTAAACTTTTTTCATTTACACCATTTTGGGGTCAATATACAGTTCGAATTAAACTTGTTCATACACCACGTAGGTATGTATGCCTGTAGTCGTCTGCATCGATCGATTGGAAGGCGAACAGTATTGGGTGAAAATGTGCCAATGTGTGTACATTTAATAAATTTTCATGGTTTTTGTGATTGTTGTTGTTGTTTTTGTTTTTATGATTTTATTTGTATTCATTTAGTTGCAAGTCTTCATCATACGGTTTAATTAGTTGCACTACGAAATAATTTTAAAAGTCTCCTAATTTTCTAATAACACGGTGCGACAGTGAAAATACACCCGGCTAATAACATAGTCTATGTTGTTCAGTTAGTTGAGTAGAACTCAAAAATGCCTTTTTTAGATTTCTCGAACCCTCCAAACTTTTTTTATTTGACAAAAACGTTTTTTTTTACTTTTCGCACAAATTTATGGATTGCTCAAACATTTCTGGCCCGATTTCCATAATTTTAATCTTGTTAGAAAGGGGAGAGATGGACCTTTAAAACGGTATACATATATCTATTATTCGACTTAATATGCTATGAGATTTGATGAGGTAAACTTGGAAAATGCGAATTTTTTTCACATTTTTCCAAGTTTGTCCATTCATAGTAGCGAACTTTAGTAAAAAAGTATAAGATAAGTGATAATATTCTTAAAGTCTGTTCTCTTGTGCAGAGATTGAGTTATCATTTGATAAAATTGTATAAAAATTACCGTAGTTATAAGTTAAATAGTATAACAGTCGTGTTATATTTTTTATATATGTCATCTCATCAAATGAACTTTTAGTTCAAAAATTTTCAGAATTTTTAATGGATCTTGATTGTTTATCGCAAAATGTGTTAATTACACATTTGCACGACAACCAGAAGTCGGCTAATATATGTGTTTTTTGCAAATATTATTATTTCTCTTTGCGCAAACATTGGCCAACTTCTGGTGGTCGCTCTAGCATGAATTTGACATATTTTGTGATAAACAATCAAGATCCATCAAAACTTTTGAAAATTTTTGAACTATAAGTTCATTTGATGTGATGACATATATAAAAAATATAACACGACTGTTATACTATTTATATAATAACTACGATAATTTTTGTCCGATTTGACCAAACGAAATGCTAATCTCTTCACAAGATAATGCATTTTCAGAATGTCATCACTTATTTTATATTATTTAAGTAAAGTTTGCTACTATGAACGGACAAACTTGAAAAAATATGAAAAAAATTCACATTTTCCAAGTTTACCTCATCAAAACTCATAGCATATTAAGTCAAATAATAGATATATGTATACCGTTTTAAAGGTCCATCTCTCTCCTTTCCAACAAGATTTAAATTTTGGAAATCGGGTCAGAAAATTTTGAGCAATCCATAAATTTGTGCGAAAAGTCAAAAAAAAAGTTTTTGTCAAATAAAAAAGTTTGGAGGGTTCGAGAAATATAAAAAAGGCATTTTTGAGTTCTACTCAACTAACTGAACAACATAGACTATGTTATTAGCCGGGTGTATAAAATTGTTTCTATTTTGTCGCATAGTGTAATCTACACAAATTGTATGTTGGTGGAATTGTGATGGAATTAAACGTCAAGCATTTTGAAAAAATATTTTTACAATACGAATATTATTCTCTACGTTGTCTCTATATTCTATGTGTGTGAATGTTTGTGTAAGATTTTTAACAATTAAAAATGTATCAAATATGGATTCTGGTTAAATAAAGTCTTCGGTTAAATAAGTCTTCGAGTTTCTTTCATTTTTTATTTTCTCTTTAAGTCTATGAATTATGTCTTACATACTGGATATGATTAACTTGGATACATATTTAAAGGTGTAATTATTCCCTTTTTTTTTAGCGAGTTACAGTTATAAATTCCAACTTACAACCGTCTTCTCGGAATCAACGACACGACACATCAAATTACACGGTGCGACAGTCAAAATACACCCACATACCTACAAAGTGTAGGTTGTGAATTTTGTTGAGTAGAACCAAAGAAAATAAAGTATAAAGAATGTGCATTTTAACATATTTTGGAATATTTTTCAAAAATATTTCATGACATAATGCGTATTCTCTATATATCCATATTCTTTGGTAGAACTCAAAAATATTCTTTTTATATTTCTCGAACCCTCCAAACTTCTTTTATTTGACAACATACATACATAATTGGTCATTGCAACCCTTCAGTCAGGATTATTGACCTAGTTTCTCACACCACTTATGTTGTGTGTGTTAATTTTATACATGAGTGGCGGGACCTACAGTTTAAAGTCGACTCCGAACGACAGATTTTTTTTTTTTTTGAGAAACTTTTCATGGCAATTTTATTTATTCTCAGAGTTTTTGCCAGAAATCTGCTGAGAGGAAATCGCCGTAAAAATACTTTTTGTATCTTGTTCTGATGTCTGGCCTGGGGCTCGAACCCTGGCTTTACGTCTAATAAGCCAACACACTACCTACTAGACTACGGCGACTTCCTTTTATTTGACAATAACGGTATTTTTAATCTTTTCACACAAAATAATTGGTAAGCCAAATATTTTTTAAACTATTTTCAAAATCCAAAGTTTTTTTGCAAAGGGGAGAAATGAACCTTTAAATTGGTGTACATAAACATATGATTCAAACATCAATGTTATGAGTTTTGACCGGGTGAACTTGGAAAAAATAATTGTTTTCATATATTTTCAAGTTTAGTCGTTCTTAATTGCCAAATTTACTTAAAAGATAAAAATTAACTTAAAAATGTCATTAGCTGGGTGTATTTCATTTTTTTTTTATTTTGTCGCATAGTGTTATTTGTAAACGAAATATTCATACAAAGTCTTCTGATCTAACCAGCAGGATTTTTAATTAGTATTGTAAGATGGTAAAAATATATTCGGACTCTAATGCCGATTTCGGATACAAAAAAAAAAAAAAAAAATAATGAAGAAACCGTTTCTGAACTGTTTAAATATTTGTTATATACACATACATAACATAATTGGTCATTACAACTCTTCAGTCAGGATTTTGACGTAGCTTCTCACACCACTTATGTTGCGTGCGTTAATTTTATACATGAGTGGCAGGACCTACAGTTTAAAGTCGATTTCGAACGAAAGATTTTTTTGAGAAGCTCTTCATGGCAATTTTATTTACTCTCAGAGTTTTTGCCAGAAATCTGCTGAGAGGCAGTCGCCGAAGAAAATATTTTTTTTTTTTCATATTTCGTTATGATGCCTGACCTGGAATACGAACCCCAACACACTACCTACTAGACTATGGCGACTACTTGTTATATGAACCAAACCATAAAAGTGTACTTGAGGTCTGTGTGACCAGTCTGACTAGAACAATTGCTTTAAAATATTTTTTTTAACATCGTTTAATAAATCCTTATACTCACCTTGCCTTATATAAAGTTTGAGAGATATGTAATTTGATACGTAGTTTGCTATCAAATAATACTCCAAGGAAACGAATTGCATTGGAATTTTTAAGGCTACTTGTTATTTAGATTTATAACCACAGATAAAATAGGCGTTCAGCATTTTTTTAGATTAAATAGTCACTAAGAGCCTGTATTACAACTTGCCGTTAACTAAAGGGAGGATTTTAACGGGCAGATAAATTGTTTTTCATTATTATAAGTAGACAATATGGTAGAAGTGAGTGTTAAGCTAAAGGGAGGATCATCCTGCCGGTAACTTTTAAAGTTAAGTTTATGTTTGAACTTGCCATACATATGTATATATATATTATTTCCAATATGGCAACTTCTAATATAAACAAAATGAGCATTAACAACAAAAATACTTGTTTAATTGAACAGTGTTATCGACATTATTCCGGCACTGCCATATTTTTGAAAACATTTTACTTTATTTTATCTGTAAGCTGTAATAACGAAAATAAGTTAAAGGTAACTTTACAGTTTCCTTTAGCTAAAGGTACCTTTAACTAAAGCCAAGTTTAATAATGGCAAGTAGTAATAATGGCCCTAAGAAGGGAAAGCTTAAAGTCACATGCAATCATTAGAATGCTTAATATCGCCTGATTAGTCATTATATATACATATGTATATACATTTATATAGTTATTATATCTATTTTGATTGCTCTTTCTTGGTGTTCCTGATAATCAAGTAGCGTACTAGACGAAAGTATGTCCTTGTTATTTGTAAATTTATGAATGAATGTGTGTTTAAATGATATTTGAGAAAATGTTCATAAAAACTCGTTATATGTTGTGAGAAAAGGGTCAATTTGTTCGGAAGAAGAAAGGAAGGTAATGCTTAGCCTTAGAGTAGCTGGGAAGACGGTAAATTATATTTTCCAGTTACCTAGTTGCTCTACAGGAAAATGTCATGAAACATTAAAGAAAAAAGATTGTAACCCAGGTTATATTATTACCTGGGCCCTTAAACTTCGTGAACCACAGGTAGTTAAGATGAAATAGTGATGAATAGTGATAGTGAAGCTGACGTATTTAAAAGTTCTAAGCAGCTAAGAGTTGAGTCAGTATCATCATATGGTATTAATATGTCACCTAGAACTATTAGATGACGGCTTAATGAAGTTTCCTTACGTGGATGCATCGAATAATGAGAATATTTCGAATAAAAAAAAAGAAACAAATTTTGTCAAATAAAACATGATGAAAGTAAGTAAGTTTTTGAAATGGAGATAATAATTCTAGATTTACCAACAAAACAATTAAGTATCGTTTCGACAACATAATGGCATGTGGTGCTTTTTCTTGGCATGGTATTGGAAAAAATGTGACGATCAATTTTAACTTCATACAAAGTCGTCACCATGTTAGCCATTGAAGCTAGAGCCAAAGATATTCGAAAATGGAATTACGGTGTAATTGTGCATTGTGAGAGCATTTTCTATTTAATATCATTGCGATGTTTAGCTTTTACGAAATTAAAATGTATTTTTTATCTTACAAGGAATGGATCTTTACTTACTTAATTGGCCATTAACAACCCGATTAACGGATTTCGGCCTGCCGCAACACATCCTTCCAGGCGCCTCTGCTTCTTGCGCGCCTACGTCAGCTGATCACACCAATCGATGGCAGGGCATCCTCGATTTGGTCATTCCAACGCACACAAAGTCGTCCTTTTCGCCGACTTCCGCAGATCCACGTCTCGCCGGAGCATCCACTTCCATTCGAACGACTTGGCCGAGCCAGCGCAGCAAGGTATGGATCCCTCTGGTAAATTGTGTACCTCAATGTCTCACTACTAATGAAAATTGTGTGTTAAATACAATATTGTATGCGAATGTGTTTTAATAAAAAAAATTAATTAATTTCTACTCGTTTAGGAAGAAAGTCAATGTCTCATAACACAATGATTGCAATTAATTGTTTTTTTTTCTCTACATTCTTTTGTAAACTTTCCACGTCTCAATCTAAAGAAATTGCCAATGTTCGTCGTACCATTTTTACAAATATAGGTCAATAGTATTTCTAGCTATTACGACTTTAATCTGCCTTGCTTGGCACAAACACACTGTTTGCATTAAGACAATTTCTATAAAGAAGAAATTGATGGCCAAGAGAGTGCAGCAACGAGTCACTGTGGTCACTTCTATCTACAATATTATATCAGTTAGCTTCACTGTTGTGAGCAATTGTCCATAGTTTGTGTTATTCAATTCGGTGCTATGGACAGGCAATGAGAGTGTATTATAAGCTCACAGATTCAAAAGCAAGTAAAATTCGAAAAAAAAAAAATTGCAAAAAATGTTGATGTTGCTGATGCTGTTGCTGTTGCTGTTGCTGTCATTAACCTAAAATAGCAAAAACAGGAATAGACATAAAAGAGGTTTATTTTTCCTCTAAAATCTATTCAATTATCCAGAAGCAAACAACATCAACATCAACAACAACAACAATAACGATGGCACAAAATAAAAGTTGTAGCGTAAAGAAATAATGTATTTCAGATTCAGAAGTCTTTTCTTCTCAAATATTTTTTTGTTTATTATTTTTGTTTGTGTGTATTTGGTTTTACCATGAATGTGGGTCAATTTAGAATCCATATCCATGAAATTGCAATTTTTGGTTCCAAAAGAAAGTGGCGAATAAACGTAGAGTTACATGAAATTCATGTTTCCACGAATAGAATTCATGCGTAAAAGACATTGAATTCGGTTAAAAACCATTTCTAACTAGAACTGACCCAGTTTTAATGCACTTTAGAAATAAATTAAGATTTAAATGTGAAATACACAAATGTTAAGGATTCTAATTGATCTACTTTGTATTTTTATTTCGTCATTTCGAAATAAAAATCAAAAATAAAGATATTTATTTGATTAAAACAAGAAAACAACAAAAAAAAAACACATTTTGTTGGGCATAATAATAATAATAAATAACACGGTGCGACGTAGTCTAGTAGGTAGTGTGTTGGCTTATTAGACGTAAAGCCATGGTTCGAGCTCCAGGCCAGACATCAAAACAAAAATACAAATAGTATTTCTTCGGCGATTTCCTCTCAGCAGATTTCTGGCAAAAACTCTGAGAGTAAATAAATTGCCATGAAAAGTTTCTCTAAAAATCTGTCGTTCGGAGTCGACTTTAAACTGTAGGTCCCGCCACTTATGTATAAAATTAACACACACAACATAAGTGGTGAGAGAAACTAGGTCAATAATCCTGACTGAAGGATTGTAATGACCAATTATGTATGTAACACGGTGCGACAGTGAAAATACACCCGAGTAACTACAGAGTCTAAGTTATTCACAAGGTTGAGTAGAACTCAAAAATACTTTTTTTTTTATTTTTCTCGAACCCTCCAAACTTCTTTTATTTGACAAAAACTGTTTTTTGAATTTTTCACACAAAATTATTGATTGCCTAAATATGTTTGAGCCTATTTTAAAAATCCAAAGTTTTTTAGAAAAGGCAGAAATTAGCCTTTAAAACGGTATACATAAACGTTTTGTTCAAACTTATATGTTATGAGTTTTGATGGGGTAATTTTATTTTTTTTCTCATTTTTTAAAGTTTAGCTATTATTAGTTGCAAAATCTAATTAAAAAATATAAAATAAGTGATAACGTTCTGAAAGTGCATTATCTTGTGAAGAGATTAACACTTCGTTTGATATAACAGTCGTGTTATATTTTTTATACATGCCACCTTATCAATTGAACTTTCAGTTTAAAAATTTTCTAAAGTTTTGATGGATCTTGATTGTTTATCACAAAATGTGTCAATTTTACGTTTGCACGACAAACAGAAGTCGGCTAATATTTGTGTTTTTTGTTAATACATATTATTATTTCTCCTTGCACAAACATTGGCCAAATTGACACATTTTCCGATAAAAACTCAAGATCAATCAAAAATTCTGAAAATTTTTTAACTAAAAGTTCATTTGAAAAAATATTGTAGGTGTATGAAAAATGTAACTCTACTGTTAAATAATAACTGCAGTAATTTTTGTCCTATTTGATCAAACGTCGTGCCAATCTCTTCACAAGATAATGTATTTTCAGAATGTCATCACTTATTTTATATTTTTTAATTAAAGTTTGCTATTATGAACGGACAAACTTGAAAAAATATGAAAAAAATTCGCATTCGTCAAGTTTACATCATCAAACCTCATAGCGTATCAAGTCAAATAATATTTATATGTATATCGTTTTAAAGGCCCATCCCTCTCCTTTCTAATAAGGTTTAAATTTTGGACATCGGTTCAGAAGTGTTTGTGTAATCAATAAATTTGTGGGTAAAGTCCAAAAAAACAGTTTTTGTCAAATACAACAAGTTTTGAGGGTTCGAAAAAAATAAAAATGTATTTTTGAGTTCTACTCAACTAACTGAACAACTTAGGCTAGATAGTTACTCGGGTGTATTTAATTTTATGTATTTTGTTGCATAGTGTAATCAATATAAAAAAAAATCAAGACACAATAAACATGAAATTAGAATGGAAAAATTCATTGACAACCAAGTCAAATCTGTGTTTTTTGGATGGGGGCAGCATCGATAAATAGGCTAAATAATATTTATGACCATTATTTAGTAAAGTTTTAAGTAGATTGAGCTTACTGTTATTGTACAAAAGCAACAGTAATCAGGTCAAAGAATATGTAACCACCAGAATGTAGTCAAATTGTACTAAATGAACAATATTGTGCGGTTGTCAATGAAATTGTAGTTGTTCACAATAAAAATTTGCAAGAAGTATGGTAGCGTATTTAATGAATTCAATATTGTTCCCAAATTATCTTTTTAAATATCCAAAATTAAAATCTTAATATTTTATGTAGTAAAGGGCTATCCATTTCGTGGTTTCAAAAGTATGGGACTGGAATTCGACATCTGTCAAACTAAGTTGTGAAACCAATTTTTTTCTTTTCAGTTGAAAGTCTGACATTGACGAAAATGGATCGCTTAACTATCACACAGCGCATAAAAATTATCAAAACCTACTACAAAAATGGTGATTCTGTCACAGACACGTATCGAACAAAATTTTCTTCAGCGATGAAGCACATTTCGCAATCGGTGGGTATGTTAATAAATAAAATTGTCGTATTTGAGGTTCTGAGGATCCTCAAGTAATTGAAGAGAGGCCATTACATCCAGAAAAAGTCACTGTTTGGTGCGCTCTTTGGTCTGAAGGTGTGATTGGACCTTACTTCTTCGAAAACGACGATGGAACGACTGTCACCGTCAATTCGGAGCGTTATGGTCATATGATAACCGACTTTTTTTGCCTGCTATTGAAGAATACGACTTGGAGAATATGTGGTTTCAACAAGACGGTGCCACATGCCACACAACTCGAGTGAGTATGGCTTTATTGCAAGAGACATTTCCTGGCCGCGTAATTTCTCGTCGTGGCGATATCAACTGGCCACCAAGATCATGCGATTTGACACCATTAGACTTTTTTTTTGTGGGGCTACGCAAAAGACCGTGTATATAAACCTTCAACTCTTGAGCACTTAAAAACCAACATTCGTCAAGTTATGGCTGAGATACCGTCCAATATGTGTCAAAAAGTGGTCGAAAATTACCTCAGAAGAATCAATGCTTGCAACACTTCGCGTGCAGATCATTTAAATGATGTAGTGTTTCACACATAATGTCAACTTTCAGACTTTACAATAAAAAACAAATATCAAGAAAAAAATATTTTATATGTGCTTTATTTACGTTTACTTTGGAAACCACGAAATGGATAACCCAGTATAATAAACCCAAGAATCTTTATAACATAAAGACAAGCGAAATAGGGATGGCTTTCGCATTCTGTGTGCCGGCGCAGCAGGTAGGACGAGATATTGTATTATGAATTCTGGGAAAGCGTCTGTGCTAAATGATTTTTAACAATAAAACACATGCATATGTACATATATGATTGAGTTCGATGATAAGAAGCGAAAAGTCGGAATTATGAGCTGTTAATTGCCACATGACCAAGAGAGCGATGTGCCAAATCCCACGAGCAGGAAGGTGATGTTACATGCAATAACAGGAATTGACGTTCTAGTTTACAACAAACTAAGAGGGTTATTAATTCAGTTTTATTGTTACTAACGGAAGGGAGGTTCACGATGTTACCCTTTTAACGATAAATATAGAGTCTTGGGCTACCAAGTGCTGCTCAGCAATTTTACAATTGCCGCATTAGACGAGCAGCACGCGCATTAATTAAATTAAAGGTGGCTGCATCAAAACATAAGTAAAATAATAGAAAGTGAGTGAACAATTGATTGTTACTTCCTCAATAGCGCTACTAAATTTTTACAGCAATTTCACAATTTCTTTTTCACAATTTCTTTTATTTAAAATTATAATCTTCGAATTCAGAGTTAAATGCATAACAATATACATATGGGCAATTTCGTGTCAAGTGACCCAATTTTTAAAACCGATGTCTTCCGATTTGGATGAAATTTGCACCAAGGTTAGTACTATTGGATAGTTGGCCAGACACAAATTTTCAGCTCTATCAGTCAAGAACTGCCGGAGTTAGAGGGGGTCAAAGTTGGCCATTTTGGTCATACAGGGTTTTTTTAAAATGTGTGTAACTTTTCACCTATTGGTCCTAGCAAAAATTTTCCAAAGGATATTAGACAGCTATTTCTTCAATCTTTCCAAAAATAATTTTTTTAATTTTAAAAAAATTTTTTTTTTTATTTTTTTTTAAAAATAAATTTTTTTTTAAAATTTTTTTTCAATTTGGGCCTTTTTTTTTTTTTTTTTTTTTTTGCTTAAAAGAAAGCTTATAAAATTTCCTTTAAGGCCTTCATAATCGCTTAATGGGATGCGAGTGGGATATCTATCAAAAAAATTATTTTTTAACTCAAGAATAAGATTTTTCAATATTTGGCACATGTACCATTTTAATTTTCCCCCATTTTTTTTCGAAATGGTGTTTTTTTTTTATTTTTCCTCAAAAGAAAACTTAGACCATTTCCTTTAAGGTCTTTGTGGGCACTTAGTAGCAAGAGGCATATCTATAAAAAAAAAATATTTTAACTCAAAACCAAAGTTTTTAAATTTTACCATATGCACTATATTTTTTTTTAATGGATGTTTTTTTTTTTTGCTCAAAGAAAGCTTACTTCTTAATGGGATGCGAGTGGAAAAACTCTAGCGTGCGATACTGAAGCTCTAGTAGCTCAATTTTATCAGCGAGATGATATGAGTCGAATGATGCCAGGAATGAAAGACTGGGTGTCTGTTCGAATCGATGGCCAGAAAGTCCAAATGCAGAAGAGGATGATGTTTTTCCACTCGCATCCCATTAAGTGACCACAAAGCTCTTAAAGGAAAAGAACTAAGCTTTCTTTAAGCAAAAAAAAAAACGTCCATTAAAAAAAAATATAGTGCATATGGTAAAATTTAAAAACTTTGGTTTTGAGTTAAACTATTTTTTTTTATAGATATGCCTCTTGCTACTAAGTGCCCACAAAGACCTTAAAGGAAATGGTCTAAGTTTTCTTTTGAGGAAAAATAAAAAAAAACACCATTTCGAAAAAAAATGGGGGAAAATGAAAATGGTACATGTGCCAAATATTGAAAAATCTTATTCTTGAGTTAAAAAATAATTTTTTTGATAGATATCCCACTCGCATCCCATTAAGCGATTATGAAGGCCTTCAAGGAAATTTTATAAGTTTTCTTTTAAGCAAAAACAAAAAAAAAAAAAAAAGGGCCCAAATTGAAAAAAAATTTAAAAAAAAAATTAATTTAAAAAAAAAAAAAAAAAAAAATTTTTTAAAAATTAAAAAAATTATTTTTGGAAAGATTGAAGAAATAGCTATCTAACATCCTTCGCAAATTTTTTGCTAGGACTAATAGGTGAAAAGTTACACACATTTTAAAAAACCCTGTATGACCAAAATGTCCAACTTTGACCCCCTCTAACTCCGGTAGTTCTGGACTGATAGAGCTGAAAAGAGTGTCTGGCCAACTATCCAATAGTACTAACCTTGGTGCAAATTTCATCCAAATCGGAAGACATCGATTTTAAAAATTGGGTCACTTGACACGAAATTGCCCATATATGTATGTATTATGTATTATATATTATGTATTTCTATTTTTATGGTTGGTAGATAGGTAGGTTGGGGGGAGGATAGCAACCACAATGTTCAAGGTCTCATGTCTATCGCTATACATCTATGTTATGAAGTCCGTTTATTGTACGTTCACCATTAGGGGGTAGAGGCCATATTTTCTATTGGAAGTCTATATCTCGAATAAACTTTTTTAGTTTCATCCAATACACTCCCCTGTAATGAGTTTTCTAAAATATTAAGATCTCGATTTCAAATCCTAGTCAATGACATACAAAGTGTTCAATCGTTTCGATGTCTTCACCAAATGCCCTGCATTTATCAATTTCTAATACGGTTCTAGTGGATGTGTATGACGAAATGTCCAGTGAATACGCTGTTTAGTGTACTCAAACCACCTTTATGCAGGACTAATATACAATTGGCTTTCGCCTCATCGGGATTGTCCCAGAATATCTTTAAATTAATACCAACCGCTGCATTATGCCACAATAGCCGACCATTTTTTCATCCCGGTTTTGAATGCACTAAAAGCTACTGGATTGTGCAGGTTGTGTTAGGTACCCATATAAAGCGTATCGTGCCTTGCATTCAGTAATTGTTAATCGTCATAGTCCTAATTTTCAGTTCAGTAAAAAATGTTTAAGTCGCTATAAGTCAAGTTTACCAAATTATCACTTTCCCAGATCATACATTACGTGCCGAGGTGGAATGAGAAACGGTGTAATGACTAGTATTTATTTATTTGATATAGAGGCACAGCCCGTCCAAGCCTGGCTTAGATTCAATCCGACAACCCTGCTCTGATTAGTCTCTGGATTAAAGCGATATGTATGTATATTACTCTTATTTACCTTATCTGAATTTTTTTACACTAGGGAGTTAGTTGTTGTCTCGTTCAATTTGAGATTTATTTTATTGACGTGATTATTGGTCGATCCTCTTGGGAGTTGGTGTCCATCTTCCTTCAACATATTCTGATGCATTCATGAGCTTAAGAATATATATTTTTTCTGCCCAGTTCAAACGTCGTTCCATAAAGGAGGTTTATTTTTAATTAGCTTTCTGAGGGTGTTAGCTAGCGATGAATATTTTAGCATCATTATCAGGACACCCTTCTTGAACTTACAACAGCACATTGCCTAAGACTCTGTTATTATCCAGATCCTTTGCCTTCTCTCGCTAGTCATCATGAAGTAGGCACTTCTCTTGGCCGAAGATTTGGCTGATTTCGATACTTCAACAAAATTAATTCAACTTATTGAGTAAAGAATTTTTATAAAAAATTTTTGCTTGAATAAAAAATTTTCTTTTATGATTTCATCGTTCTGATCCATTTGAAAATAATGCGTTTTGACAGCAATCACCTGTCAATTAGCTTTCACTCAACCACCTTAACATCACTGTATTTCCCTTGCAACAAAGAAAATCAAATTAAATTGCCTGCTGTTAAAAACGATGGAATGAAATAAAATCATAATACTTGAGAGGAATACATAAAACCTTGAGAAACATTTGCTTTTCTCCTTATCATAATCAGGAGGGCACAATATTGTAGGACGACTATAAAAGACCAGGACCGCAACAGGTTTCAATGTAGTCAGTGTTTTGTGCTGCTTTAGTAAACAAATCACATGAAAATGTTGTACACTCAGCAAAAAATCTTCAATTCCGAAGTGATTATTATCTTTATTGCCCTCATGTCAGTATTTTGGTTGCCCTTAATATCGGCTAGAAATATGGAGAATAGCAAAAGCGAATTGCATGAAAATAGCATCAGTACGGGAAGTGGCAACGGCAAGCCTAATTCGGTTTCTGCGTACTATACAGCAAAACATAATCTGCGTTCGCTTCTAATGTCGCCAAGGGATTATCAGCAAAAGTCACGTTCTAAAATACCACTCAATTTGGATTTGATGGACTTTCTGCTGGAATATGATGATGAAGATCGCTCTAAGCGCTTTGATGATTACGGTCATATGCGATTTGGTAAGCGTGGCGGCGAGGAACAATTCGACGATTATGGTCATATGCGTTTCGGCAGAAGCGCCTAAATCATCAATTATTCTTAAAGGTATAACGAATATATTAATTCCTAATCCGCTGCAGATTATCTACATAACCATCCAATCAATCAATATTAGTTGGGGTCTTAAAACGTACGAAATGGGTTAAATTTTTATTAAACAATACTTTCAAATTGTAAATAATAATTAATTGTTAAAAATAATCATTATTTAAATATATTGTAATTAAAACAAATCCTATAAATATAAATAAATAAATAAAAAAAAAAATATGTAAGTGCATACAGAAATTGGCGCTTTCTTGTGTTCAATTTTTTCTTCACTTACTTTAAGAGAAAAGCTTTCTAAATCTAAAATGATTTTTTTGTTTATAATAGAGGGACCATCTATAACAAAACCTGAAATAAAATGTTAAGTATTTTGCAAAAAAGTTTATTTCGTGCATTAAAGTTCTCCCTAATATATGCTGACACTTGGAAAAGTCAACATTTTTTTTGGAGAATACATGTTCAGTTGCCTACTTTATAGCTGAATTTGCATTAGTGCTACCACACCTTTTTATTCAGATTATATGCCACCCTAAAAGTATGTTAATCTAAATTCGTTGAAGATTTGTCGTTGTAGATATGGTCCTGTGCAGAGATCAGCAATGAATCGTATTTTCGCTACTCATAAGTACTCATGCCATTTTGAGTATGAGTGACTCAACTGTATTGAAATTCAACTATGTACTCTGATTCATTCGTACTCGCTACAACATTGATTTATAAGTACAGGTTGCAATGAGTATGAGTACAACGTTGACATCAAACTCACAACATTCGACTCATTGTTTGATTCATACGCCTACTCATTCAGATTCATAAATTTAGAAAAATACTTATAATACTTACGAATGATTCGAGTCACTAGAATCATTCATCAAAATTTACAGTAGTAGTTATTGTTGCATTTACAAGAGAAGAAAAAAGAAAAGACAAAGACAGCAAGCAAAGCACACACACAACCTTCTAGCGAGTATTGTGGTGTTCGTACTCGAATCATACTTATTTTGTACTTCGTGTATATGTTGAATCATGGAGAGTCGAAATCAACAACATCATGCGTACTGTTAAGTATGAGTAGGATGAGTATTTCTAACTTTGAATATGAGTAGTATGCGTATGATATTAAAATAAGTATGAATGCGTATAAGTATCTGAAATTATAAGTATGACTCGAATCTACTCATCGTTTGGAATACTCGTTGCTGATCTCTGGTCCTGTGCCATACCTCACTTTGCGTCATGGTTACGTTCCAAAAAAAGACGACGCAAATTGAAACGACGCAAAGTGAATTATGATTTTCTATAGCAAACCATGTAGAGATCGAAGATAGGTTCCAGGGTTATAAGAATACTATTTTTTAAAAAGAAAATTAAACAAAGTAAACATTTAATAAACAAAAAAAATCTAAAATTTTATTAGAAATGAAAACGAACAAAAAATTCAATTAAAATAAAAAATTCACTTAAAAACAAAAAATTCAATTAAAATAAAAAATTCACTTAATTTATAACACACTAATTGAAACTGAATAAAAACTTGTATATTATTTTCAGTTAGAAAGGGAATCCCCAAATTTTGATAGCATGGCGCAATTTGAAACAAAGGTCGTGCCATCTTTTAGAAAAAAGGACACTTCAAAAAATTAAAAAAAAAGAAAAATTAAAAACTCGAGCCCAAAACAACGCAACTTCGAAAATCTAACGACGCACAGAAAAAATTAGTACTAATTCAGCAGCGACGCAACTTCGAAAAAACGCAAAACGAAACAACGCAAAGCGAGGTATATGTGTATAAGCAATCACACCCGTTATAGTATATTGTTAAAGATGAGACAACAAAATTAGTGTAGACTAGGGATGCCAATCGGGAAATCCCGAAACTCGAAATCCCGGGATTTTCGGGATTCACAAATCCCGAATCCCGGGATTTTTTAAAACTTGTCCATAGATTTTCGGAATTGTGAATTCATGCTGCATTAACATTTATGCTAAATGAAATTGGAGCAATCATTTCGCAAAAGAATAGAGGAAAGAAAAACTGTGTATTCACCTCTACTAAATTTTCTTAAAAATCACAAAATCAGACTCTTTGATTTTGATAATGATTTGGATACGACTTTAATAAATTCCGAATTAAAGGCATTAATCCTGCGTTTTGCATAAGGTCCTGAAAAAAAAATTCTATATTACTCGACTTCGATGATAGATCTCAGATGAGGAGAACCCTACTTCTATTGCTAAAAAGTTATTTGATGCCATCGAACAATGCAAAAGCCCTATAAAATCAATTAATAGGGTTTCTGATTTAGATACTCAACTGTCCAAAGAAATAGATTTATTTACATCAGGAGGTGGTAGAGGTGAATACTTTCAAGCTGCATTTAGCTATCTTGGAACTATTTTACCAACAAGTGTTGATTGCGAGAGGTGTTTTTTAACGACAGCGTATGTAGACTACAAAATTCGTTCAAGGCTATCAGATGACATGTTATACTATATTCACGTATGCACCTTTATTGCGTAAATCGCAATTAACGCTAATATTGATCTCAATATTTCATATAAAATCTCAATTAATTATTGCTCAATTAAATGCTAATTGTTATAATATTGAGTAAAACTTTAAATACAGCACTGTCAAAAGTCTGTTTAGTGAGCATATTATAAGTAACCGAACACTTCCTGTTGATATTTGACAACTCAAATATCAACACCGACAAACAAAAAAAAAAAAAAAAACAAAACAAAAAAACAAAAAAACAACGAACAACACAAAAACAATGTTGTTGAAACAACCAGCTGTTTTGTTTACCAGCTGTCAAATGAATATTGAGTAAGCTGAATATTGAGTATATTTATTATACCTGAACGGTTAAAATATTGTTCTCAATTAACCGAATATTGAATCAATTAAATTGCATACGTGAACACAGTATTAGATGCTTTAATCTTTTTAAAAAATTATTTATATCAATAATATACTTATTTTGGAACCCAAACAATTTTCTTAAAATTAATGTATTTGTATATGCATAATTTACGCTTATTTGTTACTTTTTGTTTTTTTTTATATTTAATTTTTATAGACATATACATAATTCTGATATAATTGGAATATAAATGAAATTGTTAATAAAATATGTTTTTTCATTTTTATTATTAAGAGAAAATCGTGAAATCCCGGGATTTTTGGATCCCGAATTATCTCGAAATATCCCGGGATTTCGGGATCGGGATTACGAAATCCCGAATCCCGGGATTTTTAAATATCAATGCCGTCTGGCATCCCTAGTATGTGGTACATAATTCCCATGTACACAACAACACAATCACAACGGTTTTTCGTTTTTTGAATGTGATGAGATTTTCTAGTGAGTGTTGCAATCAAAGTTTATATCGGGTCCGCCATCTAACGTTTTTTTTCAACTAGTGCTTATTTCGTGAATGGTAACACTTAACTCATGTCTGATCTGACAGATAATTAGTTTTATCCTTCCGCTGAACGAATACAAAGTCCAATTGGTTCAGGAGTTGAAGCCAATTGACCATCCAATACGTTTTCGCTTCGCTAAGTGGGCCTGCGATCGACTTACATAAGATGCCGATTTTGGGAAAAAAAATCATCTTTTCAGATGAAGCTTATTTTGAACTTGGCGGGTATCAAAACAACCAAAATTGTCGCATTTGGGGCACAGAAAACACGCACGCATACATTGAAAAGCCGACGCACCCAAAACGAGTCACTGTTTGGTGCGGATTTTGGTCCAGAGGCATAATTGGGCCATTTTTCTTCGAAAATGAGCAAGGAGTGGCCGTTGCAGTCAATGGCGATCGTTATCAGCCATGTTGAACGAATTTTTGTTCACAAAAATTGAAGAGGAGGATATTTGTAACATTTGGTTTCAACAGGACCGCGCTACGTGCCACACAGCCGAAACTAAACTCAATGTTTTGCGCCCTGTTTTTGAAGATCGCATTATCAGCCGCAGAGCTGATGTCGTTTGGCCACCTCGGAGCTGCGATTTGACACCGTTGGACTATTATTTGTGGGGTGCCGTCAAGGATAAGTGTTACGTCGACAAGCCAGAAACAATTGACGCTTTAAAGGACAATTGTCGTGAAGCCATTGGTGAAATACAGCTGCACACAATCGATAATGTGCTTAAAAATTGGACCGATCGTGTAGGCTACTGCATGGCCAGCCGAGGCAGCCATTTGAATGAAATTATTTTCCATTATTAACCGGAAGGATTGTACTTTCAAATAAAAAAAGAAATTTGAGAAAATACTCAGTAGTTTTTTTTGAAATATTTTCAAAAAAAAAAGTTATTTGGCGGACCCCTTACAATATTTTAACTAACGAATCAACAAATTTAATTTTAAGGACGTGTTATATAAGCTGAGAAAATGTGTAATTAATTATTAACAATTTTCTCATTTTAATTACTTTCTTATCAAATCTCTAGGTGACCCATTACGTGTCCTTATTAACATGACTGTATATGTATGTATGTGTATACGCTGTAGTATTTATTGATAAAAGCATAGTGCAATTAAATTGATGGCGCAGTGTCATCAAATTAAGTGAGTTGTTAAATTTAAATGTATTAAAAATTTATTAAAAACAAGAAAGTTTCAACAAATAAGAGTAAAATAATTTCTTACATTGAGGCCACAAGAAGCCACTGGTTTCTAAAAGCTATTCGATGCAGCTTAATTTGGTTGTGCTCCTTGAAAAGAATTAAATAAAACAGAAATTATTTGTTTTATTGTTTTACAAAATATACTTAAAATACTTTTTAAGCATATTTTACACAAAATGAGAGTAAAAATTTTATGACTGGTTTTTTTTTATCATTTAGACGACTAGAAAAAAAATAACCAAAAACAAAGAAAAAAGAAAAATGCATCTCTGATTTAATGAAGAGTGATGGATTTTTGAAAAATTTACCAAATTTTCATCCGTATTTTCTCTCAATATCATATGCCTTCATTACATATTGAGTTTGTAACAGTGTTGAAAAATTCAGTAATTTTTTTCAGTACCTTTCCATTTTAAAAATACCGCAGCACATATTTTATGTCTTGTGCTTTTCAACCATAAATGCATTCGCAACGTAATGCTAAAGGTAGAATTAGTCTTTGGCCCCGGTTAGCCAGGCGTCCACGGAACATACGTTCGTTTTTAGAATACGAAAAGCAATGAGAACGCTTGCCGAAACGTAATGTAAAATATTCTGTCATTCGGAGTCGACTTTAAACTGTAGGTCCTGCCACTCATGCATGAAATTAACTCACACAACATAAGTGATGTGAGAAACTAGGTCAATAATCCTGACTGAAGGGTTGTAATGTTCAATCATATATGTATGTATGTATTTTTATACAAAAGTACCATTTGATGCGTAAAAGTACTCTTCAATTAGAGTTTAGTACCATTTTAAAATTATAATTTTGCAACACTGGTTTATACGATGCTATCCATTCTCATTTTAAACAAAATTTTGACATTTCGTCCAACTCGTGTGTGTGTGACCATTTAAATTCACGTTTAACGATTTTTCTATTTCCTATTATGAAACTGAAAAGTGGGTAGATCGGTAGTAAAATGTTGAATAACTTTTTAGAAGTATTATAACAGATGAACCAATTACGTTAGTTTACGTATCAATATGTGTCAAAAAGTGGTCGAAAATTACCTCAAAAGAATTAATGCTTGCAACACTTCGCGTTGAGGTCATTTAAATGATGAAGTGTTTCACACATAATGTCAACGTACGTAAACACATTACGTACACTTAAATGAAAGTTAAAAGTATTTTATCAGTTACGTACACAATGGTTAGTGTACAGTATTTTTTCGAACACTGGTTTAGATTATAGAATATTGTGGATAAGAAAATAAATTTCAAAGAGTGATGTTACAATTTTAAGGTTTAATCATCTTAAGCATTTCTTGTTGGTCCCTGATTGCAGAGATATTCCGGTTAGTAGGGGCACACTCTAACCCTATAGCAATCTCCACATACATAAGTGTAGGTTCACCTTCTTGGATTGTAAGCGTGCCAATCAACTATTTTAATTAGTTTGCTTCGGACATCTGTGGCACTATCTATTCTCAAAAGGCACCTGCGAAACATATAGGCACGCTTCGAGACTTTGATTACCTACGAATGATTTCTGCAGCGGTTGTAGGATTTTAATAAAACTACTATTCTCTTCTGTCATATCCTATCCTATCTTTGGAAACTTTAAAGTTAATACCAAAGTATGTAGCAATCTCCAACAAATCCGTTACTGATGTAATAACTTCTCTTTGCATATTCATACATATTATAAAGACAATTGCAATGTGTACGTATTTACAAATACCTAAATATGTGTATGGGAGCAACAAAACAAAAAAAACTTTTATTTTTTTTGTATCAAGAAACTCTGTTTTTATCACAGTTTTGAATTGTACATGTGATGTTCTCAATTGTTTTGCAAAGTTTACTTTAACTTCCTAATTTTATCGTTAAATGCACTCTCATGCAATATTCATATGTATGACTATACAAATAGGCACGACTCACTGTCAAATTGAACCAAGTCGAACTAAACTGAACTGAGCTAAAGTGAACCAAGCCAACAGGTTAAAGATGTGTCAGTTGTAGAGTCAACAAAACAACAAGTACTTCAACTCTTCTTCTGCCATGCATGTACTTTCATACCTAAACACAAATACATACATATGTACATACATACATACATACGTCTCCATAGGTAGAGTATAGACATACATACTAACTCTGCTAAAGTCAATTTCCAATAAGACTTTCTATAGATGGCATTCATAACTTTTGGTAGCGTAAAAATTTCATTGCTGACCAGATTGTCCGCATTCCATTCGATCGAAGAAAAAACCGAAACAAACAAACAGACAGCAAACAAACCCAATATACTTATTTTTTACTCCTCGTATATGTACAATATATGTATGCATATGTCTGTATGTACATAAATACATAAGTATGTATGTATGAATGTGTTCATGTATCTATGAATACATTGTCAGTCACTTATTTGGTTAGAGCCAGTTAGCCAACAGGCCAGCCGCTCGATTATGTCTTTTAGTATGTGTACTTACTTACAAGCTGACTGTCGACTAGTTAGTTGGCCGTCGAATGGTTGACTATAAACGACCAAATTAACAGCTTCGTACTAATAAATACTACCACTGGTAGATTGCTAGCCATACAGAAGTACTATTACACGAAGGTATGTATGGATGTACATACATACATATATGTACATGCATGCATACATACATATATCCACTGACTAAAACAAGTATCTGCAAGTTAGCTTGAATGAATGATAAAAACAAAACAGAAAAAACAAAAACAAAAACAAAAAAAAAAGAAATTACTTCACCACACCAAATTACACTACGCCACAAAAGAAATTTTCCTCTCCTCTCTCAGTGTGTTTATGTGTGAGTGGAAAAGAAAAATCAACTTCAACGGTTCTTTTCATTTCTTTGCATTTTACAGGTGACTGTGACAATAAAGGCAAAGAGACCAGCCAGTATTGACAACGACAGTGTTTACGGTGATCAGGAGAAATCACATTACAATTGTGACGCACCTTACCGAGTGCTTTGTGATAAATCATGTATGCTTTGATTGAATGCATCTGTAATTGGAAGTTATATCACAACAACTGAAAGATAGTTTCAGTTATTATCATGACGATTTGATGGAATTTTTAAAATTTTCCAAAATTTATTCTCAAATTAAGTACAAGAGCCCAAACTGTCATAGATTGCAAATATAAATATTCAGTAAATGTACGTTTGAAATCGCCGTGGTCTAGTAGGCAGTATGTTGGCTTATTAGACGTGAGGCCTCGGTTCAAACCCCAAGTCAGGCATCTCCAACTAAACGAAATATGACAAAAAATTTCTTCAGCGACTTCCTCTCAGCTGATTTCTGGCAAAAATTCTGAAAGTAACATAAAATTGCCATGAAAAGTTTCTCAAAAATCTGTCGTTCGGAGTAGACACCACTCATGTATAAAAATTAACGCACACAACATAAGTGGTATGATCCTGACTAAAGGGTTGTAATGGCCAATTATGTTATGTATGTGTATATGTACGTTACGATTAGACAATCAGTTCCCTTTTTATTCATATCACTCCATCAATAATACTCGTATTGTATTTATCCCACAGGCAACAAAGTTGGACCTCCCTCTTATTCAACCCAGTTAACCAATAAACTTTAACATGTCGGGAATAGTGAGCCCCATACGCTTCCTGATCACTTCATTAGTAATACATTTGTCGTTCAATTTTAATGGGAAAATTAAGTTTGAACTTGTGTCTCTAAAAATGATGGATCACGAATGCATCTGCTAGCATTTAAAATTGGCATCTGTTCAGATATCAGCAGTTTTTTAAAAAGTTTAGACAACGCTTAGGCTTCCCAGGTATAGGTATCATTTTATTTTATTGTTGAGTGTAATATTCAAGTCGCAAAATTATGTTGATAATGAAAATTTGGATCTTCATGGCTATACGATGCATCTTGTTACTGACTTCATTAATTCCAGAAGTTTTATTTAAGAATTGAGACCGTAATATCATTCGGGATGTCTCGAAGTTTTAAACTAAGAGGTAGTCGATGTACAATAACATTTTGTTGCACGAATTCGAATAAAGATTCTCTTAAGATGGTTAAAATTCAAAGTATTTTCCTCAATTTGATTTCAAATCCAATCAACACTGGTATTTTGAAAAGTTGACATAAATATAAATAGTCTTTTTGTTTTTGGGTCACACAGCATTCTGAAACTGGGAATACCGATATCAGTCCCCATCAATTTCTTATCCGCGACTGAAATAAGTTTGTTTACGATTGATCTTTATTTGAACCAAAGTCTTAACCACCAATGCATCCCTTCCTTTAGTAAAAATTGGCCTTTATATGATCCATGTCTTTAGCAACAATTACTTTTATAGGAACATTCTTTGATTCTTGTAAAATGTTTAAATTAATTTAATTCAGGTTAGAGCAGGTGATGCTGTTAGAAAGAATTGGTCAGTAGCATGTTATTGTATACAGGATATATTCCATCTCATATATTAAGTTACACAAAGAATTTTGATACACCGTATATATGTACATATGTATGTATCTGCAGTAGAGAATCAAATGTTTTCTTTTATTAAATTGCATCGTTATTAACATTTTAAATCGATAATGAGGAAGTGAAAACGATCGCTGTTTGTATGAGTGGGGCCGAGTAGGATTAACGGCCCTTTACATGCTATTAATAGTGTTTGATAATAAAATTTTTAATTTTGTTAAATTGCGATTGCAATTAGTAATCAATTACATCACTTTTTTTTAGAGGATTCCTAATGATTATTTAATTTTAATTAATTTTCTTAATTAATTTAATTACACAGCCCACCATGGGTTTTGCAAATAAGATGGCTCCAGGTGTTTCCGGAGGCATGTTATCTGCATTCAGATTTAAAGAATTCAAAATGGCGGATCCAATATGTCGGTCGAGGTTTATAAAAATTAATCGGATTTACTTGAAAATTGTTACCGCCATATTGGATCCGCCATTTTGAATTATTTTCAAGTAAATCTGATTAATTTTTAAGGATCTCCGTAAAGTGTTTCTTTTTCTCTTGCACTCCTTGACATAAACCCACCCCCTACTTTAAGGGTGCATGCAATCAATTTGGCTTTGGGCTCATTTTAAAGAGCAAAGATAATGCCTTCGGAAACACCTGGTGCCATCTTATTTGCACAAAAAAAGTCCAAATTTGCAGGGCTGTGTTATTCATGGACCTCAACAGAAACCTTGGAAACTAATTTATATGAGTTGTAGGGATGATGTTTGAACTCGGATGTTTTTTATTTTTAAATTCATTTTTCGTCTCTTGCCTCCATCATCTCATTGTTTTAATTTCACTTTCTTCACAATATTTTAATTATTTAAGGTAATTGTTTTACTATAGCAAGTCGCAAGATGAGAGTAGATTCATCAATTGTTGTCTAGAAACTACGTTTTCCATGACCATGTGTTAGGTGTAATGGTAAGAAACTTTACTGATTGAGTTCTATTCTTTCTCAACAAGTGATTCCATCTGACCGTACCATGATGTCCTTTGTTGAGGTTATTCTCTCTATTGGGCAAAGGTAACGGTGGCTTTCTTAATGGATTATTTGAAGGTGATTGAATCTTCTTCTTATATATAAAAATGACTGTGTGTTATTTGTTTGTGAGTTTGTTTGTGGGTTTGTTTGTTTGTTTGTTTGAAGTCTATAGACAGCTAAACGGCTGGACCGATTTTCTTGAAATTTTAACAGTAGCTTCCTGTATGTCTAGAAGGAACTATAGGTGCCACGCCCACATAACCAATAAGTATTTGTTGTCGCATATCTCATAAACTGCAACAGCTAGAGTCCTCAAATTTTGTTTAGGACGACTTTGTCGTATATATGAACAAAATGGGCGGATTGTCTATAGTGGGCGTGTCACCTGCCATAGTCTATATATAGAATCCTAAACTATGCATTTGATCATGTTATGATCTTTAGCAAAGTCGTTGCGCATGAGCCGGGGAAGGTTTCTAAGTTGGTATAGTCATATAGTTTCCGACAGGTGGTGCCAATGAAAATTACTCAAAATGAATTAAATCGTAAACTGTGCATTCTTTAACAAAGTTGATGCGTATGAGTCGACGGAGGTTGGTGCGATTAATTTCCGATGGATGGCGTCACTGAAAATTATTCAAAATGAATGACAAGCAATTGGTCGACCTACACCTCAAGCACGGAAGAAAAGAGCATTACGAGCCTCAGAATCAGACGAGCATTGAGACTGGAAAATCTTCGAGTATATGCCGCTGAGACCCGTTCGCTTGAACCACTTGAACAACGAGAAGTGAGATTAGAAACTGATCGAATGCGTACTACTCAGGCCCGTTCATCTGAATCATCAGGAGAACGGGAAACAAAATCAATAAAATGATTCAAAATTAATTGGACATTTGTGTAATGTCTTGCCTTCAAATTTATTTTAGTTGGTGGCGCAGCAACATGCGCAGGGTACAGCTAGTAATTTATAAATTTAAACATCGTGATGAAAATTGTTTCATCTTCTCTGGTGTTTGAACCTGTATTACTCGGGTTTGTAGCCAAACATTTTTGCATTGTATGTGGGATAATCAATGAGTTTTCAATCGATTTTTCATAATAATTTATTATCGATTTGATAATTTCGACTAAGAAACTTTTTTCAAATTAAACTTTTGTTTTTAAACCTTTTTTTTTTTTGGTAATTCATATTTAAATATGTAAGCGTTATAATGATCGAGAGTTATTCGATTACAAGTAATTGATTTCTTTTGTTAAGCAAATAAGCCCACAGATTAAGAGTATATATGTACGTACATATGTAAAGTCGATTACACTCCCACAATCATGCCTAGGTCTAGAATTTTTAAACAATGCAAAGACAATCGCAAATATGGTATACGAATGATACGAAAATAGAAAATATTTCTGACGAATAAACATTTGTTAAGTATTTCTGCTGTTGCCCGCATGCGCCTGCCTTAATGTTTCCTTTTCACAGCCTCATAGCAGTTTTGGTTGTCTGACACAGTGGTTATGCAAAATATGCAATATAATGTGATATTTTTCAGTTGTGCCAGTTCAACTTTAACTGCGAACTTTTGTTTAAAGTCAATGAACACCAACAGTTGATTAAATTTGTAATTAATGCAAGACATGCAAGCCCACGTCGAAGGAGTCATTGTAAATATGCAAGAAATATTGAAAAATAACAAATTATATCCATCCACAACAAAAAAATATTTTTTTCGTTTTATTTTTATTTTTAAATTTTTTTTTTTTTTTATCAAAAGACAATAAAGTGTGTAATGAAAGAATGAATTCCACCATAAAAATAACAACCACATCATATGTACAGTATAATGCAGCTATTAGTGAGCATTTATAATACAATATTCATGAAATGAAACGTGACAGATAGATACGTTTGGCATAGATTGATAGACAATTTGCTATTTAACAGATACAATTATACGCACATACATATGTACATATGTACTTAAATATGCATAAATATTTTCATTTTAACATGTTCGCAATGTCGGGTAACTTGGAATATTTACAGGTACTGGAACAGAGTTTTTGTCTCTACTCGCATCTATGCTTTGACAATATTTATTAATCGAATACAAAACGAATACAAGCAGACAAAAAAAAAAAAAATAAAACTCAAGTACAAATATTTTTATTGCATCAGTAAATATTTGTTTTCATAATAATAACAGTGAAAATACACCCGAGTTACTACATAGTCCACGTTGTTCAGTTAGTTGAGTAGAACTCAAAAATACCTTTTTTATATTTCTCGAACCCTTCAAACTTGTTTTATTTGACAAAAACGGTTTTTTTGATCTTTTCACACAAACTTCTGGATTACTCAAACATTTCTGACCCTATTTCCAAAATTTAAATCTTGTTGGAAAAGGGAGAAATGTACCTTCAAAACGGTATACATATATCTATTATTCGACTTAATATGCTATGAGATTTGATGAGGTAAACTTGGAAAATTCTAATAAACTCTAATATTTGTGTTTTTTTTTGCAAACATTATTATTTCTCTTTGTGCAAACATTGGCCAACTTCTGGTGGTCACTCAAACGTGAAATTGACACATTTTAAGACAAACAATCAAAATCCATCAAAAATTCTGAGAATTTTTGAACTAAAAGTTCATTTGATGAGATAACATACATACAGTGAGCGTCAAAAGAAAGTGTACACTATGGATAAAATTCTAACAATCTCAACTCAAGTTTTCCACATAAGGAGAGTGCCCGAAAAAATTTTACAATATTTCCAAAATTTTCTAATTCTTTTCTTCTTGTTTCAATTTTAAAAACTGGCAATAAAATAATTTGAAAAAAAAATTAACGGTAATTTATTAATGTATATTTTTTTGAATTGTACACTTTCTTTTGACGCTCACAGTATATAAAAAATATAACTCTACTGTTAGACTCTTTAAATAATAACTACGGTAATTTTTGTCCGATTTGATCAATCAAAGTGCCAATCTCTTCACAAGATAATGCACTTTCAGAATGTCAACACATATTTCATATTTTTTAAGTAAAGTATACTACTATGAACGGACAAAAAAAAAAAAAAAAAAAATTCGCATTTTCCAAGTTTACCTCATCAAATCTCATAGCATATTAAGTCAAATAATATATATGTATACCGTTTTAAAGGTCCATCTCTCCCCTTTCCAAAAGATTTAAATTTTGGAAATCGGGTCGGAAATGTTTGAGTAATCCAGAAATTTGTGCGTAAAGTCAAAAAAAAAAAAAAAACAGTTTTTGTCAAATAAAAAAAGTTTGGAGGGTTCGAGAAATATAAAAAAAATATTTTTGAGTTCTGCTCAACAAAACTCACAACCTACATTATGTTATTAGCCGGGTGTATTTAATTTTTTTTATTTTGTCGCATAGTGTAATTATTTAAATAAAATATGATATACACATACATACATACATACACATATGATATCTTTGTATAGAGGAATACATATATAACGGGTGATTTTTTAGCTATTATCTTTTTGGCAACACTGGTTTAAACAGCTCACGCTGTTTTGTTTCACTGTCAAACATCTTCAGTTTGGTCTATAATTTAACCATGAATCGTCTTACAAACGAACAACGTTTGCAAATCATTGAATTTTATTATCAAAATGCGCGCTCTGTTCAGAAAGTTCATCGCGCGATTCTTCCATTTTATGGTCAATTTAATCGACCCACTGAAACGGCTATTCGGGCTATTGTGACTAAATTTCGCACCAAATTTACATTGTTGGACATTAAACCACCAACACGCTTACGTAGAGTGCGAATTGAAGAAAATATCGCCGCTGTATCGGCCAGTGTTTATGATGACCATCAATTATCGATTCGTCGCTACCGTGAGATGACATCCAACTTCTTTTCCCCAAAATGCAAGAGCTTGACTTGCATGACATGTGGGGTCAACAAGACGGCGCCACATGCCACACAGCACGCGTAACAATGGACTTATTGAGAGGCGAGTTCGGTGAACATTTTATTTCGCGTTCGGGACTGGTCAATTGGCCGCCTAGATCGTGCGATTTAACGCCTTTAGACTATTTTTTGTGGGGCTATGTTAAAGCTCATGTCTATACAGACAAGCCCGCTTCAATTGACGCATTGGAAGACAACATTAAAGCATTTATTCGTGAGATACCGGCCGAAATGTTGGAAAGAGTATGCCAAAATTGGACTAAGCGGATGGACCATTTGAGGCGCAGTCGCGGTCAACATTTGCATGAAATAATCTTCAAACTTTAAATTATATGGACCGTACTATCGATTCAAATAAAGATTTCATGCATTTTTCTGAATTTTATGTGTTTTTTTTTGAAAAATTTTCCTATAGCTCTTAAAAAATCACCCCTTAGATACTGGACTAATATGACTATAAAGTGATATGCTTAGGACAAAGGCAACTGCATTCGCTTTTAAAGAATAAAATTTCGTCAAATATTTGTTCTTCATTGGCAGAAGTCTAAATTCCAATGTGATTTGAATCATTTTGGTTTACAGCGTTAACTAAATCGAAATATTATAATGAGTTCTCTTTTTAAAGTATAGAATTTTAAAAGCAACGACTGGTAATATTACATGTCGCAAAAGATCTCTGTGACGGGTCTTCTTCCCTCAGGAACTTCCGAACTTTAACACTTGATAGCAGCCATCTTACTGAAGCTATATCTGTCAAATTATCTGTCATTAGCTATTTTGCCCAATCACCATAGGCGGATAGATCATTCAACAACGAGTACAAATAATCCAATTCTTTTATAAAAATGGGCGTTCGGTTCTGCTAATTCTGTAAACGATCGACCAACACCCACACGGCGAAGTGAGTGTACAGGAGAATTCGAAGAATTTTACTAAGTGGATTGGACTTACATTGATTCAACTGACACAGGAACTGAAGGTAAACGACCAAATATAACGATAAGTGTTTAGTAAACAGGCTCTAAGGCAGTTGGCAAATTTGTCTAATATTTATAGAAAAATCATCTTTAGCTATGAGGACCATTTTGAATGAAAGCACGTAAATAAGCGAAATTGTCGAATTAGGATGATACCAATCCACATGATGGTACCAAGTCACGAGTGTTTACTACATAACATACATAATTGGTCATTACAACCCATTAGTCAGCATTACGACCTAGCTTCTCACACCGACAGTTTAAAGTCGACTCTGAACGACAGATTTTTGAGGAGCTTTTCATGGCAATTTTATTTACTCTCAGAGTTTTTGCCAGAAATCTGCTGAGAGGCAGTCACCGACGAAAATATTTTTTTTCATATTTCGTTATGATGTCTGACCTGGGCTACGAACCCGGGATTTACGTCTAATAAGCCAACACACCACTTACTAGACTACGGCGACTGACAAGCACAGACTACAGAGACGATCAAAACTAACATAACCCATATAATGGATTAAATTTATCCTGATTTATGTAGCATAGTTATAAAAAAATTAGAAATTTCGAATACGACCCAATTCATATTTGAACGATATTATACGCCTCATATAATGACATTAACAATCCTTTCAGACGAATAAAAGTGTTCGATAATATCTTACGCGTTTTATTTAAAGATAAAAAACTCACCTTTATACATAGGTATATGCTATTGAGATTATGTAAGAGTCCTCACTTTACTCTAACAAAAAAGCCCACACCATTATATGAGCGAGCATGCAAAAATTTTGTACTAATTTTAGTTTAGTTTAGTGTTGCTATCTGTAACGTCAATTTCAACAGGAGTTTAGCTACCGCTCATAATCGACCCATAATAGTTTCTTTTTTTAGATGAATGTTAAGTCCAAAAAGGATAAGAGCAGTCTGTATGCACAAGCTTTGAGACAAAATAATTGTCAAGAAAAATGATTCCCATATCTGTTGTTTGGGATAGATGTTAATTAAACACACAAAAGGATGTTAAACGCACAAAGGAGGTGTGAGAAGCTAAGTTATAATCCTAACTGGAAGCTTGTAACGTATGTGCACCGACATATTTCGATCTCGGTCAGACCACTAGCCATTTGATACATACTGTATGTGAAAATCTTCAAGGTTATTTTCATTCCACTTTTTCCACAGCCTTTGTGCTGAACGAAAATAAAACGAATATATTATTGAAATATTTATGCAAAGGTAAACCAACGAATATTACAAAAATTCAAATTCTTTGAGATTTGTCAATTGCATTCATTTTCTATTTTAATTACTTTCATTTTCAAAAGGATATGAAATAATAAAAACTCTTCTTATTTTTTTTATTTTATTTTATTTATGAATTAAATTTCAGGCAATCATAGGATGAAAGGTGGTTTTATTGTACCGGGTTATGCATTTCGTGGTTTCAAAAGTAAACGTAAATAAAGCACATATAAAATATTTTTTTCATGATATTTCTTTTTTATTGTAAAGTCTGAACGTTGACATTATGTGTGAAACACTACATCATTTAAATGACCTGCACGCGAAGTGTTGCAAGCATTGATTCTTTTGAGGTAGTTTTCGACCACTTTTTCACACATATTGGGCGGTATCTCAGCCATAACATGACGAATGTTGGTTTTTAAGTGCTCAAGAGTTGAGGGTTTATCTGCATAAACACGGTCTTTCGCGTAGCCCCACAAAAAAGTCTAATGGTGTTAAATTGCATGATCTTGGTGGCCAGTTGATATCGCCACGACGAGAAATTACGCGGCCAGGAAATGTCTCTTGCAATAAAGCCATATTCGCTCGAGTTGTGTGGCATGTGGCACCGTCTTGTTGAAAGCACATATTCTCCAAGTCGTATTCTTCAATAGCAGGTAAAAAAAAGTCGGTTATCATATGACCATAACGCTCCGTCGTTTTCGAAGAAGTAAGGTCCAATCACACCTTCGGACCAAAGAGCGCACCAAACAGTGACTTTTTCTGGATGTAATGGCCTCTCTTCAATTACTTGAGGATTCTCAGAACCCCAAATACGACAATTTTGTTTATTAACATACCCACCGAGTGTGAAATGTGCTTCATCGCTGAAGAAAATTTTGTTCGATAAGTGTCTGTGACAGAATCACCATTTTTGTAGTAGGTTTTAATAATTTTTATGCGTTGTGTGACAGTTAAGCGATCCATTTTCGTCAATGTCAGACTTTCAACTGAAAGGAAAAAAATTGGTTTCACAACTTAGTTTCCCATACTTTTGAAACCACGAAATGGATAGCCCTTTATAATTTTTTCATACAAAGCTCGATCTACGGTTAAGCCAAATTGTGGCAAGAAAAACCCTCCTCCTAAACAGACAGTTTGAATATTATCGATTGTGTGCCAGAAATCTAAAGCAGATTATTATCTCAATAAATACATACGTATATAATTTAGAAATCTACAGAAAACTGAGAAAATTTTAAATATATGAGAAAGGGGGGAAAAACTTAATTTTAAACAAGTTTCGTTTTAATTTTTGGGCAGGAGTTTTGTACCATATTGCGTAACAAGTGCACAGATTAACATGAAGAGAAATAAAATATAATTTGCCAAAAAATTTATTTAAACAAATTGCACTTACACACCACATCGTACAATTGATGTTTTAAAATGTCTTTTCAAGGCGGTTTCGTGCAGCATGAGATATTACTTAAGATTTTGCAAGTCTTGTGATTTCTCTAAAGTTGGTTTCTTCGTGTATTTTTTCTTTAAAAACGAAAAATCATGCCACATACGCATATTTCAATCGAAAATATGCATTTCATCGATTGTAACGCATGTATGTATGAGTGAGAGCATGTGTATGTATGTACGTGTAATGTACCATATCTTACGCAATTTTTCTCTCAAAACGAAATGGTTTTTCACCAGCATAATTCCTTGTACCACCAGTCGGTCAGCGAATAAAACCACGAATCAAGTTGAGATCAAACAATCGACCAACAAACACACTGACTGGACTGGACTGGACTGCCTAAATAAACGCACACAAGTTGCCTGTAATCAAATTTTTAAAGATTTTTTTTTTTTTTTTTTGTGAATCTATCAACAAACATGTTTTCAACATAATTTTCAGGTCAAAATAACCAGTCAAAATAGTTGTATAGTTGTTGTTGTTGTTGTTGATTTTTCTTTTTTTTTTCTTTTAACGGTCAGGTGATCGTTTAATAATAAAAGAAAGACGAAAAATGGAAGAAATTATTAACCCAAAGGGCCTTGCTGTAGATACTCACGTATTACTCACGTATTGCACCGCCAAATGAGACTGATGCTTAATATGGGCGGACAAACCACACATTTTGCCTCAGAAATGTACAATATATACGCAGTTGCCAATTATCAACATCGACGATTAAGGCGTTTAACAATATTTGTACGCCAAATAAATTAAAGTTTAAATCTTTTCACCTCACAATTCACGTTTCACATTTTAGGTCAATTGGATTCCCATCAATGCATGACATTCATTGGCAGTTAAGCATCTGAAAGTGATTGTTACTTGCAGTAATTGTGTCGATCTTAATTTAAAATTTTCTTTATTTCAACCAATTGCAATAAATACATACATAAATACTACATATACTGACGCAAAGTGTTGTATATACATACCACATATATACCACAATAATGTAATACCTTATGCAATGGCGTGATCGATAAATTTAATAACGGGTTATCCATTTCGTGGTTTCAAAAGTAAACGTAAATAAAGCACATATAAAATATTTTTTTCGTGATATTTCTTTTTTATTGTAAAGTCTGAACGTTGACATTATGTGTGAAACACTACATCATTTAAATGACCTCCACGCGAAGTGTTGCAAGCATTGATTCTTTTGAGGTAATTTTCGACCACTTTTTGACACATATTGGGCGGTTGGTTTTTAAGTGCTCAAGAGTTGAAAGTTTATCTGCATAAACACGGTCTTTCGCGTAGCCCCACAAAAAAAGTCTAATGGTGTCAAATCGCATGATCTTGGTGGCCAGTTGATATCGCCACGACGAGAAATTACGCAGCCAGGAAATGCCTTTTGCAATAAAGCCATATTCGCTCGAGTTGTGTGGCATGTGGCACCGTCTTGTTGAAACCACATATTCTCCAATGGATGTAGGTGTAGATCTAAATGCAAAAATACGCCATAATATGTCGTAAGACAGTCCTAATTCCTAAGAACGACGAGGAATCGACACATTCGGTTCTTCGGCAACACTTTCACTTACAATAGCGATATTTTCAGCGGAACGAGCGAAACGATGATGCACAGGCCTTTCAATATTTGTAACCACTCCAGTCTCTTCAAATTTCTTCACAATTTTGCCAATTGCTTGCGTAGTTGATCGATTATGTAAACCATAATCTCCTCTTAAAGCACGATACGTGGCTATAACAGAATCACTATTTTTGTAGTAGGTTTTGATAATTTTTATGCGTTGTGTGATAGTTAAGCGATCCATTTTCGTCAATGTCAGACTTTCAACTGAAAAGAAAAAAATTGGTTTCACAACTTAGTTTGACAGATGTCGAATTCCAGTCCCATACTTTTGAAACCACGAAATGGATAGCCCTTTACATTCTCCTTACACCAAGTGCTCATGAAATTGTTTTTATTAGCGGTGAGTATAAATAAAACGAGTTGTTTATGTCATTCGTTACAAACTCGAACAATGTGTAGCCCTTGCGCTGACCAACTTCTCCCTCCTTAGTTCGGAAAAACTTGGTTTGTACAGAGACTGCGTTCACCTGTGGCGTCACAACGGACCGCTAAGCGTGCTCAAGTGAGCTTTTGGTATCAAAGCTACCACACTAACCTAACCTAACCTAATCTAGGGTTTCGTGGTTTTCAAATATCAAATTTATTATTTCAAATTTAACAATTGAAAACGTACCACCCATCCACTCAAATAATCCATTCGGAAAGCCATATGACGCCTAAATCCCTACAGAACATAACATAACATTACGTCTACAATGAGTGTTGACGTTGAGCAATTCCTGCAGCTCCGTCAAGGTAGGAATGGACCCTTTCCGAAACTTTTGATAAAGTGCGAGGTTTCAGTCAAGGCGACCCCTTATCATGCGACCTCTTCAACTTCGTCATGGAGAGTGTTTTGCGAAAGGCAGGAGTGCATCGCAATGGCACTATTTTTCAAAAAAGTGTCCAGTTGCTTGCGTACTCTGACGACATCGACATCATAGGGCGTACCCAGCGAGATGTTACTGCTGCCTTTAGTGCTATTGAACGGGAGTCTTCTAAAATGGGTCTGGCATTAAATGAGGGCAAAACAAAGTATATGTTATCGACAAGTAGAGACGTGCGGCGTATTGATTCTTAGATTACGGCTGTTAACTATACTTTTGATACAGTCAAGGAATTTATTTTTCTTGGCTCCGTCGTTACCACCAAAAATGATGTCAGTCTGGAGATCAAACACAGGATTACTCTTGGCAACATGTGCTACTATGGTCTCAATAGGCAATTGAGTTGCAGAGAGCTCTCTCGTGCGACAAAACTAATACTCTACAAGACGCTCATCCTACCCGTGCTTCTTTATGGCGCAGAGGCATGGACCCTATTAAGAACTGATGCAGCAGCCTTGAGAGTATTCGAGAGAAAAGTCCTACGTATGATCTTCGGTCCAGTGCGAGTTGGCGATGGTTTCCGCATCCGATCCAACAGTGAGCTGTATGAGCTCCTCAACGACATAGACGTTGTGCAGCGTATTAATATCCAGCGTCTGCGCTGGCTCGGCCATGTCGTTCGAATGGAGGAGGATGCTCCGGCGAGACGGGTATTTGATGCGGGGATCTGCGGAAGTCGGCGAAGAGGACGACCTTGTATCCGTTGGAAGGACCAAATCAAGGAAGCCCTGTAATCGATTGGTGTGACCAACTGACGTAGGCGCGCAAGAAGCAGAGGCGCCTAGAAGGATGTGTTGCGACAGGCCGAAATCCGTCAATCGGGTTGTTATGGCCAATTTAGTAAGTAAATGTATTCATACCAAATCAGTTTTTGAATATTAATTTCTAATCAAGAGAATCAAGTGCTTTTCATTTTTGTACCAATAAATGAGGGAACGGAATGGGACTGATTTTTTTTACATAAACTGACGGATAATAATGCTTTTAAAATAAGGTCGTGATACACAAACAGATTGTATTTTATTTATTAATTAAAATTATAAATTATGTTCCAATTAAACGATCTAGTTAACTAAGACCATATCCTCAGTGTAGCAGAACAGATCAGAGGCGTTGATGATAATCGACCGCACGATTCTCACACTAATGGACTAGCACATTATGTATTGTATAACCACCCAGATTCAATTATATTTCGTCTGGGGCAGTGGCGTAGCTAGGTAACCAAGGGTCCTGGGGCAAATTAAAAATTGGGGCCCCACTGCTATGTAAACTGATTAGGTTTTATCAAATAAAAATATGAAATATACGAATACTTTAAAAATGCTAAGCTACTTAAGCTCTTTTTTGTACACTGCAGGGCAGGTAATAAAAATATTAAACAGTAACAACATAAATTACAATTAATACTTGGTGTAGGTTTGGCTAATAAAACGAAATATAGAAGATTCGGGCCTACCAACTGACTAAATAACAATTATATTTACAATTTTTTCCTAGCTTTAGTTTTCGCAAAAGTATCAATGACTTCGTTTAAATCCAGGCTTAATGCGGTTTTGTTTTCAATTGCTATTAGCGATAAATGTCGGAGTCGAGTTTGGCCCATATTATTTCTTAAATAATTTTTTATTATTTTTAATTTGCTAAATGACCTTTCAGCTGCCGCAGAAGTGACAGGAAGTGTAAAGAATAATAACATTGGTGTAAAATATCTATATCAAAATAACGAAGTTTTATTGCAGATATCGTATTGACCCTACTGGACCACCTAGTCAGATTTAGTTTTTTTAGAGTGGTGTCAGATTCAGCAGTGAATTTTGACAGTAGACCCCAACGTTTGATGCTGTTTCCGAAAAAGTTATACAAATCTTGCAACGTTGCGAAAAAATTCGTATTTCCACACAACTGCCAGCGACATCATTTATCACCAAATTTAAATTATGAGTGACCCAATGTACATACTCTGCGTTAGGTTGGATATCTTTAATATGTTTTTGTACACCATTATGCACACCACTCATCACAGTGGCTCCACCATAGCCTTGCCCCCCACATTTTTTAAATCAATATTTTTGTCGATAAATAATGTTGTCACTTGGTTAACTAAATCTACTACGCCATGTTTGATGGCTGCATAAAATATACTTCTTTTATTTCTATATCAATTGGCTGTTCATTTTCCGATTTGGTTATTACTGCAAGAAGCTCTTAATTATTTAATTTTTTTGAATTATTGCACTTAGATATCGAATAACCTTTGAAGAACCATTTTCCAAAACGATGCTTCTTTGCGAATTTCATTTTCAAGTTCCCTGTCGATAGTATAATATCGTTTTTTTTTTTAATTCATACACAGCACATGCTTCCGAACGGCCACTCGAACAACTGTGTTGTTTAATTCTTTCTGATAAATGCTTCCAATCTCGAATTGCCGTACACCAAACTTTATTCCTTTGTGAAGCAAATGACCACCAGGGTTGACAATAGGCAGCGTCTAGTATTTTGGAATAACAACCAAAAACGATTAACTGATCCATATTTCGAACACGAAACATAGTACGATTTTGAAAAACACCTATTGTTCTAGTTGATGTCTGTTGGAAAAGGTCCTGAAGGCTGTAAAGGCCCCATATCAAGAATTTGACGTTTTTCCTTGTCACTTATTATTTTGTTCGTGAAGTTTCCCAAATCATAAGAAGATTTGCCGTACACATTTTCGAAAAATGGAGAGGTCTGTGGTTCCTCCAAACCCTCCACTTTTATGTGTGTCATGCAAACATCATCCACGTTCACATGATCGGCGGCGGAGGTATCTCCAACTGCAATAATTGTCGAATCTTCTTCAGTAGGCTTCTCAACCAACACTGCAGTTATCACATTATTATAAAGTAGGAGAAATTTCCAAAAGTTCAGTTCGATCGAGATTTCTGGTAGGGATTCGAGGGCCCCCTGAGCTTGAGGGCCCCGGGGCACTGCCCCGCCTAGCCCCTGGGTAGCTACGTCACTGGTCTGGGGGTTTTCTTAGTCTTAAATTGAATTCAGTTCGCTCTACACTCAATGAAATATTCACGATCTTTGCAAAACTTTAGCGAAATTTTCACGAAATTTGAATCATTTTGTATTGATATAAGCCCTGGAATGACAGTATTTACAGGCAACATGCAGTACATGCATGTTAAAATTAGTTTCTTGTTTTTAAATTACGTTTAGATCGGCGATCTTGTTTGTGTCAATGATAACGGCCGTTCTAGACTGTGAGGTAGCCACTAGAAACCCTTTGTGCAAGAGAGGTACTGCAAATAAACAAATTTTAGATGAAATAATATTGACTATCAACATTACTTTTGTCAATAAACTATGTTTTTTCTCCCTTTAATCTTGTTATCGAATTGGATCAGGGCCTGCAACATTCATGCCAGAGCAAATAGGTTGAACATGGAGAAGAATAAGAATTTAGTAAATAAAGTAAGATGTCGATGGGACAGTCGACTATCTCTTTTCGCCGTCTACTTGGAAATGCAATGTACATTTACATTCAGTGGGTCTATCCTAGAACTGAAGATCATTAAGTAATCGCGTCTATTGTGTTTTTAACATTGTACTAGAGGAGGCATTCAGAGTCGGTCATATACATATTTTATAATGTGGAGAATATAGAAGAAAGTCCTTAAGGACTTAAAGAGTAAGGACTACATCACAAATAAACAGGTTATATATGATGACGGAACATTAGTGGGGACTCTAAATCTATTCGATTATCTCCAATGGAACATAAAATGGAGAGAACATTTTAATGATGTGCTCGATGTAAACGTAATATATCATCAAAGATTTGGTGTGTCTTATTCCCAATTATGTCAAGTACCAAAGACCAAAAGTATTTTTAGTATGATAAAGGCAGTTACCTTCTATTGTTCCCATTTTATTGGTTTTGAAAGTAGTAATTTAAAATTTTGAAAAAAAATAACAGTGTTTTCAATATGTTGACATTTCAAAAAGTTTAAATTTAAGATAAGCGAATAATTTATTGTTCCGACTATACTTACTAAAAAGTTCTCTAAGGACCATTATTATAACTTGCCGTTAAACTTGGGTTTAGTTAAAGGTACCTTTAGCTAAAGGGAACTGTAAAGTTACCTTTAACTTATTTTCGTTATTACAACTTACAGATAAAATAAATTTAACTTTTTCAAAAAATATGGCAGAGCCGAAGCAATGTCGATAACACTGCTCAATTAAACAAGTTTTTTTTAAACGCAGTGGCATCGATGGGCTTCGTTTTTTTGTTGCCATATTGATGTGGCAAGTTCAAGCATAAACTTAACTTTAAAAGTTAACGGTAGGATAATCCCCCCTTTAGATTAACGCTCACTTCTACCATTTTGTCTACTTGTAATAATGAAAAACAATTTATCAGCCCGTTAAAATCCTCCCTTTAGTTAACGGCAAGTTGTAATAATAGCCCTAAGAAGTTTTAAAGTTTAAAAGAGCACAGCTTACTTGGGCCTATAACATCTGTTGTAATACCGATAGCAACTATTCTGTCATGCAACTATGGGGTGATTTTTTAAGAGCTATAGGAAAATTTTTCAAAAAAAACACACAAAATTCAGAAAAATGCATGAAATCTTTATTTGAATCGATAGTACGGTCCATATAATTTAATGTTTGAAGATTATTTCATGCAAATGTTGACCGCGACTGCGCCTCAAATGGTCCATCCGCTTAACCAATTTTGGCATACTCTTTCCAACATTTCGGCCGGTATCTCACGAATAAATGCTTCAATGTTGTCTTCCAATGCGTCAATTGAAGCGGGCTTGTCTGTATAGACATGAGCTTTAACATAGCCCCACAAAAAATAGTCTAAAGGCGTTACATCGCACGATCTAGGCGGCCAATTGACCGGTCCCGAACGTGAAATAAAATGTTCACCGAACTCGCCTCTCAATAACTCCATTGTTACGCGTGCTGTGTGGCATGTGGCACCGTCTTGTTGAAACCACATGTCATGCAAGTCAAGCTATTGCATTTTAGGCATAAAAAAGTTGGATATCATCTCACGGTAGCGCTCACCATTCACAGTTACGTTACGATTCGCTGCATCTTTAAAGAAGTACGGTCCAATGATTTGCAAGCGTTGTTCGTTTGTAAGACGATTCATGCTTAAATTATAGACCAAACTGAAGATGTTTGACAGTGAAACAAATCACGAAACGTGCGTGAGTTATTTAAACCAGTGTTGCCAAAAAGATAATAGCTAAAAAATCACCCTTTATAACTTCTGGCTGACACTTCTGAGACAACCCTATAGTTTCATGAAGTTCCGGATTCTATCTAAATCACTTTTGGACAGACAAATTTTGTCAATAAAATTCGATTGTTCAATAACCTGTCGAACAGGACAGACAGAGGCAATGACAGAGAAAATGTTCTGCAATCTCCAGTTTTCCCTTGTCGTTACAGCTCTTACGGAAGCTGTTGTGAGGTCTTCTCAGCCTCTGTCCGTTTGCACCAAGAGATGTCTGGGTGTGATTAATATCTGCTATAAGGTTCCCTAGATGAACTCTGCTTAGGTGTAATGCAAAGTTTTTTATGCACATACTCATACCGAGTCAGATTTGAATGGTCTCTGTACAAGTTGGAGCATACAAATGAACTGTATGTCCCTCTACAGGACAATGCCAATCTCATGTATGAATTCATTTGAATTACTTGTTTTCCTACTACAATTTTTTCCAGAAGCAACCGACAGTATTAAACAATCTTAGTTACACATTATTTAAGTATCTATAATCTATTCACTGTTAGTACGTCTCCAAAAGATATACTCTGATGTCGGATTCATCCAGCGGCCGAAGAAGTTATAAAGCTCTGTTCAAATCTCTTTACAAGAAATTGTGATATGTATGCTTAGAAGAACACTTTTAGTTGGGGAAACTTATATTTGATATTTTCTATTATTCACATTTTTTCCATTCTTCCACTGCTCGTATCTAATCAAAAATAAAAATTGTTTTTGATCAAACTAAATCTCATAGATTTTAATATCAACAGAAAGACGATTCATTTTTGGTTTCGTAAAACAGAACATTGAAGTCGCCGTAGTCTGTTGGCTTATTAGACGTAAAGCCAAGGTTCGAGCCCCAGGCCAGACATCAAAACATAATACAAAAAGTATATCTTCGGCGATTTCCTCTCAGCAGATTTCTGGCAAAAACTCTGAGAGTAAATAAAATTGCCATGAAAAGTTTCTCAAAAAATCTGTCGTTCGTAGTCGACTTTAAACTGTAGGTCCCGCTACTCATGCATGAAATTAACGCACACAACATAAGTGGTGTGAGAAACTAGGTCAATAATCCTGACTGAAGGGTTGTAATGACCAATTATGTATGTAAAACAGGTTATTACCGGTTGTGCTATTATTTTGATCACAACGTTATACATGTGTATGTATGTATGAGTGTGCATTTGTCAAAATCTTAAAGTGGAAATTGAATTTCTTTCATACGATTTCAATTGAAACTATACATACACAGTGTAAAATATTACTTATTGTTTTATGTATCGTAATTATTTATTTATTATTACAAACAATATATGATTTTATTGAATAAACAATTTCATTATAGGATATTATAAATAGTACAGCATTGATTATATTGTGATTTATTTATCGTTTCATTTATTGATTGTTTTTATAATTTAAATATTTTATTACATGGGTTTCTAAACTATTTATATAGTACATATATATATATATATATATACACTGAGCGCCATAAGTAAGACAACACATAACAAATAATTTTAAATTTTCTATTATAAAAAATATACTTGTAGCATAACAATAACTGAATTGTTGTTTTTGTTTTAACATTTTATAAGTAATAAATAAACGTTTTTATTTTTGGAAATTTATTCGACTATTCTCCTTTACTTTTCTTTTTATTTCAGTGGTGTTTACTCACTTTTGGCGCTCAGTGTATGTGTGTATACATATATGTATATTATTACTCGCATGTATATTTGATATACTACAGATTACTATTTAATTAATTAATTAATTAAAGCTAAAAAGATAATTCTAATATGGACAAACATACATATGCGTACAGCTAGTTACGTAAAAATTAAAAAAAAAAAAAATAAAATAATTGTATACTCGTATGTAAATAAAATGTATAAGTTAATATATATTTATAAAGTATGTAAAATATATATGTACATGGATGGATGTATGTATGATCCATGCAAACACATACGATATATGGATATGGTATGGAACAAAGTATCCATTATATTTTCCTCAACTTAAATACTAAATTATTTATTTAATATTTATTTTGTTTGTTTGTTTGTTTGTTTGTTTATTTCAGAAGTATCGAAATGAATTTTTTCAAATTTTTATTCGCAAAGAATACTAATATATAAACCTAATAAGGCACATACGATCAAACGTTTCTGTTTAATATTTTCATTTTTCAAATATTTTCTTTTGTTTTATAAGAGAAAAAAAAATTTAGTTCTTCTTGTACCACGAGGATAACATAATTATTGTCACTCTTATAGTGGTACGAAATTAAGTTTTAAAATATTTCGATTGTAATAAATTGTTTTTCACTAAATCTAAAATAAGAGCTCTTGGAAATGAGGCGAATGTAGAACTTGTTGCTGTTCTTAAACACGAATAATTATAAAAAATTAAAAAAACAAAAGAAAAGAAAAATTAAATAATTATTTCATTTAAAATTACAAAACAAAAAAAAAAAAAAGATGGAAATATAGAAATAATAAAATAAGAAATAATAAGCAATTCTATTGACCAGCATCGCTAAATATAAATAACAATTGGTTTTGATATACATACATACACTGAGTATACCACACTCACTCCACTACACACTACACAGGCTACACAATCAGGCTTCGTTAATTATAATTAATAATTAATAATTGTTATCGATTTTAATTTAATTGTTAATAATTATCTTTCTTGTACAATTGAAAAACAATTTCAATAAAATCAATTATCTTGGCATGCAGTTTGAAAGTAAAGAAATTTTCAAATCATTTCAATATCCGCAATTTCTGCATCCGTATGGTACGTGTATGTATGTGTACATATACATACAATATGTATGTATGTGAGAGTGTGCAACATGTTTTACTATGTTTCTTCTTCTTTTTTTTTTATTTTTTTGCAAAAAAATATCGTATCTAAGTATGCCTTGGATGACTGTATTTGGCATAAATTTAGATAACAAGCGATAATATTCAGAACGAAATCCAAGTATTCTTAAGTGAATTGGAAAAGTACTTGATTGTTCATTTTATCTTCTGGGTTTGCCAAAACTACTCGATGGACCATTGCCGTAAATGGCTTGTCCACCACCATTACCGTAGATGGCACCATTGCCATTGATCATGGCCGCTTGTTTGCGTTGGAGAGTAGAAGGCCCCATTGAACGCGGATCGTCAGGTCCATCGTTGAGATCCAGACCGGCAACCATTTGAGCGATTTCACGTTCTTTTTTCATGTCGGGAGGATTGAATTGTAGACTAGCTAGGGAACCGTGGCTGCGACTGCGATGTTCTTGACGTATGGAATAGCTAAAGGCACGTTCATTCAAGTGTCCCTTGCGCCTATAGATACCGGTACCGCCAGGAGATTCAGCGCCAGAGTTGCCCGAATCATCTAGACCGTTACCCATCGAGGCAGCCAATTTTCGACTGGACATTGCTAAAGGTCGAGGCTCACCAATCATTGATTGAGCCATAACACTTTGTGGAGGCGGGGGAGTGGGACCACCCATTGCCTGAGCATGATGATAAGCATAAATCGGTGGAACAATGGGCATACCTACCGGTATGCCAGAGGCCTTCTTGTCCTTTTTCTTCTTTTTGGTAGACATTGACGGTTGTAGAGTGGCGTATTGTTGTGACATCATTACAGGCATTTGCATTGGCATGCCCATATGTGGTGGTGGAGGACCGTGTAATAATTGCGGATGCATTTGAGATGGCATACCGGGATGACCTGGATGGCCTGGATGCGGAGGTATAGGCGGAGCTGGTGGAAAACCTCGATGACTGATCGTATGATAATTTCTACCCATAGGTGGTTGTGGTGGTCCTGGTAAGGCTCCATATATCATACTGCCCGGTCCATGTCCCATTGGTATACCGTGTCGTTGCAGGGTCGCCGGATGTATGGGCTTTGGTCGTATTAGGGTACCCGACAGACTTTGACTACTTGAGGATTTGATTGATTTCTTATCCTTCTTCTTCTTAGCGCTCTCCTCTTTCATCGGTGGTGGTGGGACATCGATCGGTTGACTAATTTGACGTAAACGCGCTGGGCGACCTAATGTCGATGTGTTGCCTGAGTACATATCGTAGGGGCTTTCCATTACAATGCTGTCCAATTGATCGTGCGAACCACTCCATACTTTATGATTTGCATCGCCATTATACAATGATGCGTCACCGTCATCAACTGCAACATTAAGATCAGCACTGCTGCCATAAACTGTAAATTATGAAAAGAGAAAAACATTTTAGTTAAAGAAAATTGGAAAGGGAAATATGTACAGTATTTATAATAATTAAGGCAAAATATTACTTCTTTGTAAATGTTATTGTAAACATTTTTTTTTTCATGTGTTAGTTTGTAAATTGCAAACCATTTTCTTTTTAGGTGGGACAGTATTGTAACGTTTTATTTAAATTTCAAAACAGAAGTATATTTTTAGAGGTTTTTTTATACCGTACATATGTATGTATGTATGTACATACTAGGGATGCCAAACGGGATTGATTTTAAAAATCCCGGGATTCGTAAATTATGCATATACAAATACATTAGATTTAAGAAAATTATTTGGATTCCAAAATAAGTATATTATTGATTTAAATAATTTTTTAAGAAGCTTAAAGCAACTAACATGTCATCTGATAGACTTGAACAAATTTTGTAGTCAACATACGGTGCCGCTGAAAAACACCTCTCGCAATCAACACTTGTTGGTAAAATAGTTCCAAGATAGCTATACGCAGCTTGTAAATATTCACCTCTACCACCTCCTGATGTAAATAAATCCATTTCTTTGAACAGTTGATTATGTATCTAAATCAGTAACCCTATTAATAGATTTCATAGGGCTTTTGCATTGTTCGATGGCATCAAATAACTTTTTAGCAATGGAAGTACGGTTCTCCTCATCTGAGATGCTATTATCGAGGTCGAGTGATATAGAATTTTTTTTTCAGGACCTTTTGCAAAACGCAGGATTAATGCCTTTAATTCGAAATTTATTAAAATCGTATCCAAATCTTTATTAAAATCAGACTCTTTATAGTTCTTCTTTCCTCTATTCTTTTGTGATGGAGTGATTTGTATAAATCTTTAGCAAGACTACAATTGATTGCTCTAATTTCATTTAGCATAAATGTTAATGCAGCATAAATTCATAATCCTGAAAAATCCCGGGACAAGTTTTAAAAAATCCTGGGATTCGGGATTTGTGAGTCCCGAAAATCCCGGGATTTAGAGTTTCGGGATTTCCCGATTGGCATCCCTAGTACATACTCCGATGTGTAATTGAGTCTCTATATATATACAGTATAAAAGTCACATTAAAACTGTTAAACAAAAAATATTTACAATGTCCTTAAATGTTCAGGTTTTTTTGAATGAAAAGTTCTTGATTAAAAGTTCGAATGTTGGGAAATGATATTTCCCAACTCATCGTTTTACTTTTATTTTTACTAAGTGATCCGTTAGGAGAAGATTACATTACCCACATTACACACGTTTAGCGTTTAGTTTCATTCAATGCGCTCTCTCTCTCTCTCATTTGTAGCCTTGAAAATATCGATTGCATTTATCTATCAACCGCATAAATACATAAAATGTTGTTATACATTCAAATGGAATATAAATAAATAATCATCGCTTTTAATAATTGAAAATATTCTATTGATACTTTTAATATTTTTGTTTCTTTTTGTTGTTTGTACAACAATTATTGCCAGTAAATGAAATCCATATGTGTATGTACCATTGGTACAATTGAGTTAATCGAGTTGTTCGAATGTAGATACAAGTACGTTGGTTAACCTTGACTATTTCTATCACCTTTCGATTTAGCAATGAAAAACTAGCCAATAAACCTCCATAGAAATTTATTAAATCAATAGAATAGAATAGAAAAAACGGCAAAAGAAAAGAAAAAAAAACAACAATTAAAATAAATAAATAAACAAACTAAATAGTGTTTAACTACTTTTGTCATATTGTATTTACTTTTGGCATCAATATAGTTACGAACATCATATGACAGGCATTGATCACCATCTAAAAAGTTACTGTTTGGAATTCAGAATCAAACACGTACAAATAAATGGGCGCATTAATAATTATTTATTAAAATTGTGTACATACATACATATGTATGTATGTATGGTATGCGCATATTATTTATGAATTCAATACATGATATTACATTTTGATTCGGGGGGTATTTTTTTTTATAACATTTTAAAACTAATTGAAATCCTTGACTTCATAAAAATAAATGTTTAAAATTAATTAAATTCAAAACATTTATTTTATAAGGTGGCCATGCATGACCTTATTCCCAAATTAATTTTGATTGCGTTTCCCGCTTAGTGGTTCAAAGCTGGAACGTGCTATTCATATGACCCTCTCAGCATGAGATTTTTCGCATTAGCTATGCAAAAAAAAAGGAGCACAACGTCTATTATTAAATTATTAACCACCGTTACAAAAACTTTAACATAAAAAACCTTACCGTTTTTGTTTCTGAATTTTGAGCATTTGAAGGATTACAAACTTTAAGGGCCATTATTAAACTTACCGTTAAACATGGGTTTAGTTAAAGGTATCTCTTGCTAAAGGGAACTGTAAAATTACCTTTAACTTATTATCGTTATTACAACTTACAGATAAAATAAAGTTAACTTTTTCAAAAAATATGGCAGTATCGGGGCGATGTCGAAAACATTGCTCAATTAAACAAGTTTTTTTTTTAAACGCAGTGGCAACGACAGGCTTCATTTTTTTTTATTGTATATGCTCATTTTGTTTATATTTGAAGTTGCCATATTAAAAATGATATATGTATATGTTATGGCAAGTTCAAACATAAACTTAACTTTAAAAGTTATCGGTAAGATGATCCTCCCTTTAGCTTAACGCTCACTTCTATCATATTGTCCACTCATAATAATGAAAAACAATTTATCTGCCCGTTAAAATCCTTCATTTAGTTAACGGCAAGTTGTAACGGCAAGTTAAACTTGGGTTTAGTTAACGGTACCTTTGGCTAAAGGGAACTGTAAAGTTACCTTTAACTGATTTTCGTTATTACAACTTACAGATAAAATAAAATTAAAATATGGCAGTGCCGGAGCAAAGTCGATAAAACTGCTCAATTAAACAAGTATTTTTTTAACGCAGTGGTAACAGCGGATTTCGTTTTTTTTGTTGTATATGCTCATTTTGTTTCAATTTGAAGTTGACATATTGAAAATAATATATAATATGGCAAGTTCAAACATAAAGTAACCTTTAAATGTTAGAGGTAGGATGATCTTCACTTTAGCTTAACGATCACTTCTTTCTTATTGTGTACTCATAAAAATGAAAAACAATTTATCTGGCCGTTAAAATCCTCCCTTTAGTTAACGGCAAGTTGTAATAATGGCCCTAAGTCAATAACTGGTTTAACTTTTTAATTTTCTTTTGATTTTTAATAAAATTTCAATGCCAATTACAGACTTTTAATTACACTGTTCAATAGATATTACAATTGTTAGTTTTATATTTTACAGTTATGTTCATATTATCATAAGAAATTTCTTTATATTTTTTGCTTAGCTGAAAAACATTAGCAAACTTGAGTTAACAAACAAACTTTAACTTTATTTCTCTTAATAAAGAAGTTTTGCTTGAAATAAATTCAAATGAAACAAAAATATAATGAAATTAGAAAATTTCTATAAATTATAAACATAATAAAAGCATTTTTTTATTTTTATTTTATTTTTTATATTATTTTGATTGAATTGAAAATATACTTCGTGTAGGGGAAATTTAGCTGAGAAGGCATGAGGCCATATGACACTCATATCCACTATCAGACAAAATACAATGTTTTGTTAAATATTTCTTCACTGTGCCAAAACGTGTGCTAGAAACGCATACAAAAAAATCCCGTTAGGTAGATATCATTTTTAAAACAATAACTAAGCTTGTGAGCTTTTGATTTCTTTATTTGCTTTTTAATAAGAAATTGCGAAGAAACACGAGTGTGACAATAGAAACTGTAGTATTTATTTATTTATTTTCTTCTTTGCATATTTTTATTGAGATCTTTCATATACAATAAAAAGTATTCAATATTCCATATTCACCAAAAAAGGGGGGGGGGGTGAGACTGGAGAAAATATTACTTTTAATTTTAAGGGCAACCGTAGTGTGGATACAGTGGATGCAAACTAGCATTTTAAATACGAGGTGTGTTAAAAAAAAAGGTGAATTTTCATATTTCTCGGGCTACTTACATTCGGCTTTTAATTATTTATTCTTTTATGCTGGTACACTCGTCTCGAACGTATGTTCACAGTTTTCGCTATATAGCATGTTTAGTTTGTTTGTCAGATGCGTAAATGGGACAATTGTTTTCCTTATTTATCGGTTTTCTGCTATTGAAAAAAAGGATCGAAGAAGTTCCATCAAACTTTATTTAAAAATCGAATTAAGTGCTCAAAAACACACGGGAACAAACGACGAATTTACCAAGAAAAAAAATAAATAAATAATTTTAAGTCGCGTGTACGTAGTCCGGAAAATTTTAAAATTCACCATATTTTTTTGAACAGATCTCGTAGAATATAAAAATCTGAATTTTGTTAAATTTTTAAAATAAATATTTATATATTATTGCAAAGAAGTACTGGAAATATTTTTGGATAAACTAATTGCAGACATCACAATAAGTATGTATCTAAATTTATATAGAAACTAATATGAACCGATAGGAATAGAATTACGATACGTGATTAAATATGGGACTAAGAATCGTTACTCAATCGTAAATTTTTTTGAGTTCCTAGAATTATGGATAAGACGAACAATTGTTTGTAAAAATAATATTGGAAGTAATGCTGTCGTCTAAATAACATTCAATTGGCCTAAACACGATAAAGAGATTATAGACTGTGACGTGCTCTTTTTTCGTTTTAAATTTGGGTGACAAAATTTTATTTAAAATGTATAAATCAATGTAAATACATATGTACTTATGTACACTAGAGCCCCGACTTGCGTCGATCTGATTTGCGTTGTTGGAATTTCAACTTGCGTCGATTAAATTTGCGTCGTTGCCGCCCTGATTTGCGTCGATTCGATTTGCATTGTTTGGATCACAACTTGCATCGTTTAAATTTCGATTTGCAATGCTACTTACGTTTAATTTTTTTTGTGCAGCATTGAATATTACCATTTTACTATGCGGTACATATTTAGATTTTTTTTACATTTTAAAATTTTTGCAACTTCTGGTAACGTTAAAAAGTTTTTAACTTGCGTCTAAAAATGGGATTTCCCTTTTAATAGTCGGTATTTAAAGGGCACTTAGAATAGCTGCATATTTATAGTACGAACTTAGCGTATGTTTTACTAAAATATCTTCAGAAAAGACAAAAAAGTCAAAATAAAAGAAAAGTGATAAGTTTGGAACTAATATATTTACTGAACTAAATAAAATAATGAAAAATATTTTCATACATACATAATTGGTCATTACAACCCTTCAGTCAGGATTATTGATCTAGTTTTTCATGCCACTTATGTTGTGTGTGTTAATTTTATACATAAGTGGCGGGACCTACAGTTTAAAGTCGACTCCGAATGACAGATTTTTTTGATAAACTTTTCATGGCAATTTTATTTCCTCAGAATTTTTGCCAGAAATCTGCTGATAGGAAATCGCCGAAGAAATACTTTTTGTATTTTGTTTTCATGTCTGGCCTGGGGCTCGAACCCTGGGCTTTACGTCTAATAAGCCAACACACTACCTCCTAGACTAGGTGAGTTCGTCTACCAATAAAAGTATAATTGATGCGTCTTCTTGAATGATAAACTTAACAGGTTGACTGCCGCGTCAATTTTCATAAAACTGTCAAAAAATGACAATTTGATTTTGTTTCATACTTCTTTCATGTTTTCATACTTCTTTTTTATCCGAAATATTAAGTTTTTTGCCTCATTTTGAATTCTTGGTCCCAATAAATTAAATTTCAATGCATTTGTATAGAAAAAGTTGATTCGATTTGCGTTGTTTCGATTTGCGTCGCAATTCTCCGATCCACATTAACGACACAAGTCGAGGCCTTTGTGTATATATGAGTCATTTCAAACCGATTTAAATTGTTTTCTTTAAAATCTTTGCAGCATTTTATTGTATGTGGCCTATGATGAGAATATTTTTTATGTTTTTATTTATGTTTTTAACTTTAAAAGGTTAACAGCCTTTAAGTACAAGTACAATACAGTTGTATTGTAAATATAAAGTTATGTGAGTGCTCTTGGTGATAATAAAGATGTTGACAGTTTCTTTGTGTGAACTCGAAATTTGGCGGTAGTTGTAGATGGTATTGTCTGTTTTTTTATTTTAGTATTAATATTAAGTAAAGAAAAAAAAAAGAATTTTTTTATACTATTAATTATAATTAAAAGCATTAAAAACAAAAACAAACAAAAAAAGAGTATAAGTGATGGTCGTTTTGCTCTGGTTGCTTTATGCGAGAATGCCTTTGTTTTAATTTCGAATATAACCCTTTATAATATAAATAATTAAATAAAATCCGAGTTGTTCACTTATTATATGCAAGAAATTCTTTGTATATTATTTTCTTGCAAGTTTAATAAATAAACGAATACATTAAGTTTTATGATAGTTTTTTAATTTCATATCTTTGTAATACAATTTAAAAAACATTTTTTTTGCTGCTCTATTATGTTGAATATTTTTCAATAACCTAGAAATCTCAGGCAGAAATTAAAGAGTCAGTGGTGTTGCTGATCAGTTTGAAATAGCATATAACACCCTGGTAGCATTAAATCTTAATTACTCAGCTCGTAATAATTAAAAATAATTTGTAAATGTATTGTAATTAATAAACAAAAGTAAATAGACTGTAGTTTAGTTAACAATTAGCTAATTTGAAAACTAAAGAGATAGAAAATTATAATTCACTCAATTGAAAACATAAGTACTTTCACTAGTTATGATGACAAAATTCGCAGGTCTTATAAAAAAAGGTTTTCAAGGTTTTCAATTCGTCTTGTTATGTCCTATTATATTTATGTATGTCCAGGATTGCTATTTTCCAATAGGTTTTAAAAAAATTAAATCGGGTGCCCTGGTAGTCTAATGGGTAGTCTGTTAGAGTATTATACTGGGTTCAGATATGCACCTTTATTGCGTAAATCGCAATAAACGGCATTATTGATCTCAATATTTCATATAAAATTTCAATTAATTATTGGTCAATAAATTGGTATAATATTGATAAAAACTTTAAATACAACACTGTCATAAGTACGTATGACATTTTTCCGAACGCTTTCTATTTGACAACTCAAATGTAAACAACGACAAACAAAAAATGGAAGGTCAGCAGACCTATTTTATTTTGAGTTTCATATCAAATTTTTCTTTCTCATCCTTCTGAGAAAAGCCACTTTGGAGTCAAAAGTAGTCCCTATTAACCGCAACAGCTCGGCGTTTCGGTTAATCATTAGCAATACCTTTTTAAACGTTAAATTGTTTTCCATTTTTTCTAAAAAATTTTTTGGCACTAATTTTCGCGATTAAATTAAAAGCAATGTTGTTGAAGCAATCAGCTGTTTTGTTTACCGGCTGTCAAATAAATTTTCGTATATTATATGTCTGAACGCTAAAAATATTGTTCTCAATAAACCGAATATTGATTTAATAAAAGTGCATGTCTGAACATAGTATTAGCATGAGGTTCGATTCCTACCAGAGACTCTGGTCTGTAACACTACACCGAGCATATGGTCGCAGTTACTCAGCTCGTATATAATTAAATTTAATTTGTAATTTATTCTAATTAATAAATAAAATCATTACTACTTGAAAAGTAGGTAGAGGCCTGAAACTAGTTTTAAGTTACAGACCAATTAGTTCATGGATAAATATGAATGAATAAAGTTTTCGAAAGATTTTTATTGTGTTTCATTGTTGGTGTCTGTGATGGACCGAATTATTGTGATCATTTACTGTATCCGTGGACTCGAAATTATTCACCAGATTGCAAATAGTTCTCGCAGCGATTGGGGTGATTAAAAAACCCGATGACCAGAACACCCAATAACACAATTTTATTATTTGATAGGCTTCAACAAGATGGCGGTTATTAATTGTCATACTTCTAGAGAATAAGAGTTTCACCATTGACCGTTAGATCATGAACGGACGCGGACAGGAAAAAGACATAAATAGACGGGAACTTTTATTTCATTAGTGCATAAGCCATTGCAGTAACTAGATTTGGAAAATAATCCAATAAATAATAGTGTTGAATACTTAACCCTTCATTAACGAGCATCTTCGCTCTTTGCGGTACGCGATAGAGAAACCTCAAAATAGATTTTCGAGGCATTGGCACTGACATGCGGATTATATTTCATTTTTTGGCGGATATAAGTGGTAAAAAGGAGGTAAGCAGGTCATAAATAACACGGTGCGACAGTGAAAATACATCCGGGTAACTACATAGTCCAAGTTGTTCAGTTAATTGAGTAGAACTCAAAAATAGCTTTTTTATATTTCTCGTACCCTCCAAACTTGTTTTATTTGACAAAAACTGTTTTTTTGACTTTACGCACAAATTTCTGGATTACTCAAACATTTCTGACCCGATAAAATTTAAATGATAATGATGAATGTGAAGAGATTGAGTCATCATTTGATCAAATCGTACAAAAACTACCGTAGTTATTATTTAAAGAGTCTAACAGTAGAGTGATATTTTTTATATATGTCATCTCATCAAATGAACTTTTAGTTCAAAAATTTTCAAGATTTTTGATGGATCTTGATGTTTATCGGAAAATGTATCAATTTCACGTTTGAGCGACTACCAAAAGTTGGCCAATGTTTGCGCAAAGGGAAATAATAATATTTGCAAAAGAATACAAACATTAGCCGACTTCTGGACGTCGTGCAAACGTGAAATTGACACATTTTGTGATAAACAATCAAGATTCATCAAAAATTCTGACTCTTTAAATAATAACTACGGTAGTTTTTGTACGATTTGATCAAATGATGACTCAATCTCTTCACAAGAGAACAGACTTTAAGAATATTATCACTTATCCTATATTTCTTTTTATTAAAGTTTGCTACTATGAATGGACAAACTTGAAAAAATATGAAAAAAATTCGAATTTTCCAAGTTTACCTCATCAAATCTCATAGCATATTAAGTCGAATAATATATACTACATATATGTATACGGTTTTAAAAGTCCATCTCTTCCCTTTCCAACAAGATTTAAATTTTGGAAATCGGGTCAGAAATGTTTGAGTAATCCAAAAATTTGTGCGTAAAGTCAAAAAAAAGAGTTTTTGTCAAATAAAAACAGTTTGTAGGGTTCGAGAAATATAAAAAAAAATTATTTTTGAGATCTACACAACAAAACTCACAACCTACACTATGTCATTAGCCGCGTGTATTTAATTTTTTTTATTTTGTCGCATAGTGTAATTAGTCACTATTAGGAAAAGACAATTAATTTCCACAAGTTTCTATTGAAGCGAATGACGATGTGCTTGGCTTATCTTTTTTCAGTCAAAACTGTTTTTCTTGGTCACAGACTCTCTTTGACAAATTACTGTTGCGGTATCAGGACCTTACACTTCTCACTACACTTATCTGAAATGGAGTTCCTACAACCAAACTTTATATACTATTTATAATCGTGTTTACAGTATCTATTTTAAATTGTATTCGAACTTATTCCTTAATTTTCAATTTTTTTCAATTTTGTTCTTAAAATTATTGCAATTGAAAGATATCCTGAACCAACAGATACCTTCATGTGGTCCTGTAGTAGAAATTTAAATTGAAGTAAAATATTTAAGATGTACAAGTTAACAGTTTGCAAAACAAAAGAAGACGATGTACTAATTGCAAGTGCTCAGCAAATGAAATTGTTTTTCCGCTTCAGTCAGTTTATATAACAAGTTAAGGGTGTAATATTTATGGCAATTATGCCAAGTAAATACCTTTTGAAGTAAGTATAGCGATAAACGAAATGAATTTTAGGCTTACCATTGAGAGGATTTTTATGGGCATTTTGGGAAGGTGTATCGTAAGATTTTAATTCATTTAACAAACTCAGACGAAATTGTTAAAATTAAAATGTCAACGCTTATTAATGTTTTAAAAATAATAAAAATATATTGAACGATAATTCTCAATTAAAAAATTCTGCATTTACATATGTACATACATATGTATTAATTAATTATCTCTCCATGCATTTCGTTTTAGGCGCAAACGATATTTTTCTGTAATAACTTTAATTTATTTACTGAATCTATATCAACAATAAATTGAAAACTTATTTAACAATCAATTATTTTTACAATTGGATTTTTACAATATTTGGTTGATTTGCTTTCCGAAAATCTTTTCGAAACTTTTAACACCGTGCGAGGTTTTAGACCAGTTATCATGCAACCCATATAACTTTGTAATGGAGAGTGTTCTGCCGAATGTGGAAGTTCATCTCAATGGCTAACGAGATGTTACCAGATGTAAACAATGTATACAATATACAATAATACAATAAGATACGGCTGGCAAATACACTTTCGACATTGTCAAGCAATTTATTTACATACTTTGGTTTCGATGTAACTCTGGAGAACTAATTTTTTCTTGTGCAACGAAATTAACTTTAAAAAGTTTTTCTCCTCTTGGTGCTTCTGTTACACATCTACCTAGAGGTATTCGAGAGAAATGTTCTACACAACATGTTCAATCTAACTCAAGTCCTGAACAACATGGACGTTTTTCAGCGCATTAACATTCAGCGTCTATGCTGGATCATAGCATGGATCGAATGATAGAAGATTGTTACAATGACCTAACGACGGCATATATTATAAAGTGTAGAAAGCTATGTCATCTATTGGTGTCACTTATGTACATCCGAACCCCGCGCCCGTATTTCATTCGCCTGGAAGAAAGTGCTAAGCCAGTCAGAAGCCCGACAAACAGGTTGTCAAGGTTAATTAGGTAAGTAAATAACACTATGCGACAAAATAAAAAAAAAATTAAAAACACCTTGCTAATGAGATAGTGTAGGTTGTGAGATTTGTTGAGTAGATCTCAAAAATATTTTTTTTATATTTCTCGAACCCTCCAAACTTTTTTTATTTGACAAAAACGGTTTTTTTTTTACTTTACGCACAAATTTCCAAAATTTAAATCTTGTTGAACTAAAAGTTCATTTGTTGAGATGACATACTTATAAAGGGTGATTTTTTAGCTATTATCTTTTTGGCAACACTGGTTTAAACAGCTCACGCACGTTTTGTGTTTTGTTTCACTGTCAAACATCTTCAGTTTGGTCTATAATTTAAGCATGAGTCGTCTTACAAACGAACAACGCTTGCAAATCATTGAATTTGGCATCATTGGACCGTACTTCTTCAAAGATGCTGCGAATCGTAATGATATCCAACTTTTTTATGCCTAAAATGCAATAGCTTGACTTGCATGACATGTGGTTTCAACAAGACGGTGCAACATGCCACACAGCACGCGTAACAATGGAGTTATTGAGAGGCGAGTTCGGTGAACATTTTATTTCGTGTTCGGGACTGGTCAATTGGCCGCCTAGATCGTGCGATTTAACGCCTTTAGACTATTTTTTGTGGGGCTATGTTAAAGCTCATGTCTATACAGACAAGCCCGCTTCAATTGACGCATTGGAAGACAACATTAAAGCATTTATTCGTGAGATACCGGCCGAAATGTTGGAGAGAGTATGCCAAAATTGGACTAAGCGGATGGACCATTTGACCATTTGCAGGAAATAATCTTCAAACATTAAATTATATGGACCGTACTATCGATTCAAATAAAGATTTCATGCATTTTTCTGAATTTTAAAATTTTCCGATAGCACTTAAAAAATCACTCCTTATAAAAAATATCACTCGACTGTTAGACTCTTTAAATAATAACTACGGTAATGTTTGTCCGATTTGATCAAATGATGACTCAATCTCTTCACAATAGAACAGGCTTTAAGAATATTATCACTTATCCTATATTTTTTTTTATTAAAGTTTGCTACTATGAATGGACAAACTTAAAAAAATATGAAAAAAATTCGAATTTTCCTAGTTTACCACATCAAATCTCATAGCATATTAAGTCGAATAATAGATAAATGTATACCGTTTTAAAGGTCCATCTCTCCCCTTTCCAACAAGAGTTAAATTTTGGAAATCTGGTCAGAAATGTTTGAGTAATCCAGAAATTTGTACGTAAAGTAAAAAAAAAAAACAGTTTTTGTCAAATAAAACAATTTTGGAGGGTTCGAGAAATATAAAAAATATATTTTTGAGTTCTACTCAACTAACTGAACAACGTGGACTATGTAGTTACTCGGGTGTATTTTCACTGTCGCACCGTATAATTAGTAATTCAAAAATTAATATCAAAAATATTGTATGTGCACAACGGTAACACTAACTATACGTTTGCTGTGTTCAGCTGTATGGATTTTCCTTAAAAAATTATTGAATATGATGGAAGTATAAAAATAAAAATCTATTGAAGAGCATGCGTGCGTGAATATTTTGTTTCCGTGTTAAGTTTATGGGGGTAAATTATTTATTATTACATACGCTCAGCAGTTTATTGCGTTCCTTTTTCACGTTTCTTTTTTTTTTTTTTTAATTATTTACAAAAGTGCTGCAGCCAATCGGTTTATTTATTTTTGATTTTGGCGATTTCATATCAAACCAAGTGTGGTTTGGTCAATTGTTTTCTTTTTATTCTACAAGATGATAAAAAAAAAAGAAAATAGAAAAACATTTTCATTGTACGATACTTTTTCAATGACGTAATTTTGTATTGAATATTGTATTTTAATAAATATTTTACTTACGTAAGTGTAGTAAAAATGATGATCATTGTTGTTAATTCTACTAATTGCACAGTTAAAATTCTGAAATCATCATTATAAAATGAAATACAAAATACATACTCTCATGACAACGTATGATGATAATGATATGATGATGATGATAATGATGGTGATGACCAACATGCGATCATTATTTCATTTCTTCACGAAAACAGAATTTCAAATGAAATTGCAATGTTTTTGTGGCGCACTGATACAAGTGAATACGAGTATTTTGCAAAACAATTTAACTTTTGGTTTTAAATTTTGCTGCGCATTGTTGAATTCGAAAGAAAAAATGTGTTGTGAGACAAAAAAAATTGTTATAAGTGTATAGCATATGTATATGGAATATTGTAGCTACTGATAGAAAATTTTAATCAGAATTTTTAAAGAATTGATTGTTCATAAAGAATTTCATCTGTGACACATTTGGCACGAGATATTATCTGAATCCTAATATTAGATACGTTTAATGTTAACTCGAAATAATTTAGTCCGACATAACCCCAGCTTGGTTTCAAGATCATGTCGGAATACGCTGCACTGTTCAGGCTTAGCCTAGCTTGCGAGGAGGGAAGCTTCCATTCCACTGATTGGCCTGAAGCATGTCTATGGAGTACGAAGAGATAATTAAAACGTTATCTTAAGGAAAAACCTAGAGAATTCGTAACTATTCTCAAACGAACAAATTTGAGACAATCTGAACTTTTGTTGGGTAATTACAATAAATTGAGATTTAAGTAATAAATCAGCGATTATCTGAAATCAGAAGTCGACATTTCGACAGGGCATCTAATATGTAGACACTGAGTACACATATTTTGTAGCTGTAAGGCATTCATATCAAGTTCTGAGCAGGCAAATCTCTTTGTAGATACCATGCAACATTCTTTTTTATGGAAAATAGACTTCCAAAAGACATTATAGATATACCCCATAGAGTCTAAAGGCATTAAAGTACTATAGAACATCTATACGACGATTATAATAATAATGCAACAAGACCGGTGCATAACAGAGGTCGAAAATTTAAGTGAGCATTGAAATAGATTTCATGAGAATTATTTGCGAATTTTTGGCAAATTATGTGTCGTTACATACATATTGTTACGAAAATGAAAATGGTGTTCTTAAAAATGATAAACAAAAGCTCCAAAAACAAAAATAATGGACTTGTTTACAAGATCGATGAATAAACAAAAAAATAGCAACAACATCAGTATAAAAAAATAAGGGATTAAGATGTAAACAGGCAACAACAAAGTGCAGTATAAAAAAGCAGATAAACAGTAAACAGGCAACAACAACACTGCAGGCAACTTGTTTACATTTATAGAGATTTCGCGAAGGCAAAGACATTCTCCTTCAAATGCATTCATCAGACTGCTTACCCTGCCATATAAAAGACAGAGCAGGCAACGGCGATTCAGTAAGAAATCGATCAGTCGTGTGTGAAGACACGTGAGTTCAGAAAGAATTCAGTTAGTCTTGTGTGAAGACACGTTGCGTGTGAAGAGAATAATTGTGGTTTGAAGATCTCTGATATAAAGATCTATTGAACAATTGTTATTGCGTACGCGGAAGAGTGTGAAAGAAGAATAACAATTAAAGTAAATTGTTATTGTTTAAGTCAAATCGTTAAAGGTGGCACACGGAATTGTGCGAACAATAAAATATTGATTTAAAACTAAACACATACATATTTATTTTTATTTTATTTGCAATATATGAACTCATATTTTTAACGCTTTTAAAAGGGTAAAAACGTAACAATATTAACTGCGTACTCTCGATAAACAGGCATATCGATAATAGAAAATACATTTTGTTTGAGCTACATTTTCTTAAAGGCTTTAAAAACTGTAAACTTTTACGGAGCACGTCATTAAATTTTAATACTTTTAGAGGTCTGTTTGCATTAAAGTAAACACATTTGATGTACTCGTACACTTGCAAGTAATTTATAAGAGAATTATAAATACATATCCATATAAATTGATATATATGTGTGTGTTCGTGTATGTATATATATGGCTCATTTCTATATATTTCTGTTAAATATTGTTCATTAAAAACAAACATGTACAATATATGTACATATGCAGATATGGGATCACATACAGTACATACATACATAAGTGCTAAAACAAATATAAGAGTGTGTTTGAAAAATTTTCATTGCAACAAGAGCGAATGAAAAAAAAAGAAAAAAACAAAAAAAAAAAAAAATGATAATAAATAAATGGAGAGAAAAAACTGTAATTGATTTTTGGTTTTATTTTTTCACCATCTACAAGGAGTGGCATTTCTTGTTGTTGCCACAAATGTCGGTTAAGACAACAGACAGCAAAACAAATAACAACTTTGGCAATAGAAAATAGAAAAAGAAAAACAAAATGCATATTTTACTCAATGAAACCTGATTTCCATTTTTAGCAAAATATTTTGTGGTAAAAATATCTGTTAAAATCTATTTAAATATTATTACATACATATATAGCAATAGCAATAGCAACAACAGTAACAGTAACAACAACAATAAGAAGAATAACAATGTTTAGAAAAAAAAAAACAAATTTATTCAAAGGAATTTAATAAAAGTTGGTTGTTGTTATTCGTACAACAATCGTACATCTGGCCAACAACAATAACAGTTTCGATAATGTCAAATATTTGCAGCTGCACAACACTCCAACTCCATTCGTTGGAGAGAGAGACAAACTTGAAAATATTTTACAAAACAGTCGTAATATTCCGATTTAATTACGAAAACAAATCCAAACAAGTTCTTGAAGTTTGAAGTTTTTCTCGTCACTGTGTCTTACTAAATGGGTCATGAAAATTTAAATAAAATCTGGCAATTACATATACTATGTATGTGAACTGATTTTTTTTTTTCAATAATAATTGCATACGTATTAGCTATTTGTAGCATCGCTATTGAAAGCTCTTTAATTCTCTTCAATCCAATCTATTCTTATGCGAGAGTTCGATTAACTAAAGTTAAAATTATGCAAGGAACATATCTATCTTTGGCACTTGAACTTTCACAATACTTTCTAAATCTAATAAGAAAAACAAATATCAACAGTACTTGCGTTTCAATAAGCTGTTTCCCAAAAAGATTCCCAAATTGTCAGTAATTCTTTTAATTAACTTTATGGGAGTGGCAACTATCGGGTCTGTCATCTAACGTTTTCAACTAGTGCTTATTTCGTGAATGGTAACACTTAGCTCATGTCTGATTTGACAGATAATTAGTTTTATCCTTCCGCTGAACGTGTATTCGCGTTTTCGCTTCGCTAAGTGGGCCTGCGATCGACTTACAGAAGATGCCGATTTTGGCAAAAAAAATCATCTTTTCAGATGATCTTGGCGGGTATGTAAACAAGCAAAATTGTCGCATTTGGGGCACAGAAAACCCGCACTCATACATTGAAAAGCCGACGCACCCAAAACGAGTCACTGTTTGGTGCGGATTTTGGTCCAGAGGCATAATTGGGCCATTCTTCTTCGAAAATGAGCAAGGAGTGGCCGTTACAGTCAATGGCGATCGTTATCCGGCCATGTTGAACGAATTTTTGTTCACAAAAATTGAAAAGGAGGATATTGGCAACATTTGGTTTCAACAGGACGGCGCTACGTGCCACACAGCCGAAGCTATACTCGATGTTTTGCGCCCTGTTTTCGAAGATCGCATTATCAGCCGCAGAGCTGACGTCGTTTGGTCACCTGCGATTTGACACCGTTGGAACTATTATTTGTGGGGTGCCGTCAAAGATAAGTGTTACGCCGACAAGCCAGAGACAATTGACGCTTTAAAGGACAATATTCGTGAAGCCATTGGTGAAATACAGCTGCACACAATCGATAATGTGCTTAAAAATTGGACCCATCGTGTAGGCTACTGCATGGACAGCCGAGGCAGTCATTTGAATGAAATTATTTTCCATTATTAACCGGAAGGATTGTACTTTCAAATAAAAAAAGATATTTGAGAAATTAGTCAGTAGATTTTTTTTAAAGCATTTTCAAAAACAAAAAAGAAGTTATTTGGCGGGCCTTTTATTACCAGCCTTTAATTAAATCTCAATGAGTAAATAAATTTTTTCTCTTGAAATGGTTTGTTTAACAAAAACCAACGAGTTTTAATAAACAAACTTTCTAGATCGAGGTTTGGGTATATACATAGGTCGATATAACGCTACGGTTTTCATTTAACCACTGGAAAAATCTGGAGATCAATGGCATTATCTCCATGGTGGAATCCCATTTGCTTTCTTCATCTCCGACATAATACTGTGTACTCATGTATCCAAGAGGTGATAAACAGTTCTTTCAGACTCCATTCGTTTGGAAACGAGCTTGAAATTTTGATAATCGAAAATATTATTAAAATGATTTCTAAGGTCGGAAATGACAGAGTGTTGGAAGACCTAGAGAAATGTTTTATTCGATTAAAAAATTTTAAGGCACACGATATTTTGTTTTGCTTTTGTCACCGTAGTCTAGTGGGTAGTGTGTTGGCTTATTAGACATGAGGCCTCGGTTCAAAGGCCAGGTCAGACATTATAACGATCTTCTTCCATCCATCTGTTATTATTCATTCTAATATACTCATGTATGCTGATGATGTTAAAATTTTTAATTCGCTTGATAGCATATCTGGTCAATCAACTCTTCAAAAGGATATTGATTATTTTTGTCAATGGTGTGAAGTCAACTTGTTGGAGTTAAACTTTAATAAATGCAAACATATGACATTTCATCATTCATTTAAACTTGATACCTCTTATCATTTTAAGGATAAAATTTTCGAAAAAGTTTTAAATATAAATGATCTTGGAATCTTGTTAGATCATAAGCTTTCGTTTTCTGAACATATATCAATGATGGTGAACAAAGCAAATGGTGTTTTAGGATTTATAAAGCGCTGGCACCTGGCTGGCGCTGGTTGATCCCTACGTAACAAAACAATTATATATATATCTTTGGTGCGCCCTATTCTTGAGTATGGATCTATTATATGGGATCCACATTTTCTCATTTACGTTAACTTAATTAAATCTGTACAGAAGCGCTTTCTGTTATTTTGCTTGAGAGGACTTGGATGGAACTCGTTTGTTCTCCCTTCGTATGAAAGTAGACTCGCTCTTATAAAGCTTCCTACACTGAAAAGTCGAAGAATAATGCCAAGTGTCTCTTTTCTTCTGGGTTTAATACGTGGAGATATCTATTCTGATTATTTGTAACGTAAAATTAATTTTAATGTTCCGATTAGACCTTCTCGTAATTTTAATTTATTAAATTTACAATATCATCGCTCAGTCTATGCCAACAACGACTCTTTTCGTCGAATATGTCTAAAGTTTAATAATCATTATCATTTAATTGATCTTTCTGAAAGCAATTATTCTTTAAAGAGAAAAATTATATTGTACTTAAATCATTAAGTGTTAATTCTGTATATTGTTTCTAAATTTAAATTTAGTCTGTAAGGAACTATTATCCATAGACAAGAAAATAAATAAAATAAAATAAAAATAAAATAACGAAAATATGAAAAAATATTTCTTCGGCGATTTCCTCTCAGCAGATTTCTGGCAAAAACTCTGAGAGGAAATAAAATTTCCATGAAGAGCTTCTCAAAAATCTGTCGTTCGGAGTCGACTTTAAACTGTAGATCCCGCCATTCATGTATAAAATTAGAACATACAACATAAGTGGTGTGAGAAGCTAGGACGTAATCCTGACTAAAGGATTGTAATGATCAATTATGTACGTAAGTTGAACTAGAATTATGTGCTCTTACGGTTTAAAGACAAAATTCAAATTTAAAACTTAAAAAACCTTAAATAATACTTAAGTTAAAATGGAAAACAAACTTAATGAGATACAGCTTAGCTTCGATATGTAGTCTGTGAGGTCTTCAAAAAAATATTGATTGATAGGCTATACAAAACATGTTTTTTGCAATTATAGCTTAATTTATTTCGAAAACCTTGGATATTGTGGCAATTCGGATTCAGCTCGCCAAAAGCGTTTAAAGTGTTTTTTCTGGGTTAAAAATCTTGTCGGACTGTGGACCGCCTGAATGCCGCCTAAAACTGTATTTTTTGCTTGTGCGATGGAACAATTCTGAGGCCGCACTTAGATTCAGGGTACCAAAAACTCCAAAGAGGTTTGTCTGCTTTGTGGGTTAAAAATCGTGTCGGCCTGTTTTTATTATTAACAACTAATGGATTATTTTTATTAATAAATTAAGTTAATTAATTGCTATTTTAATACGAATGATGTCAACAAAAAAGCACAGAGACAGTCACCTTTGTTTTTAATGACGTACAACTTGTCTATCCGTTTTCGGGAGGAAGCAAAATTATGTCGTTTGAAAAAGCTGTAAATAGACTTGCTTGAGCTTCAGTTACTAAATATAACACGGCTTAAGAATTGAAATGAAGTCGCCGTAGTCTAGTAGGTAGTGTGTTGGCTTATTAGACGAAAGGCCCGAGTTCAAATCCCAGGTCAGACATCAAAACGAAAATATGAAAATATTTCTTCGGCGACTTCCTCTCAGCAGATTTCTGGCAAAAACTCTGAGAGTAAAAATTGCCATGAAAAGCTTCTCAAAAACTTGTCGTTCGGAGTCGACTTTAAACTGTAGGTCCCGCCACTCATGTATAAAATTAACGCACACAACACGAGTGGTGTGAGAAGCTAGGACGTTGTACAATGGGTCAATTCGACCTCCGGGTACTGTACTTGTCACAGTTGACAAGTACACGTCCTCTAACCTAACCTAACCTAAGAATTATAACAGTTGTCAAAGCAATTTGACCATAATAAAATCTGTTTAAACTGTAAGTCCCGCCACTCATGCATAAAATTAACACACACAACATAAGTGGTGTAAGAAGCTAGGTCGTAATGCTGACTAAAGGGTTGTAATGATCAATTACGCATGTACATATGTATGATATTTTGTCTTTCTTTAATTACTATATTTTTTCTATCAGGAACTTATTTGCATGTATACAGAGGTATTGTACGATATTTGACCATTCAAAACGATAAATTTTTTTGAAAAATTTAAAAATTTTTCATGAATGAAATTAATTATTATAAAACAAGAAGTTGATATAAAAATATTACAAAAATATGTTATGTTATGTTATTTGCAAGTATTATTTTAATACAATGGAAATCTAAACATATTGTATTTGGAGCCTTCTTTTTTTTAAATAGAAATCTAAAACATTTATCTATTGGACGTCAGTTAAATGTGTTTGTAGGTTGAAGTGATAATTTTTGAAGATTTTTATTACGTGTTTTTCATTTTAGAAATTCCTCTCCTCCTCTTAGTGCCTCTAACTATGTATACATTTTCCTTTATAAAATCCAGAAATGCAAAATTGTTTTGCATTTGAATTTTACATAACTTTACCGACAACAACAACAGCAGCCATCTAGAGATTAATATTTTGAAATGAAAACACGAAATGGAAACAGGAAAGAGCCAAAGTAAATAGCAAAGTAAATAAGTGGATGCGCTCATTATATGCATCCATTCATCCAACCATCCATCCATCTATCCATTTATCAATCCACTTGTGTTTGAGAAATACTATGGACTGGATCACCGTCATTATGTGTACTTGAATAACAAGCATTGCTGTTTTTTGCTGATTTTGAATGATAATGACGATGATAATGATGATCATGAGGAGATGGATGGTGTATCTCATACAAATATGAGAGTAAGTTGTTTGCATTGACTGTCGATGCTTTTCATACATAAGAGAGGAATTACCACATTGCAGTTCGATCCGCTAGAAAAAACCTATTCACTTAGCCGGTATCTAATTCATTCACTTGTTCAAGTTATTTATCTGAGTACACAATACGACTACAACATCACTGTTTTTTTTCTTCTGTCATGGTCAGATGATTATGAAATAATTTCGTTCTTTTTTCTTTTACTGCATTTAAATACTTTACGGTATTTACAATAGCCAGAGTGTACATATGTGAACGGAGAGAAGCACACATTTTGTTCATTTAAATAATCTTCTATTTTACATACCGTGTAAACTGATGAAAAGTCCATTAATTTTCTAATTGGGTCTACTGAGTTTAACAATAAATTAAAATGCAATTTTCCTAATTAATTTGTATAAAATAACGGAAAGAAAATTTCAGCATTTATTTCTTAAGTTAGGTGTCAACAGTTGTCAAATATTAAAATTATTAAAAAATTCTTAATCAAACAATGAATATTTGTTAGTCTGCGATCTTAAATACTCTAAAATATTTTACTCAAAAGCGGCGTATTTTTTATTTCGTTATTCGAAAAGAAAAAGAAAATATCCAAGAAAACATTAAAGCTGGATTCACCCATCGTTTCGGAACAAAATTTTTGTTTACAAGAATATTTCATATGGTAACCTTGTTTTTACAGAACAATTGTTCGAAGTGGGTAAATCGTTTTTGAACAATCCAGCTTAAGGGTACATACTGTGGACAGCAAAAGTTTTAGTACTCCAATATATTTTGAAAATTTCATGAATTTTAACCAACAGTTTGTATAATAATTTAAGATTTTTATATTTACTTTATTAATTTATTTCTGTTTTATTATGAAGCAAACAATTTTTCAATGTTTTTCATAAAACAAGAGAAAAAAAGGAAAAGTTCCAGATGACTCCATAGGTACCCTCAAGGAAAACCCTGAATAAATTTAATATTCAAAGGCCTTATACATGAAAATGTTATCCCTTGTATTTAGTAGAATATCCCTTGAGGTCAAGCACTCCATTAAATTCATATGGATTTGAATGTACAAGTTTTGTTTAGTGTTTTCTGGTGGCACCATGAGCAAGTGTTTCCTTTGACTTTTCTTTGAGGTTTAGCGATTACGTAACCGTTCTGTCAAATGATCTCCTAAATATTCTCTTGAAGTCATATCAGGACTTTGTGCAAGGGGGGTCTTTTTTTTGTCAAAATATATTGTAGTACTAAGACTTTTGCTGTCCACTGTACATGCATAACATTTGTTTTCGTTTAACCGATATAAAATATATATGACGGGCAGTATGTACTGTAAATAAGGTTATGTTGGTAGGCGTCCCAGGGAGCATAGCTTACTTGAATCTTATAAAGTCTCGTTGTAATACTGATTGTATTTATTCCATTATACAACTATAGATTATTGCTGATACTTTTCAGTCATTCCGAAATATTTATGAAAGTGTAAAATTTATTATAATCATCATTAGTTAGCCACGTTGTGACAATATATTTAGGATGCCCAAACCTTCTTCGTCTAAAGTTTCCAAGTGCTGGACAAGGAGAGAGAGAAGATGTTCTGTACATTACTCTTCTTTCTCGTCATTACAGCTTCTGTGAGGTAGTTTTGATACATTTCCAGCTCCCATGCAGTTACTTTATTCTCTGCTGATAGCCTGTCAAGAATCGGATAGGAGTGCCTTGTATAAGGCCTTTCAAAGAACATCTGTTACCACGATTACTACCACCACATACATAACACGCTCACACAGGCTTTGATTATTTTTTTTTTCCTAAACTCAACCACCGAACCACTGTCGCTTAGAATAGAGTTGATTGTATGGCCAACGTACATAGTACGTTTTAAGTTATGTAGGCCTGTTGATTTCTTGCACCAATTAAAAGCAGTTGCCGCCTTAGTGGTTTTGGATTGTATATTACCGAGAATTTCAGGTCAGTTTTCTTTAGAATATGATTTGAAGGTATTTGGATGGGATAAAGTTAGAGTTAATCTGTTAATACTAGGGGTAGAGAATTGAAGGTCTTTGCATCTCGTTGCGAATCGAATTCTTAATTATGTATACAGAATAGTAGCTATTGCCACATCATCTGCATAACTGTTAATTATGCAGTACGTTTCTTAAATGGCTTTTAATAAAGTGTTCCGTTTGAGGAAGGGACCCATAATGTCAACCGGCATTAAATTATGCGCAAATTGCTTTGACATTTGATATAATCCTGAAGCCTTATTATATTTAGTAACTGAAGCTCAAGCAAGCCTAGTTACACCTTTTTATATGACATAATTTTGCTTTCTCCCGAAAACGGATAGACAAGTTGTACGTCGTTTTTTGTTGACATCATTAGTTATAAAATAGCAATTAACTAATTTAATTTATTAAAATAAAATAATAAATTAGTTGTTAATAATTACACAGACCGACACGATTTTTAACCCACAAAGCAGACAAACCTCTTTGGAGTTTTTGGTACCCTGAATCTAAGTGCGGCCTCAGAATTGTTCCATCGCACAAGCAAAAAATACAGTTTTAGGCTGCATTCGAGCGGTCCACAGTCCGACAAGATTTTTAACCCAGAAAAAAAACTGTAAACGCTTTTGGCGAGCTGAATCCGAATTGCCACAATAGCCAAGGTTTTCGAAATAAATTAAGCTATAATTGCAAAAAACATGTTTTGTTGCCTATCGGAGCTTAGCTTTATCTCATTAAGTTTGTTTTCCATTTTAATTTAAGTATTATTTAAGGTTTTTTAAGTTTTAAGTTTTAAATTTGAATTTTGTCTTTAAACCGTAAGAGCACATAATTCTAGTTCAACTTACGTACATAATTGATCATTATAATCCTTCAGTCAGGATTACGACCTAGCTTCGCACACCACTTATGTTATGTGTGTTAATTTTATGATGATAGACGCGACCTTCAGTTTAAAGTCGACTCCGAACGAAACGATTTTTTTAGAAGTTTTTCATTGCAATTTTATTTACTTTCAGAGTTTTTGCCAGAAATCTGCTGAGAGGAAGTCGCCGAAGAAATATTTTTTCATATTTCTTTTTGTTCGAGATGTCTGATCTCACGCCTAATAATCCAACCCTACCTAATAGACTACGGCAACCTCTAGTTCAACACAATTAAAGTTAAAACCACGTGTGTTTTATAAGGCGTAACTAATATTCACACGAACATCATTTATTGCTAAACCATAAACTTATTTAGATTGTAGAAAAATGTTTTAACATTACATTTAATCGCAACAACAAAATATTCATTTTAAGAATTTTAGTTTTATGAAACGTTTACCTCAATACCAATACACATAAAGTTTTAAAATGTTGACCCTAATTACTGCAGAGATGTGGATCAAAGTAGTACAAAATCGTCAATAAACGAGTTAGTTGGTCTGTAAGTCGTAACTTTGCTGAATAAAAAACGCAGTAAATGTGTAAACAGATAAAAATAAAATTTTAGTATGTGTGTGAGTGCAGGTAAAGTAGTAAATACACCTGTGAGAAATAGTTTAAACGCAAATAACGGGTGATTTTTTAGCTATTATCTTTTTGGCAACACTGGTTTAAACAGCTCTCGCACGTTTAGTGTTTTGTTTCACTGTCAAACATCTTCAGTTTGTTCTATAATTTAACCATGAATCGTCTTACAAACGAACAACGCTTGCAAATCATTGAATTTTATTATCAAAATGCGTGCTCTGTTAAGAAAGTTCATCGCGCGCTTCTTCCATTTAATGGTCAGTTTAATCGACCCATTCGGGCTATTGTGACTAAATTTCGCACCAAATTTACATTGTTGGACATTAAACCACCAACACGCTTACGTAGAGTGCGAACTGAAGAAAATATCGCAGCTGTATCGGCCAGTGTTAATGATGACCATCAATTATCGACTCGTCGCCGTTCGCAGCAATTGGGCCTCTGTTACTCAACAACGTGGAAAATTTTGCGGAAGGATTTAGGTGTGAAGCCTTTCAAAATACAGCTGGTGCAAGAATTGAAGCCGAACGACCTACTGCAACGCAGAATTTTTGTGAATGGGCTCTTGGAAAGATCCACTTCTTTATCGAAAAATTGTGTTCATCGACGAAGCTCATTTTTGGCTCAATGGATACGTAAATAAGCAGAATTATCGATTTTGGAGTGAAGATCAGCCAGAAGCATTGCAAAAGCTACCAATGCATCCAGAAAAAGTCACAGTTTGGTGCGGTTTATGGGCTGGTGGCATCATTGGACCGTACTTCTTCAAAGATGCTGCGAATCGTAACGTAACTGTGAATGGTGAGCGCTACCGATGATATCCAACTTTTTTTTGCCCAAAATGCAATAGCTTGACTTGCATGACATGTGGTTTCAACAAGACGGTGCCACATGCCACACAGCACGCGTAATAGTGGACTTATTGAGAGGCGAGTTCGGTGAACATTTTATTTCACGTTCGGGACTGGTCAATAGGCCGCCTAGATCGTGCGATTTAACGCCTTTAGACTATTTTTTGTGGGGCTATGTTAAAGCTCATGTCTATACAGACAAGCCCGCTTCAATTGACGCATTGGAAGACAACATTGAAGCATTTATTCGTGAGATACCGGCCGAAATGTTGGAAAGAGTATGCCAAAATTGGACTGAGCGGATGGACCATTTGAGGCGCAGTCGCGGTCAACATTTGCATGAAATAATCTTCAAACATCAAACTATCGATTCAAATAAAGATTTCATGCATTTTTCTGAATTTTATGTGTTTTTTTTTTTGAAAAATTTTCCTATAGCTCTTAAAAAATCACCCATTACTGAAAAAAAAGCAAAGAAGCAAACCATGCCGAAATATAAAAATGTATGGTATTTACGTGAATACTTCTTATTGAATAGAATAATATTGGCCAGAGTGTTAAAAGAAAAACAAAAGTGCAAAGTCAGAAGAAAAATTCACAGCAAAAGAATAAAATAACTTAGCAACTTTGTGACAATTATGCGACGGAGAAAAAAAAATTGTATTTTGTTGGCATTTTACAAAAAAACGAATATGGAACAATAAGACAGTAAATTTAATAAACTGCTCTGCAACCAACATTAAATTGTTTATTCAGCCAACTCAATCATATTGTATGTAGTAGTATTATTGGTAGTGGTTGATGGTTGTATGTGTGCATTCAAAATATTTCTTATGTTGGCAATTATTATTACAACCAGCATAAAAAAATTAGACCGACGAACGACATACATATGTACATACATACATATTGTAATAACATAATATTTAACATTTCATACAAGTATTCCATTGAATTTTTGTGTTTTTGATAAAGAAAAGACAAAATAAAAAAATAAAAAAAAAATAAAAAATAAACAAGAAAAAAAACATACTAAAACTATGCGATTATGTGTAGTTATGATACATACAGCTGCAACAAGTTGAACTAGTTTTACAATTTTCAATAAAAAAAAAATCAAATTTACAAAACAAAAGACTTAAGCAACATACTTGATTGCTACAGCCTTAAAGAAATAAATACATACATACACACATACATATGTATGTACACACATCCATACATACATATGTCCTGAGTTTTATAGTTACAAAAAAAAAAAATAAAATAAAAAAATATTAATAAATAGCAACAACAACAAATGTTTTATTTATTTATAATTTTTTTCTCTTCTTACAAACTCAATAAAATGAAAATGATTTTCATAATTGTAAATAAAATCAACCTTAATCTTGAATTTCTGTTTAAATTTACATTTTTATTGTATATTCGTATTACCATTCAAACAATAACGCTCATCAGAAATACGGAAAATCCACCAAAGAAAAGTTTCATGAGACAATCATGAATAAAGAAATAAAAACTACAATAAATGAGAAAAAAAAGGGAAACCCTGTTGCGTTTTTCTCTAAAAATAAATATTTGTTGGAATTTCATTTTATTGTCGCTACTTGCGACTTGTGACTTAGGAAAAACTAAAGAAAAACAAAAATTGAAAATACTTGTCGACAAATTTTTTACTTTTTATTTTTTATTTTTTGAATTTAAGGCTTTCTTACACGGACAAACAGAGAGATGTATGTACGTATGTATATGTATAGCAGACTAGCGGACAGACTGGTAGACAGCACCCCTGATTTTTTATTTTCTACTCCGACGAATATGTATGAAGGCATGAGTTTTAGGAAAATCATACTCAAGCATTTGTTGATTTTTCAACGATTTTATAAGAAAAAGTTTCTCACGCGTCTCACCGTTTGCTTGATACTATGTATGCTATGTATTCACTACGTCTGTGAATTTTGGTATTCAAACAGTAGTTTTTTCTATTTTTTCTATTTTTTTTTAAATTGTCTTTTTATTTCCCTTGTTGTCTTTCTTGTTTTGTTTGCTATAAGCATCAAACATTTTTAAAACCTTATCCGCAATCATCTAGTCACTAACGCTCACACTTGACATGAACATTTATTTATTTAGTTGCCCGAATACAAAGGAAATTCAATAGAAAAATGTGCAAAAATTTGTGAAAACCAAACAAAAATCAAATGGAAAAAACGCGGTTTTATTTCCCCCAAAAACATGCGATAAATTAATTTATTATCAATGAAATTTTTTTCTTCAAAAAGAAAAATGAAAAAGATATTTCAAACAAGATGGGGGTCGTCCATGTACTCGTACATACATTTGATGTGCTGCAATCATATGTTACGATAGAGCAGTATCTTCTTCAAAATGTACTGATAGAATTGTGGGTCAGAGAGATTTGGCATTTAAGCTGTATTCAACCATGTTGTCCGGACAGTAATTTCTTTTTGAAAGTTTATTGCAGACGACACTCTTAAATCAAATTGAAAATTTACATGATTTATTAGGGCAAATCAGTTCAACATTGTATTGAAATCTATTTGTAGCTCTGTTCAAGTTTTTCTGGACACAATATAAAAAATAAGCCAAATCGAGTTGAGAGTTGCTCCTAAAAATCTTTTCTATCTCTCAAGAAGAGAGCTGTCACGCTACATATAAAAAGGTGTTATCCAGACAAATATTTTGTCCGAATAAAATGGGTGGATCAAGGTTTAGAGACAATATAATGGAGATAAACTTCTGTAGATTTGTGAATGTATCGAAATATCTCGAATATTTGCAGTTATTTAAGCAGGCTTAATGTTGTTTATTAACTCATAAGTGCGACAATAACATTAGGTCATATGTGTAGAGTATTCAAAAACCGAAACCGGGAACCGGTTAACCGGTTTTTTTACTTTTAAAAACCGACCGGTTTCGAATATTTCTTATTTTAGAAGTATTCGACAAACCGGTTTTTTCTGTTAAATAACCGGTTTTTTTGTTTTTCTCCTCTTTTTGTAAATATACAAACGAAATTATTTATTATATATTCCAAAAATCGTTCCACTGAAGAAGTTAATGAAAGTGAGGAAGAAAATTCTGATGATTATGATGGAAATAAAGAAGGCGAAGGTGAAGAAGAAAACAATATTGGCATTGTCATAGTGAAGTTGGAGAAGTTGTGGCAAAATTGCAAAAAAAAAAAAAAATTTTTTCAATAAATCAAACGAAAAGCAAAAACGACTTCAGTTTTTTGTAAAAAACCCAGAAGGTAAAGAACTTAGATTGGTATGTGACGTAAAACACAGATGGAATTCGTTATCGATAATGATTGAAATTTTTTTAAGAATATGGAAATGTGTGAACCATGCTTTGATGGACTTTTCTTTAATACCATTCTCACCTATCGAAATTGAAGCTTTAGAAAATCTTTGGAAAACTTTGCAAACATTAGAAATAGCAATTAAAGAATTATCTAAGGATTCTGTAACACTTATAGAAGGAGAAGCAATTCATAAATTTTTATTTAATTATTTAAACAGAATTAACACACAATATGCGCAAGAATTATGCAACAGACTAATGATAAGACTTACTGAAAGTATAATTAAAGTAATTAACACCCTTATTGTGTACCTAAGTTCAGGAAAGTATCCATCTAATGACAATATCTTGAAGTATTCCACCAAAGCGGAGTCCAAGGAATTTGCTGTCGATTTGTATAACCGTTTAGTTCCTTGCAATGATACAGATGATGAAGTGGTAGATTCTGACCAAGATTTAAGTCTTGATACGGATAATCCCAGCAGCTTAATTTTTGATTTAAATAATACAATAAGCAGTATATAAAATCTAAAAAAAATCATAAAACCACATTCATCATTATACATATGTATAATGATTTCATACACCTCGACAAATGCAACAAAAGAACAGAAAAAATGGAAAATTTATATAACTGTCTTTCGACTATCAGCCCAACTTCAACTTTCAGCGAGCGGATATTTTCAACATCCAATTTTATTAAAACTAAACAAAAAAATCGTTTAAAAACCCCCATCTTAAATCATCTTTGTTTCCCACGGAGATGTTTTATGATGGCGTATCATCCTCTAGTTACCTGGATATTTCGAATATGTTTGCTGACTTTTTTCAGTCTACTTATAGGCAGTTGAACTCGGGCTCTGATTTGAGTTGCGACTTTTCATATCCTTATTCAGTGGGAAGTGTCTCTATTTCTAATATATATTCATTTGATGAGGAGTCTGTTCCTGATTCTTTGTCTGGACTGAAACTTACATACTTGCCAGGCCCTGACGGGGTACCGGCCTGCATTTTAAGGAAGTGCGCTGTTGTATTGAGTGGTCCTTTGACCTTTATATTTAATGGGCTTCTGAGGGCTGGTCATTTTCCATCTATTTGGAAGAGTTCGTTTATAATTCCTTTGCATAAGTCGGGTAATACATCCAATATTTCCAATTACAGGGGTATTGCCAAACTCAGTGCTATTCCCAAGTTAATGGAGAAACTGGTGACTGATTACCTCTTTTTTAATACGAGATCTTTAATATCCCCTTTCCAGCATAGTTTTTTGAAAGGTAGGTCGACTGTCACTAATCTTCTTGAATTTACTACGCATGCTTTCAGGGGTTTTCTTGCCAGGGCTCGGACTGATGTAATTTATACTGATTTCAGTAAGGCTTTTGATAGGGTTGATCATGGAATTTTGCTTCATAAACTGTCATTGATCGGTATTCCTGATACTATTCATCGTTGGCTGGGCTCCTATCTTTCCCTTAGGACTCAGAGGGTATTGTTTAGGAATGTATTATCTAAGACTGTTTATGTTACTTCTGGTGTTCCGCAGGGTAGCCATTTGGGTCCTTTACTGTTTTTATTGTTTCTTAATGATCTTCCTTGTGCTATTTCTGATTGTAATATTCTGATGTATGCTGACGACGTTAAATTATTTTATACTTTTGATGATGACATGGTCAGGCTGTTCTTCAGGGAAATATTGATTCCTTTGTAACTTGGTGCGGGACTAATTTGATGGATCTTAACTTGAGAAAGTGTAAGTGCATGGTTTTCTCTCGCGGGGGCGTAGTTTCGTCCACTTATGTGATTAATTCTTGCCCTTTGGAAACTGTTACTTCATTTCTTGATTTGGGAGTATTATTGGATATTAAACTGTCTTTTATTGATCATATTAGTATGGTGATTGGCAAGGCTCGGGCTGTTCTTGGTTTTGTGAAAAGATGGACTAAGTAATTCACTGATCCTTATATAACGAAACTGCTATACATTTCACTTGTTAGGCCTATTTTGGAGTACGCGTCTGTTATTTGGAATCCATACTATCGTTGTCATAGTGATTCAATAGAGTCTGTACAGAAGCAGTTTTTATTATTCTGTTTACGTGGCTTAGGATGGGATTATGCCAATGGGTTTCCATCTTATGAGGCTAGATTAGGTCTGATAAAACTTTCAACTTTGGAACGTAGAAGGGCTGTGTTAGGCGTTTGTTTTGTCTATAATCTGGTTAAGGGTGATATCGATTCCGAGTTTTTGCTTTGTAACCTAAATTTCAGTATTCCAGCAAGATTTTCACGGCACTATCGTCCTTTTTCCCTAGATTTTTATAGAACAAACTATGGTTGTAATTTTCCTTTTCGTAGATTATGTAATGATTTTAACATGTATTATGATTTTATTGATTTTAATTGTACTGTTTATAATATTAAACGTAGCTTATATTCTGCCGTTAATTTGTAAATTATTATAGAAAAATATATTCTCGTTCTTGTCTTAAGTAGTTATGGTTTATTGTTGCTTTATTCAGCTTGTGATTAAGTTCTGTAGCTGATTTATGTTGTCGTTGCCTTTACTTTTTCCTAACCCGCTATAGTCCGGACTGTAGTGTGTACGTGTCCCTACGTAATGGGGACGAGCCCTCCGCGGTCGGGTGAGGGTGGGTTAGTGTGAGGCCGGGGACGTTAAAAACCCCCATCTTAACTGTATAATATTTTTGAAGTATTATTTTAGAAAAACGATGTTTTGTAATTATATTTTCAATTGCAACCGATCTCATTTTATTTTTTGTTTGATAATAACAAAAACTAAAAAAATTAATTTTAATTTTATAAAACTAATAAATTTGTATGAAATATTTAACAACGTATTTCTGTTATTATTAATAAAATACATATGTATTACATTAATTTATCATAAATGTTGATTTGTTAACTTAAAAAAATTAAATAAAATAAATAAATAAAAACCGGTTAACCGGTTTCTTTTTTGCAAAACCGGATTCGAAACCGTTTTTTTTAAATGACAAAATTTCGAATTATTTGAAAACCGTTTTTTGGAAAATGTCGGTTTTTTGAATACTCTACATATGTGACAGAAAGTCATGAAAATACAATGAGATTTTCGCTGGAAATATGCGGCGAATGAAGAATTTAATGCCTCGATTTCTTAAGATAGTACAAGAAATTTTTCAATGCTTTTGATCATCTTACAGTTTTCATCACTAAATCCATTACTTACTTACAGTGTAAATAGTTTCAAATCTAAATCAAATACGATGCCTTGCGAAAATAGGGACGACAAAAAATGAAAACTGCATTTAGAAATACACTAGAGCCCCGACTTGCGTCGTTAATGGGGACCGGAGAATTGCGACGCAAATCGAAACGACGCAAATCGAATCAAATTTTTCTATACATACGCATTGAAATTCATCAAAATGAAGCAAAAAAACTTAATATTTCGGATAAAACAGAATTATGAAAACATTTTGCATTATTTTATTAAGTTCAGTAAAGTTTTCTCTAATTATTATAAAGAAATAGCAAAAATATAAATTAACAAAAAAACTTAACAAAAATCAATAAAATTCATTTATAAAAAATAAATTTTAAAGAAGAAATTGTGCTTTGTTTAGTTTATGTGGTGCTTTCTTCAGATAATAAATTCAAATCAACAACACTCCATTTGATTACATGGACTTACAGGTTTGTTAACAAAAATGTTTGTTGAATTTTTAGAGATTTTTTTGCTGATATGTTTCCTTGTAACAACTAATGGCTTGGTCAGCAGATGCTGCTACGCCCTCGCTACGATTTTCATCAGGATCGTTTTCAGAAAATATATCCAATGCATAGGAAATTAATTGTATTATCAATTATCATAACATCATCTTCTAAAGCATGCTGAATATTAATGGATAATAAATTTTTATTATCAAGCTCCTCATCGTGAGACAGTAAAAGTTCATTAATGTCATCCTCTTTCATTCCTTCAAATTCGGCTAAATTTAATCGGCGCAAGTTGAAATTGCAACAACGCAAGCTAAGTTTTGTCAATTTTTAAAAAGCGACGCAAATCGAAACGACGCATATCGGATCGACGCAAGTCGGGGCTCTAGTGTAGTAATAATAATAAGACACCTGGAAATAGAGGGATTTGCTGATTAAGCAACTTTGAGTTTACATACTCGTACATACAAAATGCGACAATATTAAATACGTCAGATGACTCACACCCACACACGCTGCATGTGCTTATCAGAATAATTTATCATGCGAACTACTTAAATTCCATTAAATTTAAATAATTCCAAACGATTGAATGACAATTGACATCACTAATCGCAAAATCTATGTACATACTCGTACATATATGTATGTATGTATGTACGTAAATTCTATCGTTCCACATTTACACATTCAATAGAATAATTGAATATGGAATGTTGCTGATCCAACCCTGATTTCCAAACAAAAAAAAGTCAACACACTTGAAGTGATAAATTAATTATTTGCCAAAAAAAAGTCGAATTAATTGCTGTACTTTGACGTGCTCACATCTCCATCATTATTATCATTATGATCAAAAATAATGAAACAAAATAAATTAAAATGCATTTAATTTTTTTTTTTTTATAAATTATTTCATTTCATTCCATTCTATTTTTTATTTGCAAAGTATGTCGTCTTATTATATTATATTGTTTTTTTTTTTTTTGTTTTTTAGAAATTTCTTTGAAATTCCAAATAAAAACAATTCAATTTAAAAACAATAACAATCTTTATAAAATCACACGAAGTTAAATTAAAAAAAAAAAACAAAATATCTTAACAATCTTAACGGAGGGTAAAAGCAACAAAACAACAGTAATAAATATTTTTAAATTTTTTATTTAAAAATTCAATTTTTTTTTATTATTTAAAATCCGCGTATGTCTGTATGTTAATGTAAAGGGCTATCCATTTCGTGGTTTCAAAAGTATGGGACTGGAATTCGATATCTGTTAAACTAAGTTGTGAAACCAATTTTTTTCTTTTCAGTTGAAAGTCTGACATTGACGAAAATGGATCGCTTAACTATCACACAACGCATAAAAATTATCAAAACCTACTACAAAAATGGTGATTCTGCAATAGCCACGTATCGTGCTTTAAGAGGAGATTATGGTTTACATAATCGTCCAACTACGCAAACAATTGGCAAAATTGTGAAGAAATTTGAGGAGACTGGAGTGGTTACAAATATTGAAAAGCCTGTGCATCATCGTTTCTCACGTTCCGCTGAAAATATCGCTATTGTAAGTGAAAGTGTTACCGAAGACCCGAATGTGTCGATTCCTCGTCGTTCTCAGGAATTAGGATTGTCTTACGGCACATTATGGCGTATTTTGCATTTACTAAGTGAAGAGAGGCCATTACATAAAGAAAAAGTCACTGTTTGGTGCGCTCTTTGGTCCGAAGGTGTGATTGGACCTTACTTCTTCGAAAACGACGATGGAACGACTGTCACCGTCAATTCGGAGCGTTATGGTCTTATGATAACCGACTTTTTTTGCCTGCTATTGAAGAATACGACTTGGAGAATATGTGGTTTCAACAAGACGGTGCCACATGCCACACAACTCGAGCGAATATGGCTTTATTGCAAGAGACATTTCCTGGCCGCGTAATTTCTCGTCGTGGCGATATCAACTGGCCACCAAGATCATGCGATTTGCAGCCATTAGACTTTTATTTGTGAGGCTACGCGAAAGACCGTGTTTTTGCAGATAAACCTTCAACTCTTGAGCACTTAAAAACCAACACTCGTCAAGTTATGGCTGAGATACCGTCCAATACGTGTCAAAAAGTGGTCTAAAATTACCTCGAAAGAATCAATGCTTGCAACACTTCGCGTGGAGGTCATTTAAATGATGTAGTGTTTCACACATAATGTAAACGTTCAAACTTTACAATAAAAAAGAAATATCGTGGAAAAAATATTTTATATGTGTTTTATTTACGTTTACTTTTGAAACCACGAAATGGATAACCCGGTAGAAACGAGAAAATATACAGAAATGCGACTCATTTCATTATAATTTAATTTAATATTTATTCATACAATATGTATTTATGTATGTATGTATGTATCTATGGATGTATACATATGTATGTATTTATAAAGCAGAAAATGATAAAGATGAACCTCACCTTTGAAATATTTTGTACGCTTAGCATTTCATTTATCCCCTCCTGCTATTGTTGTCTTTATTTTATTTATTTTTTTTTCATTGGAAATCTTCACACTAACAAGCAGAACAACCAACACCTTAAATTTACAAACGAATAAATAGTAAAAATTATTTTAAATAAAAATGTTCAAATATGAACGAAAACAAGTAAAACAAAAACATCAACAACAACAACAACAACAATAATAATAATAATAGCAATAATGCGGAAAAATATTTTTGAGGTTTTTTTATTACAAAACACGTGTATGGATGGATGAATGGTATGGTGTTAATAATATTAATTTGTCTGCGTATGTGTTAGACGTTATTTCTGTTACCGTCGTGAGGAGGCATGAAAGTGAGCATCGATTCCAATAGTCACAATGAATAATTCGTTAAATTTGTTCATAAAATATTCACTAGAGGAGAGGTATGTAAGTATGTAAGTATCGACAACATAAATAAAATATTTTCGGAATTTTTATTATCGCCTTTGAATGTAAATTTATTGATTTGAGGAAAAGAAAAAACGATTGAACGAAATTTCGCATCTAATATATGAACTTTTAAATTTATAAATAGAATACAAAAAAAAAAATACAATGAAATGATACGATTTGTGTTACATTTTAATGTAAAAAAACAATGTATTCCAAATAATGAAAAACAAAAAATGAATTTCTTTTTTATTCACGACCATCAATCAGAGGATATTATCCTCTAACACAAAATTGTTTATGAGAGTATGGAAAGAGGAAGTAATGCTAATGAGTTTGTTTATATCGGCTCCTCCAAAAGTTACTTTCGAACTTTGACACGTGATTACGGCCATCATGTAGAAGCTACATCTGTCAAAATACTTTGAATTATTGAGTCTGATTTGATGTGTCAAATCACCATGAGTGACCATAGACAATAACGTGATTTACATCGAAATTGTAATGAAATTTACATCGAAAAATTTGATGAATGGGTACGTGTTATCGCCACTGAAAACGCGCTTTAATATACATATAATTTTTCACTGTGTATAATTGTACTAACCATCTATTCATGTTTCAACTCGTAAGGATCTGTCAGAATTAAAATGAATTTAGTAAACTTGTACACTTAATTATGATATCTAAATTATATTTAAATACGAAAAAGGAAGTCACACGAATACTTTATTTGACGATAGCTTCCGATATAAACTACAAAAGTTCGTAAAGTTAATATTATTTGCTTCAAGTCGCCGTAGTCTAGCAGGTAGTGTGCTGGCTTTTTAGACGAAAGGCCCGAGTTCAAATCCCAGGTCAGACATCAAAACGAAAATATGAAAATATTTCTTCGGCGACTTCCTCTCAGCAGATTTCTGGCAAAAACTCTGAGAGTAAACAATTGCCATGAAAAGCTTCTCAAAAATCTGTCGTTCGGAGTCGACTTTAAACTGTAGGTCCCGCCACTCATGTATAAAATTAACGCACACAACACGAGTGGTGTGAGAAGCTAGGACGTTGTACAATGGGTCAATTCGACCTCCGGGTACTGTACTTGTCACAGTAGACGAATAAAAAATTTCAATGATATCTTACACACACTTTGTTTTATTTAAATTAGAAGATAGGAAACTCTTAATTGAAGTGATAGGAAAATCTTCTGCAGGTAGAGAGTTCCACATGAGGCTAAAAAACCACTAGACTAATCTACTACAAAAGACTGTGCTCTACACAAGCTACATTTTAGCGGTCCTCTAATACAGCAATAGAGTTAGGGCCATTATTACAACTTGCCGTTAACTAAAGGGAGGATTTTAACCAGCATATTTTCAAAGTATCCAAACATTCTAGTGTTTCAGTTTTTTTAAATATATTACTCCATCCTTACTTCTGATTAATATTTCCATCACTTAAATCAGACAGAAAATATAATACAATTATCATATATACATAGGCCGGATACTTAAAGTCTACTTCGAAGCTCCTCAACTCGTGCAGGAGAGGGCGAAAGCTCTTATTAATTCAATAGATTATCTAATGGCCATTATTACAACTTGCCGTTAAACTTGGGTTTAGTTAAAGGTACCTTTAGCTAAAGGGAACTGTAAAGTTAGCTTTAACTTATTATCGTTATTACAACTTACAGATAAAATAAAGTTAACTTTTTCAAAAAATATGGTAGTGCCGGAGTAATGTCGATAACACTGCTCAATTAAACAATTTGTTTTTAAACGCAGTGGCAACGACAGGCTTCGTTTTTTTTTTGTTGTATGTATATGCTCATTTTGTTTATGTTTGATGTTGCCATATTGAAAATTATATATGTATGTATATGTATGGCAAGTTCAAACATAAACTTAACTTTAAAAGTTACCGGTAGGATGATCCTCCCTTTAGCTTAACGCTTACTTCTACCATATTGTCTACTTGTAATAATATAAAACAATTTAGCTGTCCGTTAAAATCCTTCAGTCCTTAGGTAATGGTAAGTTGTAATAATGGCTCTAAGGCTGGCATGTAATAACAGCAGCAGCAAAAAAAATTTTTTAAATGCATGTCTAACATCGATGCATGCAAATCGCGTAACATTTGTAAGTATGCCATGGGATTGGTAACTTACATATGTACGTACACATTCCTATAAGTACATACTAGAGGTGTGCACAAGACATATAAAATTGCACAGTATTGTATTTTTCCCAAGACCGAATATTGATTGTAGCTGCAAATATAAATAAGTGTGAAGCAAAGATAGAGTACAAAAAAACAACTGCACTCGTAAACCATTGTACAACAGTATAAAAGAGAGTTGTGTGAAGAGTGCAACAAAAAATATTGTACTCTTCATAGAGTCACAACATGCATTTTTAGTTGTTTGTTTTTGTTTTTTTAACAACAATTAATAAGAAAGTTCCGAATGTTTTGCTCTCGAGAACCGAACATCTTCGTCGACGCCACCATTGCCAGTAACTTTTTTAAACTTTTTATTTCGGGGAAAAACCTTTTTTATGAGTTTATGGCGAAAGCAAAGAATGTATAGAAACACTTATGTACACATATTTTTCAATATGGCAATACTGAAAATGTAGCTTCAGTAGTAAAATATGCTCTTACAACACAAAGCATAGTTCCGTTACTTCACAGACAAACGAGTGCTGTTGTATACATTGAATAAATGAGAAATACACATTTCAGTGCACTCGTAAAATCAAGAGCAACAGAAAAGAGTACAATACAGTATTGCATTCGGTGAAGGGTGAAGTCTTGTGCACACCTCTAGTACATACATACATACATACATATGTGCATACATTTCTACATAGAAATTGCATATAAAAATTGGGTTGAATATGATGTTCATTCATTTCGTATGATTTCTCTTAAACAAATATTTGCATTTTTCTGTTTCAGCAATTTTTTTTTTTCTTTTATGACGCTAATCTACAAAATTATCATCTTTTTTGTTTACAACTTTCAAACGAATCATTGATGGCCACTTACAAGCTTACAGAGCGAGAGAGAGAGAGAGAGAGCGTGAATGAGAGATACTTACACACTTGCGTAAATATATTTCTTCTTCGATATTGTGATGTTAATTTTGGTTTTTTCTTTTTCTTTTCTCCACTTTTTCTTTTTTTTTTTGCAAATGTTAATTACGATTTTATTTTTAATTTTCTCTCTACGGGTCTTTCATTAAGCGCTTGTTGTTTTTAAATGTAAGCAAAACAACGTGTGTGATCGATAACGTTAAAACTTTTTCAATCGTTTTAAAGACCTATTGAAAGCATTATGTGTGGAATATCGTTTAAATGTACGCCATGGCTTCTCTTAACGGAGCGCATCCGAAATGTACAATTTTCTATGAGACTAAATTCGACCGGCTAAATTGGACCGATGGTATGGGTTATGTTAACTTTGAGGACTGCTGTGGTTTGTGGCTTATTCGCATTCATCTGCGTCTTAAGAAAACTCCACAGGAAAAAGTCTAAAGGCCGTGTCACATAGAACTTTTGCTTCGCGTTGCGTTACAAAATCGCTTTGACATTTAAGATAAATGTACATGTTTATATGGCACTTGTCACATAAACAGCTTTTAACGCAACGCAAAGCGAAAAGTTGGGCATCTCTCATCTTTTTGCGCGCTTTGACAATCAGCTGTTGATTATTCTGTAAATATTTTTGGCAAATTTTATTTTTTTAATATTTGTCCTTAAATTTTATGTTTTTTAGTTTTTTTTTAGCAGTACAATTATAAGTATGTCCAATAAATCCTCCTTATTTAAACATGAAATATTAAAAGCAAAACTTACGCGCCAACCACTTTTAAAAGATAAACAAACAACGCGAGTGTTGTCAAAAGTTTTTGTTGCGGCATACACCTTTTGCTTTACGATTTTCTGTCAAAGTTATAAACGTCACGCAAAGCAACAAAGTTTTATCTGACACGGCCTTAAGGGTATCAAACAGAACGATCACGCTGGTCAGTTCATATAATATTCGTGTAGATTAATCACATCTTCAAATTGCTGGTGCAGAATATTTAATTGTTCTGTCCCGAATGCAAGCAGTACGTTGCCCAAACATTACACCGATTTTGATAAAACAATTTCATTATTTGCACCTGTTATTGAGTATTGTACCTGTCCATGACGATTTGGCAAAAGAGAATGAATGCATTACTACTACTCTAACAGATGTAACATCAACAAGATCACCGTTATTAACTGCTAAAGTTCGAAAGTTACTGTTGGAATACCCTATGGTTTCATTCGTTTATGAACACATCGATATGTGTTGTTGTATGCAGAATAAATACATTTTAAGTTGTTAATCAATAGTACAGATTAAAATGATAAAGGTTTTATGAGTCACCATCATGTTCATGGACTAGAAATGTTTTGTAATTTCCAAAAAGTTTGAAAAAAGAGCGCTGCTTTTAATCCAAATTACAATGCTTTGGTGTGAAATAAAGCTTGTTTAAGATGTTTTTAAAAAAGTATTATACGTTAACAAAATGTACGTGGGCTAATTTGTAATTGACCTCTTCTCATCGGTTGTTAAGTTATAGGCTAACAGGTGAAAATTTTGATAATTTTTAACACATATATTTGCAAATTTTTTCATGGTCTACGGCAATGAAAATCTAATAACAAGTACCCACCCTCACAAAGCCTAATGTTGTTTGCAATTTATTTGTTTTAATGTTGATAACTCGTCCAATTTCATTTAACTTGGTCTCACAGTAATTAACTTTCCTTAAAATTCATTGATAATAATCACGCTGTTGATGAACGCTTTTATGCAGTTGGTTACATCAAAATCATTCATTTGAACGAATTGTTCAGCGAAAGTTGGCAACTCTATTATCATAGAACCTATATTGTTGGATAAGTATGACTGCCTTCTGTTTCTTTTTTTAAATTCTTTTATTACTTCCTCTGGAAGCATTTTACTTTAGTAAAATGGCGGAAAATGGCGGAAAAGTTACTCTCTCAGTATTATTTGGTACAATTTATTCTTTGGGCGGCCTTGCTGATGATTGACTTGTGGGCACTGTTGCCAATTTAGCTATTTTCTCGTCAAATCTAGCGATTTTTAAATCCAATATGCGGGAAAGAATACGATTTAGCTATTAGCTATAAATCTAGCGATTTTTATGTTGCTACAAAGTAACACTCAAATAACGGTTTTTAAAGAAAAGAAAAACATAAACAAACAACTCGAATTCTTTCTACTGTATTTTGTCGTAGATACATGGAATGGGTGCTTGAACAACAGGCGGTGGACGGCAATTTTTCGAACAAAATTTTCTTCAGCGATGAAGCACATTTCACACTCGGTGGGTATGTTAATAAACAAAATTGTCGTATTTGGTGTTCAGAGAATCCTCAAGTAATTGAAGAGAGGCCATTACATCCAGAAAAAGTCACTGTTTGGTGCGCTCTTTCGTCTTAATGTGTGATTGGACCTCACTTCTTCGAAAACGAAGATGGAACGACTGTCACCGTCAATTCGGAGCGTTATGGTCATATGATAACCAACTTTTTTTTGCCTGTTATTGAAGAATACGACTTGGAGAATATGTGGTTTCAACAAGACGGTGCCACATGCCACACAACTCGAGCGAAGATGGCTTTATTGCAAGAGACATTTCCTAGCCGCGTAATTTCTCGTCGTGGCGTTATCAACTGGCCACCAAGATCATGCGATTTGACACCATTAGACTTTTTTGTGGGGCTACGCGAAAGACCGTGTTTATGCAGATAAACTTTCAACTCTTGAGCACTTAAAAAGCAACATTCGTCAAGTTATGGCTGAGATACCGTCCAATATGTGTCAGAAAGTGGTCGAAAATTACCTCAAAAGAATCAATGCTTGCAAAACTTCGCGTGGAGGTCAATTAAATGATGTAGTGTTTCACACATAATATCAACGTTCAAACTTTACAATAAAAAAGAAATATCATGAAAAAAATATTTTATATATGTTTTATTTACGTTTACTTTTGAAACCACGAAATGGATAACCCGGTATAAAATTAAGTTGTAAACTTTTAATAATATTGTCAAAAACTATAACAACTTAAGGCCCCATTCCTAAATATAACCACAAAAATCAGCTTGAGTGGCTAAATCACGAAAAATTGAAATCGTGGATGGCTCAAGACGAAACAAAAGGATTCTGTAAGTATTGCAGATGCTCCTTGTCTGGAAAACTTTACGACCTATTAAGTCACGCGAAAACTAAAAAAACACAAATCAGCCTAATCGCTTAGGGGATCATGTTGGAAAAAATTGGAATTTTCCCCAAATGCAAAATATTGTTGACAACGTTAAAATGCAGCAGAAAGAGGCTTCTATATATTTGTATGTCAACATACTGCGAACTATGCTATTTGATCACCTTAGTGATTATGCCAATAAAATCCGTGTTTATAGAACCAAATGTAGTGCAATAATTAAAAACGTTTTAGAGCCCCATACATTAAATATGTATCTGTACATACATAATTTTAAAAAAAATGGATTTAAATTTATTGCGAGTATTTTTTCAGAATTAAACGATAAATCGTTGTCTTTTTACAAATTATTAAAATTCCCAAAAAAATTAGCTTTGTTTTAAGTAAATTTTCTTAAAAACTTTTTAAAATTGATTGTTTTGGCGATTTATCGCTAAATTTTTTTAAAATTTAGCTACTTTTTAGTTAACTTTAGCGATATTTTTTTGGAAAAAAGTTGGCAACAGTGTTTGTGGGTTCTATTTCCAAGATCTAGATGTGCTTGAGTAGCTCAGGGAATGTCCTACCAATTTCCGTTTTCTTCATTAGTTTGTCTCCGCAAGTAGGCATTTCTGAGGGTTTGTGGCATACATTTTTTAAAAATTTATTAACGTTTCACTATCAAAGAGTAGTTTTAATTTTTTAAAGAATGTTATTGTTTTTTTTTTGTGTACACGTAGAAAATTCGATAAATGATTATTAAAAATAAAGATTTTTACGAAAGAACAACTCGTCGCAATTGTGATAACTTATTATTTATTATTATGCTGAGACGTCTTAATCGAAAAAAGTTCAGCTGCGACCATTCGAATAATAGTCAAAAACTGGAAGAAACTGGATTGGTCATGGCCATTAAACCTCTTGTGCGTTTGCGTTATTGTAACGGTCGGTCTCTTGGACGTTTTGCTGGAGTTAAAGAGTGCGTTGCCGAAAACCCAAAAACTTTAAATTGTATGAAATATTATTTTGACAAAAAAAATTCCTCCTGAATACACAATTCACTCAGGAGTTCAAACCAGAAATTCATAGAAAGCGCGGACAATGTTTTCAATAGGTAATCAAGCAAAGTGACGTTAATGCCTGTCTGCCTTCATGATCGCGCCTTACTTTTTTGATGAAGATGCCGATATTGCAGCGGCGTTGGAAGACATTAGTTACAGGAACATGATATCTTGTGGCCGCAACTGGAAAGCATGATTCTGGACGGCATGTGATTTAATCCACGCATGTAAGAATAATAAATTTATTGTAGCAACGATTTCCAGGAAAAGAATATTCAGACGTTGCATCAGGAAAACTCAGCATTTAAAAATGGTTTAAACGAGGTGAAATGAGCATCCAGGAGAACATAGATAACGACAGAGTTTGTAATCGATCAAAAACAAAAACGAATTGCTGAACCTGAGCAGCATTTAAAACTGTTTACATATGTTTATTTATGCGTCGATACGTGCCAATGCACGAAAGAAAAGAGCGGACTGCATTAAGATGTGAAGGTTATGGCATCAATGTTTTAGAAAGAGCTTCAAACCTCTCGATTATCTTGAAAAGGGAAAGCCATCTACCAATATATAGCTTTATTTAAGCCTATGAAACTTTAATCTCGAGCTGTTATACAGTAAAATTCTTGAAATTTATTTGCATTTAATGCCAGCTTAAGGGCCATTATTACACTCAAAAAAAGAATCAAGCCATCCGGGCTTGAATCAATCCATATCGGTCACAATAGTACGGTAAGTACGGTTTGGCTTGAATCAAGTACAAAAGAGTTGAATAAAGCCCGAATCAGCCAAGTACAAAAGTGTTGATTTTTGCGCGATTTAAGCCTTTTTGGGATCAAAGTGATCTCATCATGTATTTGGTTTAAGCATATTTTTCTTCATTTAAGATCGAATTCGTACTTGATTCAAGAGAGTCAGAAGTTGAAGTAATCCTTAAGCGCACTTGTTTCAAGAATTATAAAGTTGATTTAAGCTAGATTTCGTACTTATAAATGGGATCGAATTGAGGCAAATCGTACTTTATTCGAGCACAATGAACGTGATTTAAGCCCTAAATTGTACTTGATTTAAACCTAAATTTATTAAAAAACGAGCTTGTTTCAAGAATTTTGAACTTGATTTAAACTCGAACTCGTACTTGATTTAATCCTAAAATCGATTGATTTGAAAAAAATGCAAGTCATCTACCCAAAAAAAATGCAAGCCATCGACCGGAATAATCCAAGTCATCTACCAAAGGAATGCAACTTGCGAAAAATACGACATTTTGTTGGATATATATTGTATAAATACACATTAACTAAATGAGAATTATTAAAATTTTTCTTTTGAACTTAAAAACCCACAATTCCATAACTCAAATAACAAAAAACTCAAAATAACACTTTTTTAAATAGATTTGAGCTTTTTAGTGTTGATTTTAGGTTTAGTTTTTCACATCAATCCCGTTTTTTGCTTATTTTAAGCAAACAATAGCCAAAACGGGCTTAATTTTTCAAGCATGTTTTTTGGCTAAAATTGAGAATAGAAAAGTTAATTTTAGCACGCCGTTTTTCTTTCTTTGTACAACTTTTCGTTAAACTTGGGTTTAGTTAAAGGTACCTTTAGCTAAAGGGAACTGTAAAGTTACCTTTAACTTATTATCGTTATTACAACTTACAGATAAAATAAAGTTAAGTTAGAGGACGTGTACTTGTCAATTTAGACAAGTACAGTACCCGGAGGTCGAATTGACCCATTGTACAAAATAAAGTTAACTTTTTCAAAAATATGGCAGTGCCGGAGCAATGTCGATAACACTGCTTAATTAAACAAGATTTTTAAACGCAGTGGCAACGACGGGCTTCATTTTTTGTTGTATATGCTCATTTTGTTTATATTTGAAGTTGCCGTATTGAAAATAATATATAATATGGCAAGTTCAAACATAAACTTAACTTTAAAAGATAAAGGTAAGATGATCCTGCCTTTAGCTTAACGCTCACTTCTATCATATTGTCCACTTGTAATAATGAGAAACAATTTATCTGCCCGTTAAAATCCTCCCTTTAGTTAACGGCAAGTTGTAATAATGGCCCTAAGAAAAGTAACACTAAATTTTAAACAATTTTATTCTTATTTAATGCAATTAAAAGAAAAATTCGAAATTTTATTTAAAAATTTTCTTTTTATTTGAAATTTCTTATTTTATTGACGTTCCATTGTAGTTTTGAGGCCACTGTTCTAATTGACCGTACATTCTGCACTGTGACAACCAAGTAAAATGCAACAACAATTTTAGTTTTACTATCACAAATAAATTATTGTGGTATAATTACGAAATTATAAAAATAAAAAAAAATTGAAATATTTCTAAAAAAAAACAAGAAAAAAAAACAAAAACACAACAAATATGAGGAAAACGTGTTAAAAAATTCGAACGGAAGCATATTTTTCTTTATTAAAGGCAACTCTAATTTCTTGTTTAGTCTTTATTTTTATTTTCTGTTGCCTTTTTTTTTTTTCTTTATAATTCATACTCGGGTATTATTTTATTTACTTTAAAAGCAATAATTTTATTTTGTTTTTATTTAGCCAGCGCACAACAGTGACCAACAAAGAAAGTTGCCTGAAAACAAATCGTGATTGTCTAAAGCCACAAATTGTATTGGCAGCGCACTATAAGCCATATTTTATTAATTTTTGTTGTTGTTGTTGTAAAACTACCATATTTGATGTTTTGTTTTTATTTTCGTAATTTTCATTTTTTTTTTTTGTTTTTTAATTTCTTCATTTAGGGAAGTAGAAATTAATCAAATTTCTGATATGATGAAACAACAATAAACGAATAAACTGAAGAATTTGCATTTTTTTTTTCTTTCCATCAACAACGAACAAAATGCAACTTAAGAAGAAGATTGATTCGATGACAACGTCTGCAAAACATATCAATAATATTGGTTGTTGACAGTATTGATGAATCAGTAGAATGAATCAAAATTAATAAAATTCACTACCATTGAGGTCAACTATTGAGAGCAACAATTTAAAAGCTGATGTTAAATTAATTTCCATTCCGTATGTATATATGTGCATTAGAGCGACTCACCAAAAAAGTGCTCGATGTACCCTCCTAAAAATGAACTTTGGACTTTTTTAAGATGACATTTAAAATATTTCGGCTCCATCTTTGACCTCTCGTGAGCTGGACCATTTTGAAAAAGGGTCTACTTTTGCATGTTTTGTTAATTTGAGAATCTGTTTCCTTACCAACATTTACAATATGTATATCATAAGAAATTTTTTTTTAAGGCGCGTCCAACTGTATATACAATTTGTCCATGGACGATCATCCATGTCCTTTTTTTAAGGATATTATGTGAAAAAAAACGGTTTTTGAATTTTTTGTTCGGGATTATTTGTAATAAAAATGCCAAATTAACATATTTTAATCTTAAGTCGATTTAATTAAATACGGGTCTCACCTTTTTTTGAAATTCGCGCTAGTTCGCGTTTTGTAGTAGTTGTAGTTTGTAGTTTTGTAAATATAAACAACACAATTTTATAACTTTTTTTTAATTTGGGAAACAAATATGCCGCCAAAAAGTCGTGGATCAATTCTTTCTTTCTTTATTTAGTCCTATTTTCATCTATACATGATCTAGAAACTAAATCCGCTATCATATTAGAGTTACCACAAAATTGCATTTTTATATATTCCAGAGCACCGTGTAAAATGCATCTAATCTGCAAAAATCTAAATTATTTACATACAAAGATGATGTACTTGCCAAAAGAAAAAATTTGATACCCATATGGCCTATTTACAAGGAAGGGTTACCACCTATTGTATTTTTTTCAAAACGTGAACGCAACCCCGAACAAAAAATTCAAAAACCGTTATTTTTTACAGAATATCCTTAAAAAAAGGACATGGATGATCGTCCTTGGACAAATTCTATATAAAGTCGAACGCGCCTTAAGAAAACCTTTCTTATGATACCCATATTGTAAATGTTGGTAAGGAAACAGATTCTTAAATTAACAAAACATGCAAAAATAGACCCTTTTTCAAAATGGTCCAGCTCATGAGAGGTCAAAGCTGGAGCCGAAATATTTTAAAGGTCATCATAAAAAATACAAATCTTCATTTTGAGGGGGGTACACTTTGCACGAATTTCGCTTCCATACAACTTGAGTCGCTCTAATGTACATACATACATTCAGATTTTAAGAATTGAAAAAATTATTTCATTGAATTTTAATTAAAATTGTAAAATTAAATTCAAATATATATATGTATATACAGTGGTGGAAAAAATAATAGAAACACGCAAAAATATGTATAGATATCCACTTTTTCCATAACGAAATTTTCTATTTTGATTGTATATAACGGTTCGTTTTACAGCTATTCAATAAGTTTAAATTATTTTCTAATAGTTGAAGTCCTTAATAAAAATTTTTTGAACTTTGTTTCTATTTTTTTCAACCTTAACTTTAAAAATTAATACAATTTCCGTTTTGAATTATGTTTTTGTAAATAACACAGCCCTGCAAATTAGGACTTTTTTTGTGCAAATAAGATGGCTCCAGGTGTTTCCGAAGGCATTTAGCGCGCTGAACACGAATCTGACATAAGCCCACCCCCTACTTTAAGGGTGCATGCAATTAACTTGGCTTTGGGCTCATTTTAAAGAGCAAAGATCAATTGTCAATTTCTGACAATAGCTATGGTTCTAGCATGTCAGTGTTTAGCTGTACAATTTTTCAAAAATGGCCAAAAACGCTATTTTTAGGGGGTTTCAACTCCCTTTTTCTCGAAAACCTTTCCTGATGGAAAGTTCAGCGCTCAAAATGCCTTCGGAAACACCTGGGGGAAACAAACCCATGCAGGGCTGTGTAATTGTTACTGTTTTTTAAAAAATGAATGAATTATAAAACAACATGAATTTCTTGGAAAATGTGAATTAAAACTAAAATATTTACAAAATTAATTAGAAGAAATGTGTGTTTCTATTATGCTTTTTAATAAATATAATTTTCTCCTGAAATTTTTATACATTTAATAGAAAGACAAAACTCTCCTACAAGTAATATATAACCGAAACTAACACATCGTTAGTATAATTCGCAAAGACGCTAAGTCCACTTTTTTCCAAAATTGAGATTTTAAGGCAAAACGGTAACATTGTACTTAATACATATTTTACAACAACAAAACAAGTCATTATATAGTTTAAAGTTGTTGTAATTTTGTGGTTTGCAAAAACGCTAAGTCCACAAATCTACGAAAAATATTAATATTAATATTATTAATTAATTAATAGTAATAATAATAATTAACATTATTAGTTATTAATTATTAATATTATTATTATTTTGTAAAAATAATTGCATTTAAACAGTTTACAAATTTTAAAAACTGAAAAAGCTACAATGTTTTTTGTGTCTCCTGTAAAATTTAAAAAAAGGGACTTAACACATTTGCGAATTATACTAACGACATGCAAAATATTTGCACTAATACATTGAATCTTTGTACATTGTTTTGATTTAAATTTTATTTAAACTTATAAAAAAAAAAACAAAAACAACGTTAATAATAGAAAACAATGTTTTAATAATTCTGAAAATAAAAATTCTAATTCTGAGGTTGCCGCATAAATTGCGATACTATCGCTATCAAAAAAAAAAAAACCATCGATAGTCCATTAAAAATAAAACTATCGATACTATCGATGGTTTTGCAGCTCTAGTGAAGGGGTAAATAAAGAAATATTAAAACATTAGCGCATTTTGTAGGCAACTATATATGTATGTGTGGATTGGTGGACTGCAATATGAATTTATTAACTGAGGCCAACAAGCATGGCATATCCCCTAAACATGTAATGCACTGTGTTGGAATCCCGCAAAATAAATTAGAGTAGAAGGGAAAGAGAAAGTGGTGTACGACAAAAATTGGCGTTGATTTATATTCATTTTTAATGATCTGTGCTATACTCTTGTCAACAATTTCTTTCTTTTATTTTTGTTTTTAGGAAAATATAGCCATAGCCTCTGGCCCGAATCGAACGCGCAATTCCCATGTTCACTTAGTATCATGCCAATCACCTTTCAGTGAATTTTAAATTATATTGTGTTACTAACTTAAAGGAAAATCCGAAGAATGAAAATGATATGCTGCACACAACTATGGACTTAATTAACTCTAATTTCCTTATTTGCATTTAGAGGCTTCGATCGTATAAGAAAAACGTCAATATTCTTTGATTGAATTGTCTTTATAAACTGTATGTAGAAAAAAAAATTAAAAGAAAAAGGGTTCCAGATCATCTGGGAATTCATCGCAATGATCAGGCAAGGATAGAAGGCTCCACATTACTGATGGGGAAAAAATATTTTTCTAGAGTGGGGGCAGACATTTGGAACGGAATATTCAACGGAGAAACAAATGGCTTTGAGGCAATCTAAACTTTGTTGAGAAATTGCTATAAGTAGAGATCTGAGTTAAGCATCAAACTATCCAGCAATAACCTGATATTAGTAACCGGCTTTTTGACAGGGCACTATAAACTCAAAGTACACTTGTTTCGAATAGGGTTTGATAGGGTAACCTGGAGATTCATCAGAAGAAATACTTGGCAACATAGCAGTTTGTGAGCAGGGAACTGTACTTGTTGACACCGAACATTAACCCGAAGGGCAATGGGCTTAAAAGAGACATTGTAGGGATACCCTATATAGGTTTTAGGCGTGTACAATCCTATGACCTCTATTCACGCCACTAATAATAATAAAAAACTTTTTAAAAATTCTATAAATGTAGCATTAGTGAACTGTATCTGAAATTGTTAATTTATCATGCATTCTAGATAAAGATTAGATGTACTTTGTCCCGCAACAAAAGAGGACACTTGTAAAGAAACATGAACCTTAAGATCGATTCCGGTATGACTTATATCAAAAACTCAGCACGCTTAACTAGGCTGTCTGTGGCAAATCGAAATAAAATAATTCAAATAGACTATCTGAATCATCGCCGTAGACTAGTAGGTAGTGAGTTGGCTTATTAAACGTGAGGCTGTGACATAGCGAACTATGAAAAATTATTTCTTCGACTATTTCCTTTCAGCAGTTTTCTCGCAAAAACTCTGCTAATAAATAAAATTGCATTAAACAGTTTCTCCAAAATCTGTCGGTAGATGTGATTTTAGACTGTAGGTCACGTACCATTCGAACAAGAGGAGGCAAAACTTGCAGATAATAAATCGCTGTTATAACTTTCATTTTGTGAATATCTTCTGCATATATTAATAGATATGCAGATGTTTCTTAATCACCTGTGCCTGACTATATTGAATATCTTTATTGGTAAAACATGCACTTCCATAATAGCTTCTGAAATTCGAATGTTTCCGTTTATGCCTCTGGGGAAGAGCATGTTAAAATATTATTAAAATGTTAAAATATTATTCAAAAAATGTCGCATGAGTAATATCATCTGAATTGGTTCATATAACGCAAACATTGTAATAAATTGGTCAGGATTACTACCTAGCTTCTCCCACCGTTTATGTTGTGCGTGTTTATTTCATATGTACATGAGTGGCGAGAACTACAATTTCAACTCCGAATGACAGATTTCTTGAGAAAATTTTTCATGGCAGTTTTATTTATTCTCAGAGTTTTTGTCAGAAATCTGCTGAGAGTAGTCCCCGATGAAGTATTTTTTAATATGTCATTTTGTTGAAGATGTATGACCTGGGGCTTGAACCGCGGCCTCCCATCTAATAAGCCAACACACTACCTACTAGACTAGGGCCACTACACCCTTCACACCCCAATGCATCTTTCGCAAAATAAATTGCTGAAAATAATTTAAAATTTCACTAAATCTGTTATCGTTGGCTGATTAAACTACAACTACTACAAGGAGAAATTGTATTTCAATATTTATGAAACTGATGTTTTTGGTATTACTCAGATGAATGAAATCCTTTCTAATACCCGTTCATAGTTTCAGATTTTTAAAGCTCTTGATTAAAATGGCTTTCCAATTATAATACGCAACCAGCAAGCAATGCGCAACGAAATAATTCCTATATTGGGCGTTGCGTAATTTTTAATTATTTTTTAAATAAATTTTCATATTTTTTACTTAGTATATTTACTTAAAATCTTATCACACCTAATTGTCATTTAAAATAATTTTTTCAATGATAATATTTCGAGTATTCAATTATTTATTAGGTTTATGAAATCACCCTCGACTATGTTCGTTAAAAAAACAAAAATTTTTAATCTCATAAACAATAACAAAAAAATACAATTTTTTTTAATAATAAATGGTGACTCATTATGCTGAAGTGTCAGATACAATTACTGACTGGTTTTTTTCTTTTCTATTTTTACTTATTCTGTATTTATTATAAGGAAACGAAACAATTGCAACAACAATTTGAAAATGATATTGAAATCGAAATCGAAAGACTTAAGACACAAACTTTATCAGAGAAGGTACTTACAATTCTTAACAGATGTATATCCCTCGGCCGCACTACTGGTACTATCGCCACCACCATTCATAAGATGACCATTAGACTGGCGACCAACACTATTAAGGGTGGTGATACTGCCAGCGCGCGAACGCCAACCGGCATGACTAGCCGATGATGGTGGTAATTGTTGTTGGAAATGATGATGATTGTTGCCGTTAGAGAGACCTACGCTGGTTAGATCTCCATTCGATTTGCTAGCCATATTACTTTTAAGTGTACCGTACACACTGCTGCCAGCTCCACCGCCCGTGCTACCCGTCTCCAACTGACGGGCATATGAATTATCGGCATAGGCATGAAAACAGCATCTGACTAGTGCGTTAGCAGCTGCTTCACGTTTACAAATAAACACGTGACATTCGAGAACTTTAATGCCGGTGGTACGTCGAAGAATGGCAGCGAAAATGGGTGGATGCTGGGCTCGTGGCATACGTGCAAATGGTGAGTCGAGTGGAAGAAATTTTGGTTCTGGATTTGAATTGCCACGTTCGGGTATGAGTACTTGTCTTACAGCTGCACAGTAATGCAGAGATTCGATCGGGAAGAAACGGGTGATTTCCTTGAGATTTTCATCGACATTTTCCAAAAGTATGCCATTTGACCAAACGCTCAGCCAGGAGTCTATGCCTTTGGCGCCAACGGCACCCTCAGACGGATACAGACTTCTTAACGGCTCTTGTATGCCTTGCAGACCATCTTTACTTTGGCGAGGCACTGCACTGCCTAAATATAAAACTCGACACCGACAAATTGGCGTGGAATCACCCATATTGATAGTGCTACTTACTTACTGAGAGGAAGTTCTTTAGAAGCGGAGGAAGACGATAAAATAGAAAAGAATACTTGGAAGTAGAATTTTATATTTTTTCTCGTTTTAATTTACTTCCTTGAGAACACGTTTTCAATGAACTCTTGTTTTTGTTGTTTTGTTGTTACTTTTGTTATTGCAAAGTATAATCCCGCAAAAAAATGAAAGAAACAAAAGAACGAAGAAGAAGAAAGAGTAGACGAAACGTAATGGGAAAAGAGAATATCACGAGATGATGGCGTAAAATAAAGTGCTGCCTGCTTGAAATGTGACAAGATCGTAGAACTTAAAAACTATACGACACGACGTCACTGCGACTAAACTTTGAAGCGACACTTGAACACTTCGAACCGACCGACCGAACCGACCGTCTACACGTCTCCGTTTCTTTCTTTGTTTTTAACTTTAACTAGTCTCTGCCTGTGTTGTTGTCTTAGTATTAACTTTTGTCTTGATTCTTTTTCTCTACGTTTTTTTATTTGATTTTTTTTTTTTTTTTTGCTGGCAAAAAGGTTGTATTTCAGGTTTTCAATGCAGTAGAATTTCTAGGTTTCTTAAAGAACAGAATTTAGAAACTCTGTTGTTTTACTTTTTTTAAGCTTTGACTCTTTTCTGTCCGTGTAATTCACTTTTTTGTTTAAAGAATTCTTATTTAAACGATATTTCACAAAAAATTGTAAATTGAAAACTTCAAATGGCATTAAGGAATTTTACATAAAAAATTTTTCATTCTCATATTGCGGTAGTCGTAAAAGATTCGTTGTTTCATTTGTTGTTGTTGTTTTTTTTCCATAAATTTGTCGAAATTTTGTTTTTTTTTTCTTTGTGTAAATTTTTGGAATTTCTTTTTAATTTCACATAAAAATACTTTTTTTTTTTGTGGAAGTTTTACGATTTCACTCGAAAACTTTAAGCATTCATTAAAAAATAAAAAAATAAATGGAAAGAAGAAGAGATATAAATTTAAAAAATTATTTAAATTTGCACTTTTCACTTTGTTAATCACATCACATCGTCTCGTCACCAATTCACATACCAAAAGATGTTTCTACAAACGCATACACTCTCAGTGTCACTACCTCACTCATTCACTGTTTTCCGTTTATACATTCCATACACACATATACATATGTACATTACTATATGTGAATATATGTATGTATGTATCTGTGTTTATATTATACATATGTATGTATGTATTGTATATAAAAATATTTTTTCTTTAATTTTTTATTTTCGTTTTTGTATTCGAAAAGTTCACAACCGAGTATCAATGGATAGAATAAATAAAATATGAAATAAATTACAAAAAAAAACAAAAAATAAATATTTCCAACGTTGTTTTGTTTTTCTTTCTTTTTTCTTTGTGCTATAGTTGTATGTGTACGTAAGTGTATGTGAGTTTTTTTTTTCTTCCGAAATGCCGCTTAATCCATCCGTGTGATCGTTGTTAACGCGGCGCAGGTTCACTCAAGAATACTTCAGTGTAGATTGTTTTCTTTAAGCAACTCGTTATTGTCTAGACTTTAGGCCTGGCCTGCTGAGTTGTTTTACCACTTTTTTCCCATTCGGCTTTGGCATTTTACGCAAACACACTCGTACACTCTTACAAGCCAGACAACAAGTTACTCTCTGAGTTGATTCGCTGTAAATTGAGTATTGCATTGCCAATGACCATGTGTAAGTGTAAGTGAGCCATATCTTGAGCTTCTCTCTTCAACTGAGTCTTTATCAGTGTTACAGGTAGTAAAACGATTCGTAAGATACAAATACAAGATTTTGTTTCATAGTATACCGCAGTATTGCTATGTACTATCTTAAACAATCTAAGGGTGGTTGGACGGTATTAACGTTGGATTTACTTGCCATTAACATAATAGCTCGGTTGCTCTTGATTAATTGTTTTCTTATGTATTTTGCATAAGCTTTTCTTTATTTAAAAGTTTACCTTTCGACCGCTTTATCCACAGAGACAATTATGTTACTCTATGTGGAACAGACGGACAGACAGACAGACAGACTTGTTTTAATGTTTTAACGAGAATTTTAATAAAAATAAAAAAAAGTGGAACAATATTTTTACGACCTGTTGAAAACCCGTTAATTACCGTAAATACCGAAAAATATTGTAATATCGGACAGTTACGTTCTCACTTAATAGTCACGTTTGCTATACATTGTACGCGAATAAAGAAAAATTCAAAATGAAAAACAAAACAGAATAGAATAGAATAGAACAGAACAGAAAACAAACATTTTACATTATCGCCGACGTCGTCATTGTTATCGTTATCGTTGAAGTTGTCGACGTCGTTGCCGTCTTCGTTGTGGGTTAAACAATTCTATTGATTTTTAGTTTTTTTTTCGTATTTTTTGTTGTTTTGTTTTGAAAACTCACAATATTTACTTACACTCAATTACCACAAGTTAGATTGTAGATAAATTCTTACAAAGGTTACCGGTTCTAGTGGTACAGTGATTATCATACGTACATATTAGTGATGCCAATCGGGAAATCCCGAAACTCGAAATCCCGGGATTTTCTGGATTCACAAATCCCAAATTTTTTAAAACTTGTCCTGGGATTTTCGGGATTGTAGTCTTTATAAAGATTTATATAAATCACTTCGCAAAAGAATAGAGGAAAGAAGAACTGTGTATTCACCTCTACTAAATTTTCTTAAAAATCCAAATAATTAGACTGATTTTGATAAAGATTTGGATACGATTTTAATAAAATCCGAATTAAAGGCAATAATCCTGCGTTTTGCAAAAGGTCCTGAAAAAAATTCTATATCACTCGACCTCGATAATAGCATCTCAGATGAGGAGAACCCTACTTCCATTGCTAAAAAGTTATTTGATGCCATCGAACAATGCAAAAGCCCTATGAAATCAATTAATAGGGTTACTGATTTAGATACATACTCAACTGTTCAAAGCAATGGATTTATTTACATCTGGAGGTGGTAGAGGTTTAATATTTACAACATTTATCTTGGAACTATTTTACCAACAAGTGTTGATTGCGAGAGGTGTTTTTCAACTGCACCGTTTGTTGACTACAAAATTCGTCCAAGGCTATCAGATGACATGTTAGATGCTTTAATTTGTTTAAAAAGTTATTTAAAACAATAATATACTTATTTTAAAATCCAAATAATTTTTTTAAAACTAATGTATTTGTATACACCCAAACCTCGTTTTATGCGATTAATTCGTTCCGCAAAAAATCGCATAATTCAAATTCGCATAAAACGATACACTAGCTTCATACAAAATCCACTAATAGGGATTTAAATAAAAAAGCGCATAAATTCAAATTTAACCCTTAAAATTCAAACAAAATCGCATATAAAAAATCAAAAAAAAAATGAATCCCTTACTGAGACCATACAAAATAAGGAAAACGATAGGAAATACACAACAACTAATACGAAATTCCAAATAATGAAGAAAATACATAATTTTTCAATAAAATAAAAATATAATATTACTCCACGTTAGAGATGAGCGATATTTTCAAAACTGTGATTTAATTTAATGATTTAATGATTGATAATTCACTGGTAACTACAGTGATTGAAATTGCCAAATAACAGTTACTAATAATGTCGTTCTTTCAAAATTGTTACATACTCAAATTTATTTCATTTTGTTTTGATTATTTACTTTTGTCTTTTATACATGAACTTTCTGTGAAACTTAATTCTCAAACTTCATATAAAAAAAATTACATTAAAAATAATAACATTGATGAGACCACTTTGATTTTGTTTAGTAGTCTTTTCGTTGTATGTATCTAGTTGTCTCTTTCTTACGAATTAATAAAATACGTTATTGTCATTATTGTATTATTGGAATACTGTGATCACAATCACTGTTTTAAAGAACAGTGATTAACAAATCACGTTCACTGAGAACAACGTTCTTCAAAAATCACTGGATCGCTCATCTCTACTCCACGTCCATAGCATTTGAATAATACTTCATACATCAGAACCGGAAATGCCGAAAAAATTTAAAGATAGTAGTAACTTTGTTACGAACAACACATTTTTTTTGGATTTTAACATTCAATATTTCCTTAAAATCGTTTTTGCAAAGAAAAAATTTGACAATTTTGAAACCGCATAAATTTGAATTCGCATAAAACGAGGTTTGGTGTATGTATAATTTACGCTTTTTTGTTACTTATTTTTTGTTTTTTTTTATATTTAATTTTTATAGACATATAATTCTGATATAATTTGAATATAAATGAAATTGTTAATATAATATATGTTTTTTTTCACTTTTATTATTAAGAGAAAATCGCGATATCCCGGGAATTTTCGGAATTTTTGGATTCCGAATTATCCCGAAATATCCCGGGATCGGGATTACGAAATCCCGAATCCCGGTATTTTTAAAAATCAATCCCGTTTGGCATCCATAGTACATATGCATCTGCTTTTTTAAAATTCTAAGATATTTTTGTTTATCGCATGATAATTTGATTTTTAATATTTATTTTTTATTTCACTTTCGAAAGCATTATATTTAATTTTCAACAAATTAGAACAAACATAACATTTATGTGATGTTTTTGTAACACAGGCTATTTTACTTGCCTGTCTGTTTATATGGGAAACATAAACAAAATTGAGTGTTTTTATTTGTGTTTTCCATGCAAACAGGCAGGCAAGTGAAACAGCCTGTGTTACAAAAACATCACATTAGAATGACTGTCAATGTGACGTTATCTCAAATAATTACACGTTGCGACAGCCAAAATACACCCCGCTAATGACATACTGTAGGTTGTGAGTTTTGTTGAGTAGAACTCAAAAATATTTTTTTATATTTCCCGAACACACCAAAGTTGTATTATTTGACAAAAACGGTACTTTTACACAAAATTATTGATTACCCCAACATTTTTTTAACCTATTTTCAAAATTCACATAAACATATGGTTCAATTTTACATGTAATGAGTTTCGATCGAGTAAACTCGGAAAATATGGTTTTTTTTCTCATTGTTTCAAGTTTAATTATTCTTAATTGCAAAATTTAATTTAAAAAAAAAATTAAATAAGTGATGACATTCGGAAAGTACATTATTTTATGAAGAGATTAACACATCGTTTGATCAAATCGGATAAAAATTACCGTAGTTATTATTTATTTTGAATTTTCAGTTCAAAAATTTTCCATAAAAGTGTTGGTGGATCTTGATTGTTTATCGCAAAATGTATCAATTTCACGTTTCCACGAATACCAGAAGTCGGATAATATTTTTCTTTTTTTTTTCAAATATTATTATTTCTCTTTGCGCAACCAGCGGCCAACATCTGGTGGTTGCTCAAATTGACAAATTTTGCGATAAAAAATCAAGATCGATCAAAAATTCTGAAAATTGTTGAACTAAAAGTTCATTTGATAAGATGACAGATATGTTTAAAAAATATAACACTACTGTTAGACTCTTTAAATAATAACTGCGGTAATTTTTGTCCGATTTGATCAAACATAGTGTCAATCTCTTCACGAGATAACGCACTGTCAGAATGTCATCACTTATTTCATATCTTTTAATTAAAGTTTGCTACTATGAATGGACAAACTTGAGAAAATATGAAAAATATTAGCATTTGTCAAGTTCACCTGATCAAACCCCATAGCATATTAAGTCAAATAATATATATATGTATATCGTTCTAAAGGCCCATCCCTCCTCTTTCTAATAAATTAAATTTTGGACATCGGTTCAGAAATGTTTGGCTAATCAATAAATTTGTGCGTAAAGTCCAAAAAAACAGTTTTTTGTCAAATAAAACAAGTTTGGAGGGTTCGAGAAAAATAAAAATGTATTTTTGAGTTCTACTCAACTAACTGAACAACGTGGACTATGTAGTTACTCGGGTGTATTTTCACTGTCGCACCGTGTTATTATTTGTCTTCTCAAATTTATTTATTTCTTACAAAAGGAATTTCATTTTTAAGTACATTTTTTCATTAATTTGATTTTATTGTTTTTGAGGTCCTAAAATTAATAGAATTTTCCTTAAATAATACTCGTATGGTTTTACACACCAAATCCTAGTGTTTATTTAATAACTTAAAATACCTTTGGACAACAAAGCGTTAAAACCAGTAAACACTACGCAAACTAACGGTGCATTTCTCTTAAAAATTAAACTTTAAATGTTCCAATTGGTATGCTTTAGTAGTTGATCTTAATTGATTGCAAGAATTCTTAAATGTTTATTAATCGTGTCTGAATGAACAATGGACGTCTGTTTGTGTGTGTGTGTGTGTATGCATATGATATAGTTGTTGTCTTTTGTTGTTGCATTTTGCTTTGGTCTGAAAGGAATGTGGATTGCCCACGATAAATACCATACCTGTTCAAATACTTAAACTATTACATGCATATGGATGGATCAAATTATTGATATTTGTAATTTTGCAAAAAAAAAAAACAGAAAAAACAGAAAAAATACTCAAGTAAAAATTCCAATAACAAAAGACAGCAATAAAAACTAACACCACCCAATTAAGTTTGTTGGAAATCAGATAACAAAACTAACACAGACCGGTTTCATTCAATTTCTTTTGCATTGCCGGCTGACTCTGACTAGCAGTTTTAGAAGTAAAAGATGAAGAATTTGAAATTGGAGCGTATGTCCACAGAACGCTTTTCGCTCCTCGGATGCATCTTTTGCTCTTGGCTTCGCTTAATTAGAATGCAGAAAACAAAAAAATTCCACACTTTAAAATGAGCAAAGAAAGCAAATTAGTGATCCATTCAATTTGTTTTATATTTTGTACATATTTTTATATACTAATACGGTGTTCAGATATGCACCTTTATTGCGTAAATCGCAATAAACGCCATTATTGAGCTCAATATATCATATTGTTACGTTTTTTTGGAGGCCACCGCTGCCACCAAATTTTTACGTTTTTACCTTTTCAAAAACGTTAAAAATATGAGTTCGTAGATTGCAAATAAAATAAAAATAAATATGTGTTTAATTTTTAAATCAATTCTTTATTATTCGCACAATTCCGTGTGTCACCTTTGGAAATTGATTTACACAATAACAATTTACTTTAGTTTTGTTATTCTTTCTTTTACTGACTTAAACAATAACAATTTACTTTGTTATTCTTCCTTTCACACTCGTTCGTTAGAACTTCAAACCGCAATTTGCAACGCAACGTGTCTTCACACAAGACTGACTCAATTCTTTCTCCCTGAATCACACGTGTCGTCTTCACACACGACTCACTGAATTCTAACTGAAACATCATTGCTTGCTCTGTCTTGCCTTTTATATCACAAGGGTCAGCAGTCTGATGAATGCACTTGAAGGAGAATGTCTTCAAGAAATATCTAAAAACATAAACAACTTGCTTTCATTATTGTTGTTTGTGTATCTTGTTTACGTTCGTCCAGGCAGAATTGTTGTTGGTTATTTATTTGTTTATCCGCTGTATTTTTTTATACACTGACGTTGTTGCTATATTTTTGTTTACTCATCGATCATGTAAACAAGTCTATTGTTTTTGTTGCTATATTTTTACTTACTCGTTGATCACGTGAACAAGTCCATTACTTTGTTTTTGGATCTTTTTGTTTATCATTTTATACATGATCAAGTCCATTGTGTTGTTTTTGGAGCTTTTGTTCATTATTTTAATAACACCATTTCCATTTTCGTAACAATATAAAGTTTCAATTAATTATTGCGCAATAAATACGCAAATTGTTATAATATTGAGTAAAACTTAAAATGCAGCACTGTCATAAGTGTGTTTAGCGAGAATATTACAATTAACAGAACACTTTCTGTTGATATTTAACGACTCAAATGTCAAAAACGACAAACAATCACTAATAAACTGACCAACAACACTAATTTTGGCGACCAAAATAAAAACAATGTTGTTGTTTACCAGCTGTCAAATGAATATTGAGTAAGCTGAATTGCGTATATTATTATGCCTGAACACTTAAAATATTGTACTCAATTAACCGAATATTGACTCAATAAAAGTGCATATCTGAACATAGTATAAGGTTAAGTTAGCTTTAATTGGCAGCCCAAAAGATATATTTGTAATATCTTTAGTATCAATTTCGCGATTAATTTAATCTAAATTGACTCGTTCATTCAATAAATTTCAAGTGCCCAAGAATTCAAGTGCCAAACAATGACGGATGTTGTATGATTCCACTTCTTGATCGTCATTACAACTTCAGTAAAAATCGTTGTTAGGCGTTCCCATTACATAGTCTCTAGGTCTCTAAGGATCAGCATTCCGTTACAACTGCTTTAAGATGCCTAATACAAATTCTAGTTTGGTTTAACGCAAATTTTTCGTTTGCATATTTCCATAATGGCCAGATTTGTCTGGTCAACAAATGGGTTCATTGTTCCAGTTTGTATAAGATCATCTGTTTGCTTTTCTTAAGATAAATACCAATCTCATGTAAAAATTTGCCGGTTTGTGAGCTTTCTTGTAGCCTTCAATCTACGAGTATAAGAGCATTCTAGAAGATCTTGCTTTCAATTTAGGGTTACAAATAACATATCGCTTGAATTCGCCGTAGTCTAGTAGTTAGTATGTTGGCATATTAGACGTAAAGCCCGGGTTCGTATCCCAGGTCAGGCATCAAAACGAAATATGAAAAAAAAAATATTTCTTCGGCGATTTCCTCTCAGCAGATTTCTGGCAAAAATTCTGAGAGTAAATAAACCTGCCATGAAAAAGTTTCTCAAAAATCTGTCGTTCTGAGTCAACGTTAAACTGTAGTTCCCCCCATTCACGTATAAAAAATTAACGCATACAACATGAGTGGTGTGAGAAGCTAGGCCGTAATCCTGACTGAAGGGTTGTAATGGCCAATTACGTATGTATGTATGAGTAATAACATAACGAATAACGGTATTAAACTAAAATGAGGAGTAAATATATACATAGAATGCGCGATGCAGTTTAGTAGGTAGTGTGTTGGATTGCTAGACGATAGTGATAGATAAGTGTTAGCATAACAGGGCAATGAGAACCTGTCCTTCTGCGGCGCTAGAAGCTGTGATGAATTTATGATCGCTACACGTGAAAGTGAAGACAAAAACGAAAGTCTATGCTATCGCTAGTTGTGCTCAATTGAATAAGCTAGGAGTTACAAGACAAGGTACGCCTTACAGTCACGTCGTCATTCGAGTACTCATTTCTTATTTGGTTAAATCAATGATTCCGTACAATGGGTCAATTCGACCTTCCGGGTACTGTACTTGTCTCAATTGACAAGTACACGTCCTCCAACCTAAATCAATGATAGTATGGGACTTTCTAGCAAAGCCGAATCAACTAGGTTGGCCCAATTGGGTCTTAGGACTTTTGAGAACTGTGGCCAATGAGCAAGCAGACGTGCTTGCGAGTAGGTGGACTTCCACGGCGTTGATGGTGTTCAACGAAAGGGAAAATAATGAAAGGAAAATAGAAAGGCAAAGACCTTTTTCAAACCAAATGTTTTTGATGCAATAAAAAAAAACTCCTGTTGAGAATTACAATAATACTATGTTCAGACATGCACTTATATTGAGTAAATCGCAATAAACGGCATTATTGATCTCAATATTTCATATGAAATGTCAATTAATTATTGCTCAATAAATTCATAAATTGTTATAATATTGATTAAAACTTGAAATACAGCACTGTCATAAGTACGTTCAGTGAGCATATTACAATTTTCCGAACACTTTCTATTGATATTTGACAACTCAAATATCAACAACGACAAACAAAAAAAAAACAAAACAAAAACAATGTTGTTGAAACAACCAGCGCTGTTTTGTTTACCAGCTGTCAAATGAATATTAAATAAGCAGCTGAACTGCATATATTGTTATGTCTAAACACTTAAAATATTGTAATCAATAAACCGAATATTGACTCAATAAAAGTGCATGTCTGAATATAGTATAAGAGGACATCAAAGTTATGCAGCAGACTATCCTGGAGTACCCTGATGTTGGTAGCCGGTCTTTTGAGAGGGCCCGTGTCTTTTGGGAGAGGACTTAGAGTACAGTTATTTAGAATGGGGGTTGCTTTGAGCCTCACATGTACACTCTGTAGTGATTATAATGAATCATAGAGACATAGACTTGAAATCTTGAATGCACATTAGGTGCTAGGTAGTTAATTGTCATTGTTGACACCGAGCAGCATCTAGAAGTTTATTAAGCCAATATTCTTGAAGAAGACATTGTAGGGATACCCTATTTAGTTGGTGGATAGTATAACAGATCATATGGTCGTAGTACTAAGGGACTTATTCACGAAAATATTAAACCTTAACTCTGACACCTCGAAAAAATAAAAGAAATATTCTGTTAGACCACCTATCAACTGTATTCTGGCAAAAACTATGAGAGCAAATAAAATAGCCACGCATAGCCTTCTTAATCTGTCGTTTGGAGTCGATATTAAACATGGAAAAAATTAATGGAATGGTTGAGAGAAGTTAAGCCGTAATCCTTACAAAAAGTTTGTAACGACCAATAAAGCTATCTTTTCTTGGAATGTAATTTAAAGTCTCATTCAATATTTTATACTCGTAATAAAATCTTGTTTTGATACAGAAAAAGTGATGATAATAATAAAAAAAAAAATTAATAAATAAAATATAAAAACATTTTTTTTTCTGAATTTTCAACTTTCAACAACGTGCTAAGTGATGTAACAAAAGCTTCTACATAGTCTTGTTCGTTTCTAAAATTGGCATTATATTGTACGTCTCAGGTTATTACAACATTCCGTTCGATTGATTGGCAAGTGGTGCTTGAAAACTGTTTATAAATAATTTGCTTATGAGAACAATAGGCCCACAACATCATGGTTTCTTTGGTTAACATTTCCGTTTTGTTTAATTTGTTGAAATATTTTCATCCATCAGTGATTGAGTGCTCATGTGCCCATTCATTTATTTTTTTTTTTGTATTTTTTTTTTGTTATTCTACCGCATTTTAGCAATTACGAGTATGAAAATGATAAAAAGAATTAAAAAGCATTGACGCATTCTTTGTGCACTCATACTTATAATGCGAAATATGTATATTTCAAGTTTTGATTGTGGATATTTGGGTTCTGTTGTATGTTTTATTGTATTTATGTATGTATGTTTGCTTTTGAGACATCATCAAGTCTAGCATATCATGAAAAATTCCATCTTCAGCAAGAAACTTGTTAGAGTAGCACTTATCAACTGCGATGAATTTTATTTGTACGCTACATACGAGTACTAGTATTACTAGTTAATACCTTATAACCTTATAAGCTAGGTTTAGCTGAATGTATACTGGAACTTATGGATGAATATGTGCTCATCTATGTAGGTAGTCAGATTGTCTTGAGAGCATTTTATTAAGATCAGCTGGAGACAAGTTGTATCTTCCAGAATAACTCTAGACAAGTATTGTGTAAAACTGTGTTGAATAACGTGGTACTGTATCATAGGGGGTAATGAAATTAGAGATTAACTGGCGAGAGAAGGCGTTAAAGTGTTGTATGGTACATTTATTAGACGAGTTTCTAACTCCTCCTATGGGATACTTCTTTAGCGTAATCGATCGAATAAAGAGCAGATTGGGATCTGTCGTTTGTTACAGTTGGATAGTGCAATTTACCTGATTTCGTAAGCTAACCTAACCTCAACAATAAATTTATGTAGACTTACTTAATTGGACATGACAACCCGTTTAACGGATTTCGGCCTGCCGCAACACATCCTTCCAGGCGTCTGTGCTTCTTGCGCGCCTACGCCAGTTGGTCACCCCAATCGGTGACAGGGCTTCCTCGATTTGGTCCTTCCAAGGTCGTCCTCTTCGCCGACTTCCGCAGATCCCCGCATCAAAAACCTCCTCCATACGAACGACATGGCCGAGCCAGTGCAGCCGCTGGATGTTAATACGCTGCACAACGTCTATGTCGTTGAGGAGCTCATACAGCTCACTGTTGGATCGGATGCGGATATCATCGCCAACTCGCACTGAACCGAAGATCTTACGTAGGAATTTTCTCTCGAATACTCTCAAGGCTGCTGCATCAGTTCTTAATAGGGTCCATGCCTCTGCGCCATGAAGAAGCACGGGTAGGATGAGCGTCTTGTAGAGTATTAGTTTTGTCGCACGAGAGAGCTCTCTGCTACTCAATTGCCTATTGAGATCATAGTAGCACATGTTGCCAAGAGTGATCCTGCGCTTGATCTCCAGACTGACATCATTTTTGGTGGTAACGGCGGAGCCAAGATAAATAAATTCCTTGACTGTATCAAAAGTATAGTTATCGGCCGTAATCTGAGAATCCATACGCCGCACGTCTCTACTTGTCGATAACATATACTTTGTTTTGCCCTCATTTACTGCCAGACCCATATTAGTATATTCCCGTTCAATAGCACTAAAGGCAGCAGTAACATCTCGCTTGGTACGCCCTATGATGTCCATGTCGTCAGCGTACGCAAGCAACTGGACACTTTTTTGAAAAATAGTGCCATTGCGATGCACTCCTGCCTTTCGCAGAACACTCTCCATGACGAAGTTGAAGAGGTCGCATGATAAGGGGTCGCCTTGTCTGAAACCTTGCACGGTATCAAAAGGTTCGGAAAGGTCCATTCCTACCTTGACGGAGCTGCAGGAATTGCTCAACATCATTCTGCATAGCCTTATCAGCTTCGCAGGTATACCGAGCTCAGACATTGCGGCAAAAACACGATCCCTTATGGGGCTATCGAAGGCTGTCTTATAGTCGACAAAAAGACGGTGTGTGTCGACTTGTTTTTCGTAGGCCTTTTCCAGGATTTGGCGTAGTGTGAAGATCTGATCGATGGTGGACTTGCCAGGTCTGAAGCCGCAATTGGACCTTATCCAATCAATGTTTTGACGAGTGGCCTCAGTCGTTCACACAATACGTCTGTAAGAACCTTATATGCGATAGAGAGAAGGCTTATACCCCTGTAGTTGGCAAATTTATGTAGAAACGGATGTAAAAAATTTTATTAAAAATATTTGATCGAATTAATAATAATTTTTAAAAGTACAAAAAACATTTTCTTTATTCAAGTTTTTTACATTTAATTTTTTCCCGAATGGTTTCCGTTTAACATATTCAACGATAAACTAACAACAATAAAAAGTCATACGACAATGGCATTCATACTTTAAAACATATTGTATATATTAATACATGTATATGATATACTATATATACATACGTACATATGTACTTACAATGAAATCATTTAATAAACATTTAGCCAACAATTGACAATGATTGTATTTCATGGGGTTCTTTTCATACGAAATCGAATAGAATGACAACTCTGGCAAATAGTCAGCATTCCAATCGATCGAAGCAAAGAGTTCTAAGCTCTTCTATTATGTTCTAGTAGAGTGTATTGCATTCTTAATTTCTAATGGTTGCATTTGGTATTTCATTTTAGTAGATTTTGTTTGCTTTTGTTTTGATTCGAACTCTTTTATGGAACGTAACCTTAAACGAATCTGCAACAAGTTTATGCCGTGAAACGATAAATTTATAAATAAATACACTTGTAATCGTACTCGCATAAAATATAAAGAACACTGTATAAGTTATGCACAGTTCAAGTGATATTCATTTTACAAGAGTTACCTCTCAAATACATACACATATGGCCATCGAGGTGTACCTCACCTCGATTACTTAGGGCTGGAGAAAGTTTGGTTACAAATTTCATGAAGAGAGAAACACTTTCTCTTATATTTGAAAAAAGGAACTTATTAAAGTTAATAAATAAATAAAGGGTCCGCCAAATAACTTTTTTTTTTGAAAATGCTTTAAAAAAAATCTACTGAATATTTTCTCAAGTTTCTTTTTTTATTTGAAAGTACAATCCTTCCGGTTAATAATGGAAAATAATTTCATTCAAATGGCTGCCTCGGCTGGCCATGCAGTAGCCTAAACGATCGGTCCAATTTTTAAGCACATTATCGATTGTGTGCAGCTGTATTTCACCAATGGCTTCTCGAATATTGTCCTTTAAAGCGTCAATTGTCTCTGGCTTGTCGGCGTAACACTTATCTTTGACGGCACCCCACAAATAATAGTCCAACGGTGTCAAATCGCAGCTCCGAGGTGGCCAAACGACATCAGCTCTGCGGCTGATAATGCGATCTTCAAAAACAGGGCACAAAACATCGAGTGTAGCTTCGACTGTGTGGCACGTAGCGCCGTCCTGTTGAAACCAAATGTTGCCAATATCCTCCTCAACCCGGGATTGAGTTGGCACATGCTCTAGCTAAATCGGTTTCATATTCTGAGTACGACTCGGTGATTGATACTAATTTGACAATCTGCTTCCTCGTTTGGTCTGCAAAAAAGACAAGTATTGGTATTCTACCGACAATGGTAGAACGGGCCAAGCCCCGCGATAGATTAATAGACTAGGTTTCTTACTGATCATTACCAGCTTAAATCTCTGACAAGGGTGTGATGTGAGATGAACTCCAACCCTCAACTGTCCGACACTTGATACGATGAAGTTGAAAACGCTGCGCATAGCATTTTTTGATGGTTTAAAGTCTCTGCCTGGAGTAAACATTAGGACTTTGCTGAAGTTGAGCTGGCCCAGATGTGATCATATCATATTTTCACTTTTTCCCCACCTATGTATATCTCTTTCCCTTTTCTTTTCCCAACTTTTGCTTTCTTTTTCACATTTTCTTCTTCTTCTCTAGAACGAAAACCATGAAGATGACCACCGATTGAAATTATGTCCTCAACTTCAAATATTGGGTTTGCTGTTAAATGCATAAATAAGCAAAGCAGATTAATTATGTAATAAAATATTGGCTTTTGTCTCTAAAAAAAATTAAATTGACCTTATCAAAATGAAAAAGTAAACAAAATTTGGTTATATAGTAAATGAATTAAACGCCAACGGTGGCAACGACACTTTTAAAAATCACGGCATTATCGGGTTTGAGATGTTAAATTTAATTGCATCGTGTTATTAGTGGTGAACTGTGCTGTTTGAGTGTCTCGGATAAATGCATTTTATTTCGACTCCACTTGTGAATGACAGTAATAAGTTATAAGGGGGTGGGTATCTAGGCTGTGTTTATCTGTTGTAACTAAGTAGTACTCTTGTTCTTCTTGAATTACATACAAAAGGGGAATCTTAACGAAGTCACAAACCATTATTAATGACGAATATAACCCGTGGTAGAATGATTTTTTGTGGAACATAATTTGTTGAATACCATACACACTTCATTTTGGATGCCATTATGGTATGGGATGCAAGTTATAGCATTGCTTTCTAAACGGTATCTGTACGGTTTTTGAATAAAATAAAAAAATTAATAGAAAAATCCACTGAGTATATGTATGTGCTTAGTACACGTAACATTCATTTTTTTCATTTAAATTGGAGACATCCTGTGTATCAGTGTTCAAAAATTGAAATTTTGAAATAGTACTGAACTATAATTGAAAGAGTACCTTTTTGCATCAAATGATACTTTTATAAAAAATATTTATTTATACTTAATGGAATAGAATACGGAATGGAATAGAAAAACTAACATGATTTTTTATTCATTTAGCATTCGGCAACCTTTCGTAATCTAAAAGCGTTAGCCCCTGCTAAAGACCTTTTTTTTTAGCATTATAGCCTGCCAACTAACTAACTAACAGCGCAAACCATCATAAAATCTGTAATAATAAAAAATTGTTTTGAAATTGAAATTTTAGGAAGCTAAAAATCTGAAAAAGAGGAAAGAAAAATGATTATTATTAATAATTTAGATAATTTAGATCCAATTCGAACAAAGCACAAAAAATTATAATATTTCGACAAAGAATTACCAATTTGCAAGCATTTTTGGGATAAAACATAAAAGAAAGAAATTATTTAAAAATTCATTTACAAAATAATTTTAAGTTTTTTAAGTTTTTAGAATTTTAAATAGAAAATGACACAATGGCAACATTGTTGAGTGTATAATGGTAACCAGACATATCGGTGAATGCCTCCGCTAACAGATGTGAAAAATTACTTATTCTAGACACGCACCGTCCAAATCACGATATACAGTACATTGATTTATGGAAATACAGTACCATTTCGAATAACGGCATTTTGGTGCATTTCAGTTTTATTCACCACACCAGATAAATTCACCACATTTTGTAAAAACTCACCACACCAGAAACTCACTCCACAAAATTCACCACACTTCAAAAAAAACTAAAATTAAATTTTTTGCCGTCTTTTCTTCCATTTCTCCCATCCATCAACACACATAATACGCCACGTTTTTGTTTTCGTTTTGGGGTTGAGCGAGCGAGATAGGTTCGTAATAATATAATAATTCGGAAGTCGAATTTCATATAAAAAAAATTTAAGAAAAACATTACATACTGTACTACTAACTTTGATGGTCAGGAGAAATGAAACTACCCAAAATTTATATTTATATTTATTTATACTTATATATAAAACTAGCTGACCCGGCGAACTTCGTCCCGCCCAAAATTGATTTTTTTATTGCCCAAAACAGGTCACACTATATATTTGCTGTAATATGCTGCATAAAACAGTTACTATATATAAAAATAACTAACTTACTATAAGTGTGTGGATCTATCTATCTAGTTCAAAATTTAATCGAAGTCGGTACGTTATTTAGGTGAGGCATACAAAGAATAACAATAAGAGGTCCGAATCATGGGTAGCGCTGACGAAGTTGTAGTTGTTGTACTCGCTCCAAAACAAAAACTAACAGACATATATGTACATACATATGTAGTTATAAACGATCGAATTAGCCGACTTATGGTATCTTTTAAAGGGGGAGGGTTGCCATGCCCATTTTTGGTGAGTTTGTCGATATCGACTCTACGAACTTACCCACCAAGTTGCATTCGTCTACGATCACTATGCCCCAAATATAAGGTTTGCCACGCCTACTTTTTGCTATATCGAATTTTTTTAAGCCATCTAACGCCTTCAGAAAAACATAAAATAGGCTTATTGCGCAAATAGAGTTTAAAAAAGAGTGATAGATAGATATTTATTTACCTTTTTTTTAATATATTTTTTTCACAAAAAGATGTTAGGTTTCAGTCGGTATCGGGCTAATTAACGCCACTTGCACGCTGATTAATCACCCAACGCCTTCAACGGAACACAGCATAGTGCAGTAGTTCTTGAGTTACTGTGCACAAAAAAAAACTAAATATTGCGCCATCTGTCGGACGAACTTCAAACTACACAGAAACACTCCTCACGCCCCATAGAGCATGTATGTATATAAAGTTTGTTCGAAATCTGTGCAGTAGTTCTTGAGTTACGGTGCAAAAACACAAAAAAACTAAATATTGCGCCATGTGTCGGACGAAATTCAAACTACACAGAAACACTCCTCACGCTCCATAGAACATGTATATTAAGTTTGGTCAAAATCGGTTCGTGCGTTCTGGAGTTATAGCGTCAGGAAGGAAAACCCGACTTATTTTTATATAGTAGATTTATATTTTAGGAATTCCCCGAATGGAATTCCCTACATACTCGTACTTCTCTGCTTTAAGTATTTTCAATGAAAAAAAAATTCTAATTAGAAAAAAAAATGGTCGTAAGGGCGAATAGTCGTAAATCGAACGGCAGTAAATCGGGGACTACCTGTACAGTGAAATAATATTTACTATGTACATATCTTATACAATGGATCACCGTGAAAATTGTCCACTTGCCATTAAGGAATTAAATGTACAAAAAAAAAAAAACTAAGAAAGTTTTATGAAATTAAAAAGCAATGGACTCAGTAGTTAGCTTCTTCATTTATTTAAGCGATAAATAAAAATTTCATTTAATTAAGCGCATAATAAAAGCAGTAACGAACTCAGCATACAATTTAAACTTAAGTCGTAAGAAAAATTGAAATACAGTAGGACCTTCGATTATCCGGCAACATCAATTATCCGGGATGGAAAAAGAAAATTTTTTGCATCGACTTAATTTTATTTTGGATCCACTTAAATTTTTCTGCATCGTTTAACCGTGACTACCTCCGTTATCCGTGATTATAAGCAAAAATTTTTTTCTATTATTTTGGACTAACAATCGAAGAAGGGGAATTCCCTCTTTAGTACATGAAACCCTTATCTATTGTTCACTGTTTCCTGACAAAATTATTTTTTTTTTATATTTTTGAAACATGTATGTATATAAAATCCTTCAATTGTTTAGTTTTTATATAAATATGTACATATTCATTTATTAATTAATAAAAATATCTATTAAAAAACTAGCCAAAATTGGTACTCAATTAACCGCGAAAATCGATTATACAGAATGCTTCTGGTCCCGACCATCACGGATAATCAAGGTCCTACTGTAATAATTTTTAATATTTAATATTTTTTCTTGACGAATGATATTGTTAAGATGCTTTCGTACAGGTTTAGCAAGTTTTATGCGTATTAAGAACTTAAGGAGCGGAAAAGTGGCTCCTCCAAAAGGTCGTATTCTGTTTAGTTTGGTCCGAAATAGTTTTTGTTCTTATTTCTGTGCTCCCAAGAAATAACAGCCTAAGTCGAAAATGATAGTTTCGAGAAAAATTACTTTTTGTTACAGTTTCAGATGTATTATGTATGTTTCACTTTGACCCATTTCATTCTTGAATAATAGTTTAGAATATATTGTATCTGTTCATTTATGGGATATTTTTTCAATTATGGTTGTAGGATTATCGATTAACTCACTTTTATTTGAGATTTGTTCAATAACTCGAGGGCCAGGATAACTATCACTCCATAACTATGTGAATTGCATCTATTATACGCCCATATCTACAATTAACACGTTGACTGCCAACTACGAGATAACGCGTAGATTACGTTCCCTTCTAGGGTGCCAACTACGAGTTATCTCGTACTCACTAAACCTGTCATTTTTGTGTAGCTGCGAATAAAACCGTATTATATCAGTGCTGGTATCGACAAATGGGTTCTGGGAAAAGAACTAAAAGTCAATGTTGGCTTGCTTGAACTTTATTAAATTAAATTTTTTAAATTTATAAAAAAAAAATAATATAATGGAAAAATTAACTCAAATACAAGAAATAAAGTAAGAAAATAATAATAAAATTATGTTAATTATAATAAATAATAATAACTATAAAACAAAATATTAAAGAGAGAAGACGTACGAATTAACTCGTAGTTGGCTTCTGCGTCGCGATTTCTGTTACAGAAGCTAACTACGAGATAATTCGTAGATCGTTTTTCTCCTAAAAAACCTCATTTTTCCTATGATCTAGAAATAAAGTTTTTAGTAATATAATGTGAAAAAATCAAATTGTAATTTTTGGTATGATTTCTGCAAATTGTCGTGGTAGTCAACGTGTTAATCATATAACGGTAATCAAAAAAATTAAAAAAAAAAATACAATAAGTCATTAGATTCTAATTATAATATAATTTGTTTCCCATTAAAATTAAAATGGAGTCAACATGTCTGGCTTAGGCAATCGAGTGTAAATACTATGATTTTTAGACTGAGGGCCATTATTGCAACTTCCCGTTAAAGTTGGGGTTAGTTAAAGGTACCTTTAGCTAAAGTGAACGGCAAAGTTACCTTTAACTTATTTTCGTTATTACAACTTACAGATAAAATAAAATTAAAATATGGCAGTGCCGGAGCAAAGTCGATAAAACTGCTCAATTAAACAAGTTTTTTTTTAACGCAATGGCAACAGCGGACTTCGTTTTTTTGTTGTATATGCTCATTTTGTTTAAATTTGAAGCTGCCATATCGAAAATAGTATATGATATGGCAAGTTCAAACATAAAGTGACCTTTAAATGTTAAAGGTAGGATGATCTTCCCTTTAGCTTAACGATCACTTCTATCTTATTGGGTACTCATAATAATGAAAAACAATTTATCTGGCCGTTAAAATCCTCCCTTTAGTTAACGGCAAGTTGTAATAATGGCCCTGAAAGTGGTAAATATGTATTCGAAAACTGTTATGCTTATGTCTTCAGAAATGATGGAATAAATTATATTTAATTTGTTATTTGAAAATTCACAATAATGTAATAAAAAATATATTTAAATTGAATCATAATTTAATATAAAATAAGATAAGTACGGCAACCCTCGATTTACGCGGTTTGTTGGGACCGACGAAATTATGTTTAAATCGAAAACGCGTAAAATGAGGTTAAGAATTCATATAAAAGCTAAAATACATGTAAAACTCACTATTGGTACTTAAAAATCGTGTAAAAAAACACACTAAATTATTTTTTATTATTAAACTTCTCAATCTTTTTGTATTTGCACTTTTACATACACAGTTGTACATTATAATTTTAGAAAATTAACTTGTTAACTTTTGGAAAAAAATTAACTTTTTTTTACAACGCAGTGCTGCATTTCATGTAAATCGAGGGTTGCCACTATTTTTTAAACGCGTTATATCAAAATTGCGTAAAAAAAGTCGCGTAATTAGAAAAATGGATGTTATTTTTGAATCGCGTTATATCAAAATCGCGTAAATGAAGTATCGCGTAAATCGAGGGTTACCTGTATATGAAAGTTACAACAGCGTCCTTGCAAAAACTCTATATTCTGCATTATCTGACTTCAAAGTATGGTTGTTGTAAATTGAAAATCTTATAAATATACCTTATAGGGTTGCCAGCCTGGTTGGACTTGGCTGGATTGTCCAGCTTTTTTGATACTTGTCCAGTTTCAAGCTAAAATTTAATTTGTCCAGCTAAATAGACATTTTTTTAGTACACTGCAATAACTTGGGCAATAATTTTCATGTTATCTTTGTCAAATCTTGTTAGCCAACATTGATTGTCCATTTGTTATACAACTAAGTTATGATTTTCCTATTCTATCATCACTGACAACATGTCTCAACACTTGAACAGCTGATGTCATAATAAATATTATTGCGAGCGATAGTCAATTTCTTTACGTACAGCTTTTATTTTTTTGTACATGAAAATAATAAAAATTATTTGCAGAAAATCTTGCAATGGATATTGATGAAGAAGCTGGTCCATCAAAAAGACGACTCACAACTTTCTGCGATAGATGGAAAATATGCTAATTGGATAAGAAAAAAAGATAATTACACGGCAGAGTGTAAATTGTGCCAAACAGGCATTATAATCAAATATGAAGGCAGTATTTCTCAGTATTTTTTATGTCCATTTTTTTTTGTTTTGTCCAGCTTTTTAAAACCCAATGTCCAGCTTTTTGCGAATCGGAATCTGGCAACCCTAATACCTTACGAAATTTCGTGAAAAAGCGTTATGTGCTAAACACATTCGACGCACCAAATGCTTCACAGCAAACAGAATTGGAATGTATGCGTGTATATGGAAATTATTATTTTAAGGATAGCGTATAAACAAGATCGACATTGCTGCGGCGCACTTGGACTAATTTTTATTTTTACTCTCGACAATGAAGAGGTTACTACAATAAGACGCATGAAATAGAGATTTTTGAAACGTAATGAACACAACTCCTGGATGTGTATACCGACGGCTCCAAACTCGATGGCGGGGTGGGTAGCAGAGTTTACTCTGGGAGATTAGACTTGAACATTTCACTCCGGCTGCCAGACTATTGCAGCGTGTTTCAGGTGGAAGTAATGGCCATCTACCGGGCCGCTCAATGGGTCCTCACATACTGTGTTCCTTTCACCGGCATCTAGATCTTTTCTGATGGCCAGGCCGCTTAAAGTCTCTATCGCACGTTGCGAATAATTCCAGGATCGTCAGGGAATGTCGCCGCTGTCTCAACCTTACAGTACACTGTGACATTCCATGAAACTGCAGGGCCGACCAGCTCGCCAGAGTTGGTACACTACTTCAGAAATCCTATTCAATTAACTTGGGAATGCCGCTTACCTATTTCAAGATGGCCATTGCGCGAAGGTTCTTCAAAGACACCAACCTATCCTGGATCAATGAGAAGTCCTGCTCCACCGTTAGGCTCACTTGGCCCTCAATGGATAGAAGGCATACCAACCAGTTACTTGGACTTGGTCGAAACATCATCTCGACCACAGTGGCCATGCTTACAGGTCACTGTGTTATGGGTAGACACGCGGAAAGAATGCGGCTCCCATTTAACGACTTCTGCCGTGGGTGCAGATCCGCTCAAGTGCCCATCTCTTGCGAGGTGCAGATATAGGTTATTTGGCTCTCCGAACCTTGTCAGCTTGACGGAGCTATCGTCCATTGATGTCAAGGACATAGCCTTTGGTAAACGAGCTGTTTTGGTATCAAATCTATCGCACTAACCTAACCTAATTAACTGCGTATATTAAAAACGCGAGAACAAATTTTAGTGCCTTCATTCACAATGAAGGAAGTAAGGCAATAATTACAAAATTACAGAGCAACACAATATTTTACGTACAGTTTACTTTCATGTCAATTGTGTATGTATGCGTGAATTTTATTTATTTCAAAAATCCTTTCAATTTGAAATGAAAATTTTGTATTATTGTAATGCTGATAATCTGTACAGAAAGACATCTTAAGAAAAACTGTCTAGTTTTTGAAATCCAACAATTTCTAAGATCAATAAAAATGATTCCATTCAACTCTTTTCCTATGAGATATATAGTATATCTCGTTCGATAGTTTTCATTTCCGCCGGAAACTGTTATTTTTTTCTTTGCTTTGATTTCTTTTTCTTTTACATTTTCTATTTGATAGTGTATGTATGTATGTATGTATATATCATACATATGATACACCATAAATATAAATGGTCTACGTGTAATCATTCCACATTAGAAAGTATAGGTGGGTGGGTAATCAGAAACTTATTTTTATACAATGAAGAAGAATTTGGAGAAAAGACATGTGTTTCCCACAATCCGAAACTCTAGTGTTGTAGTTTATTATGGGCAACGATACCTATACAAATAGACAATTTCCTTTCAAGTGAGATGATATTTTTAGTTGGTCAAGGACGACTAATATAATGCGTGATTCTTTATGAAAATTTATTTTGTAAACGTTTAAACTCAATTCTATTTTCATATTATATTTTGAAATTATATTCCTCAGTATTGAGAAATTCCATACCTTCGTTGGTAGATATTGAATGAGAACAATTTCAAAATGCATTTCAGGACTTGTTTACTTATTTAGATAGAATGCGAACAATTTGAAAACTTTTCGTTTGGCAAGCTATTTCCATATTAAAATCAAATACAAACGAAAAACTATTTCTTTGCACTTACATTTTAAGATTTTTAATCTACAGCACAGTTGCACCTTCTTAAATAAAATAAACTGAACATTCCTTTCAGCGGTCTCCTGGTAAAGCTCTAGGGGCATATAATTGCTAATAAAAACGAAATGAAAAATAATTTTATTAAGAATCCTAGATCTTTCTATACGTTTGTAAATTTCAAGAGAAAATCAACTGGTTTTCCATCCTTTATGAAACTTGATGATAAAGAATCCAGTAGTGTTGATGTCATATGTGATATGTTTGCTGATTTCTTCGCCGGTACTTATTCTAACTCTGCTTACAAGGATACAAATACTTACCCTTACCCGTTGACATCGGCTCAAGTAATATCTATTCCAACATTTAGTGACTGTGATATTTTGATGAACCTGAAAAGTTTAAAGATGTCTTTTCGTCCTGGTCCTGATGGGGTTCCAAGTTGTATTTTAAATCGATGTGCAGAGTCATTCATCACACCATTAGTTATATTGTTTAATACCTCTATTAATTATGGATATTTTCCTGTGTTTTGGAAGGACTCTTATATTATACCGCTTTTTAAATCTGGCAATAAGTCTGATATTACAAATTATAGGGGCATTGCAAAACTGAGTGCTATTCCAAAAATGTTTGAGAAACTGATTGCCGATTTTTTGGTTCATCATACTTCTTCGTTATTATCACCTCATCAACATGGTTTCCGAAAGGGCTGCTCAACAACGACTAATGTGCTTCAGTTAACATCCATGATAAATGAGGCCTTTTCTCAACAGAAGCAAACTGATGTAATTTTTACGGATTTTAGCAAAGCGTTTGATAAAGTGAATCACAAACTTCTGTTAACTAAACTGGATTTAATGGGTGTAAATCATAGGAGTTTAAGATGGCTAGAGTCGTATTTGACTGGTAGAAAACAGACCGTATGTGTGAACAATAGCTTATCTAAGTATATTTATGTGCTATCTGGTGTTCCTCAGGGCAGCCATCTTGGTCCACTTCTTTTTTCGCTGTTTATAAACGATCTTCCCAACATAATTAATTTTGCCAATATCTTGATGTATGCTGACGATGTAAAAGTTTTTCTCTCCTTCAATAATTTCATCGATCATATGTATCTTCAAGATGATCTCAATAATTTCTTTTTGTGGTGCGAGTACAATATGATGGAGCTGAATATTAAAAAATGCAAATGTATGCGGTTCTCAAGAAATAATTTTATTGCGGTTAATTACTTGCTTGGAGGTCATCAATTAGAAAATGTTGACTCTTTTATGGATCTTGGGATCCTATTAGACCCAAAATTAAACTTTAATGATCATATCGCTTTGACTGTAAATAAGGCAAGGAGCACCCTTGGCTTCATAAAACGTTGGGCAAAAGAATTTTCTGATCCATATATTACGAAACAGCTATTTGTATCGCTTGTCAGACCAATTTTGGAGTATGGATCCATGGTATGGGATCCTCACTATAATGTTTACAGCGATCACATTGAATCTGTGCAGAAACAATTTCTACTCTTCTGTTTGCGTGGCCTGAGATGGAATTATTTGGATTTGCCTTCATATACTAGCAGACTGGCATTAATAAAACTGCCTACCCTTAAGAGTCGTCGAACAATGCTAAATGTATACTTTATGATTAACCTGATAAATGGTAATATTTGCTGTGAATTTCTGTTAAAATCGGTTAAATTCAATGTTCCTTGTCGTAACTTCCGCTGTTATAATCTTATTTATATTCCATTCTGCAGAACTAATTATGCTGTTGCTGATCCGTTTACTAGAATTTGCCGTCAATTTAATTATTTGTCAGACTTTGTTGATTTTTCTTTAAATTCTTGTGTTATAAAACGGAATATTATTGTTTTTCTCAATTCGTAACTTTTTATATTTTTATTGTAATAATTAATTGTATTTTTGAAACTGTTAGTCATTGTATTCAATTTTTTTTTTTCGTACCTATTTTTGTTATTAGTCAGTAAGGAATTTGTCCATTGACTTAAATAAATAAATAAATAAAACCTTCCGGAGTTGATGTTAAACTGTAGCTCCCGCCACTCATGCGTTTATTTAACACAGACAGAATGGGGAGGTGAGTAGCTGGGCCATAATTTGACTAAAAGATTGTAATGGCCAATAAAGTACTTCCCTAATCACTATTAATTCATACACTATGCAGTTTTGATTGATATATCAATATTTAAAGTTCCATATTTTGAATAATAATAATGACAACGCCTTGAGAGTTACATTTTCTGAAAGGTAATTTTATAATCTTTAATTGTATATAAAATAAGTTGCTACATATTTGGATAAATTTATTAAAAATACAAAATACAGCAAAATTTCATTGTTTTTAGACCGTTGAAGTCGCCATAGTCTAGTAAGTAGTGTGTTGGCTTATTGGACGTAAAGCCCGGGTTCGTATCCCAGGTCAGGCATCAAAATATGAAAAAAAAAATATTTCTTCGGCGATTTCCTCTCAGCAGATTTCTGACAAAAACTCTGAGAGTAAATAAAATTTTGCCATGAAAAAGTTTCTCAAAAATCTGTCGTTCGGAGTCGATGTTAAATTGTAGGTCCCGCCACTCACGTATAAAATTAACGCATACAACATGAGTGGTGTGAGAAGCTAGGACGTTGTACAATGGGTCAATTCGACCTCCGGGTACTGTACTTGTCACAGTTGACAAGTATTAGAGTACCAAAACTATCTGACCACAATAATTTAGCAGTATTATACAGTACAATAGATAACATAATTTTATTTTCGTCTAAATGTGAGCACTGTCTCGTTCAGGCGTAGACTATTTTCACAATATTTTAAAAACTACTTACCGAATATGAATAAAGTAAAATCGCTTTAAGAGATCAATTTGTACTTATAGCTATTAGACACACAGAATTTGTTCGATAAGTTTCAATTATTTTTTTTTATAAAAATAATAATAATTTCAGCAATTTTTCGCAAACTTCTGCCATCATTATGCTGTTTAACGCTTAACTCTTTGACGACAATACAAATTTGTATGTGATTTTTTTTGCTATTTTCACTCACCTTGATGTTCATTTTTATGTTTTATATTTTATTTTTTCAGTTTTTATAGCACATGATCAACATTTTTGTTGTCTCCGTGATTTTGAACTTCTTTCTCATCTCTTGAAAACATTTTAATTGTCTCAAATCGACCTGGTAGTTTTTGACAATTATTTGAGTCAGTGTAATACTATGTTCAGATATGCACTTTTATTAAGTCAATATTCGGTTAATTGAGTACAATATTTTAAGTATTCAGGCATAATAATATACGCAATTCAGATTATTCAATATTCATTTGACAGCTGATAAACAACAACATTGTTTTTATTTTGGTCGCGAAAATTAGTGTTGTTTGTTAGTTTATTAGTGTTTGTTTGTCGTTGTTGACATTTGAGTTGTCAAATATCAACAGAAAGTGTTCGGTTAATTGTAATATGCTCACTCAATACACTTATGACAGTGTTGCATTTTAAGTTCTACTCAATATTATAACAATTTGCGTATTTATTGCGCAATTATTAATTGAAACTTTATATGAAATATTGACCTCAATAATGGCGTTTATTGCGATTTACGCAATAAGGGTGCATATCTGAACACCGTATAAGTGTGATAGGAAAATTTTCTGTTACAAAAAAGAGAACGAACTTAATATATTGTATTATTGGTAGATCTAATATTAGTTCTTCGTATAGTAAACATCTGTTAATAACAATTTACTTAAACTGTCATATAATTTTTTATGAAATGATTTTGATAAACCATAAATGCTCAAAAACAGATTGAAAATATTGTCATCATGAATATTTTATATGAAAAAAAAAATCAAAAAAAGAAACCAATTGACAAACAAAATAACACTCTACTTGTCTTGTATACTATTGTTTAATATAAATAAATATGTATGTATTCATGTTTATGGTATACATATGTACATACATACATATATTGTGAATAATACATTTGTTAACAAAAACTACGTACAACGGATTGTATTACTAACTTAAAATGAACTTCATGAATTTTTTTATTTCCGTAAGAAGAAATTCGAGAATATTAGAAAAACCGAAAAACATTCAGGAAAAACGTTGCAGTCCGTTATTGGGCGAACTATGATCGAGAACTACAAAGAGAGTAAAAGGGTGAAAAGAGGCCTTCTGAGGCCCAAGGAGTGGGAGCAGGTAAGGTGAGAACGTGAGGAAATCGAGTTGTGCGGATGTAGGAATGATGCTCGAAAATTCTATCAAAGGTTTAAGCGTCTAACCGAAGCATGTTCCTGTAAGGATGAAAACGGTAAATTCGCAAAGGAGCTGTGGTTATGAAGATAACATTTCTCAACTTTACTATGAGGGAGTTCTCATGATATATGCATTCTTCCTATAGCTCACAAGGTTATTACGAGCGTATTGTGTGATCGACTCGTCAAAACACTAATTGGACATTAGCAGTGCAGCTTCAGGCCTATCAAGTCCACCATCGACCAGGTCATCGAAAAACACCATATTTTTGTTGGCTATGAGGCAGCCTTCGATAGGCTTTAGCGCTACTGAACGGGAATCAACCAAGGTTGGTCTGGCAGCAAATGAGCGCAATTCAAAGTATATGTTGTCGACAAGTAGGGACATGCGACATATTGAATGTACGATTATTACCGATAACTATACTATAGATGTTGTTAAATGATGCCAGTCTGGAGATCAAGCGTATGATCAGTCTATTGTCAAGATTAGACAGCTACTATGGCTGTATAAGCTTCTAATGGCATGGAGGTAGCGAATCACATCAACATCTAGGGATCGAATGGAAGAGGGTGTTCCGCCAAGATTGGGATTAGCTGAAGTCAGTGTAGAGGACAACCAAATCGAGGAAGTCCAATCACCGATTAGTGTACGAACTGGTGCAGTTGCGCAAGAAACAACTGCGCCTAGGTGGATATGTTAAGACTGGTTGAAATCCGCTAATATAATATATACATATATGTATACATATATGTACACATACATATATACATATACATATATGTACACATACATATATACATATACATATATGTATATACACATATATGACATATATGTATATACATATATGTATGTATATATTCCAAAAAATTATTACTTACTTAATTGGCCATTAACAACGCATTTAGTGGATTTCAATCCTTCAAGACCTTATAGAACACAGAGAACTATTTTACAGTAATGGATTAAAATGTCGCATGGGGCGCTATGGAACAGCGACGACACTTTCGGCCAAATTACACTACACTTTGAGGTGACTCTGATATGAAGAATGCCATAAACTTGCTAAGTCTGATTTCGATTATATGAACGCATTTAAGCCCCATATTTTCTAAGAGAAAAATGAAATTGCAATGAAAATTTTCACAAATCCGTCATTCAAATTGGACGTTAAGTAGTAGGTCCCATCACTCACAGGATGTAATTAATACATACAACATGAATGGTGTGAGAATCTAGGGAATAATCTTGTTTAAGGGGTAGTAACTAAGGGGTTGTATTCAAGTAATGAGGGAAATATGTAGGTCAGAACAGCCCAATAAAATGATATTTCGCTACATATGCGCAATAAAAAGTATATTCGATTCAATTTTGTTACAAAAAGTAATCGATGCATCGATGTATATCAAAGTATTTCGCGGAAAATCAATGTAACATCGTTGTCAAAGAAAGAAAAAGATAGAGATAAGATCTCTAATAATTGTAGCGATACGGTGTGGTGGGCTGTGTTGACTACTTCCTTTGCCTTCAAAATGACTCCAACCTTTAGCACGTGCTTGCTTTAAGGGTCTAGCTCGCCGGATCGGGAGGGGGGTCTTGTTAGGTCACCTTGAAACCTCACTACAAAAAAAAAATATCACGTGCTAACTCTCTCAGCTGCATCAAATTGGTTTTACTTCATAGTTAAAATGTGGTATTAAATAATTTAGATTTTTTTTTCCGTTTCTCAAATATTAGAAACTGAATCTTTCACGTGTTATGACGTATTGGGTGAATGTGATGTTATTGTATTCAACTTACGGTTTTTCCTTTATTTTTCCTCATACTCCCGTTCTAGAAAAGTTAGTTTTCCGAGTTCGGTCCAAAAAAAGTTTGGAGCACGATGTCTATTGTCCCAAAAGAAAGATGAACTAGGATGTATTTTCTCCAGGAGTAATAATGGAGTACCAGGACTTCTGTCCAATAGTAATGTCTGACCACGAGGTCTTTTGTGGATATCGGATTAAAAATATCCTGGGACAAAATATTCGTTATTTGCCACCAAACTCCTGATTGGAATATTCCCTTACCTTCCACAATTCAACACCAGATGAAATTATATGTATATGATGGGGTCACTTTCTATTACAACTTTTGGGATAATAATCACCGAACTTTATTTATATAAAAGCTTAACTATTCACTGAATTTTATTTTTGAATTTAATTTATTTCGCAAGACATAGTACTTTTCAATTGAACAGTTTCTTAATCAATGAGTTGATACCGTTTAATGGAAATTTTCAATGAACTTGTTAAGATCAACTTTGAGAAAAAAAAAATTGAGAACAATTTCATTGATGGAATTGAAACAATAAAACGGGATTATGAATGAAACCAAAATCCATTCATAACAGAATAATCTTGAAAAAGTTACATTTCATTCAGTAAAAGAAGTATAAAAAATCGACTCGTTATTTAAGAGAGGTTTGGATTTAACAGAAAGTGGTATGATAGAAATTAGTAATTTAACAACTGTGATCAAAATTTTAGCACAACCGTCACATAATATATTTACACTTTTAATCTGCCCGTCTACAAGCAACAAATTTGGTTCCGAAATATTTTTTTACGTTTCTGACTCGCACTGTTTCAAAACGTGTGCATTGTTTTGAAGTAAGGCCGACAATAAGGGGATGGTCTTTAATCCCGCTGTGAATTATATTGGAATTTCAGTTGCAGGAGCACAAAAAGATAGAGAATGGTAGTCTACGTAAAAATTGGTGTTTTTATGATTGTCAGTGATTCCCTATTCTGACCTTATGTTAACCACACTTTTACCAGTTGCTAAGATCTTGGGGTCAGTAGTGTCACTTTATTTCTCTACTGCATGATATTTAAAGAAAGATACATGATACAAAGAATAAATTAAAAACAAAATTAGCTGGATATAAATCGGATTTTAAAAATAGAAAGAACGTAATTACCCAAAAAACATCACTCGCGACCCACTGTGCGGAGATGAGTCATACACCAGATTTGGAAAAAGTTAAAGTATTGCAGTGGGAGAACAGATATAACAAACGGTTCATTTTGGAGATGCTTCATATAATGAACACACCCAGAGAAGAGAGAATGAATTACAAATCAGACACCGAAAACTGCGCGCTAAGCTATAGAGTCATAATAGACACATAATAAATAAGAAAATTAATAAATAGAAATCAGTACAATATTAGATGTGATAACGAGCAGTGATAATGTTATATTTTAGATATTGCTACTCTCTTTTTGTAAGCCAGATTTTGTTGTTGCTTGAATTTCTGTTCTGTTAATTTCGGTGTACATTTTTATTTGGTTACATTTTCATGTGAAGTCGCCGTGGTCTAGTAGGTAGTGTGTTGGCTTATTAGACGAAAGGCCCGAGTTCAAATCCCAGGTCAGACATCAAAACGAAAATATGAAAAATATTTCTTCGGCGACTTCCTCTCAGCAGATTTCTGGCAAAAACTCTGAGAATAAAAATTGCCATGAAAAGCTTCTCAAAAAACCTGTCGTTCGGAGTCGACTTTAAACTGTAGGTCCCGCCACTCATGTATAAAAATTAACGCACACAACACGAGTGGTGTGAGAAGCTAGGACGTTGTACAATGGGTCAGTTCGACCTCCGGGTACTGTACTTGTCACAGTTGACAAGTACACGTCCTCTAACCTAACCTAACCTACATTTTCATATATTTTACATTACAATTTTTGTTGTAACATCCCTGCAGTCAGACTGGGTCCATATGTCTTTTTGTCAACAGCACTAGTTCAAATGTCTCCAATTTTTCATTTCTGTGTCAATATAAAAAACACAGAGACAAAAGATGTGGTGTATATCTAGTGACATTGTCGACAAACAAACTACTAATTGTACACCATACAATGTCTCTGCTGTTGACTTAAAAATGTCATAAGAAAAAACAAATTTAAAAAATTTTTTCAAAAATATTATTATTTCAAAAATATAATCACGTTTTTTATATGTGAAAAAAATTCTACTCGTACTCGTGGTTTTATTAAAATTTTGAAAAAAAAAGAAAACCAAAATCAAGAAATCAGCCAAGCTTTTGTTGATGAATTTTTTTCTTAATTATAATTAGTCATATGTATAGTTTATATTTAAGTATTTTTTTTCATTTCATTTTTGCATTTCCAATTTCATCTTTATTTACATTTACTTTTTACATATTAAAATAAGTATTTAAAAGGGTTTAGCCTGCCCTGGAAAAATGTGCTACATTTTTTGTTCAATAGCTGAGCTGTTAATTAGTTTATTTGTTTTTATCTTAATTTTTTGTTAAATAAATTTATCATTTAAATAATAGTGTACAATTTAATTTATTTGCTTCAGTAGCAGCTTTAAGGCCCTAATATTAAAAAAAAGTAAAAAAAAATAGTGACAATGTCGCTAGTATGACACCACCTATCTACTATTGATATTGCCTACAGGAAAGTTCCATAAGTTATAGAAATGTACTAGTAAATTCCTGGTTCTAATGTCACCATATGGATCCATGAGAAGTACCTAGTCAATACCATGTCAATAGTCATAATGTTACTAGAGGATTTTCAATGACACAGACATGTTAAATGTCTATAGCACAAAGCCTTGTACGGGGTATAATTCGACACTAGTACTGTTGACAAAGTCAATAGCGATTCAGCACTTTTTAATATTGACATTTCCTACAGGGATATGATTATTATTATTTTGAATAGTTGTTTTTGTAATATTGGTGAGGTGAGAAATGTTATTCCTTTTATAAAAGAAATTGTATGACAAGATATTTTATCTGTTTATATTGTTATTATTTTTATTTATAGGGAATCCTGAAGATGATATCCGATGGATATCGAAATATTCATATATAATAAAGAAAATTGATAATTAAGAAATTGACCTTGAGCTAGAATATTTTATTGATTGGATTATCAAAGGAACAGGTCAAAATAATATATATAATTTGTAATATTAATTGTTCTTGGTTTAGAAATGGATGATCAATAGTTGGCGGATATTCTCAATGAGAGTGATTTGAATCTGTGTGAGGGTGGTGATGAAGGCTTCAATTCACCTCATTCAATTGATGAGCAAATTATAACATATTCCGTTGCGGCGTTGCGAGTACCTTTAATATGTGACAGCTAAGCTAAGAAATTTTATCTTGGTTGCACGACACACACAGGTTGGACGTTTCGAGATTTATGATGACACATTAGCTACGGATTTTGTAAAAAGTTTTGAACTACGAGCAATATTGTAAAAAAAACTTGTAGTAATTACAATTAACTTCAACTGCGTTTCTAACCCGACAGACTTTACACATGTATGAAACTGGTCGATTATTTCAATGAATTGATAAACGTAAATTTTCTGAACAGAAGTGTTATGACAGAAAGTATGGTTTAAGCAGTACAAAAGCTAAAGTTAGACAACCAATTAAAAAAAATAGTGAAGGTGATAATAAAATACGAAATAATGACAAAGGATGCATGTTCAAATGGATGAATACAAAGGCTGTGACATTATTATTTACTTATTCAAAACATGCAACAAATTAAAAAAATTTAAATTTAAATTTAAAAAATTTCAATTAAAATTAAATTAAATTTAAATTCAATTTAAATTTCAGCACGCAGAAATAGCATATAGTACTTATGTGTATTTTATCGTATTATTGTGACCTGAATATGGTTAATTGTTGGATAATGTATACATATATCTTTTGCTACATCCAAGAACACATACGCCAAAGGATTAGCTTGCTTTGCCTGAATACAGATTAAATCTAGCCAAAGCTATGTTGTAATATGAATTCACTAAAATTGTTTTCAAAATTTCTCAAAATCACATCGCACAGCGCAAACACCTTTGCTAAACCTCTTTTAAACTCTACAGACTATGGCGATTATGATTGCGATCAGCATTGCCAGTATTTTTTTAAAAAACCTTTCATTTCCGGAAAAAAAACTTGTTTTCTACAAAAGTATCAAAATTTTTAAAGGAAAAACCGCAGCCCGGTGCCCTTTGTTAGTGTTTCTTTGCTTCTTTTGCCCCGGACTAATAAAATACACAATAATTTATTTAAAAATGTAAATATTTCGTGTTATTATTATTGAATTTATTAAAAAAAAATAATTTTAAATTTAATTTTAACGAAAAAAACAAATTTAATGAAAACTTTTTCATATCACAAAAAACTTGGAAAAAAGGGAAAATTTGGCAAATGGCAACGCTTGTTACAATGAACATCTTGCATAGAGGCATCCTGTGGTAGAATCACATCTATAATCAGAAATAAAACTGTACAACGCATTCAATGATTTAAGTATCAGCTTTCAATGTGTTTTTCTCGCTTCCGTACTGTAAGCTTGAAATGCAATATTTATTTAAGTATTCTAAAAAAATAATTGCTTTGAACTCTAATATAGTTCTAAGGCTTTTGATTCTCACTAACAACTCTTTATCGCGGGGTACAGATATATGCACCAATAAAAATTCAAAATAAAGCAACACACGTACGTTTTATTTGTATCATATACATACATACATATACGTACGTATATTACTTTGCGAATAGGAAATAAAATGTTTATATCCTTTATGCAGTCTTATGCAGTTGTATAGCGTTTGTCAATAGAAAAAAAACTAAGAATTGTATATGAGGACAACCTTTATTAAGTTCTCAGACATCTTCACACAGAGATACCGTAAATGTGCACCACAAAATGAGTGCAAATACTGTTTAGGCATAACAAACAGGAGATTATTTTAATTAAAGGAACGAGCGCATATAAAAATTATATAACCCAGCGAGTCTTCAATTCAGAATTATTTTTATTAACTTTCTCAAGATATAAACTGACAATCTCAATGCCTAATGATTACTATTCAAGATGACGAAATCAAAGTCAATTGGTCACAAATAAACTTTTTCAAGTTGAAAGTTACAGTATCTGAAGTCTCAAATTCGAAATTAACATTGTGTCCGTTATTAAATTAACTGAAATTTGTATGAGCATTTCACCAAAATAATTGTAAGAATGTTACGGAGTTAGTTGTAAAGCGAAATGCTTAATTTAGGGCAAAAGGGATTAATGTCTCTGGGTATGTGTCGATTTTCGCTTGAATTGTGTTCGTAAGCATTCATATGTGTGAAAAGTTTTTGAAAGTTTACAAAAATTATGAATGTTTATTGTAATATTATTAAAATTTTAAAAAGGAAAACAAAACATCTGATCTCTTGTAGCCGCTTACTTCTTCATCTATTACCGATAATTCAAAGTTATTTCATTTGGAAAAGCTGCCTTCGTATATAACTAATGGATATTGCATGTTAAAAATTTTATTTTATTCTCTTATTGCGTTATTCTATGGTTGTTGGGTGTTATGCAATTAGAGGAGCTTAAAAGACAATAGAAAAAAAAAAAAAACAAAAATGAATAAATATTAGTCCAGTATACTCGTATATGCTTTCTGACAGACGTGAAGTCCCTAGTTTTATTTGCTTTTTACTTCCACTCTAGTCAGTAATTTATTCTTCACATCTGGAACGAAAACAATTCACTTTAAAGTGATAAGAGTGAATTAAATGAGAAAATATTATATTTTGTTGCTCTTGAAGCTATTTTTATATCTGTATCAGAGCAATAAAAACAATTTCTAAAAATGGAGAAAAATTGTTTTGTAAAAGTACATACAGTGGCTCCCAGCTTATTTCAACTAGCACGTTTAAAAAAAATTTAATAAGAGTTTATAGAATATGTTTAAAAATTAAGCAAAAAAGTTTTATTCAGTCTGAAATTTATGGGCAATTTGTGATCAAAACGTCCGCCAACACCAGATTTCGAACAAGAATGACCTTATAGCAACTCTGAAAAAGGAATGGGCAAAAATAACTCTCCAAACCACTAGAAAGTGGAATCAATGCAAAAACGGCTGAAAGCTGTAATTAAGCAAATAGGAGGTCATATTAAATTTTGAAATTAAAACTATTAGTTAATTAGACGTTTTATTGTTTGTTTATAGTAAGTGATGGAAATAAGCTGTGACTAATTGGGTTCCTGTATTTTTGGTTTTTAGTTTGTAAGTTTACATTTGAGACTGAATAAAACTTTTTTTTCTTAATTTTTAAACATATTCTATAAACTCTTATTAAAATTTTTTTAATATCTTGTTTCGTTTCGAAATTATATATGTATGTATATGTACAATTTTGTTGTTGTTTATTTTTAAGAAAAATAATTAAAATTATGATTTAGATTTTACAAATCTTATGGAAAAGCTTTTATCTTCAGTTCAGCAACGAAGTGGAATTCGCCTACAATATTTTGTCAGGTGACGTCTCTTTGAATGTAGAACAGGATTGCATGAAAAACTCAATTTAAAAAAAAAAAAATGGCATATACGATAATTTCGCGCAAATTTTGTTCTACATTCAAAGAGACGCCACCTGACAAAATATTGTAGGCGAATTCCACTTCGTTACTCCAAAAATTTATTGAATATTTTATCGTATGTTACACTTCATTTTTTCTTGTTAGCGATTTTATCGTATCTGCCAATGAAGAATATTTTGCATATTGTAGTTGTTACAATATTTACTATATATTTCTTTCTGAGTTAGAATTTGAAGATATAGGATAAGACCTCAGCAACTGCATTGTGTCGAATTGCGTTTTCAGACAGGTTTTCCAAAAGATTTTAATATAGGTTTTCATTTGCCAAAAAAAAAGTTAAGTGCACTAATTGCGAAAATATCAAACATCTTGATGAAGAGGAAAAAAATCGTTTGCAGAATTCCAATGTGTATAGGATGCATATAAGAGACAAAGATGAGGCCAAGGCTAATTTCTTAAGAGATCAAAATAAAAGGAAAAATATTTCTACATTTCTTTGCGCCAGCTTCGATTTGGAAAAAGTTTTGAATACTCCGTTCGGAAATAATATAACGCTTTTTTACTCGCTCAAGTACGCCTACTACAATTTCAGCGTTTATGAAAAAGGCACAGAAGTGGCTATTGTTATTTGTGGGGTGATCGTGATGGTAAGCGAGGCTGCAATGAAATTTCCACAGCCCTGTATAAGTATTTAATAATCGTAGACCAAAGACAGTTAAAGACATAGCCCTATATTGCGACAATTGCACTGATCAAAACCGCAACAAGGCTGTATTAGCTATATTGACACATTTTTTAAATTTGTCAAACTTGGTTGAAAAAATTAAAATAACATATTTACTTCCCGGTCATACAATGATGCCAGTTGATTCTGTGCATAGCACAATTGAATCATTTGTAGGCAGGCGTACCATTTGGACGCCAAGTGAATGGCCACAAGTTGAAATAGGCCACTCAGAGTTTGAAAATTGGAAGTCCTTTGCAAATCTGTTGCTACCAAACAAAGTTAAACTAAACATAAATAAAGTTCGCATAGCTTTATTAGACAAAAATCAAAATCAATTGAACTCATTTACGGGTATTCCGACAATTCCACTAAAAAAACTATAAATAACTTTAATTTTACCTTTAAGTTACAAAAGTTGTACAATTCAGCTTTGTGTATCTCCTTGCAAAAATTCAATGATTTGAAAAATCTATGTTTAAAAAATAGCATACCGCCAAAATACCACAATGAGTATTTAAATTGAAAATATTCTGTACGCGAAAAAGACATTTTAAATGAAAGCGACGAAGAAGATTAACTCACTTATTATTATTATTATTGTTTTTTAGTTTTTTTTTAATGAATTCATGCTTCTGTTAAATATTGATTACATTTTTTTATTACTTTGTACCATTCTAAGTTAAAAAATAATGAACAAATACATAAAACCACTAATAAATCTTTGTTTTAATTTATGTCTAACACTGACAAATGATATCGTAAGCGGCATTTTCTACACACGCATCTACGAAATGTTGTGAATGAAATTATCGTATGTGCCAAAAATACGTTTTTGTCGGAAAATTTGAACTTTTCCACCGGAATACTTTTAAGTGTAGTTATATTAATTAATTATCTAAGCACATGTATATTTTCATTTTAATATTGCAAGTGAAAGCAGACAAAAGTAGAAAAATGGCTCTCCTGTAAAATTTGGTTTTTGTAACATATGATAATTTCGCGCAAAGGAGTCCTATGCGTTCAGACATTGTTTGAGCAGCAATGCAATCCATAATATAATTTGATCTTGAAGTAAATGTTTAATGCAACATCATAAATTTCTCTTCAATTTTTTGTGCAAAATAAGTCATAATAAGTTGAAGTCGCCGTAGTCTAGTAGGTAGTGTGTTGGCTTATTAGATGAAAGGCCCAAGTTCAAATCCCAGGTCAGACATTAAAACGAAAATTTGAAATATTTCTTTGGCGACTTTCTCTCAGCAGATTTCTGGCAAAAACTCTGAGAGTAAAAATTGCCATGAAAAACTCATCAAAAATCTGTCGTTCGGAGTCGACTTTAAACTGTAGGTCCCGCCACTCATGTATAAAATTAACGCACACAACACGAGTGGTGTGAGAAGCTAGGACGTTATACAATGGGTCAATTCGAACTCCGGGTACTGTACTTGTCACAGTTGACAAGTACACGTCCTCTAACCTAACCTAACCTAAGTCATTAAGTAGAGAAAGAGTTGTTTTTCACACACATCTTTACAACATTTTTTAGTTTATCTTCTTTAACAATGTATTTTTAATATCTGCTTTAGTTTGCTTTTTGTAATTTTACTTGTGTATGATGTATCCTAAACGATATCAGAAAAAATTGTGTACAATAATTAATGATAAGGTGTGGGAAAAGGGCCAAATTGTTCCGAAGAAGAAAGAAACATTTGGAACCTCAAATAATGTATCTAGAGACCCCAAATTCTGTAAAACCACGTCACGGTAGGTGCACTAGTCATAAGAGCGTCTAAAGCTGGCCCATTTAAAGGCATCAAAGAAAAATAGTATGATGGCGGGAGCATTACAATGTGGGGTACTTCTTCTTGGCATAATATATGACCAATTTTGAGGGTCAGTTCAAGAATGGACCCACATATTTGAAAAACAGTAGTCAAAATACAATGTTACCATACGCGGAGAAAAATTTACTGTGGTTGTAATGTGTTTTGTTTTTGTCACTTTTTCAGTTGATGTTACCATTTTTACTTAGCAGTTTAGGTAGAAGTCGCCGTAGTCTAGTAGGTAGTGTGTTGGCTTATTAGACGTAAAGCCTCGTTTCAAACCCCAGGTCAGACATCAAAATGAAAATATGAAAATATTTCTTCGGCGACTTCCTCTCAGCAGATTTGTGGCAAAAACTCTGAGAGTAAATAAAATTACCATGAAAAGTTTCCCAAATCTGTTGTTCGGAGTCTACATTAAATAGTTGGCCCAGCCACGCTTGAATCAAACTAACACACACGACATGGTTGGTATGAGAATTTTGTTTGTAATTCTAACTTCAAGGTCTTAATAAGCAATTAAGTAAAGTCCGCTAAAACTGAAAATAGTGTTGATAAAATCTGTGTCATCTACTGGAAGACCATTTTTTCAAACTGTCGCTAGTTTACCTCTAGATTAGAAAATAATCGACTTCAAAGACAGAGATCGCGTATAAACTATTGAGAACCTCTTGAATGAGATAAAAAGCAATCGAAATCAGTCAGCGCCCTCAGCATTTCTAAAACGAATGATGACTGATGATGATAAATTGCGTAAACGGTTGCCAGATCAAAATTGAAAAGTAGTGTCTAACATGGTTTAAGAGGTAACTACCAGTTCTTGTACTATATACATATATAAAGCATTTATTTTATTAGGAACTATAATTGCTATAAGTCGGCTTAGTTTGTTGGCTTATTAGACGTGCTGCCACGGTTCAAGTCTCAGGTCAGATATCTTCAACAGAACGAAATAATAAAAAATATTTTTACGGCGGCTTCTTCTCAACAGATTTCCTGTAAAAACATTGAGAGTAAATAAAATTGCCAAAAAATCTGTGGCTCAGAGTCGACTTAAACTGTAGTCGTAAACATAAGTGATGTGAGAAGCTAGGTCGTTATCAGAGATCAGCAATGAATCGTTTTTCAGCTACTCATAAGCACTCATGCAATTTTGAGTATGAGTGAATCAACAGAATTGAAATTCTACTACTCTGATTCATTCGTACTCGCTACAGCATTGATTTATAAGTATAGGTTACAATGAGTATGAGTACAACGTTGACATCAAACTCACAACATTCGAAATGTGTTTGATTCATACGCCTACTCATTCTGATTCATAAATTTAGAAAAATACTTATAATACTTATAAGTGATTCGAGTGGCTCGAATCATTCATCAAAATTTACAGCCTTTGTTATTGTTGCATATATAAACAAAGAAGAAAGGAAAGACAAAGACAACAAGCAAAGCATACACACAATCTTCTTGTGATTATAGTAGTGTTCGTACGCGAATCATACTTATTTTGTGCTTTGTGTAAATGTTAAGTAGAGACGAGTCGAAGTCAATAACATCATGCGTATTGTTAAGTATGAATACGACGAGTACTTCCAACTTTGAGTATGAGTATCATATTAAAATAAGTATGAATGCGTATAAGTCTCAGAAATAATAAGTATGACTCGAATCTACTCATCGTTTTGAATACTCGTTGCTGATCTCTGGTCGTTATCCTGACTGAAGGTTTGTAATGACCAGTTATGTATGCACATATGTAAGTATAGTTTCTATAAGACTAAGATAATGAAACTAGCTTTGCAAATGTCAATTAAAAATCAAAGAAAACAATTAATATTTAATCTTAATGGACACCTAAATGGGTTCATTTTCAATTGCATGGGTAAAGAATATTATTGAAAAAAAAATATGGTGCACAGAAAGAAAAACGGCGTGCTAATATTAACTTTTCTATTCTTAATTTTAGCCAAAAAACGTGCTTGAAAAATTAAGCCCGTTTTGGCTATTGTTTGCTTAAAACAAGCAAAAAACGGGATTGATGTGAAAAACTAAACCTTATATTACTAAAATCAACACTAAAAAGCTTAAATCTATTTAAAAAAGTGTTATTTTCAGTTATTTGTTATTTGAGTTATGGAATTGTATGTTTTTAAGTTCAAAAGTAAAAATTCTAATAATTCTCATTTAGTTCATGTGTATTTATACAATATATATCCAACAAAATGTCGTATTTTTCGCAAGTTGCATTCCTTTGGTAGATGACTTGGATTATTCCGGTCGATGACTTGCATTTTTTGGGGTAGATGACTTGCATTTTTTTCAAATCAATCGATTTTAGGATTAAATCAAGTACGAGTTCGAGCTTAAATCAAGTTCAAAATTCTTGAAACAAGCTCGTTTTTGAATAAATTTAGGTTTAAATCAAGTACAACTTAGGGCTTAGATCAAGTTCATTGTGCTCGAATAAAGTACGATTTGCCTCAATTCGATCCCATTTATAAATTAATTCAACGAAATCTAGCTTAAATCAACTTTATAATTCTTGAAACAAGTGCGCTTAAGGATTACTTCAACTTCTGACTCTCTTGAATCAAGTACGAATTCGATCTTAAATCAAGAAAAAATATGCTTAAACCAAATACATGATGAGATCACTTTGATCCCAAAAAGACTTAAATCGCGCTAAAATCAACACTTTTGTACTTGGCTGATTCGGGCTTGATTCAACTCTTTTGTACTTGATTCAAGCCAAACCGTACTTACCGTACTATTGTGACCGATATGGATTGATTCAAGCCCGGATGGCTTGATTCTTTTTTTGAGTGTATAGACAACAGAAAACACATTAGAAGTTGACTTTACAGGAACTAAGAAACAGGACGAAGAAAAAAAAAATAGAAATAGCAGTGGTGAAATTTATATTTTCCAAGAGTCCTAATACTTGTGGTTGCATGATTTTTAATTTATTATTCTTTTAGTTTTAGAAACATATTTCTTTTCATTTTATTTCATTTCAATTCGTTTATTTCAGATGCATGTGGAATGTAAAGAATAAAAAATGATGTACACACTCACAACCGGAAATGAAAAATGAACCCTTCAAGAACAAACAATACACCTTTATGGGTATCATTAATGTGTGTCTGCGTGTATGTGTGTTTGATTTGTTATTTGATATTTATTTAAAAAATTATTCAATTAACGTTTAGTAAAACACTAACGAATTAAATTTTTTTTTTCACAATGAAACTTTCAACGGAATTAAAACCAAACAGATGAGTTTTTAAATGGGCAACAAACTTTCAGCGTTTATTTCTTCATCATCGGAATCTTGGCTGGGATCATGTTTCATCATGCCTGTACGTGGGCGTTCTGCTGGCGGTCCCAATGGATCTGTGTGATGAGCTGTTCAAAAAAATTATTTAATGTGTTATCTTTTTAGTTGAAAGACAATTTATGAGCAACCACCTGAAAAGGTCGTATCGGTAGAACGAACGTAGTGATCACCATTGAAGTTGGCCGTTATAGCATTAGAAACAACACTGTCAAGAGATGTATCACCTGCTGGCCTATTTCCAGAAAAGTTGATTTCATTTTGATTACGGAATGCTTAAATAAAAACAAGAACAAAAAAACAATTATTTAAATATGTCAAGTTGAAAACAGAAGAATACCCCTTAGGCGGCTGCTACCCATTCTGCCCGATGCCGCCGAAGACAAACGTTGTTGTTGATAGCGTTGCTCATTCTCGCGCTCCATCTGGGCCTTATGTAGTCTGGCATATTCGAGTGAATATTTTTCATTTAACTCAGACATACCCAAACTTTTTGTTACCTGCACCAGAGCTCTCACGCAGTTTATGTTATCCGGAAACATGGCGTAGATTTTCTCAAACATTCCCAAATACTGTTTGGGTGGCAAATAAGAATTGCGAAAACAGCTAGCAATACGCAGCATTAAATTTGGATCATTTGGATCGGCTAAAACGGCTCGCTCATAATAATACAAAGCCTTTTCAATGGCCTGTAGTTTAATGTAGTATGACCCTATGGAGCTGGCAATATTAATATCACTTGGATTAATACGATAGGCTTCGTTGTAATATTGATTGGCTTCTTGGTGATCATTTAATTGTTCGTAAATACTGCCAACTTTTTCAAACAAACGTGAATCAATTTCACCAGCCGATATGCCCAAGACTTGCAAATATGACTGCAATGCTGTCGAACTGTTGCTGATCTTAAAACTGCCACCACCTATAGAGGTTGAGTTCATTCTTTCCTGTAATTTCGCCAGTTGATAGTAGACATGACTGTGCTGAACAGAGTGTGGTATCATCAATTGGGTCTTTAAATTCTCAAACTGTTCTTCAGCTAGTGCGTCATCATTCTCTTTCATCGCCACCAAACCTAAATTATAGTTCGCTTCAAAATTATCCGGCTGTATTTGTAATGCTCTCTCAAGTTTGTTGCGAGCGGCCGTGTAGTTCTGCTTTTGATAATCGATGATGGCAGCATTGACTAGAGCCATAGCATTCGTGTGTAAAGCTCCGATTTCATTCATTTGTTGAACACAATGACTAGCCATTTCTAAATTACCCAGCTTTAAAATGAAATTGAAATTTTAAAGACAAAAATTTTTTTAAAATAAATTCTTTGAGAATATTTAAAATTTATTGTATTTATCATTATGGGGCGATATAATGTTTTCTATAGTTCTGTACCTATATAGGGTGCCTCAGTAGTGCCTCCACCAAATCTATTGCAGTCGCCATGGACAATTTCCTACCCTGCATCCCATATACACTCGGATATTTTCTTCTGAGATGCATTAAAGCTTGTTCGTTATTATCATCATTGAATCTGTATGCGGTATTTGACACGATTCCCATATTGAGCACGTGTCTTTGAGTCAATAGTGTCCTGTGAAAAGTCCAGTTCCTAACGTTGGTTTAGTTTTGGATAGTCTGATGTATGACCTAAATCTTCTCCTATTGTAATTATGCAACAAAAGTTTAGATGACCTCAAAGCCAATTGGTTTGAAAACTGTCTTCACCTCTCTTTTTATATCCCTTTCGCTAAGTATATAATTGCAAACATCTCTTTCAACTTAACAGAAAGTTTCTGACGCAATCTGCGGCATGAAAGATCCCCTACTCACAAGCTCATCTGCCTGCTCATTGCCTTGCATTTTCACCTTACCTGTGTAACCCTATTTCCCCTACCTAGCTGATGAAGCTTCTTTAAACTGTCTCATACTGTATTTGAGTTAAACACTGACTGTCAGTTAGTATTGCTATCTCCCGTCCTTTGGACTTTCTATTAAAGTTTAATTGAGCACGTCTTTCGACAATACTGTGCAGTTACTTGAATTAACAATTTTCTCACTCATCAAATGAGTGTAAGTTGCAACCTATCTGTTTATGTTATCAGTATTAACTGGCCTACTATTTCAAATTGTGGTATCTTCTCAATTATTTGAAATTTTTTGATAAATCCTTCATTAGTTTAAGGATAGTATTGATAGGGCTACGAAAGCGACAGTAGCGCTTTACACCTGCAAAAGGACAATAGACAAGATCTGTGGTCCATCACATACTGGCTCTATCCAGCCGTGGTAGAGCTAACTTTGCTTTATGGTGTACATGGCAGTCAGCTGTTCTGGTCACAACTGCGCTCTTCCACTCCAACCAAAGCTACAGTCAATTGGCTCCACTCGGAGCTCCTATTAAGTTAACTCCTGGCAGAATCTGGACTATGGATGCGTTGTCATTCTGGGATGAGGTAGACACATTGGTGCCGATTTTACGATTGCTTACAACTTTCGGAATAGAACGTTCAATTTCAGAATTTCAATTAAGGAGTTCTGTACTAAAGATCCGGAGGTTTTCAATGAGAAGCTTGAGGTGTACGCTCATATGGCTCTAAGATGAATGCAGACGATTTTTCAGGAAAATTATGGATCATTCAGAGATAACTCTTACATGGGTTCCGGTACATAGGAATATTGGTGGAAATTGCATAACTGATAAGCAGGCCACGGACGGTACGGACTTTGCAATCTCCGACATCGTACAGGGCATAGGTATTCGAATTGGCTTAGTTAATTTAGGTATTATCCACGCTTATTACAGAGAAAGCTCAATTTCGTTGGCAGCAAGAGGGTTTGTGCAATATTGTTAGACTCTGCCGGGCACGTATGGATAAGAAGAGGACCGACTTCTCTCTTTAAATCGCAGGGCCATTGCACAATAGCGATTCTAACAGGCACTGTCCTTTTGGTACGCATACCGGCAGTCCCGTCATTCCGGCAAATGAGTTCTACTGGAACTGTGGGTCTGAGATAGAGGTTTTTGACCTCTCTCTATCTGACGTCTCTAACAGAGCTCGAAGATATAAAGATTGCTGCAACAGCTAGTTTCATTTTGGACTCGGGTTAGTATTCTCTAGTGAGAGAGGAACTTCATTGAGTCTACTTATACCACTGAAACATTGCTGACAATTGATTAAATATTTAAAACGCAAATCTATCTAGCACATGCGTCCGTTTAAGACGTTGGGCTTTACCGCTATCATCCAACAAGGTGACATTCAATCTGTAGTCTAATAATTATAATGCATAGCGACGGTTGAGCTAGTTGTAGTTTTTAATTCAAATTCATATCTGTTGTGTTAGACAGAGAGAAATAGTATTCCTCATGCTTAATGGAATGCGGTCAAGATGTTGAAAGATGTTATAATCGAGACTAGTTTGGGTGGTATTCGATTTTTATTGAATATTGTTCTGTAAACATCGATTAATACACCACTTTTGGTAGATTAATCTGTAATTTGTAAGAGTTTTTTATTGTTATTTTTGTATCAAATTAGCCAATATCATATACATAATATCATTTGATATGAAAACGAAAGTATGATTTAAATGAAGTCTTCAATTAACAGCTGGAATAAGATTTAAAATTAGTCTCCTTTGTGAAATAATTATTATTTCAATATTGAAAATGCTCTTTTTGCTATGTTCGATTTAATAGCTTAATATGTATACATGTTTGTGTGTATGTTATAAATAACGGAAACACCATATGACAAGTAATCAAGTACAATACTTATGTAAATATTTTTCACAAAACTTTACTCTGCTGGATATACATTTGCATTGCCGTTCATACGTACATACGTACAGGATGGAGAGTACTGGTGATATAATAACAATAAAAACAATTTTTTGGTCATTTGGTGTGAAAGCATACGCCCGTTATATGTATTGAAAGTGCTGTTAATGAATTTCGAGTATACGTGTGAGAGCAATACTCTCTTTGGGAACACATTAATTTGTATGTTCAGATTTTGTTTTTCATTTTTCCTATAGGTTAACCATATAAACTGTGTTTAAGTTTGTGTAAGTGCAAATGTGTATGTGTGACAAGTATATGTGAATTTTACAAGTGCCCCTGCATATCGTATACATATATTGATACACATACATATGGTATATCCATTTGCTTACATTGATATAAATGAATGTTAAATTGGTCAAAGCGCTCGCTGTCATGGATCCTTCACTTTTGCGGTCATACATTTGCAGCGTTTCAATTGCTTGATTGACATCATTCTGACGCAGATATACTAGAGCTTTATTCAATTCCAATTCGCTGGCAAGCCATGATAGATTGGATGTTTTAATGACCTCAATGCACCAGTTGTATCCTGAAATACATAAACATACATTGATAGCTGCATATGTATATCCTTGAACACATACAGATATACAAAAGAAAAAGGATAAAGCTGTGTCAAACAGCTCCACAATGAAAAAAATATTTGCGAAAAATAAAAATAATTACAGCATAATGTAAATCTGAATATTCAACAAACATTTACAGACACAATTACATGGCGATAATATACGTATGTATATGCAGCATATGATTTTGTCAACTATCCCCTACATGGAGAAATTAATTCTAACCTGCTGCGTGCATAATGCACTTGTCTATTCGAAGTACACTAGGGAGATTCCTTCGATCCCACGACTAAAATTAGGAAAACTACTATTTCTGTGTAAAGCAATAGGTTTTTTTGAGAATGGGAAAAAGCCATAGAGGAGAAACACTGTAGCGATAGAATATCCTTTGCAACAGTCCGGTCAGTTTCGGTGCCTAGTTTTACAAGCACGTAAAAAGTTTATCTGTACTCATAGGGAAGATGCTAGGCTATAGGCCGTGTCACTCGATGTCATAGCATTCATATCGCATTAATGCTCGTTCTCTGGCCACTGGTATTTAAATATTTGGAATTTTCGTTACAGCAAAAGTACTGTCCGGAACATAAGGCAGCAGTTTCAACATTTATATCCACATCCGCGTCCCGATTGTGCAACAAAAACTGAGAAAGTGTTTAACTAATTCTCTCATCCAGTTCAAATTTCTTAGATTTCAGCAAGGCTTCAGTGTAACTGGCTATGCTATTCCAATTTTCTTCGCTGTTCAGAAGTATGTTGCAGAAGTTTTCGACAGTACAGATACCGTCTTTGGCCTCAAGATTTTTTTTCTAAACTTCATCTCTCAAAATGAAAGAATTATCAATCGACGCCTCATCATAAATGCAATTTCTTCATGTCATCTTCTGCATTTTAAACAGATATTTACAAAAATAACCGTGTCTGGATAACAGCTGTGTTAAATAGTAATTAACCTCACCAAATTTCCTCTCAATTCAGCGGATTATATCTGGGAGAAGTTTTACCGTCCAGAACTACCACTTGTTTTAGTCTTCCATTTCTCTTGCCAGTGTTGTATGGTTCGCTTTCTGGCGTCGTCGACATTTACTGTCTCTCCGTGCACGTTTTTAGTCTCCCACACCCTTTTCCGCTCGCTTGCCGGTAGACCTATAGGTATTACACCACTGATTACTAGTACTGCTGACTTAGATAGAGTCCTATATGCTGATGCCACCCTAAGTGCAGCGGTTCGTTGTACCAATGATAAAATTTTCATTCTACAGTCGGCCTTTAATGCTTCTGGCCAGATCTTAGTGCCGTAAAGCTGGAATTGGGGATGATGGGATGTCGATATTGTCGATAAGATAGCAGCTCAAAGGCGCTAAGAGGAATACTGCAAAACTGCAATTTGTAAGTGTAGGAGACGTCCGCCATCGTAGAAATTTCCAATGCTTTATGAAATTACTTTAAATTTTGAAACATGTCGAAGAGTTAGACGACTTGCCTCGGTATAGAAAAGTGTGAAATTGTATATTAAAAAGTTCATGAGGAAAAGAAAAGGAAGAAGAAGTTATGGTAGTATAGAAAAGTCTTTGATGCGTATTCTCCTCTGCATAGCGTCATTGAATTTACTTCTCGGGTTCAAAACTTTTGAATTACATAGTGATGACGTCGAATATGTTGAATTGTAATACTCCTCAAGATGGCTTATCAACGCTTCTCCTATGGAATCGATCAATAAATAAACTAATTATGAATACAGAAGATGGTGTTATCTAATCGATTGGAGACTTCATTTAAACGTTTGATCTGTTGTATATAGGGTATGGGTTCTCTCAATCCAGCAAAGACTAGGCTAGTATTTTTTATTAAGTGAAGTACAGTGAATGTTTTCACTCCCTAGCTTGAATGGAATGAAATCTGTCGGTAATTGATTCTCATATGAACGAGGACTTAATTTCCAAGTGATGTTAATACCCAAAATCCCCGGTTCCCTGCAATTAGGAATGTCGTGACAATATTATCTACATACCTAGAGTCTAAACTGAGTTATTTAATGTGGCTCATAACTATGGGGATCCGGAAATAGAGGCGCGTTACTTTGCCCTTAAGAAGCTGTTAAGCACAGGATATTGGACAAGGTTTTAAGACCATCTTCTGAATTGACAACAAGTGCGCCTGGGACTACTATATCTACTACAGTAACGGTATTTGCCATTCGTCGAAACAAACGGTAAAATTGGAAAACTAATGCAAATTTTTTGCGTCAAGGTTGTATCTTGGACGAGTAAATTTAGTTTGATTTTGTTGAACATAGAATGAAAATATACAATAAAATTTAAATTGAATAAAACAACCCGAGTAACGTGTATAGCTTACAAGTAATTCAAAGTGATGATAACACGGTGCGACAGTGAAAATACACCCGAGTAACTACATAGTCCACGTTGTTCAGTTAGTTGAGTAGAACTCAAAAATACCTTTTTTATATTTCTCGAACCCTCCAAGCTTGTTTTATTTGACAGAAACTGTTTTTTTTTGACTTTACCCACAAATTTCTGGATTACTGAAACATTTCTGATCCAATTTCCAAAATTTAAATCTTGTTGGAAAGGGGAGAGATTGACCTTTAAAAAGATATACACATATCTATTATTCGGCTTAATATGCTATGAGATTTGGTGAGGTAAACTTGGAAAATTCGAATTTTTTTCATATTTTATCATATTTTTTCAAGTTTTTCCATTCAAAGTAGCAAACTTTACTTAAAAAATATAAAATAAGTGATGACATTCTGAAAGTGCATTATCTTGTGAAGAGATTGGCACTTCGTTTGATCAAATCGGACAAAAATTACCGTAGTTATTTTATTAAAGAGTCTAACTACCGAGTTACATTTTTCATATAAGTATATATTTTTTCAAATGAACTTTTTGTTCAAAAATTTTCAGAAATTTTGATGGATCTTGATTGTTTATCGGAAACTATGTCAATTTCACGTTTGAGCGACCACCAGAAGTTGGCCAATGTTTGCGTAAAGAGAAATAATATAATTGAGTAATCCAGAAATTTGTGCGTAAAGTAAAAAAAAAAACAGTTTTTGTCAAATAAAAAACGTTTGGAGAGTTCGAGAAATAAAAAAAAAAAATATTTTTGAAATCTACTCAACAAAACTCACAACCAACACTATGTCATTAGCCAGGCGTACTTAATTTTTTTATTTTGTCGCATAGTGTAATTGTTTAACTACTTTTGCTATTCAGTGTATATATATTGTAACTGTGTGATGTAATTGTGCAACTGTGCACTTACCGTCATTATAGTTGTCCTCAATGATGGGTGAAATTAAATCGACAATCATTGTTATGGCGCGTTTTTCATCGTTTTTACGTTGTTTAATGTAAATTGCCAGTTCGTCATTCTTAAGCATTTGAAAAATGCGTCCATTACGGTCGGCAGGCTTTGAACCAGTCTTGGGGCGTTGTTCTGTTGTTGTTGCTGTTGCAGCAGCATTATCACCACCAGTGCCACCATCGATGCTGCCAGTATTTGCTAAACCACTATTTTTATTCTCGTTAATATCAAAACTATTGCCTGCGGTCATGTTAGCACTTCCATTGCTGGAGCCATTGCCACTATTGATTACTTCAATTTCCGCTGTGGGCGAATGTTCGAATTCATCTTGATGCTGCAAGTGACGTTGTTGTGAATGTGTATTTAAGTGATGCTGTTGCTCACTGACCACATGTTGTTGCAACTTAAGTAAACTGTTTTCGTTGTCCAAATCCTTTTCGGCCTCCATCGGTTGAACGTCACATAAATTTCTAAAAGTGCTCTTTATTTTATCCACATCACCCATGGCATAGTAGCAAAGTATTAAGTGGATGCCACTGCGTATGTCCGCTCGTTCCGACATGATGAATTCGAAACTGGCTGCAGCATCGGCATACTGACCCATGCGTACAAAAAGTATGCCAATATTTTGGGTGATTTTGAGGCGTAATTGTTTTAAATTATTCGGCACCGAATCCAATGCCATGCGATACATTTTTATCGCCTTCGGATAAATACCCATGCGATAGTAAATGTTGCCCATATTCAGCTTGAGTTGATTTACATGGGGGAACATTTTATTCTTTGTCATGATGGTGTATGTATTGAGCGCCTCAATGTGCATGTCATTGCGTTCATATTGTTCGGCCAAATTAAAAAACACCTGCAAGTATACATATACGAGAAGGGATGTAAGTATGTATGTATTTCTGTATGTTTGTAGGTTTGGAAACCTTAAATGATTCATTCGATCTAAACAGTCTATCTAACCTTTTTTAATTTTCTTATATTCCAAGCAATTCTTTGCAATTCACTTTCGGTTTTATTTTTTAAGGAATTGAATGAAAATGAGCAAAAAAAAAAAGAAAGACTGAGAAAAAAGGAAAAGTATTGCCAAGCAGAAAAGTTTCTCTTTCTCTGTGGCCATACATGGGAATGATTTATTTTAAATAGAATTTCTAACGCCAAAAAAAAATTAAATTGTTAAACGTTAAGAAAAATAATCATGGAATTCGACAGTGAATGCTATACTGTTTGCTAAATACCGAGCAATTAAATCTTGAATTATGTAAGTGCAGATTAACGTATTTATTGGCGAATAATTAAATTGTATTCTACATCGTCCAATCGAAGGGTGATGATTTGTTGATAAATGCAAATAAATTCAAAATAAAGCCAAATAATTCAGTTCAAGATTAGTCGATTTGGATTACTACAGCTAAGTTTTCATTTGACAAAGTTTCGCAATTTTTTGCCATGTGGTTTAGCATATTAAAATTTTTAATATTGTTACGTTTTTACCTTTTTAAAAACGTTTAAATATGAGTTCGTTAATTGCAAACAAAGTAAAAGCAAATATGTGTTTAATTTCAGTTAAACACTTTCAACTCAACTATTCGCTAGATCTTTACAACGGCGATCTTCAAACCACGATTGTTTTCTTCACACGCAGCTTCACACAAGGCTGACTGAATTTTTACTGCTCGTTGTTTGCTTTGTCTTGCCTTTTTATATGTGCACGAATCAGTCTGATGAAGGTTCTTGAAGTGGAACGTTCGGGGTTTCGCCTTCTCGAGAATTCTATCGCGACACATTGCTTGTTGTTGCGTTTGCTTACTTGTCTATCCCTTTTTCTCTCTTGTTGTTGTTGGTTTACTTATAATAAGTTCGACGTATGTGTTAGTGTAGCTGGTAGCTTTTGTTTATCGTTTTTATTGTTAAACGATCCTAGATTGTTTTCATTTTCGTAACAATATTTTTAATACCATTCAGGGCTTCAGCAATAAGACTTTTGAGTTTTTGTCTCCCTTCACTATAAATTCTAATTGCCGCCCGCGACATATTTTTATTTGGAAGTCGATGTATATTTTCGGCGGCCTTGACCGAGATTACCTAAAGGTTCCATTTCAAAGGTATTCTATTATGCTCGACGTGACGTGCATTTTCGGTTACGTCCTCCTTCATATTTCTATTTTATTCACGATATTTGTTATAAAAGCCGTTCTTCCTCAACTAGTCTCTACATGTTGCTATTGCTGGTGGTTGGTACTCAAAACTCAAAAAGTAGGAAATTGCGAATATCTACGTTGTACTTATTATCAGTAACATTTAGCTTTAAAGCAGTTTTGTTCGACATTAGCCATATTTGACAACCATAAGAAGTATTGGTTTTACACAACCGTTGAATAGATGCGTTTTAGTATTACTGCATAAGTGTTTGGAGCGTCAAGTGATATTTAACCGACCAAATACCGATCTCACTCTACTGACTCAGTCAGGCATACCATCATCTATGTATGTATACTGTTATATGCTGACATTATGCAGCCCATGTAGTAGAAATTACTAATGTATTCAATGCGCTAATTATTAATTCTAAAACAACTCGGTTTGTTGGTGTTTTATGGATATTGGCTTTCGAATCGATGCTCTTTCCCAAGAGTGTCTTATACTGAATGTCCTTTAGGTTGAATTGTCAGTCACCTCAATTGGGCATAACTTACTTAGCTCTTATAAGGTTCCGTTGTAACGCCGATATTTTCTATTCCATCATATAATTACAACTTCTGGTTGGTATCTCTCAGCCATCCCAAGAGTTTTGTGAAAGTGTGAATTTATTTAAATCGCCTTTGTCTAGACACGTCTTATGAATAAATTCGGAGAGGTGTGGAATTTTACTTCTTAGTTTTCCAAGCGTTTTTACAGCTTCTTCCTCATTATTAAAGCTTCTGCAGAACTTATTATAACGATTCCCTATCCGGACATGTGCACACAAATGTCAGTGTCCCCTTATATCTGCAATGTGGTTCCTGATCTGGTTTGACACAAATTTTGTTCTGCATGTATCGGGCATGATCAATCTGATTTTTCTGCAAGTGTGTTGATAATACCATCTTTCCATTTGCAAATGAATAAAGTTTTTGTGTGTTTTGTTCTTCTCTGTATAAGAATGTCATTCTAATGTATGAAACCAGTTGAATTTTGCATTGTGCAAGCTTTTGCAAGATCATTGGATTTAGTGTTACTTCTAAAGACCTTGTTTCTAGGGACCCATATGAGGATAAGCGTGGAATATTTCGCTATCTCCTCTAGAGACATTTGGTATTATTGGCATCTTATATGTGGTGTGCACGTTTTCTAGGGGTTAGCTCATCGGCAATCTTTATACCCATTATTTCAGCCTAAATATTAATACAGTAAGCGAGTCCCCTGTTAGCGTTGTTCTTAAATTCAGTTGTTCTGCTAAGATTCCACAACTGAATTTAACGCGTGATCTGAATACAGTATTTTCATAAAAGAATCCTACCGGTATTATTGTTGTCACTTCGCCTATGCGACATGAGGCAAATGTCGTCCGCGAAATTCTGATTTTGTAGGTGGCGGTCGGTTGATGTCGCCGTGGTCTAGTAGGTAGTGTGTTGGCTTATTAGACGAAAGGCCCGAGTTCGTATCCCAGGTCAGACATCAAAACGAAAAATATGAAAATATTTCTTCGGCGACTTCCTCTCAGCAGATTTCTGGCAAAAATTCTGAGAGTAAATAAAATTGCCATGAAATGCTTCTCAAAAAACTGTCGTTCGGAGTCGACTTTAAACTGTAGGTCCCGCCATTCATGTATAAAATTAACGCACACAACACGAGTGGTGTGAGAAGCTAGGACGTTGTACAATGGGTCAATTCTAACCGGAAGTCGAATTGTCACAGTTGCCAAGTACATGTCCTCTAACCTTACTTAACCTAATAATAATAATTGGAAATTTGTGTCACCTTCAGCAAATTGCCATTCAATGTTGCTACTTCAAATAGGTTTTATAAGTTTAGTTTTATAAGTTTATCTTATAATGAATGATTAATGTTAATATTAATATTTTAATATCAATTCAGAGCTCCCCAACGTGTTCAAATGAAGTCAAATTGAAAACGGTATCAGTTGTCTAACAAGTGTACTTCGCATCTATTTTCTATCGTTTTACTTTTTCTACCATTCTGTCGTTTATTTTTTGTCTTCCGCAGTTTGGACAGACGTATACAGACATACAGATGAGAAATGAAATTACGAAAAGTTTTCACTTAAGAAAAGTTTTAATGAAAGTGAAATAGAGAATACGGAATAATAGAATTAAATAAATTTACGTGTAAAATGCTAGTGGACCCATAAACGCAAGACGCAATTTTATTCAAAAGAATCGCGAAACTTTTATATTTTTTTTGGCAAGAATGGGTGATGATAATTGTAACGTAGCCTCGTTAGAAACATTTGTGCACACAGGAATTAGAAATTATTTTTGTACAGAAACTTCAAATAATTTCCTTGACTTTTAAGTACTTCAACGCGGAAGGCAGTCTATGTATATGAAGTAAACGAAAAGTCACTACTTTAGGGTAATCCAGTAAAAATTTTATTCTTTTATAAGCAATTTAATAATAATATGAATAATAGAATTTATTTAAATTAATTAATTTAATTATCTGTCAAATCAGACATGAGCTAAGTGTTACCATTCACGAAATAAGCACTAGTTGAAAAAAAAAACGTTAAATGGCGGACCCGATACTTTTTTATTTACTTTTATTATATGATTCAAACGATTATGGATACAGTATTCCCTCGATTTACGTCGTAGAATGTTCCGGAAAAAGGAGACGTAAATCGAAACGACGTAAATCGAATTTCATATTGCTCATACTACAAAGTAGTATGTTTTTAACAAGGAACTTAAAAAAGTTACAGTAATCTTTCGATTTACTTTACAGTTGGTTCCAAAAAAAGGCGACGTATATCGAATGTCAACACAAATCGAAGTTGAAGGGAACAAAATTTTTGACGACGTTATTCGAAACAACGTAAATCGAGGGAATACTGTACAGTTGGAACTATCCGGTCACCCTAACATGACTATTAGTTCGAGAACAATCAATGTTAATTTAAATTTGCTGTTTTATTGGTTTAAATAAAAATAATTCAAAATCCATTCATTCATATAATAAAAGTGCAGGAAAGACAGTAATCTGTGTTAACTTTTCTTCAAGTATTGTGCGCGAAACAAATGAAACTTAAATAGTAATTACCTGAAATATTAAAAAAAAAATCTAAAATTCATAGGAGTATTTGCTACTGCATCCGAATTTTAAAGATAAATTTCATAAATTTACGGCAGCGAGCAAAAAAAAAAAATGCAACTCTGAAACCATATGATCATTCGTTACATGTGTATCAAAGTAACGGTAACCAATTCGTTTCTCTTTTTGTCTGTTTATTCACTGAACTCAGGAAATTTAAACAGAGTGATTTCTGGTTTTGTTTATTTAACAAATGGGTAAATATTTAATAAAATCTACCCAGCGCGAAGATCGCCAATCGATTAGACTGGTTAAAGCTGATCCAAGAATAACACCTGTGGACGTTACTAAATTTGCTAATGAGCAAATGGGTATTTCCATTGGAGAGCATACTGTTCGCCGCAGATTGAATGATGCCAATTTATTTGCCGGAAGTCTCGCAAAGAAACCGCTAATAACTAAGGCCAATAAAATCAAGCGCCTTGATTTTGCGAAGCGGTATCGAAATTGGTCAAGTGAATAGTGGGCAAAAGTGCTGTGGAGTGATGACAGTAAATTTAATCTTTTTGGTTCTAATGGGATAAAATATATTCGAAGACCACCTAAGCAGAGATATTCTCCCAGATATCAGCTACCAACAGTAAAAAAAAGTATTTGATTTCCGTAATGTTTGTTTGAAAAAGGCGTACTGTATTTCCACGCATCTGTCACCCTTTATCTCCTTTCCTCAAAATTAGTCGGTGGGAAATGACCTTTCTTGATAATTTTTTTTTTATTTAAATTAATTTCCAAACAAAAGAGTCGAATAGATTATTAAAACTTGTAACGCTTTCGAATCACTCTGTTACAAAATTTGAACAACTTCTATATCAGCCAGGCAGTAGCCTATCGGCATACACCTAAGCCATCAAGTACGCTTGTAGGGCGATCAATAGTATAGAATACCAATCCTACTTTCAGTTAGAAGTCTTTATATTGTAAAAACTTTCTCAGCTTCTCCCAGCCCAGTCCTCTAATGTGAGTTATGTTTGGTAGAGTATCCTTTCTGAAACGTTTTGATCTCGAGGTCTCTAAAACAGGACAGTTCCATGTCTGGCATATATTATTATTTACAGCGCTTTTTCAGTTTAATTATATACGTAAGGCAGAGGGTTCAGTAAGGACGCTCATCAAGTCGTCTTTATTCACTGCTAATACACGTATGGCTTTCCTCCTATCAGGATCCTCCCAGCCGATGTGAGGTTTCCGCCTACTTCCTCGGGTTTGTCTTCAATGCAATAAAATGCATTGGGTTTTCAAAGCTTATGGTATGCATTGCTTTGGCTCTATTATTATTCCGAGAATATTCGATTCCTCATATTCAATCACTCGCGGATGACAAGGTACCTAAACAATGTATTCCGTTCCATGCCTATATTAATTGCTAAACTCGTCTTTAGATGCCAGTAAGGTCCTTAATTCCGTAGCCTAATTCTCATTTAAATATCAGTGATCGTATTTAAATCCCTATACTTATATTAATGCTATCCGGCTAAGGTAATGAAAATAGATTGCGCTCAGAATGAAAAGATAAATCCAATTAGTTCAATAATCTAGAAATCCACACCACAAACGGTAGAAGATTGAAAATATACCCGGATTTATAGGATATTTCGCAAACGTGTTGAGTTACAATGTGTCACGTTGAATTGGATTCATTTTTTTTCTGGCATGTTTTCAGTAAATTTGAAAACATTGAACAAATGGATCACAGTTGTACAAAATCAATAATGGAATATGAAATGTAAGACGTTTCCAATGAAAGATTGAATATATGCAGATTTAGAGAGCTCAAGTGAAGAGCTCTGTATGCTTTATTCAATTGATCTCGATATGGGAATAATTTCCTCTTTTATACAATATTTTAGCTGATTCGACAATTTCGAATCAACTCCCTTAATTCTATATTAAACTTAAACTTATTACATATGTTTGCTTAAATGTTCTAGTGACCTATATTCTATCTATTAATAATACATGGGTTTGTGTGTATGCAACACGATCCAAGCCTTCAGTCCAACACCAGTAATGCAAGCAAAGCATAATTCCCACGCTAGCCAGCGGAGAATACACAACAACAACAACATGCATTGACGGCCTGAGCACGCGTCAAAAGCAACGAGAGTCAATGTCTCAGAATTATGTTAATGACACAATAGCTTATGTTATTTGATATTCATTTGTTTATACATGTTGTGTCGTTAATGATCATTATCATTAGCTATACAGAACATTGTGTTGGCATAAACGGCAGTAGGGTCGTGCTACACTGAGCATAACGAATATTTTTAATTTTTTCACACTCAACCTTCCAGGATTTGCAGTCCATTTAAGATTGCACTGTCCTAGTCTTTATACTTCTACGAATGTTTTTGGACGACCACGAACTTTTCATATCTTTCATATGTTTCTAACGCACTTGTTGCCGTATTGCCTGTAGTTTTAGCAAGATAGTATTCGCAACTAACCATTTTATATTAATTTACAACAGGCTTGAATTAACACGTGCTTTAAATATTCTAAGCTTGGTTCTTCAAGATAAACTGATTGCAGTTGTGTTGCATGTCGCTCTTACTTTGTTGAACTTACGCTAGACAGCAAAAGTTGTATATGAACGTACTTTATTGATTGGCCTTATTGCATTATGTTACCATATTGATACAAACGTTGTAAGTTCCCACGACTTTGATTTTCTTGATATTTATCTTAAATTCAACATTGCTCGTAAATTTTTAAAAGTTTTCAGCTTCACTTTTCATGTAGTGCGAGTGTAGACGCACAGTCCAAATCCTTGAGTTGCCGTGAGACACTCTCTGAATAGACTTCCTTCATCATCCAGAACAATAGCTGTTAAGTGATGGAAATCATATTTGTTTTACTCCAGCGTTTGTGTGAAATACATACATACATAATTGGTCATTAAAACCCTTCAGTCAGGATTTCGACCTAGCTTCTTACACCACTTATGTTATGTGTGCGTTAATTTTATACATGAGTGGCGGGACCTACAGTTTAAAGTCGACTTCGAACGAAAGATTTTTTTTTTGAGAAGCTTTTCATGGCAATTTATATTTTCGTTTTGATGTCTGACCTGGGGTTTGAACTCTGGCCTTCAGTCTAATAAGCCAACACACTACATACTAGACTACGGCGACTTTGTGTGTAATAAGTAACTGATATTCCTATTGTAAGAAAATTGAGACCTTTTCATTATTTTCTGTGGTACTAATTACACTATGCGACAAAATAATAAAAATTAAATACACCCGGCTAATGACATAGTGTAGGTTGTGAGTTTTGTTGAGTAGATCTCAAAAATATTTTTTATATTTCTCGAACCCTTCAAACTTGTTTTATTTGACAAAAACTGTTTTTTTACTTTACGCACAAATTTTTGGATTACTCAAACATTTCTGACCCGATTTCCAAAATTTAAATCTTGTTGGAAAGGGGAGAGCTGGACCTTTAGAAGGATATACATATATCTATTATTCCGCTTAATATGCTATGAGATTTGATGAGGTAAAATTGGAAAATTCGAATTTTTTTCATATTTTTTCAAGTTTGTCCATTCATAGTAGCAAACTTTAATAAGAAAATATAGGATAAGTGATAATATTCCTAAAGTCTGGTCTCTTGTGAAGAGATTGACTCATCATTTGAGCAAATCGGACAAAAATTACCGTAGTTATTATTTAAAGAGTCTAACAGTCGAGTGATATTTTTTATATATGTCATCTCATCAAATGAACTTTTAGTTCAAAAATTTTCAGAATTTTTGATGGATCTTGATTGTTTATTACAAAATGTGTCAATTTCACGTTTGCACGACTACCAAAAGCCGACTAATATTTGTGTTTTTTGCAAATATCATTATTTCTCTTTGCGCAAAATTGGCAAACTTCTGGTGGTCGCTCAAACGTGAAATTCACACACTTTCCGATAAACAATCAAGATCCATCAAAATTTTTTTGGAAATCGATTCAGAAATGTTTCAGTAATTCAGAAATTTGTGCGTAAAGTAAAAAAAAAACACAGTTTTTGTCAAATAAAACAAGTTTGGAGGGTTCGAGAAATATAAAAAAGATATTTTTGAGTTCTACTCAACTAACTGAACAACATGGACTATGTAGTTACTCGGGTGTATTTTCACTGTCGCACCGTGTTATTTTCTTAGTATTTTCCATACGGTTGGTTTCTTAAAATCGATGAACGATAAGTGCTACGGAGTATTCCACTCCAGAGATTTATCTATTGTAATATCTAGAGTGGGCTACGCATCTCCATTCCTTTTATTTTATTCTTTTTTATTTTTTATTTTATAAGAATAATTCATCTCTAGTTGTTGCTATCTATCAAGTCGCCAATTTTTCGGTTTGTTCAGCAGCGGCTTTTGTGACGACCTTAGTGTCTATGCAAACTATTTCACAATAGTGCACCACTGCGGCCAGAGACTGGTTAGATCCTGTTACCCTTTCGATTAGTGAGACAATTTATCGACTGATGCTGCGGCTATCAATTTTATTGCTGTCATCACTAGTTGTTGTATGAACATTAATTTGTCTTTTCCTGCAGCTTTCTTCAATTGTTTAGGCAGCAGTTGATACTGTTGTCTCAATGTATTGTTGTTTAATTGCAGCTGGAGTTCCTTGTTTTGAGAACCAGTTTACAAAAGTCGTCTGATTTTCAATTTATTTTACGGCTGTACGCAGTTGTTCTTCTGCTACTGTTGCCGTGATATTATCTTATCAGCGATGTTGGTTTATTAGGACCTATACACAAATTGCCACTGCTAGCTCTCTAAAAGTCTAAGTTTTGATTTCCTGCAATTCGACACAATTTGTTCCCAGGTGACCTTCCTTTTTGTTTGCTAATTTTCACTTTAAATGGAAATTTAATTGAGGCTGGAATAAGATATTTAATCGCAATTGTTCTTTTGAATGTAACAGCGATTTTTTACACAAAATGCAGTAACCGGAAAGACTTAAAATTTGGGAACAAAAAAAATTAAAAAATTTCTAATACCCTTATGTGGACATTTTTTAGAAAATTGAAGGAAAGGGATAGCCATGTAATAATGTAAGAACAAGAAAACTTTATAATGTATAATAAATTCGTAATTCATGGACCCAATAGTCCACAGGTATCATGATACATTATAAGAATCTTTTCAAAATGAGCGTTGAAAAATAAATTCAAATTTGAGAGATTTTGTAATGTATTTAAGCTTGTCCTAGAGGAGCTTACTAGTGTAGCTATACATGCATACGTATTTAAAAGCAATTTTATAAATATTTACTAGCACTTACGGCGTAAGTCAAATCGAAATTGTGAAATATATTTTCACCGTGTTGATCTCGAAATCTATGCAGTGTACGATCTAACGAAAATGCCTCTTTTGCTTTGTTTAACGCTTCGGCCAATGTTGCCTTAACATCTGATGTTGAATTCTCTTCGCGAGCACCGTCTGCAGCAGAAAGTCCTGCCCTCTCTTTTTCGCCAGATGTGGATTTAGCCGCTGCAACTATTGACGATTCCAATAATTTTATAATTTTCGCCTCAAGATTTTTATATTTTATCTGTGGACTATAGAATGTTTTTCAATTTTTAAACAAAACAAGACAATAGAAAAAAAAAGAGAACAAGACAATAGAAAGAAAGAAAAAATGGTTCAATTACTATACCTCACTTCCTTGGTGGCAATGGTGGCAGCATTGGCTGATGACAACGTTTGCTGTTTGGCCTTTTCAACGAAAAATTGATCAAAGCGTTGACCGGCAGAGCCACTGTTGTTGGCAGCATAGCCTACGGCACGTACAGCTGTTGAGGGACGTGCAAGAGCCGTTTTATCGCCTCCCAGGCGGCTGCTCACTAAATTTCCGCGCTAATGAAAATAAATGCTTTTACGTTTCTATATTCACATGTGTTTGTTGTTGTTTTTTTTAATATTATTTTACTTTTTAAAATTCATTAAAAAAAAACTTTTAAAAATTTAATACGAATATGATACATACACGTCTGCATATGGCTTGTGTGTGTGTGCGGGTATGTTATTTCAAATTGAAAAGCATACTTTTACGGGACAAAATAGTCCTCCAAAGTCCCTAAGCAACTTGTGTTCGGTATTTTGCTCTGTATAGTAGTTTTGGGCAACATATACAGACACACACACACACACACACACACACACACACTGAGACAAAAGGAATTTATTGTGTGACGATAACGTACCGAAAAAAGTAATGATGTCGGCGGACGACCGGCTGCTGTTGGTGGCGGTGGTGGTGCCTGATTACGACTCGTTACAGCGGCTGACGGCGAGGAGGAATTTCCAGAGGCATCTTTCGAAATTTCCGCACTCATTGCAATGGCATTAATTAAATTTTAGCTGAAATAAAAGTTAAGCGTACAACCAAAAACTAAAACACAGCTAAAGCGTATACAATAATGTTCAGTGTAAGCTGCTATTGCTTGCAACTTTCAACAAATGAATTCGGTTGCTCTTCATATGTTGGTTGTACTGCTATGAAATACAACTTTTTTTTGGGGGGATGGGAGGGGTGGTAAATTATTTATACAATTTCTCTGCTGCTGTTGTTGTTATTTTTGTTGCTTTATGGTTTATCAAACAGTTGCAATAGCAACGATGCGGCATTGCACTCTATCCGTTTGTTTGCACACGTACTTTGTTAACTTTTGTTTTTGTTTTTATTTTTGTTTTCGTTTTCGTTTCTGTTTCTGTTTTTTATTTTTTTTTTTGCTTTTGGACGACGGATCCACGCTTTGGAACCAAATTGAATGTGCTCGCAAAATTTGTGGCAATATTTGTAAAATTACAATAAAAATATGAAATAATTTTTATTTTTATGTTTCCATTCTTTGTATGGAACTACGATGCTACGGGCTAAATTTGTTTGGGCTTTTTCACTGCAATAACAACAATAAACAGAAAAGCAATAGCAACAATGTCAACCGCGTAAAATTACAACGACGATTTGACACCACGACCAACGCTTGAATTGTGCTCTTGTAGACTGGCTGTTCTTAAGCAGAATATATATTTTTTTTCATTCCATTTCATAGCGTTCTCTTCAGGCCATACCGATATTAAGGGTGGATATTTATTTGTTTTGGACTTTTCTATTGTTGTTATATTCCACAACGACTGTTGGCATGGCAATGGGACCATTTAAAATATTTATTTATTATGTTTTCGTATTTTTTTATTTTCTCTCTCCCCTTAATTTAGTTATTATTATTGTTGGGGTACTATTTTGAGCATTAGACAAATATTTAAATGTCTGTAAATTGTGTAAACAATAGTCAAAATTTGCTGTCATTATTACTGAAATTTTCTTGTCTGCCATACTTGAAAAATATTGTAATATTTTGCAGTTATTGACTCAACTGGACAAATTCGAATTGGTTATTTTGTTTTTAAAATTTTATATTTTGTAGTAAATTGTTTATGTTTGACAATAATGAACTAAATTATTTGTTTTTTTTTCTAAAACAGAAAAATATTTTAAATTGTTTCGTTTTACTCTGTCTCTTTTGTTTTAAGTCCATTATTACATTTTAATTACACTGAACCAAAAATTTCCGTAAATACTGTAAAAAGGGGTGTAGAATTGAAGAAATTTCTTTATATTATCAGCTAACAAAAATGTGTATTCATATCTACACCTTTTTTTAGTAAAAATTTACAAATTTTTAAATTATTCGTATTGAAAAAATTTCTACATATTTAAGAAATTTCTTCATTTATTCATATTAAAGAAATTTCTTCAATATTAATAAAATGCTTTCGTTATTTTGAGGGATGTAAATATGACGAAATTTAGTTGAATTTAATAAAAAAAACTTTATTCATATTGAAGAAATTTTATTTGAATTTACTAATAATTTTTATTTATAATAAAGAATTTTTATTTAATTTAACAAAACATTTATTATTTTTAACAAAATTTTATTCAAATCAACAGGTTCTACTTAAATAAATTTTAAATAAAAATCTTTATTTTTAATAAAATGTATGTAGATTTGAAGAAAACTTATGTAGACTTGAATAAACAATCTATGGATTTGAATATATTTTTCGTTGAAGGTTTACTAAATTTTTTGGTTAATATTACCTACGATATTTTTTCAGTGTACTATGCCTACAGAGAAAAACCTTACAAAACTCAATCAACAACTATTAGAAGAACAATTGATTAAATTTTTGCTGTTTTAATCCAAACTATAATGAATGACTTTTGATAAAATTTTAAAAATGCATCGTGAGATGTAGTGGGCCTTTTTACCATGTACACATTTTTTTTAAATGAACATTTGATTTCTTTTTTATAAAATCAAAATTCTGTTTTGTTCATTTCTAAGTCAACAGACTCTTTAAATTTTTTAATGAGTTCTCAACAGAAATTGGATTCGTGAAGGACCAGGACCCTGGCTCTATAGCCATATAATAACACTTATCACTTATTTAAGTTAAACTAAAATTATTTTCATTTATGTCCAAATTAAAGTACAAATTTTTTTTCATATAAATCATGATAAATTCAATTTAAAAAAAAAAAAAAACTCCCGTCTATTAAACTTTAAGTGGTCATCTTATTTATCGTATTCGCCATAGTCTAGTAGGTAGTGTGTTGGCTTAAAGCCCGGGTTCGTATCCCAGGTCAGACATCCCAACAAAATCATCACAGCAGATTTCTGGCAAAAACTCTGAGAGTAAATAAAATTGCCATGAAGAGCTTCTCAAAAATCTGTCGTTCGGAGTCGACTTTAAACTGTAGGTCCCGCCACTCATGTATAAAATTAACGCACACAACATAAGTGGTGTGAGAAGCTAGGTTGAAATCCTGACTGAAGGGTTGTAATGACCAATTATGTATGTATGTATTTTTCGCTTTAGTTTACGAGTATGAACATAAAAAACTGACTTCAAGAAGTTAATTTTTTTTATTATTTTTTATTTGTTTATTGTCTCTTTGATCATTTATTTCCTTAAATAAATTTTAAAATTTAACAATGAATAATAAATAAGATTTCACACCGCCATAGTTTTTACTCAAATTCCATCCCATCAAACATATTGGCAAGCGTTTTGTAAATTAATGTTGCAGCAAGCTTGCATAAATAAGAGTTTTGCGAACGTCGTTGACAATTTGCTTGCAAATGCAAGTGTTTTGCGAATGTCGTTGACAATTTGCTTGCAAATGCAAGTGTTTCATAAATTTAAGCAAAACGTGTCATTCTCGCCGTCAAAAATTGTGCTAATAAGTTGTGTTAATAAATTGTGAAGACTTCCTCAATTTTGAGAAAACAATACTGGAAGATATAGATACATTTTCCTTGCTGGTAAGAATATAAATTTGAAATGTCCGGTGACTGTATACTGATGTCGATTTTATTTCTATTTTTAGAAGGCAGATCTAAAAAGATTGTTAAATTCTAATTCGAGAAAATTTGTTACGAAAGCGTGGCAGAAAATCATGACTGACAACGTTGCTGAGAGCTTTTCCTGGCGAGGAACTGCAGATAAGAAGTGCATTAGGGCCTTCACTGTCGCCACTGCCATTCGTCGTAAGTGAAATACGTTTAATAGGTTTCTAGTTACATTTTTATATTCATGATTAAATTCTATTGCAGAAACTTTCGCTGAAAATGGAGGCAAGGAAGAGGACTTTGTGTTTACATCGAAGTCATATTTCCAGTACAAAAAAAGTAAACTAAAATACTAAGTATTAATGATTTTTTAAGTGAAACAACAATAAAGTTCCTATTTTTATATTTTAATTTAATATTTTTCTATTAAGAAAAAAATTTATTATTAAAAATGATTTTTAAATGTATCAATAAAAAACATATCCAAAACAAAGTAAATGTTTAAAACGCTTACTAATTTCATTAAAAATACGTGTTTTTAAGTATTTTCAAAACGTGTTTTTTAAGCATTTAGAAAACGTCTAATTACGTTACTTAAAAAACATGTTTTGCAATCGTCTTTTTAACGCTTATAAAGTTGGGTGCTTTTCGATTATAAACCCCTTGCTTTGATGTCTTTTGTAAAGGTCACAGCAACGTTTTATCAGTGTTTTGCTTACATTTGAACGCTTACAAAACGCTTATTTTTGTATACAAATGCTGGCTGGGATGTAACAGTTATTACAGTATGAGTATCGGTAGCTTCGCAGCGTCACACAGTGTCAGATTTTGCAAATTTAGGGGGACTAAACTCAATTTTTTTTGTGTGTTTTTTTGATTAAGTTTAAATGCAGTACGACAGACAACTGTCCAAATAATAAATAAATGCTTAAGAAAGTGAAGGAATGTAAACCAAAACAAGGTAACGGTATTCCGAATGTCGTGTATATTACAAAAAATAAAAATCTTATTTTTTTCTGCCGAGTATTCAATAACTTTGAATCATTATAACTTTTTTGTTTATGGATATTTTTCCATTTTTTTTTTTGCTTTTTAAAGGTATTAATCTATTTATTAATAGTAATAAAGCTTTTTGAAATATAAGTGAGGACACATTTTTCTGTGCCGTTTAAAGTAAGTCATTTTATTGTAAGTAAGTTTTGAAATTAACAAATATTTAATGGAATCAAAAATATAGAATACCATTTGATTCCAAGGTTCTGTTGGCACTATATGATAAATTAATATATAACCTATTGGGATTACAAAATATTTTTTGCATCTTTTTGCATACCCCATACACATTTTTTCAAAAGTTCATCATGAACTCGCAAATGTCGAATCAACAAATTTTCGATGTTTGGTGTTCCGCTGCGCCAAATAATAAATATGAGCGGGTCTTTGATTTTATTTTAGGAAATATTAGTAATGGATCCAATCAAACTATTGATCTTAAAAAATTAAAAATTTTTGTTAGTAAAATTTGCCATGATATACTGGAAAAGTGGAGGAAGTCTCAAAGATTAAAATCAAAGTTTTTAAAAATTAACAGTGAGTGGCTCGCATATAAAATTGATTTCTCAGTATACTTGAGTCAACCTTCTATTTCAAAGTCCAGAGGTGGTAGACCAACAAAAAATTTCGTTGACTGTTGTCGAAAAACAAAAACAAGAAAAGCAAAGGAGATTGTGAAAGGGACCACTCCGAATGAGTTGTTAATGGCAGCGGCTGTACAACTACATTCATCTGGTAAGCGATCTTCAGCTGCAATTGTAACTGAGCTTGCAAATGCATCCCCAAAAAGAGGTGTCTCAATAAAAATGTCTAGAATGTCTAATGAAAGGCTAACTACTCTTTCTCCTGACCAGGCCTTAGCAATGATAATTGATACCGATTTATCGACGCATAAATATCGATTAGTAAGACAACATACAAAAGCTGTACATCCCAAGATATATCCATCTTACGATTTAGTATCGAAATCGAAGCGTTTATGTTATCCGAATGGTATAGTTGTCACTGAGTCGTATGCGGCTATTAATCTTCAATCTTTAATTGATCATTGACCATTCTAACGATGGAAACACGGCAAGAAGATTTTTTAGAAACGCCGAGAAAACAGCAGAGATAATTAATATTGACATGGAACTGATAAAACGTTTTCACATTATCCTAGAATGTTTAGCATCAGGATATCCAATAAATTCCACAGCTTTTGAAAAGTTCGCAAAAATTACAAGAAATATATATTTAGAGAAATATTCTTGGTACTTAATGCCAGTGACAGTACACAAAGTCCTCTTCCATGCAAAAGAAATTATAGATAGCAGTATTCTTCCAATAGGCCAGTTATCGGAAGAAGCACAGGAAGCTAGGAATAAAGACAACAGAAGATATCGACTAAATTTTACGAGAAAAACATCTAGAGTTGACTCTAATACTGATTTATTGCATAGACTTTTGATATCATCTGATCCGATAATATGCAGTTTGCGCAAAAATCCGAAAACTAAAAAACACGTTTTAACTCCTGAAGTTTTGGCATTACTTAAAGAGCAGGATATTTATAATGACGACTCTGATGGCTCTGATTTGGAATAAATAATGTAAATTAAATGTTTATGTACTTACCTACTATTGTATTATTCTGTAACAAATATTAAATTAATAAAAAATAAAAATATATTTTTTGACCAGCTATAAATTTTTTTTCAGTGTAGTAAGGCCCGAGTATTTTTAAATATGGGTTTATCCTAATGGGTTTGCCCTAAAAAATCTCCTGGCCATAACTTTCAATCTTTCCTTGGGGCAATCTTAGCATATTTATTCTTACTGTTACATGGGAGGTGGGCGTGTCAGTTGTCCGATTTCGCCCAATTTTTCTAAAAAGATGCGTCTTTTCATTATAATACCAAGTTCAAAAATTTGTGGCTTTACCATTAATAGTTTTTGAAATACAGAGTTTAGTCCCCCTAAATTTGCAAAATCTGACACTGTGCGTCAGCACAAATGGCAGTGACAGTTTGTATAGAACTTTCAGGTTTCGATAACAATGACAGGAAGAAAATGAAAAAAAAAAATTATTGTGTGAGACTGAATATCTATTTTTGTTTGAGCCCTTAAGGCGAAATATATTTACAAATTGTACACGATTTCATATAAATTTTTTTCTCCTTGTTATCTATCCTTCATTTTATTTTTATTCTTAGTTCTGTTATGGTTTTTCCCCCGTTTTTTTTATTAATATTAATATAGGCAGTAAGATATTCATTAATTTTTCATTCGTATTACCAACAGAAATGAAATGACACGACAATACAGTAGCAGTACAGATTTTACTACAAACAGGCACAAATGCGATACCCTATACAGGCATACATATGTTTATAAAAGCGCGCTTCAAATCATAATTGATAGAATTCGATTTCATCGTAACTAAATTATCTTCCAAACTATGAACCGTCCTTTAATTACTGGCGGCAACATTTAGAAACTTAAGTATACAAGATTACTTCAATTATTAGTTCAAACTTATTATTTCTCCGCCATCTGTTGTAAGCGATGCAAAGTGATAAAAAACTTCTTCCGTAATACTCCACCTCTACATATTTTTGTATTATTCGGTGTCACTGCATACCAATAAGTTCCATACTTTATATGCCTGTGTTTTCTGATGTTGGAAAAAGTAAGTTTTTTTTCTCGTCTCTCTTAGCGTTGTGTGTTGTCTCTGTAAGTCTTTCAAGGTAAAATTATGCGAAAATCATTTTCCATTTGCGTCGGGTCTTTCATTAAATACTTCTTTTCTTTAGGTTTAAGTAAAACAAAATGAATGTGAAAGAAGTATTGATGCCAAATCGTCCGCATAAATCAGGCTAGATATAACAGATGGCATGGGTTATGTTGAGCTTGAGGACCGCAGCAGTTCCACCCCACTACAAAAAGTCTAAAGGGGCCAAATCACACGTTTCCGGTGGACAGGTTACATCACTTCGATGTGAGTTGTTTATGCCCTTATACTGCGCAATCAAAATATGTGATGTAGCCAGAGCTGTGAAACCTCATATTGTTTGTATCCAGATTATCCAGTTCAGACAAAAAAAAGTTGGTAATTAGCGACCTACCGTGATCGTCGTTGACAGCGATGGCCTGGCCAGCGTTATGCTCATAGGAATATGAACCAATGACGTCGTCAGCCAAAAATCTACACGAAACACTGATCTTTTCGGAATGCTTAGGACGCTGGTATATACCATATGGATTGGTGTCCTCACAAATTATGCAATTTTGTTTTGTTATCGTATGCCATCACCAAGAAAGGTGTCTTATCGCTGAATATGATTTTTTGATGAAAATTAGGGTCAGTAGCCAGCTGCTCCAGCGGCCATTCACGGTAAACACCGCAAACAGAACACTCATTTTGATAAAACAATTTTATTACTTGCACATGCCGTTGAATGTTATATCCGTCCATAGTGATTAGACAAAACGAACTGAATAAATGATAACTTATTTGACAAGACCGGCGTTGTCAACTGTCAAATTTCGGGAGTCCTTGTTGAAAGACCCAATATAAGTAATTTGTCATTCCTGTCTCTGTTCATATCTTAGCAAATTTTGTTGCTTAAAAAGAGTAGAGAATGATTTGTTTTCCTCCTTTTGAAATTTTGTCTGAAGACTGTTTCGTTGTTGCTGTTGTAGGAGAAACGCATTAATTACAAATTCACGAGCGAACATAGTCTTCCACTCGAATTGGTTTTTAATTAAAAATTTCACAATGCCAAAGAACTGAAAATGCAGCAGCGACATCAACTACTGGTAGTTGTTGGAGTATTTAAATTAAAAAAAAATGAAAAGAAAACATAATTCCTGCCATTACTTTAGATTTTCATGCAACAACTTGTAACATCAATGGGAGTAATAATTTCATTTCTTGTGCTACCCTTTATTTTTTACATTGCAATTAAAGCGTTGCCTACTACGCAATCCTATCAAATAATTTACTTTGAAGGATTTTTTTTCCATGGAATATGCAAAATTTAAGCAAAATAATATATAATTACACATACAATATGCACATCTTAATATGTCTTTGAAAAAAAAGAGACAAGAGCTTGACAATAATTACATATGAATCTTATGAAATTAATGTTAATGTTAAAAAATAGAATTCATAGCTCAAATTCTTCTGCCGCTAAAGTCTCTACTATCCTTCCCTAATACTTATCTTATTATCCTAATACGGTGTTCAGAAATGCACCCTTATTGCGTAAATCGCAATAAACGCCATTATTGAGCTCAATATTTCAAATAAAGTTTCAATTAATAATTGTGCAATAAATACGCAAATTGTTATAATATTGAGTAAAACTTAAAATGCAACACTGTCATAAGTGTGTTTAATGAGGATATTACAATTTACAGAACACTTTCTGTTGATATTTGACAACTCAAATGTCAACAACGACAAACAAACACTAATAAACTAACAAACGACACTAATTTTCGCGACCAAAATAAAAAGAATGTTGTTGTTTAACAGCTGTCAAATGAGTATTGAGTAAGCTGAATTGCGTATATTATTATGCCTGAATACTTAAAATATTGTACTCAATTAACCGAATATTGACTCAATAAAAGTTCATATCTGAACATAGTATAACTTGGTTGCCGTAATTATATAATTTATACATGTATGCATCGACTACTTGCGTCAACACACGCAAATCATTAAATAAGTGTGTAACAGAATTAAATTTGCATCTACTGCAGCATTATCGGTTCTTATTTCTTTTGAATGGACAAGAAACTACCGTTATGGCGAATGTAAAGCGACATCGAACCTGACTGTAACTATAAAATTTATTTACTTTGAGAGTTTTTACTAGAAGAGTGCTGAGAGGAAGTTCCCGAAAGAAATATATTTTTTCATATTTCGTCATATTCTAGATGTCTGAGCTAGGGTTTGAACCATTCGCTCTCGCATAATAAACTAACACACTAGCTACAAGACTACGGCGACTATGATCAATCAGCTAAATGTAATTAATCAGCTAAAAATAGATGACATTTCGATTTATTGCAAAATTAATTTATTAATACCTTAGAATACGTAGACAATGCTTAAGTATCAAAAAGAAAATATTAAAGTCATGGTCATCCACATATAAGCCGAAAATCATATTTAAAATTTAGATACCAAGAAAATATGTTCCATATTATAATAAAAAAAATTTCATTACAACAATCTGTTTTCGATTATATTTCTAAGTCTTCAAGCTCCCGATTAGTGATGGATATTAAAGTAAAACACTGCAAATATGCATCGATATTAAATCGATTTATCGGAAAATTCATCGATGTTACCTGTGCATTGATTGATTTTCCTAAAAAATAAAAGAAAATCACCATAATGTAATAGCATTAATGCGTAGAGGTGTTGGGATACAGCTACCAGATAATTTATTTATTGTAGTGCCCTCAACCTATATTGTGTATCCATGTAATCTTGTTGTCCTAAAAAACTTCAGGAAAATTGTTCTTCTCAATAATCTTGTGCATAACGAAACCAAGTCCCATTGTGATTACTCAATCGAAGCCTTTCGACTTCAGAAGAGTGTCCGCCTCTATTCAACTTTCCTTTCACTGGATATACTCTTCAACTCCACTGAAAGGGTCTGACTTCATCAGCGGCGTGGAAGCACACCCTCCCCAAACAGTTTTACCTGCTCATGGTGCGACGTCTACTCTAATCTTTAGAAATATTATTCAAATTGTACACATCTTTCGACGGCGTAAACTTTTGTGTTCAAGCAACACGAATATTCCACTATGATACCGAAGACCCCGCTTCTGCTCCACTACATGTCTGTTGCCCATTGATATATCATAGAACAATCTCTCTCTCTGGAAAGAGTATCTAGTAGACAAAATATTCCTTTCACTCTTATTACTCATACTCGTTGTGAAGCATACCCCAAAATCATCGAGTTTAATGGGACTGTCCAGCAGACATGAGGGAAATGTCAGCCAATTGATTCAATGTCAATGCTTTGTGATGAATTTCACGTAAGACTAGGCTCCCATTCACCGAACCACAATCTCAATGACTACTTTTCTTCCTATTGCTTGTAACGGGCTTAAATCTAACAGAGCCTGCAGAATTAGTGGTCATTCATACGGCTATACCAATATAAGCTCTCCTCTATACCTCCTGCAAGTTCACATTGGCTTGATTACATACGGCATATTGAATTTCCATGAGTATATGTTTTAAGTTTTTAATTGCGATGTATCGAATAAAAAATACCGATGTTTAATCGATGTTGACCCATAAAAAAAATTTAATACGTATCGATAAGTTACATCGATTTTAAAACATCAACGTATATCGTCCACCACTACCCCAATACTTTGTGTACTGCTGTAATAAACAAATATTTCATAGCGGCGATAAAGCTCCTTAATTTTGCCTATTGATAAGCAAAAAGCCTATTGTTTTTTAGGAATTCTGTACATAAAGAATTTGTATATAAAAGGCTGTCCATTTCGTGGTTTCAAAAGCATGGGACTGGAATTCGACATCTGTCAAACTAAGTTGTGAAACCAATTTTTTTCGTTTCAGTTGAAAGTCTGACATTGACGAAAATGGATCGCTTAACTATCACACAACGCATAAAAATTATCAAAACCTACTACAAAAATGGTGATTCTGGTACAGCCACGTATCGTGCTTTAAGAGGAGATTATGGTTTACATAATCGTCCAACTACGCAAGCAATTGGCAAAATTGTGAAGAAATTTGAAGAGACTGGAGTGGTTACAAATATTGAAAGGCCTGTACATCATCGTTTCGCTCGTTCCGCTGAAAATATCGCTATTGTAAGTGAAAGTGTTGCCGAAGACCCGAATGTGTCGATTCCTCGTCGTTCTCAGGAATTAGGACTTTATTACGGCATATTATGGCGTATTTTGCATTTAGGTCTACACCTACATTTATATAAAGTCCAGCTCACGCAACAACTGAAGCCAGCTGATCATTCACAACGTCGTAGATACGTGGAATGGGTGCTTGAACAACAGGCGGTGGACGCCATTTTTTCGAACAAAATTTTCTTCAGCGATGAATCACATTTCACACTCGGTGGGTATGTTAATAAACAAAATTGTCGTATTTGGGGTTCTGAGAATCCTCAAGTAATTGAAGAGAGGCCATTACATCCAGAAAAAGTCACTGTTTGGTGCGCTCTTTGGTCTGAAGGTGTGATTGGACCTTACTTCTTCGAAAACGACGATGGAGCGACTGTCACGGTCAATTCGGAACGTTATGGTCATATGATAACCGACTTTTTTTGGCCTGCTATTGAAGAATACGACTTGGAGAATATGTGGTTTCAACAAGACTATGTCACATGCCACACAACTCGAGCGAATATGGCTTTATTGCAAGAGACATTTCCTGGCCGCGTAATTTCTCGTCGTGGCGATATCAACTGGCCACCAAGATCATGCGATTTGACACCATTAGACTTTTTTTGTGGGGCTACGCGTAAGACCGTGTTTATGCAGATAAACCTTTAACTCTTGAGCACTTAAAAACCAACATTCGTCAAGTTATGGCTGAGATACCGCCCAATATGTGTCAAAAAGTGGTCGAAAATTACCTCAAAAGAATCAATACTTGCAACACTTCGCTTGGAGGTCATTTAAATGATGTAGTGTTTCACACATAATGTCAACGTTCAAACTTTACAATAAAAAAGAAATATCATGAAAAAAATATTTTATATGTGTTTTATTTACGTTTACTTTTGAAACCACGAAATGGATAACCCGGTATATAAATAAATAAAGTTTACATATATAAAATAGACATGAATTCAGTCTTGCCCCAAAACTTTTTAAACGAAACGTTTCTTAAAAATTATCGATTTACTGTCATATTGAAGCAAATAGAAAAGTTATTTTTTTATTTTTTTAGAATCAAAATGTTTTTGTGTATTAAACATTACCAGTCACTCATCAACACTCCCTGCTGAAACGGATAAATTATAGGAAGAAACAATATGTGTACGTTTGTTTTTAGGGATATTCCTATAGCATCGACAATATGTACATACATGTGAGGGTGTGTTCGATGCACTTGTGCTATGTAAGTTTGTCTGATAATAATCGCATGCCATATATTTGGTATGATGGTGCATGTTATTTACAACATCAAACAGTATTATACTTGCATATGAAATTAAGGGCAAAGTCAAGAAAATTTGAAAAGGTTACGAGAGGAACTCCAGTTATGGTTGCACATACATACGACATATGTGATATGAGTATGTATGTACATTGATGTATCCAATATCCGTGATAGAAAGTGCTATATCCTACAAATATATGATTCTTCTTCTACTGTAGATTCGTTTATGTGTGTATGTATGTCTACTTTCTGCTCCAGATTTTTTCAAAAGAAAAAAACAAAACTGGATTTTGGTATTGTGGTTGGTTGGTATTCGTTTAAAGTTTTAATAAAAATTCAAATACAGAAATAAAAATTTGTTTCAGCTGTAAGCGCTTGACGTGTTTATACGAGTATGGTTCTCCAGTTGGGTTCAGGTTAGGGTTCCGATTTCTTACAATTTTCTTTTTATACGGGACATATCAGAAATAATTTAAATTCCACACAAATATTTACAGAATAAAATTAATATTAACTGTCAAAGGGCCATTATTACAACTTGCCGTTAACTAAAGGGAGGATTTTAACGGGCAGATAAATTGTTTTTCATTATTATAAGTGCATAATATGGTAGAAGTGAGCGTTAAGCTAAAGAGAGGATCATCCTACCGGTAATTTTTAAAGTTAAGTTTATGTTTGAACTTGCCATACGTATATATTATTTTCAATATGGCAACTTCAAATATAAACAAAATGAACATATACAACAAAAAAACGTAAAGCCTTGTAGCCATTGCGTTTAAAAAAAACTAGTTTTATTGAGCAGTGTTACCGACATTGCTCCGGCACTGCCATATTTTTGAAAAATTTTGATTTATTTTATCTGTAAGTTGTAATAACGAAAATAAGTTGAAGGAAACTGTACAGTTCCCTTTAGCTAAAGGCCTAGTTTAATGGCAAATTGTAATACTGACCCATATTATTATAAAATTATTCTTTGCGCATGATTTCCATTTCGATTCGAAGACATTTCTTAAAATAATCCTTTACAAATATCATCTTGGATCCTCGAACTATTGAATATTGCTACATTTTAACAGCTTTGGGGGTATCGTCAGTTAATCTTCCTTTTTAAGGCCATATTATTTAACTCATTAGTGGTTGAAGTTCCCTGGCCACTCTTCTTCTATAATTTTCATCAATTATTAATTAAAATGATGTGACTAAATCGTCTAAAAACATTTTATTCAAAAAAATGTATAGTTTTGGAGTTATAGACCGTCCCTTATAAAGGACACGGCGCAGTAGGTACACTAGGCGTATGATAACTTTTAAAGAATTCTTAAGGATGAAAGCCTTTTTCATATTTGTTGCAAATAAAATTTGTTTTTTTTCGCAATATCCACATCGTTTTTCAATTTTAGAATATTCAATAAGGTTGTTTCTACCATCATGAAGTTTCTCAAAAATCTGTCGTTCGGAATCGACGTTAAACTGTAGGTCCCGCCACTCACGTATAAAATTAACGCACACAACATTAGTGATGTGAGAAGCTAGGCCGTAATCCTGACTGAAAGGGTTGTAATGGCCAATTATGTATGTATGTATGTTTCTACCATTATATTGTGTATATGTCATCAATTTTTTTATGTGCAAACCTCTTGTAGATGGGGTACCATAGGTTTCAAGGTCAGAATTAGCAAGATTTCGACGAAAAATGTAAAGAGATGCTCATATCAAATCATTAGGATGTAACTTTTTTACCACTTTTGGTAGGGAAATATGTATTTACGAATCGTTAGCACCATTTAATTGACATCAACATTTGTGGCATTTGTAACAATATTATTATCCTTCCATCGTATGAGCAACATATTTCCATTATTTCTAAATCAATGATCTAAAGATGCCGTTTCTTCTTTTTTCATAACCGGGATTGAGCGAAAATGCTATTTTTCTGTTCACCCTACACGTATTGTTCCTGAACTATATATTCCGATCGATGATATGTGCCGCAGTAATTTAACGGATATAAAACAAATATCTATGAATACCTGAAATACGAAATGATTAATGTGCTGTTTCTGTAAGACAAACGGTTTCAGACGAACGTTTGTTGTTTGTTTTTTCCGTTCCTTTGAAACAGCTAGTCTTACAGAAACAGCACATACGATTTTATTCATTCTCATCATCACTTTTATCGCTATCTTGATCAGTATCCGATCCATTTAGTGGGGAAATTGTATAAACCGGAAACGCCATTGAGCTAATTGCAATATCTCGAATACTGTTGGTCTAAGTATATATGAAAAAAAAAATTTACCCAATTATCGTTTATCAATTGTACTACGAGTGCAGTGTCCCTTTTAGGGGACGTTACATTGAAAGTCACTACGCGCGTGGTATTACATTTTGACATAATTTTTTTACATCAATTGAGTCATTATACTTATTCACAAATAATAAAATACAAAAACTAACTCACTTACTTACTAAGTTCCGAATTTTCGTTTTTTCACAAATTGATATTCCACATTTTGCATAAAACACATCACTTAGATCGCATTTTTTGAACACAATGAAATAAATCTTGTTTCGTTGGAATGTCAGTACCAATATATAGTGCTTGTTATTTAGAAATTGAAATTTTTGAAAGTGGTATAGTAGACAATTCGAGAGTCCCTTATAAGGGACTTATGGTTTAAAGTCGACTAAACAATTATCGATAACTATTCCAAAGTAAGTATTTAGAATTTTTGATTTGTTTGCAATTATTGTAGCCTTTAAGTGATGATGAACGTTGAATTGTTTCCTGCCAACAAAAAAAAAAAAAAAAATAATAAATTCTTCAGTATTTGGAAAATATTTCATTTTCTATTAAGAAACTCTTGTTCATATGCATTGTTAAGGACTCCACTTTTAAAGGAATGAAAACAAATTTTGCCAACACATGCATACTTATTTATTTGTTATTCTTGGTGTGGCTGCTGTTGTTATTGTTGCGGTGCTATTATTATTGTTGTACAATAGTTGGTAGCATCTAAAATAGCAAGTGTTAGTCTTGGGGTATTGTATTGTTGTTCCTGTAGATTACTCTTGTTTGTATATCATAGGATAGCATACGCTTTGCTTAGCATTCCAGTTGTTTTTCGGTTTTTTTTTTAGATTTCTTGGTATTCTTTGTTAATAAATGAAATTTTGATTTGTTATTTTGAGCTTTAGTGAACACATTTGCTACGCACATTTTCCAAAAATTCTGTGTATGGCATTCAGGTCACGTTGTAGCGCCAGTTTTGTTTTCTAGAAAACGAAACACAAAAAAAAGAGGAAAATAAAGAAGACAAACCACAATGAAGAAAAAAACATATTCGTTGTACGACCGCACACCGTGCACGCACTATAACTCAATATCTTATCAACCTTCCAAATTATTATTAAGAACTCAAACATATTGTAAATATACGTACATATACTCGTACATACATACATATAGAATTTACTTATGGATGTGTATTTGTAATTTCTATTATAAGAGTTCCACGAATATGGATCACTGCAGGACTTCTGAAACTTTTCTTTCACATGGATTTTGAAACAAAATGACAATGACACTTAACATTCAAATTTTTAATGTGAATTAAATTTAACTTCTTTTATTGACATTACAATGCATTGTAACTCAAATTAGAATTTGGGCCCATTCAATTAATGGTAGAATTCTATTTCTTGTTATAACTGGGTAAGTGTTTTGCAAGCAAAAAATTTAATTCAAATTTGGTTTGGCCATGAAACCACGTACAGGTACGCCTTCTACACAAATTTTGTTTGGAGCTCACTCAATACATCCGTATTGTATACCGTTGTTGAGTTATTCGAACGCAATTTACAAATAGCACAGTCATTATGTGAGTTCCGTATATTATCTTCTTCAACTTTCTTACTCCAATAAACCCCGCACAGAAAAAAAATAATTTTCGCATTCAATAACAAAAATCCCGGTATCCAATAATATTTTTTTTCAAATTTCCTATGATAAACATTTTCGCTTAACCAATGACCGAAATTGTAAAAAAATCGTAATTTTTTCACTTAATAAAAAAAGTTATTGAATCAATAAAAATTTTATTAATATACAACATACTTTACAAAAGAATATTTCTAGATTGAATAAATATTTTATTGAAAAAATGTATAATAAAAAATGTATTTAAGCCAATAATAATGTTTTTCAAAATATCAAGATTTTTCAATAAAAATTTACTTAAAACAATAAACATTTTTGTTGGATATCTAAAATTTTTTAATAAAAATATTACTTGAATCAACAAAACTTGTTGTTGCATTTCCAAAAAAATTTTAATAAGAAAATAATTGAATCAATAAACATCGTACTTGAATTAGAAAAGAAAAACAATAAAAATTTTATCTGAAATTCAACGAAAAAATTGTTGAATTTTCTACTTTTTTTCCTAAAATAAAAATACATTTAAATTTTTTTTTTAATTTTTAATGAAATCAAAATATTAGTATTTATAGTATACAAAATATAAAAATATCTACATATTTTTGTACATAAATTGGAGTTTATACATCTTAAAAAATAAAATCAATTTTATTTTATAATTCAAAAAGTTTAAGGAAACATAAAATAGAATTTTGTACTACAAACATTGTTAGTTACTTTTAATCATATTATACATCATTCAAATTTAAAATCTCATTTTAATAGTATAAATTTTTGTGAATTTTTTGTGTTTTTATTTCATAAAAAATACTTGCAAGAAATTGAGAAATACTTCAGATTCCTTGGGAAATTCCAAATTAAATACAAAAAATATTTTGAATATGTCAATAGCTGTTAAAACTCTACACATGGGATATTTCATATCATCGAAATACACATAAATTTCTTTTACATCTAAAACACTGCCAATAATTAAAAGTTTTGGCTGTATATTTAATTTTTGGATTTTTAACAAATTTAGTTTAACGTTTAGTTCTTCTTGTGTATTGGCAATTAGGGCAAATTCATCTTGGGAATCGGACACTGAAAACTTTTTCCTTATTTTAGAACCATTTTCGTCCTTTATAACTTTTTGTTGTGGTGGAAACAAATAGTGAAGATTCCAAACGTTTTTGATTCTGAAAGTAAAAAGTTATTAGTTTAAAAAATTCATATAAAAAATAAGTTTTTTATACCTTGATTACAGGAAATAAGCGTTTTTAGTTGTGATACGAAAGAGCTGGTGATTTTTGTTGCCAGCATATGTAACAATTTGGTTTCGTATGTATTCCATTTTGAGGTGAAGTCTTTAGCATCTTTGTATTTTAAATGGAAGTCAATATCAATCTGGAAAATATAAATAACATGTGATTACGTTTACTATTTAGAAAAAAGGAGGTAAAAGTACTATTATTCATAATCGCATTTGAAATTTATCAATGTTTTATGTAAATTTGTATTTTTTTACCGTTGATAGATTTAGAACTAAATTATGAATATTGGACAACATATAATTAATATTTCAAGTTAGATTTCTTACCAGCTGGAATCCAGAAGGCCTTGTGTACTCTGGCCATTCATGTAAGATATCTGCAGTTGATTTAGATTCTACCATTTGTTTAAATCTGTATTGCGAGCACTGCACATAAAACAACCGATACTCACCATTTTTGGCAATTAAATATTAATATTACAATTCTACATAAATTTTTAGTTGAATTATAATTTTGTTTAATTTATATTTTAATTTTCTTTCACTTTTTACACACGCACAATATAAAATACTTTCACTCAAGAAGATCAAACTTCAACTAATCATAAAACAAAATAAAAAGAAACAAAAACCACACATGTAGTTTTGTTTATTCATGCTTCATAATGCAGTTTCTTCTTTGTTGTTTTTTGCAAAAAAAAAAAAAAGAAAGCAATAAAATGCATATTAACCGTTATTTTTCTCAGCAAAAGTACAGACGTTCTTGTTTCTATGTTGTTGTTGTCACAAAAGAATATTTTTTTTCGAAGAAGCAAAAAAATTAAGGAAAAAAACACAAAATAACCGTCAAAATTCAAAAATACGACAAATTACTTGATTTTGCAACATTGTTTATTGAATATATGGGAATATTCAATAATTTGTTTATCAACTGCTTTTTATTGAGTGATATTTTAAATTTTGCACTATTGATAAACATTTTATTAAGTTGACGAGTTTTGTTATTGAATTTCCTAATTTTTATTAATAACGTATGTTTACAAAAAAAATTCTGTTTATTTTTTTCTGTGCTGTACATACATACATACATAATTGGTCATTACAACCCTTCAGTCAGGATTATTGACCTAGTTTCTCACACCACTTATGTTGTGTGTGTTAATTTTATACATAAGTGGCGGGACCTACAGTTTAAAGTCGACTCCGAACGACAGATTTTTTGAGAAACTTTTCATGGCAATTTTATTTACTCTCAGAGTTTTTGCCAGAAATCTGCTGAAAGGAAATCGCCGAAGAAATACTTTTTGTATTTTGTTTTGATGTCTGGCCTAGGGCTCGAACCCTGGCTTTACGTCTAATAAGCCAACACACTATCTACTAAACTACGGCGACTTCGACCCCGGTACTTAACTTTATTTTTGAATGACCTGGTAATAATTATATATTCTTGTGATTTGTTCTCGAATCGCTAGGAGAATTGGTACAATCCTCAAGTTATTCCTTGATAGTTTAATGCAGGGATTACCGTTTCATAGCACAATTGTGCAGAGTGAATTCACACACATTGCTTATGCTCTTTTTTTTAGTCGTCGATCAGACTGCACACATGTCTGCGGATGCTATAATATTTTTTTTTATGTTTACACTCAAAAAATATTTTATCTTAAAAAACCTTTTTTTTAAATTCAAAGTCTTATATGGTTATGAAACACATTTTGATGGTTTTAATAGTCAAATAAATAATTTAGATAATATGGAAAGAGAACAATTTTTTTTATAGACATAAAGCAATTTTTTGCAAAAATTAAAAGGTTATTAGTAGGAGAGGAAATTTATGAACCAAAATTAGTATATCAGCAAATATCTAAAAAACATTACCTACTTATTAAGTCAAAGATATATAATTTTATGTATGTTGACGAAATGAAAATCAAAATAGGGTATATTACTAACATTCTTCTATGAGTGTAAGCTCTCAACTTATTTTCTCTCTCTTACTCAATAATACACAACTAAAAAATTTTTGGTAACCCCTGGTTTAATGCAAGACTACAAATGTTATCTCACTGTAATAGAGTAACAAAAGTTAAGTTTAGCCTCAAATCTCTTTCGATAGAGGAAAGTCTCTTCCTTTCTCCATCAGCTATTCGCCGAATATAAACTTCTGGTCTCATCAGTAGTGCAAGCTTATCTACCCGCTCATTGCCCTTAACATTAACATGACTTTCAGCAAATAATGACTCCACTTCTCATGATTAGCTGACTCAACGTGTCCGTACAGTCACATAACAATATCGAGTTAAACTCATAGAAGCTAAATAAACAGAGTAGTATGTCCAAAATGTATTGAGACCATATTTCGATGGCGCAAATACTCGAAAATTTTGGTCATGAGATGGTCCCTCTTGGGAGAGTATTATCGCTTATAATTTATTTCATCATTTATTTATTAATCATTGCCCAAATCCTGTACAACAGCAACTTGTTTTATTGTAAAACGTTTCCAGAATAATAAGATCTACTAGTTTTGTACAGATGACCGTTAAAGAGGGATTGAGTGGGCACTAGGGATGCCAATCGGGAAATCCCGAAACTCGAAATCCCGGGATTTTCGTGATTCACAAATCCCGAATCCCGTGATTTTTTAAACTTGTCCCGCGATTTTTCGGGAATGTGAATTTATATAGATTTATATAGAAGAATGCAAAAGCCCTATAAAATCAATTAATAGGGTTACTGATTTAGATACTCAACTGTCCAAATAAATAGATTTATTTACATCAGGAGATGGTAGAGGTGAATATTTACAAGCTGCATATAGCTATCTTGGAACTATTTTTCCAAGTGTTGATTGCGATTTTCAACGACAGCGTATGTTGACAACAAAATTCGTTCAAGGCTATCAGATGCCATGTTAAATGCTTTAATCTTTTTAAAAAATTATTTAAAACAATAATATACTTATTTTGGAATTCAAATAATTTTCCTTAAACTAATGTACATTTTTGTATATGTATGAATTATTTTTATTTTTGTTAATTTACGCTTTTTTGTTACTTTTTGTTTGGTTTGATTTATATTTTATTTTTATAGACATATAATTCTGATATAATTGGGATATACATAACTGAAATTGTTAATAAAATATGTTTTTTCATTTTTATTATTAAGAGATTTTTTCGGAATTTTTGGATCCCGAATTATCCCGAAATATCTCGGGATTAAGAAATCCCGAATTCCGGAATTTTTAAAAATCAGTCCCGTTTGGCATCCCTAGTGGGCACTCTATGTGTTAGGCGCACTTTAGGTTTATATAAACTAAATTCAATTTTTAAAAAATCACTCGATTTCTTATGTTTCGAATGTCTTATTTTAGAGCTATTGTATACTGAATATACATACGTATACTGAATATACATATGTGCGTGCGTAAAAATATCAAACAAAAAAAAAAAAAATGCATTTTGAAATTCCGTGTATATCGCATATTAAGCAAGAACATCCATACGCTTTTAGTATGTTTGTATCCTTAAGTTACGTAAGTACATAATCCTGGAAATATCCGTTAGTTTTAATAACAATCGATAAAAAGGAATTTCAAAAAATAAAAATTTCGAAATTGTATTTATACTGTACAGCATTAATATTTTTCGGGACGTGAACAGCCAATATTGGCAGTGTTAAATATTTATACAATACAAAAATAATAATAAGAATTAAACAAAATAATACATACTTACATACATATGTATATACTTATACGTATAAGAAAATTATTTCAATAAAATATATTTATACAGAGTAGATAAATACGTAAAGGGTCCGCCAAATAACTTTTTTTTTTTGAAAATGCTTAAAAAAAATACTGAATATTTTCTCAAATTTCTTTTTTTATTTGAAAGTACAATCCTTCCGGTTAATAATGGAAAATAAATGATTATGCGTTTTCGCTTCGCTAAGTGGGCCTGCGATCGACTTACAGAAGATGCCGATTTTGGCAAAAAAATCATCTTTTCAGATGAAGCTCATTTTGATCTTGGCGGGTATGTAAACAAGCAAAATTGTCGCATTTGGGGCACAGAAAACCCGCACGCATACATTGAAAAGCCGACGCACCCAAAACGAGTCACTGTTTGGTGCGGATTTTGGTCCAGAGGCATAATTGGGCCACCTCGGAGCTGCGATGTGACACCGTTGGACTATTATTTGTGGGGTGTCGTCAAAGATAAGTGTTACGCCGACAAGGCAGAGACAATTGACGCTTTAAAGGACAATATTTGTGAAGCCATTGGTGAAATACAGCTGCACACAATCGATAATGTGCTTAAAAATTGGACCGATCGTGTAGGCTACTGCATGGCCAGCCGAGGCAGCCATTTGAATGAAATTATTTTCCATTATTAACCGAAAGGATTGTACTTTCAAATAAAAAAAGAAATTTGAGAAAATATTCAGTAGTTTTTTTTAAAGCAATTTCAAAAAAAAAAAATTTATTTGGCGGGCCCTTTATATCCTATCCTATAAAATCTAATGATCACATGTTCCTTTGTTCTTCCTTGTTAAATACTTTACAACTAACAGTTACACGTTTAAGAAAGTTATTTTAAATTATGGAAAAAAAAAGAATTTATTCAAGAGTAAGACATCACTATCTGAATGGTGGTGGTAATTTGATGGTCATTTGTGCTGTGGTCACATTTGCAAACGTGTGATTTGTACCTCCCTCCTTCAGACTAGAAAACATATGTACAGTGATGTGAAGAATAAAAACGTCTTCAATATGACGCTTGACATTGAGATTTGATGAGAACATACATAATTGGTCAGGATTACGACCTAGCTTCTCCCATTACTTATGTTGTGTGAGTTAATTTAATACCTACAGTTTAAAGTCGACTCCGAACGACAGATTTTTTTGAGAAACTTTTCATGGCAGTGAATTATTCTCAGAGTTTTTGCCAGAAATCTGCTGAGAGGAAGCCGCCGAAGAAATTTTGTTTCATATTTTCGTTTTTGATGTCTGACCTGGGGTTTGAACCATGGCCTTACGTCTAATAAGCCAACACACTATCTACTAGACTACGGCGGCTTCAATTTGATGAGAAAGTAGGTAAAAATAAGTGCAGTTTCTTACCAAAAATTTATTTACTTTACTACTTTCTGATTAAATCGCTAAGTGCAACATTGATGTTCTTATTATTTTTCCTATTACTGTATATATAACATGTTCACTTTATTGTTGTTCTTTCATTACAGTTAATGTAAACAAGATTTAAAATTGTGTTGCAAATTAAATACAACCATGGCTCAAATGTGATGGGTGATGTGAATGGTTGAATTTTTTTCATAAAAAATCCTTTTTTTTTCTTATTAAAAGGAAAAATTAAGTAAAAACAATTAATAATTAAAACTTAAATAAAAGAATCATATCGGGCGTTTTTTATTTTGGCTGCATGCGAACGCCATCTCACAATATATGTAGATTTTATATTTTACTAAAAGATTTTAGACCTAGATGTTACGCGTAGCATATTTGCAGATTGAAACTGCTCATTTGAACGTGAGCATTTTAATCAAAGAATTGTGTTTAGTGATTAAACTCTTTTCTGTTTACATAAATGGCTACGTCAATAAGCAAAATTACCCATATTTGGAGTGAAGTTAGTCCTCAAGCCGTTAACCAGTCGCCATTACACCTATTGAACTTGAATGTCGGATGCGCTGTACACGCTGTTGTCGTTTTGAAACGAATAAGAGAGATAGTTTTTTTTTGTGTTAAGCGCCTCTTATACGATCCATTTTTAATGGGCAACACTATCAGTCACGCTTGTCAAATATTAGTATACAAACATCAGTATAAAATAAAAAATGGTTTTTAATATTCAGATTTGTTGTAAATTTCAAATTGTCGAAATTTCAATTTTAACGAATATTCTTGGTCTGGTCCATATATCTGTCAATAACAGCCTAAGGGCCATCATTACAACTTGCCGTTAAACTTGGGTTTAGTTAAAGGTACCTTTAGCTAAAGGGAACTGTAAAGTTACCTTTAACTTATTTTCGTTAAACAACTTACAGATAAAATAAAATTAACTTTCTCAAAAAATATGGCAGTGCCGGAGCAATGTCGATAACACTGCTCAATTAAACATTTTTTTAAACGCTGTGGCAACGATGGGCTTCGTTTTTTTTGTTTTTTATGCTCATTTTGTTTTTATTTGAAGTTGCCATATTGAAAATGATATATATTATATGGCAAGTTGAAACATAAACTTAACTTTAAAAGTTACCGGTAGGATGATCCTCCCTTTAGCTTAACGCTCACGTCTACCATATTGTCTACTTATAATAATGAAAAACAATTTATCTGCCCGTTAAAATCCTGCCTTTAGTTAACGGCAAGTTGTAATACTGGTCCTAAGTCGAATATGATAAGATACGTCATATTCTACTAATATATCTTTATATTTACGTAAAATCTCCATTTCTCTACCAACATTTCTTTAGAAAGTTATTTATAAAAACTAGTTGATATAAGACGTAGAGACACCATTACATTTATAATAATTACCACATATACATAAGTACATAGAGAGATAATTTTTCGCAAGTACTTAAATTTATTAAATTTTATAAATTTTTTTTTTGAGAAACCCTTTTCTAATAATATGATATGAAAAGGCCCAGGGATTTGTATGTATTTTAACTACAGATTAAAAAACCTTCCACATAAAAATCAAAAATGTTACCCAACACTTAATGTATTTTGTCAAAAACATTCAGTTCCATTTATATTCGTATTCTTTGTGCAGTTGGGACAATTAAAAAAGGGTTTTTTTCAAGAAGAAAAAAAAAAGTGGAATTCTAAATCACATGAGTTTATAACAATTAAATGCCATCAGACACAACATTTGTATTAAAACATAAAGAAACTTTTTTGGTTTAATTTTAATCCTTGATTAACTTTTAATCATACCCAGTGCTCACACAGTGAGCAGGCACAATACCATGTGGCCATACACGTAGACTCGGTTAAATTAGAATGAAATAAAAATGTCACTACATTCACTATCCTTTGTATTATTGTTAATGTTGTTTTTGTTTTTGACAGAATTCAAGAACTAAATATGTATGGAGTAGGATTTTTGTGGTCAAAATGGAAAAGTTTGTTTCATATCAAAAAAAAAATTTTTCTTTTGGACTTTTGCTTTTGTACTCAAATACCAACTACGCTACACACCAATACTCGTAATACCAACAGATAAAAGCCATAAAAGTTCAAATAAGTTTAACTATTATCCCGACTGGACATCAAAAAAAAGAAAAAAAAAAAAAAAAAATAGAAAAAAAAATAAAACGTCAGATCGTGTAATCCCTTGAAACTTATTATCATTGTCGCCATTATCATCATCAACCGAAATGACAGTAATGGCTATAGCAATAGCAACAGTAATATAATAGTCATACGTAATTAATGAAACGTAATTGAATTAAAACAAATAAAATCGTCAACATCCATACAAATGCAAGTATCTAAATATATGTATATGTACGTGAGTTTTTTTTATGTGTACGTGTATGTGTGTGTGTGTGTGGGAAAAGTTTCCACTAAATGAGACCAAGACTTAAAGATAGAAGGAAAGAACAAGAATAAAATTTAATGAAATTGACCGCAGAGTACTTGCAAGAATGAGACTCAGTGCTGCTCACAAGTTAATTTCATTTGATACGTGACAATTTAATCTCTGTGATAAACATTGAAAAAGAACAACAAAAGCACTAACAATATAAACAAAGCTATAGAGGAGGTGTGCAGCGCAATGACTCCCAGAGCATTGGAATTCTGTTAAAGGCCAAAGGCTAAGAGCGAGAATGAGTGGATGACATCCATTACAAACGGTAATTGTATTCAACTTTAACAATGAAGTCATCCTTTGTTATTTAATTTAATCCCTAAACTCTTTCCTCGTCTCTCTGTACATCACCTTGCCTCATACCGATACATGTATGTACCCACACATAAGTATGTATATCGTACAACGATAATCCCAGTCACCTTCCAGTATTGCAAGACGTATACATACAAGCTCATACCAACTCATTTACGCTGGCAACAATTCATTCAATCAGTTATTCATTCATTCAGTCTTTTCAAAATATTCGTTTACTTTACCGACCGAACGACAGGCCGACCAGAAGAGACTGCAAAAATAAAGCGAAAGTAACTAAAATACGGAGAACACAAGCAACTGCACCAAAGGTAACGGTACAATCTATTCGTGACGTGACAAAACTATTTTTAAACTCAGTTTATTTCATTGAAGCCGATTAGTTCGCTCACCTAATAATAAAACCCTAAACATGACCACTGAACCGCATTTAATGGACCACAGCATGAAGAAGGAAACAAAATACAACTACAACTACGTATACGAGCAACGACAACGACAGCCAGCAATAGCAACAACAACTGGAGCAAAGCAATATAAAATAAAACCCAACAACTGCCCCACATAATAATAGCCTGCCAAGCTCTCAACTGAACTGAACTCAACTCGGCTTTATTTAGTTCACTCGTGTGTTCAGTCAACCAGTAGGTCAGTCTATTCACTTGTCGTTAAAGTCGTACACATACATTTACATAAACTTTTCGTATGTATTTGTATTGGAAATATGAGATTGTATTTGTGTCTATCAGTTGTTGCCATAGTTATTGCTGTTGTTGTTGTTGCCAACATTACTTGTCCAGTCAATAAAAACTAAGTATTTTCCGTAGGTACGAGTACCCTGATTACCAACCAGAATTTATGTTACAAAAATATCCGTATTCGATGGGATGAGAACAGTGGGAAAGAAATTGGAAAAAATAATTTAAAAATGACATCCATTTGATTATTTCTACAACAGAAATAACCTCTCCGAACCAATTTTTTTTTTCATTTTCAAATTAATCGATACTCAGATAACATGTTACGGAACATAAATTCATTTGAATTTTAGGTTCTGTGGTTATTTTAATCAATGAAATTCAGAACAACAAGGAGGCTTAATTGATAATAATTTAATTCCACTGTTAAAGGCGAATGATAACAATTATTTTCTTCTACTTTAATGACTCCACTAATATGAGTAGCTTTCAAGGACTGGATGGAGATTTTGTTAGTTTAGTATAGGAATATGTACGTATATATAAAGGGCTATCCATTTCGTGGTTTCAAAAGTATGGGACTGGAATTCGACATCTGTCAAACTAAGTTGTGAAACCTATTTTTTCTTTTCAGTTGAAAGTCTGACATTGACGAAAATGGATCGCTTAACTAAGGAGTGCGCACAAAAAAAAAATGGGCCTACTTTTAAGCTTATAACTTTTATCATAATTGAAAAAAATGAATACCGTTACATTGTTTTTGTTAGTCATCTGTTTCAAAATCCACGTGCTAAATCTTATTGCAATAGCAAAATTAGTTTTTTGAAAATGGGCACCCAACATGAATGTCGTAAAAAAATAATTGAAATTTTCAATGAAAAACCGCGCCGCTTACAAAAAACGATTGCTAGGCTCGCAGGTGTTAACCAAAAAACAGTTTCTAAGGTAAGAATAAAACAATATAAGGAGTCTTCAAGTATTGAGAGAAAGCGTGGAAGTGGAAGAAAAAAAGTATTTGCCGACCAAAACAAAGCAAGTAAAATAATACGTATTTTTCAAAAAACACCCTAACATGTCTGGAAGAAAAGTGGCTCAAAAAGTTGGATGCTCTGAGACCTTTGTCAGAAAAAAATTTTATACACAAAAGAACTCAAATATTATTTACTTTAATTGAAATATAAAACGAAAAAAATCCGCCACTTAGTTTTATTTCTATAACGAAAAGTGTATGTCCAATTTTTTTCGTGCGCACTCCTTATCACACAACGCATAAAAATTATCAAAACCTACTACAAAAATGGTGATTCTGCCACAGCCACGTATCGAACAAAATTTTCTTCACACTCGGTGGGTATGTTAATAAACAAAATTGTCGTATTTGGGTTTCTGAGAATCCTCAAGTAATTGAAGGGAGGCCATTACATCCAGAAAAAGTCACTGTTTGGTGCGCTCTTTGGTCCGAAGATGTGATTGGACCTTACTTCTTCGAAAACGACGATGGAACGACTGTCACCGTCAATTCGGAGCGTTATGGTCATATGATAACCGACTTTTTTTTACCTGCTATTGAAGAATACGACTTGGAGAATATGTGGTTTCAACAAGACTGTGCCACATGCCACACAACTCGAGCGAATATGGCTTTATTGCAAGAGACATTTCCTGGCCGCGTAATTTCTCGTCGTGGCGATATCAACTGGCCACCAAGATCAAGCGATTTGACATCATTAGACTTTTTTGTGGAGCTACGCGAAAGACCGTGTTTATGCAGATAAACCTTCAACTCTTGAGCACTTAAAAACCAACATTCGTCAAGTTATGGCTGAGATACCGCCCAATATGTGTCAAAAAGTGGTCGAAAATTACCTCAAAAGAATCAATGCTTGCAACACTTCGCGTGGAGGTCATTTAAATGATGTAGTGTTTCACACATAATGTCAACGTTCAAACTTTACAATAAAAAAGAAATATCATGAAAAAAATATTTTATATGTGTTTTATTTACGTTTACTTTGGAAACCACGAAATGGATAGATCAGGAATATGACTTTGACAGTTCCTTCAAGCCAATTCCAGCCGTAATACCACATGGCGGTGGGGTATGGGGAAGCCTTTATGGTGGAAATTTTGCATAGAACCACATCTAGCATAGTATACAATGGATCTGAAGGTACCATTGATCTTCAAAGGAAATCTTAAGCTCGTATCTCAACTCAATATATTTTTCCAAATGTAAAGTCGCCGTAGTCTAGTAGGTTGTGTGTTGGCTCTTTAGAAGTAAGGCCACCAGGTCAGACATCTCCAACGAAACTAAATAAAAAAAACTTTCTTCGGCGACTTCCTCTCAGCAGAGGACTGAGAGTAAATAAAATTGCCATGGAAAAGTTTATCAAATAATCTGTCGTTCGGAGTCATTTTTAAACTGTAGCTCCCGCCACTCATGTATAAACACACACAACATAAGTGATGTGAGAAGCTATGTTGTAATCCTGACTAAAGGGTTGTAATGATACAATACCCTAAAGGATTATATAATATTTCTCTCAGTAGATTACAACACTTCTTAATGTTTGTTTGGATTATCTTGGTATTGAAGACTAAGGTAAACTAGATTTGAGTATGGTATTGTTAAACCAACTGTATGAAAATTGATTTTGGATCGTTATAGTCAGTATTACTGTAATAGTTCGCTAGTTTCAATATTACTTAGACCCATGTGAGTTCAAATGAACACTTCGATCCTACAACTAATCCTCATGACAAATTAAGCTCATGTATTAGCAGAAAAGAGCTGAGAATGAATGAATCTTACTAATGTACTGGTACAATAAAGAAACCCGATAGTTCCAATGCCGGAACCGTTTTCATTGTTGTTAGTGTTGTTAGTTCAGGGCATTGGCAGAGGAAATGAGGAGTAGCTCGTCTAAAACTCGTGATTCAAAAAACCTAAAGATACCGACAATCTTTATCACGTCTTAACAAATCTACATTTTCTGGTCCATCTTCCTTCCATATGTTATTGTGCCAAATTTAATTAAAATCGGAACATTTATCAGACTATCAAGTAGACTATCTTACTCATTTTGTATGGAAAAATTCTGTCTAAATGATAATGAATTAATTAACTAAATTTGGAAAATAATCTCTGAAATTAAGGATATATATGTATGTATTGTTGAAAAACTAAATGTGTTTTATAACATTATTACATACGCAGGCAGCAAAAACGAAAATACCATAAGTAAACAAGACAAACAGACAACAACAAAAACATACACATCATATGGTACACAAGATTACACAAACAACTACATAACGTTAATGCCTAGTTTACACGATAAGCGTAACAGCAAAGAGTATCATGTACACTTACTATGTATTGAGACCGTACGACACTGAGAGAAAACACGGATGAAAATTTTGCAGTCGTTTTTTGAAACACGCTCCATTGGATCAGGGATGTATTTTTATGCAAACAAATGAGTATACAGAGAAAAGCCTGTTTTCATTTTACTATGTTTTGGATTTTACTAATCGGGAAAACGCAAAAAAAAAATTTGTTGTATTCCTAAAATACGAATGGAATTCTATTATATTTGCTCTCTAAATTTAGACGAGTATGTACGAGAAGGGTAGATAAAAAAGACAAAAGAATTCAACAACACATAAAAGAAAGATTACAGAAATAAGGCAGTATAAATTAAACGAAAAACGATGCCGCCAGTCAGTCCTAAAGAGGCAGTCAGTGATGCCTAATGGCACTGAACACTTAAAGATCGATATTTGTTAACAATGATCGTGAACAAAATTAATGACTTAGGGCCATTATTACAACTTGCCGTTAAACTTGGGTTTAGTTAAAGGTACGTTTAGCTAAAGGAAACTGTAAAGTTACCTTTAACTTATTTTCGTTATTACAACTTGCAGATAAAATAAATTTAAGTTTTTCAAAAAGATGGCAGTGCCGGAGCAATGTCGGTAACACTGCTCAATTAAACTAGTTTTTTTAAACGCAGTGGCAACGACGGGCTTCGTTTTTTTTGTTTTTTATGCTCATTTTGTTTATATTTGAAGTTGCCGTATTGAAAATAATATATTATATGGCAAGTTCAAACATAAACTTAACTTTAAAAGTTAACGGTAGGATGATCCTCCCTTTAGCTTAACGCTCACGTCTACCATATGGTCACTTATAATAATGAAAAACAATTTATCTGCCCGATAAAATTATCCCTTTAGTTAACGGCAAGTTATTATAAAAGCCCTTAGTGTTATCGGTTGAAGTGAAGTAAAGAATTTTAATAAGCTAGGAATTTATTTCAATAAATAAGAAATTAATTTTAATAAATCACAATATTTAAATAAAGACACAAATAACAATCAGAAATTAATTTCTTTCATTTTACTTCCAACCCTTTTGACTCCACTGTAAGTAAACGTTTGGCAGGAATTAAAAATTTTTCTTTTTCTATCCATTCTCGTTCCCTCTGTTTTAAGAGTTTTAAGATTTCACAATTACACTTAGGACAGAATAAATAAATGCATTAAGTGCAACGTTTCGGTCAATCAGCGATGAGTGAGTATCTGTGTATCTGTTCTATTAACTGAGCTTGATTTAATTGTGTTCTGCATCATTTGCTTAAAAACTTTCATTAATTTTTATTCAGTCTTAACCAAAAGTGACAATAACAAAATGTATTTAAACATTATTTATAATCATTATTCCATTAACATATGCATACCAGAGTCGTCTGTCTACTACCAAGAACTCCAGTATGGAAATAAAATTTCTTAGTGCGTGCGCTTTTAATAATTGTCTTAAAATGCCGTAAATTATTTTCGTTATTATATATAAATTTGAAAAGTAAGTTGGTCTGGGTCCGCGGGCACAGTAACATTCCGGGAAACTGCAGGGCCGATGAGCTCGCCAGAGCTGGTGCACTCCTTCCGGAATCCTCTTCAGTGGACTTGGGTATGCCACTCGCCTCGGTCAAGCTGGCCATTGCGTGAAAATTCTTTCTAGACGCCAACCTATCCTGGGTCAATGAGGAGTCCTGCTTCACCTGGCCCTTTATGGATAGAAGGCGTACCAACCAGTTACTTGGACTTGGTCGTGGCATCATCTCAATCACAGTGGCCATGCTTACAGAATATTGTGTTATGGCTAGACACGCGGAAAGGATGCGGCTCCTATTTAACGACTTCTGCCGTGGCTGAGGAAGAGGAGACTGTTATCCACTTTCTTTGTCAGTGCCCATATCTTGCAAGGTGCAGATATAGGCTATTTGGCTTGACGGAGCTATCATCTACTGATGTCAAGGATATAGCTTCGTTTATCAAACTTTCTGGCTGGTTTTCCAGAGTAGGATAGTCGTCCTTTTAATGTGCGGCCCTTGCGCTGACCAACTTCTTCCTCTTCCCTGATTTTGGTGGAACTTGATCAGTACAGAGACCGCGTTCACCCGTGGCGTCACAACGGGCCGCTATCCGTACTCAAGTGAGCTTTTTGATATCGGAGCTACCACTCTAACCTAACCTAAGTTGAATAAAAATAATAACAATTGAAGAAAAAGAAAACTGGAAGGATTCACTTTTTTTTTCATTTGATTAATCAGTGTTAATTTTTTCTGCGTGAAAAAGATTCGTGACATGAGGCAATGCCAAGTAAGTAGTGTAAGGTTTTTGATTTCATGAATGGACTAACAAGTACATAAGCAATGCTTGCAAGACTTTGAACTTTATTATCAAAATTTGTCCTGTATAAGAAATGTGATTCTATCAACAACTTATCTTCACTCATTATCTTAACAAATAAAAAATTTTTAAAGTACACCCAACTCTTTTTTTACACGGTAGATACGTTCCTCAGAAATACGTGTAAAAAAAGAGGCGTTTCTTATAATAAAATGGGGGATACGTTCCATATCATCTGAAAACCGTGTAAGATGAAATAAAAAACTATATTATTTTTTTATTTTTTATGAAGCCAGCACTCAGGGGATGGCCCCTACTCATGCAGTGCATTGTGCAGGTTTTTTTTAGGAAAGGTGGAAAGGGGGAAGATGCGAACGGCAAGGAAACGAGTTGCTCTAGGTGACTAAATATAAAATGGCCAGTGCTATACCTTCACCATTAGACAGTCTATAGGCAATCGTCCCCAAGAAGCCCGCAGTTTCTCACACCACTTATGTTGTGTGTGTAAATTTTATACATAAGTGGCAGGACCTACAGTTTAAAGTCGACTCCGAACGACAGATTTTTTGAGAAACTGAGAAGAAATCGCCGAAAAAATACTTTTTGTATTTTTTTATTTTTTGATGTCTGGCCTGGGACTCGAACCCTGGCTTTTACGTCTAATAAGCCAGCACACTACCTACTAGACCACGGCTACTTTGAAAAACCGTGTAAAAAATTTTGAAAACTATAAAATTTCAGAAATGCATACAAATTGTATGTTTATATGGCATTGTATTTAGCATTAAAACTTAAAGTACATAATTCATACAGGTGAAAAATTGGTAGAGCAAGCAATAAACAAAAGAAATCTGTTAATCCAGAACTAAGAACAGAAAAATTAGAATAGAAATAAAGACAAAATATTTACATAGCTATGTACATAATTATTCGCCGCTACTTGATAACAAGCGCAATTGTTTGTGACGAACTGGACTAAAGTCGGTATCATCACTGGAGATATCCATCAAATTATCCAATGGTGACTTTCGTCCGGTAATAGAGTTTTGAACTGTCGGACTACTTTCCGAAAGATCTTGCGCCGTCAACTTTTTTATTAAAAAATCTTTTATAAAAAGTTGAACTTTTGGTTTTTTAAGTTCTTTATACAACTCTTTATACCCTGCAATACAATTATTAATATCTCGTTCGAATTTCAGGGCACGTTCCATATTAGGATCATTTTTTAAGAAATGATTCACCATACGTTTACAAAATGTTAGACCGTCATCAATTAAACTAGAAGTTAGTTGAAATATTTCGGTCTCCTCGTCGTTATCGCTATCGTACTAGATTAAAAATTTTTTATAAAAAATTTTTTTTTCAACCGTGTAACTTCAAATCCGTGTAAAAAAAACGGTGTGAAAAAAGAGTTGGGTGTACAAAAATTAGCTACTAATCGTCGTTTATAAGCGGTAGTAATGGGAATCGATCGAGTCTGCAAGTTACAAACACAAAAAAAAATTCAAACGAATATCGTTTAACATTAGAGTTCTTCACAAAACTATACAAGTTAATTATTAGGACATTAAATACCTATTTCTGTTGCATAATGCATAATTTATTTCAGATCATTCTACTAAAATCTACATTTGGGTTAACACAAGGATAAAAGATTTTTTTTTACGAAAATGCCAATAACAATACAAACAAAAAAAAAAAAAAAATAAAAAAATAATAAATATTTTAGACGGGAGCAAAAACATGGCAAAGATTAAACATATCGTAGAAATAACGAGTAAAGAACTGGAATGTTAGAAGCAACTTGTCTTTGAGGACACCTAACTGTATTATTGCATGAGAAGGTGCTTGAATAGTTCAATAATTAAAAAGAGGTCCATACCAGCCGGCACCAAATTGTTTTTAAGTAATCAGATCTTATTATATTCTCTCATTCAATTAAAGGCAGAGCTATGGCATAGCAGCACAGTAACCATAGACTTCACACCAAAACATAAAAGTTCAACATAAATTGGCACAGAAACATTAAGCGCCATTATTACAACTTACCGTTAACTAAAGGCAGGTTTTTAACGGACAGATAAATTGTTTTTCATTATTATGAGTACCCAATAAGATAGAAGTGATCGTTAAGCTAAAGGGAAGATCATCCTGCCTTTAACATTTAAAGGTCACTTTATGTTTGAACTTGCCATATCATATACTATTTTCGATATGGCAACTTCAAATTTAAACAAAATGAGCATATATAACAAAAAAACCGAAGTCCGCCACTGTGTTAAAAAAAAACTTGTTTATTTGAGCAGTTTTATCGACTTTGCTCCGGCACTGCCATATTTTAATATTATTGTATCTGTAAGTTGTAATAACGAAAATCAGTTAAAGGTAATGTTACAGTTCCCTTTTAGCTGAAGGGACCTTTAACTAAACCCAAGTTTAACGGCAAGTTGTAATAATGGCCCTAAAATTAGAATTGAGAATAATGGAATAATGGAAGGTTTTGTTTTCCGATGAATTGAAATTGATTCATAAAGGGCTATCCATTTCGTGGTTTCAAAAGTATGGAACTGGAATTCGACATCTGTCAAACTAAGTTGTGAAACCAATTTTTTCCTTTTCAGTTGAAAGTCTGACACTGATGAAAATGGATCGCTTAACTATCACACAAGGCATAAAAATTATCAAAACCTACTACAAAAATGGTGATTCTGTCACAGACACGTATCGTGCTTTAAGAGGAGATTATGGTTTACATAATCGTCCAACTACGCAAGCAATTGGCAAAATTCTGAAGAAATTTGAAGAGACTGGAGTCGTTACAAATATTGAAAGGCCTGTGCATCATCGTTTCGCTCGTTCCGCTGAAAATATCGCTATTGTAAGTGAAAGTGTTGCCGAAGACCCGAATGTGTCGATTCCTCGACTGCCACCGTCAATTCGGAGCGTTATGATCATATGATAACCGACTTTTTTTGCCTGCTATTGAAGAAAACGACTTGGAGAATATGTGGTTTCAATAAGACGGTGCCACATGCCACACAACTCGAGCGAATATGGCTTTATTGCAAGAGACATTTCCTGGCCGCGTAATTTCTCGTCGTGGCGATATCAACTGGCCACCAAGATCATGCGATTTGACACCATTAGACTTATTTTTGTGGGATTACGCGAAAGACTGTGTTTATGCAGATAAACCTTCAACTGTTGAGCATTTAAAACCAACATTCGTCAAGTTATGGCTGAGATACCGCCCAATATGTGTCAAAAAGTGGTCGAAAATTACCTCAAAAGAATCAATGCTTGCAACACTTCGCGTGGAGGTCATTTAAATGATGTAGTGTTTCACATATAATATCAACGCTCAAACTTTACAATAAAAAAGAAATATCATGAAAAAAATATTTTATATGTGTTTTATTTACGTTTACTTTGGAAACCACGAAATGGATAACCCGGTATTTTCAACTGCAGTCAAAGAAATTATTCATGAAATTTATTTTAAATTGATTTTTAATTTTAAATTTATCAACACTAGGGTTGGCAATCCCGCTCTATATTTTCAATCCCGGGATTTCGGGATTTCATTTACCTAGTCCCGGGATCCCGGGATTTATCCCGGGATTTTAAAAAATTTGTTCTTGAAAGATATTAACATATTATTTCAATAAAATTAATAACATGACATATCCAAAAATAGGTTTATAAGAAAGAATTTATTAAATTATAAGAAAATTAATTTTATTTTTAATTTTACACTTTTTTAAATTCATTATAAAGAGTTAATTGTTTTTATAGATATATACTCTTTTGTTGATCAAGTGCGATAAGTTATTATTTTTTATTATTTTTAATATACGTTTTGAGGAAGCACAGAGCATACAAAGTTTCATCGCTCAAACGACTTCTTATTTTAGTTGCGAAAAATCCAGCTGCAGAAAAAGCACGTTCAGACTCTACACTGGCTGGCTTAATAGTCATTAAAAAATCGTATGCTCTTTGCAAAAGGTCACCACGTGTTCCTCCATTTTCAAATAAGAGCATTTCTCTCTGAATTTTTACAGACAACGTCTGACATCGAATTGCTATCCTCGGTAAATGTGCTTTTTTTATAGCTTCATTGAGCTCGTCTGAAATATTTAAAGGTTCTTCAAGAGAACAAGAAAGAGATTCAGATGGAAGCTCAAAAGAATCTGAAACAATTTCGAAAGGTGCCTTATCTGAATCAGAAGGTGTAACTTCTGACTCAGAAGCTATTAGAAGTGATGTAACTGGACTTGAAGCATTTAGTCTTTCGAGTAACTCAACTATTAATTTGAGACATTTTATGGAAGAAGAAACCGTTACGAACTCTGTTTCGGATTCGGACTGAACATTTCTTCTACCATTGTGCAGAAACTGAAGTACCCCACTGATATCTGTTCTCCTTTGTTGCATGCGAAGGATGAGGGCTGAATGTAGTTTTTGACTTATAACGTTGTTAGCATCTTTAAGTTTTTTTAACATAAAAGTTATGGCAACATCGGTTGTGAACAGATTAGCATCACGACGGCAAAGGGCGTCAACTGTTGCTTCAACTGGGACAAGAGCACTAATGATTGCGGATACCATATTAATCTCATCTTTGGATAAAGCAAAATATTCACCTTCAGGTGGACCAATGTCTATTAATACCTTTTGTATACAATTTCTTAATAAATAAAGACGTTCCAGCATTAACAAAAGGCTGCTCCACCTAGTTTTACAGTCTTTTATTAGAGTTAGTTGCTTTCCAAATTCAGCCGTAACATACTTTTGCAAGACATCGTTTTTTGTTGGCGATCGTTTAAACATCACTATTAATTTCGCACCTTCTTGATCACTGCACCGCAATTGACCTCAGTAATATCACATTGGTATCCTCCATGTCTATGGCCATAATACAGATCAACCAATTCTTCGTTGCCAGAAAAATTCTCATCCTCGTTACTCTCTGAAAAATCGTCTTCCTCTTCTGGTTCTTCACCCTCGTGGTATTGCTCATCTGTTTCTCTTTGTAAATCATGCTTTTCATATAGCACGTCAATTACCGCCAGTTGGACACCATGGGCAAAGCATAACTGTTGATTTACAGGTAATAATCTGTCAACTTTTTTCATGACACTTGCACCGTCTGTCATAATACCAACTATATCTTTTCTCAAGTTAAGTCCATATACTGCAAGCTTTTGTTCTAGTAGCCCAATACATCTCAAAAAAAATTTCTGGAAATTCGATTTAGTGAGAGTTCTAATTTACGATTTTTTTCATTGCGGCTTAAAAAGTCAAATCCCGGGATTAAGTGCTCAATCCCGGGATTTTGGAATTGTTAAAAACTGCGGGATCCCGGGATTTCGGGACCCCGGGATCCCGGGATTCCCAACGCTAATCAACACAATCGCCAACGCGATCACAGGTTTGGGTTTCCTTGATTTACAATATTTTTCAAATCAATTACTTTATTACTGGAAATGAACAAAAATTTAAGCACCTGGTCAAAAATTATTGCCATAAGATTGCATTGGATACGTAAATTTATCCATTTTTATCAAATAGAAGTAAATCTGAAGTCGCCGTAGTCTAGTAGGTAGTGTGTTGGCTTATTAGACTGAAGGCCCGAATTCAAACCCCAGGTCAGACATCAAAACGAAATAATGAAAAAATGTTTCTTCGGCGACTTCTTCTCAACAGATTTCTGGCAAAAACTCTGAGAGTAAATAAAATTGCCATGAAAAGCTTATCAAAAATCTGTCGTTCGGAGTCGACTTTAAACTGTAGGTCCCGCCACTCATGTATAAAATTAACGCACACAACATAAGTGGTGTAAGAAGCCAGGTCGTAATCCTGACTGAAGGATTGTAATGACCAATTATGTATGTAGAAGCAGATCTATTAATCGATTGTTTAGGTCAGTACTTTGACAGCAGGATAACATTTTCCTATTGTTGCTACTGAAGTCGTTTTTTTTTTTTTCTTATCAAATATTTATTCTGAAATAACAAGCGTTTTCAATAGAAATAATTTCTTAAAATTTCCTTAAAATAAATTTTTACTTTTTAAATTCCTGATCTTTACTGTATAAATTTCAGTTGATAACGGCATTCCATAAATTTTTATAAAATTGCTGTCTCAAGTTGTTTTTTGTTTCCAATACTGCAATGAATTCGAAATGGTTTACGTTCATGTGTCTTATTGCCCTTTTACCATTTTGCCTTCATAACTGAAATTTATTAAGTATGTACGTCTGACTCACGTGTTTGTTTGCTAAGAGAGTCAATAAAAAGTTTTTCCATAAAATCCACATGTTTTTTTTTTATTTTCTTTTTTTTTGTTTTTTTTGGTTGGCCACAATTGAGTGGACAGGAAGGATTGGTTCGAAACTTAATTTATTAGTTGCTAAAAGTTTTTCGTGGTTAAATTTACACTGCACCGTACAAGCAATTTTCTGCACAACTCTAATAAAATCGTTTTTAGAACGAACAGTTACCATGAAAGTTAAATACAATATTGATTTAATGAAATTGCATTGAACGCAATTTAAGTTCACAACTATTATTGAAGTTTTTTAAAATTAATTTATTTGAAATGCTGAGATTTCTTTAAACCTTTTTGATCCCTTAAGGGAATAAGGCCCCATCCTTACTTTGCTTACTTAATGAATTAATTGCTCTTAATATTGAATGGGAAAAGATACAAAAGCCAAAATTTCTATTTTCACCATCTTGGGTACTACACATATACTGTGGCATTAAATAATAATAGCTTAAGTCGAAATTTCGTGTTTAGAGATATTAAGGTTTTTGTCTAAAACAAATAGTGCTTAAGTTAAGTAAATTTAAAATATAAATGCGTATAGTTTTATTAATAATGGCATTTTATACATGAAATTTAGATGAGTGATAGATCTTGAAGAAGAGAATAAGAATATATAATAAAATGAAAAACACTTATGTCAACTTAAGCTGTTATCATTTATTGACTCAGATATGGTCACAAAAAAACAAACAAACCATCTTTTCGCAGATTGAGGTTTTTCTATGTACTTCTTGGGATTTATTTTAAATAGGCTTTCACTAATATAATGAATAGTATGGAAGATGTTTTCATTGCTCTCTATGCTTAAAATAAAATGTTAGAGATCATTGGATCTATATGACAGTAGTCAATCTCATCTTGTCGCTTTGGTGCCTGCTGTGTTGGCAATTCCTTGGAAGAATTCCGAATTTCAAATTTATACGGGTATATTAAAAAATATGGGTACATTGTGACTACGAGGGGATTTTTCGCTTCTTCCCGCTAAGACGTTACTGTAAGTGTTAAGTAGCTCAAATACTAGTCAATGCTATGGACGTTTGGACAATAGCGCTCCGCAAATAATGTTCACTTCATGTTTTTCAGGGAATTGAGAACATTCAAGAATATAGCCTACAAGTTACCTCACCATGACTTCTCATGGAAACTCAGAACATTTATTTCAGATAGAGAGGAATGGAGAAATGATGTGATTAATTAATAAACGATTTGACGATTTGGAACTGGAACTGTGACTTCATTATCTTTCCGTAGTTGGCATGTATAGTTCATTCGATAAGATTAGAACATCATTAAAGCATTTTTCAGGCGACTTACGGGCTCTTAATATCACTGGAAGGGTTGTAATGACCACTTATGTATGTATGTATATCACTGGGACAATATCACGGCGGATGCGTTTTTCTTAACAGGATGGTACAGCATTATCATTTTCATATCATATGGATATCAAAATTTTGCAGTGGATATTCTGGGAAACTGCAGACGGATGATGTGACCAAATGGAGTATAGCATTGAACTTTCGGCAAATCTGCTTAATACGGTGTTCAGATAAGCACCTGTATTGCGTAAATCGCAATAAACGCCATTATTGAACTCAATATTTCATATAAAGTTTCTATTAATAATTGCTCCATAAATATGCAAATTGTTATAATATTGTTACGTTTTTACCTTTTTAAAAACGTTTAAATATGAGTTCGTTAATTGCAAACCAAGTAAAAACAAATATGTGTCTTATTTTAATTAAGTTCACACTTAACCGATATAACAATAATTACTTGCTGTTATTCACACACAACTATTGCTCGCAACCGATATCTTCAAACACGACTATTTAGTTCACACGCAACTTCACTCAAGACTGACTCAATTACAACTGACTCACTGCTTGCCTTGTCTTGCCCTTTTATATGCGAACGTCTTCAGTCTGATGATGGTTCTCGATGTGGAAGGTTCGCGTTCTCGCCTTCTCGAGAATTCTTTTGCGACTACATTGTTTATTGTTGCTGGTTTATTTAGAAGATGTTCGATGTATTTGTTAATGTGTATTGTGTACACATTGCCTCTTGTTCGTTGTGCTTGTGTTTTCTATCTCTTTCAAGCTCATGGTCTTTGTTTTTGTGGCTTTTGCTTATTATTTTTATTGTTAAACGATATTAGGTCGTTTCGTTTGTTCTTGCGTAACAATATTTAATAAAACTTAAAATGCAGCACTGTCATAAGTGTGTTTAGTGAGCATATTACAATTAACCGAACACTTTCTGTTGATATTTGAACAACGACAAACTAACTCTAATAAACTACCAAACGACACTAATTTTTGCGACCAAAATAAAAACAATGTTGTTGTTTATCAGCTGTCAAATGAATATTGAGTAAGCTGAATTGCGTATATTAATATGCCTGATTGCATTGCGTATATTAATATTGTACTCAATTAATCGAATAATAAAAGTGCATATCTGAACATAGTATAATATTACGCAAAGGACGTACGAAATGTCTGTTGAAAAAGACTACCACCCCTCTTATTGGTCGTGCACTATACAAAGTGTTGGAGTCGGAATGGAAACAACAACTGAGTACTGCGAATATTATGATGCCACATTGTTTTATATTCAATTTTTATTGTATAGAAGTGAGTACAATTGTAATTCTGATACAAAGGATTTACTTATAACCCACAGAGTGCTTTGTAAAGTTATCATGTCAATTCATAAGTATGTGGGCAGTCCGACTCTGAGTCTATCTGCAACATCAGTATCATCATGAACATGCAAATCGCAGAGCGGAAGGCAGAGAGGAAGGCAGACATGGTGATACAGTGGTCCGAATTTCAGGATCCGAAATTATATCAAACTTCATTACAATTTAATTACATTGAATTTGAATTACAGTTGTTTTCCACCAAAAAAATAATTTATTTTATGGAAATGTTTTTACTTCTTAGGGAAGTAAATCGATTATCTGTTGCAAAAACCTTTGACCTTAATAATAATATCGTTAGTATAATTCGCAAAGACGCCAAGTCCACTTTTTTCCAAAATTGAGATTTTAATGCAAAACGGTAACATTATTCATAATACATATTTTACAACAAAAAAACATGTCATTATATAGTTTAAGGTTGTTGTAATTTTGTGGTTTGCAAAAACGCTAAGTCCACAAAACTACGAAAAATATTCATATTAATAATTAATTAATAATAATAATAATAATTAACATTATTAGCTATTAATATTATTATTATTTTGTAAAAATAATTGCGTTTAAACCGTTTAGAAATTTTAAAAACTGAAAAAGCTACAATGTTTTTTGTGTCTCTTGTAAAATTTGAAAAAAGGGACTTAACACATTTGCGAATGACACTAACGATATAATGATTTCGGGTTGTATATTTAGTGTCTTGAAGAAATCTGTTTTATTGTAAAACCATGATGTAGAGCTGAACCGCAATAAATTGAAATAGCATTTGGTCAGCACTGCTAATAAGTTCAGATAAACGTAAACACTTTCGATATGGGGCCAGAGAACTTTAGTGGCGGTTGAATGGATGTTTAATAAGGTCTGCTCAACGAAATGTAAGATTAAGAGAGGCAAAGTCTCTTCTAAACAACCAAGTTTATTTTAGGCAATTAAATTTTCTTGTTCGCAAATTAATAGGAGATTGGAGTCATGCATCATCAGACTGTCAAGAAATAACATGAGCTTGATAACCGTTCTTTTGACAGGGCATTGTAGACTCAGAGTACACATATTTAGAATGTGGGTTGTCTCGAGCCCAACATGTAGATTCTGTGACAATGAGGAAGAATTACTGGAACCTATGAGACATTTATGTGTCTCAGAAAGAAACACGTGGTTGCATATCAGGTGCTGGGTAAGGAATTGTCTTTATTGACATCGTGCAGCATTTTGAAGTTTGCCAGGGCAACAGGCATATAAAAGATAAAGGCATTTCTGCACGACAATAATTGTAATACTAAAAAAAACATTTTCGATGAGGGCGTGGTTTGTTTTCCATTGTGGTAAAGTGCTGGATACTTTATTTCAGAACCCTAAAATAAATTATTGGCTTATATTGGCTGCCGAAAGGCATCCGAAAACTGAAACATGGTTAAAAGCAAAGGGTGTGAAAGATCAGAATCAATGGAGCGTATGAGAATGATAATATATTCCATTTAAGTACATCTGCATACTGATATTAACGTCAATGGTGGCGACCGAAAATATTGTCTGCACTACATTTTAATACTTCTCTCGTTTATAGCGCTTTAAAAACACTTGATAATCAAAATGTGATTTTTTTTTGTTAAGTTTTTAATGCCCACTTTTAATATTTCTATATTAGCCGTTTATTTTGAAAGTGGTTTAAATCCATTTTAAAAAACATTTAATTAACGATAACAATAATCACAATCCTATATAATCTTTTTTTTATAAACAATTTAAGTCTAGTATCATTAAAATCGCTATGATTTAGGGCACTTGAAAATTAGCTAGTTAACGAAATGCAAAAAAATTTATTTTGAAACTGGTTTAAGTCCATTGAAAGAAATAATTTTGATATCGAATATGTTATGTTACTAAATTCCGAAAAAAATGCATTATTGCACATTACAGTAATTAAATTCACTACCAAGCAGTAAAATTTATAACGGGAAAAAATCATAAATTGCCGTTACTTCGGTAATATGAAAGTGATTTTAGTAAGTAAATTTATAGTATCCATTTACAGTGCAATAAGAATACATAGTTGTGTTTATTATAATTAAAATAGTTTCTTAAGTTCTAATTATAAACTTTAATATGTCTGACAAAAAGTACACTGGAATTACCTCAGATAGAGACACAGGTAACAAAAAAGAATTCACTTGTAGGTTTATAATTAAAATAACTTGTGTAGTCGCCGTAACTAGTAGGTAATGTGTTGGCTTATTAGACGTAAAGCCCGGTTTCGTATCCCAGGTCAGGCATCAAAACGAAATATGAAAAAAAATATTTCTTAGGCGACTGCCTCTCAGCAGATTTCTGGCAAAAACTCTGAGAGTAAATAAAATTCCAATGAAATGTGTACCAAAAATCTTTCGTTCGGAGTCGACTTTAAACTGTAGGTCCCGCCACTCATGTATAAAATTAACGCACACAACATATGTGGTGTGAGAAGCTAGGTCGAAATCCTGACTAAAGGGTTGTAATGACCAATTATGTATGTTATGTATGTATGTATGTATGTGTGTGTGTAGTTATTTTTTTTTTTTATTTTATTTATTATTTATTTATTTATTCGATATTCTATACAACAAGACCTGAGGTCTTATGATTATAGTACAGAATCAGATATATAGTATGCTTAAATACTAATATTAATTATAGAACAAAAAATTAATAAAGTAATTATAGCACGTAGTTTAAAAACGTGAAAAATTTGTTTAAAATTAGAACGTACAACAAATTAGTAAAAAAAAATTCCAAATAAAAATAAAAAATTTCCAGAAATTATTAAAAAAAGAAATAAAATAAAATTAATATATAAATAATATTTAGGAATAATATTTAAATAGAGCCCTTTTAAATTGCAAAGCATTATCTATAATTTTTGTGCCCGTGGGTAATGAATTCCAAAGACGTATAGAATAGATGAAGAATTACCATTCGGATATTTGAGATCGATATCGGAACTGAAGAAGATCATTTAATCTATGAGAACGAGTAAATGACAGCCTCCTAAAGAGGTAGTCCGGTTCATGAGTGTGAATGATCTTATGTAAGAATATCAGAACCCTTATTTTCAATAAGTCGCTAAATAATACACCATAGAGTGATCTCCATAGACATATCTTACAACAGCAACATTCAATTTCCTTAGACTAGCACAGTCACACGAAGCAAATACTTCACAACCATATAACAAAACAGGAATTAAATAAGTTTTAGCGAGCAGCTTACGCACCCTAAGTGGAGTAAAGTATTGTGTCCTCCACAAATTTCTCAACATAGAAAAAGTTCTTCCTGAGGCATAATTTACATGATCCTTCCATGTCAGATTATAATTAAAAATAATCCCAAGATTCTTAGCCGATCAAACAATTTCAACCAGCTGATTATTCAAAAAAATCTCAGGCCGTATAGAAAATTTCATAGATCTAGGAGTTATTACCAAACATTTAGATTTAGTGGGATTGATACAAAGACCGTTCGCACATGCCCAATTATGTACCCGTTTAAGATCCTCATTAAGTCTGGACACACGTTCGTAAATATCATTTCTGTCAGCACTAATGTAAATTTGCACATCATCGGTGTACATGTGTACCCTACTAAACAACAAATGTCCAATTAAATCATTATTATAGATTGTGAAAAGAAGTGGACCGAGAACCGAGCCCTGAGGCACTCCCGTAGAGACATGTAAAGGACGTGAAAAATTATTCCTATTATAAACCGATTGTCGGCGATCAGCCAAGTACGATGATAGAAGACACATTGATGTTTGGGAAAAGTTAAATAAGTGTCTCAGCTTCAAACAGAGATTTTCGTGATGGACCATATCAAATGCCTTAGAATGATCAAGTAGAACCAAAAACACAATATTCCCTTGATCCAAGCATCTTCGAATATCCTCTGACACTTCTAACACGGCAGTTGTACAACTGTGTCTAGGCCGAAAGCCTGATTGTCTATCAGTAAGTAGGCCTTTATCGTTTACAAATTCAAAAATCTGTTTGTGAATTAATTTCTCAAATACTTTCGACAAATATGGCAGTATTGCGATTGGCCGATAATCACCATTGGCCTTAGGTATAGGAATTATTTTCGCATGTTTCCAGTTTTTAGGAAAAACGCACTTAGTTATTATTGTGTTGAATATGAATGTAATGTATGGTAGCAAGTAAGGTAACAATATTTTAATAAATTTAGGTTGAATTCCGTCAATACCAGCAGCGTTAGATCCAAGCCAAGGAAAATATTCCGTTGATTCACACATTGAAAATTGAATGAATCTGAATCAGAAGTATATGAGATATTCAGGTTGAAATTTTGATCCACCGGTAAATCAGGCAAGTATGTGAATTTCTCATTAAGGTCCTCAATGTCAATTGCACCAGCCTGTATAGCATTGCTCCTATTAATGCCAATATTGCGTATAGCTTCCCAAGTTTTCCTAGAGCCCATAGCAGATGCAAAGATAGAAGAATAATATGCCGATTTTGCACTCTTGATCTTCCTATTCACAATTTTCCTGACAAGACAATACTCCACATGAAACTCCTCGGTCCTAAAGCGTTTCCAACGTTTAAAAAGCAAATCCCTTTTCTTTATTGCACGTTTTATTTCATTACCAAACCAAGGATTTCTTTTTCCACTATTTGAGATAGTCTTAATAGGTACACAAATACCAAAAAGTTTGTACAAGTTACTCTCGAAGAAATTTAATTGATCCTCAACAGAAAGCATAAAATAGATCGAATTCCAATCAATTTCCCGTATTTCATTATAAAGTAAATCATAGTTCAAGTTCTTGAAATCATAAAACCGTACAATATCTTGGCAAGCATGATGGTGAAAATTAATTGCCATAAATAGGAGATCATGTTTTGAAAAACAAGAAGCCGTAAGCTGGTCATAGAGTAAAACTTTCTCCCTGTTTCTGACGAAAATGATGTCTATAGTTATCGGTTATTATTTTCAATAGAAACATATCCTGTGCAAAGAAATAAAAATTCAAGTGAACCGTATAAAATGTTTTTTAAAGAATTGATGGAAGTGGATACAAAGTTCAAAAAACTTGATTTATTACGTTGTTGGGGAACAAACAAAATTAATACCATTCTACAAAAATGTACGTATCATTTCAACTCCTAAGTATAAGGATATAATGGAGTACTAAGGTACACATATACCACCTAAGCACCATGAATATTTTAACAACCTCACACATAATCTAAATGAGGAGAAATAATATGGCAAAATCTTTAATATTATCCTTAATAAATGAATGTTAGTTTAATCTTTTAATAAATGAAGTAATATTTATTTTTAAATGCATGTTTTTCTAATTAAATAAATAAAAATCTGTATCTAAATTGAAAGCTTTCCTATTTATTTTAAAGCTATTATATTCATTTACATCAAAAATAAAATATTTACAATTTCTATTATTTAATTTCTTTTAAATAATAATTTCAAGAACTTACCTTAAAAACCTAACTATTTATAGGAATCATTAGGTATACAATTCTTTTGTATAATTTGTTCAATATTATTGTAAAACTAAAGTATTTTATTTGCGAATCAACCCCATGTAATAATTATATTGGAATTATGTATATAAACGGAGTGAAATAACTTTAAGTGAAAAAATTAATTTATAATAATATTAAACAAAGAACACTAAGTATACTTAATCCTTCTTTTCACAAACAAAAAAAAGTCATTTTATTAATTTTGAAAGCGGTTTAAGTCCATTTTAGATTCTGAAACACAGCTTATTTTCCTAGTACATAAAATTTTACAAAACGTATTACGTCATATATTCTAACATGTTTAAGGTTACAAAGCCATAAAAACAACTTAATACCAGTTAACAATATTTTTGAAACGATTCAAATGCAAACCCTTAAATATCTCAATATAAGAAAAAAATGGAATCAAACAACTTTCAAAATAAACGGCTCATATTTTGTTTGTTAAAATATAAAAATAAATTGAAATGAGAGAAATTTTTCTGTTATCGCAAACAGCAAAAAAAAAAAAAAATACAGTAGGATCTTGATTATCCCTGATGGTCGGTAATCGATTTTCCCGTTTAATTGAGTACCAATTTTGGCTAGTATTTTAATAGATATTTTTATTAGTTAATAAATGAATATGTACATATTTATATAAAAACTAAATAATTCAAGGATTTTATATACATACATGTTTCAAAAATATAAAAAAAATAATTTTGTCAGAAAACAGTGAACAGTAGATAAGGATTTCATGTACTAAAGAGGGAATTCCCCTTTTTCGCTTGTTTGTCAAAAATAATAGAAAAAAATTTTTGCTTATAATCACGGTTAAACGATGCAGAAAAATTTAAGTCAATCCAAAATAAAATTAAGCCGATGCAAAAAATTTTCTTTTCCCATCCCGGATAATTGATGTTCCCGGATAATCGAATCACGGATAATCAAGGTCCTACTGTAAAAAATTCCTGGAAAAGCCAACTGTCTGTCTTACAATAAAGAAAAAACAAAAATTAAAGAAAATTTTTGGAAGACATATGTAACAACAAAACAAATGAAAATTCCTATTCCAATCACTGTTGCCAGAATTGACGATTTCTCTGCATTTTGACGTTTTTTACCCCTCAAAATACCAAAATGACGATTTGACGATTTTAGGTTGAAAAATGACGATTTTTCTTTGGATTACTGACTGTAGACCAGTGTGATGCTTCAAGTTTATATGATTAAATAGTAAACTATTTTAATAAAAATAACATCGATTATAAAAAAACTTAGTTGGATTTGCGGCAGATGGAGCATCAGTCATGACCGGAAAGAAACATTCAGTAGCCCAACTTTTGAAAAATGATATACCTCAATTATTTGTAATCAAATGTGTTTGCCATTCCTTGGCTCTATGTTCGTCTAATGCTTGCCTTAAACTTCCATCAGCCGTAGAAACTCTTGTAAGAGATGTGTACAAATATTTATCAAATAGTCCAAAGAGGTATAGTCAGTTTGATACTATACAGAAGTTGTTGGAAATTAAACCTAAAAAGATTTTACATCCATGCCAAACGCGCTGGCTTTCCTTAGAAACCCCTTAAAATTTATTTTTCCTTTGCGGTCAACATTGACAAAATCGACACGGCTAAAAGGATTTTCAAAATTTTAAATCATACAAATCAAATTTACTTATCGTTTCTAAAATACATGCTTGGTATTATAAATAAAACTTTTCAGAGTGAAGCTACTGAAATTCATACCTTGTATTTACAGATGGAAAAATTACTTAAAATTGTAATGAGCAACTTTTTAAAACCAAATCTTATTAAAAATAGCAACATTTTTTTGATTAATTATAAAGATAGTAAACATTTTCAGGGAAAGTGATGTACAAGAAATAATGAATAATTGCATACAATTTTACATTGAATTAATTGACCAGATTTTTAAAAGATTTGATTTTGAAAATGAATTTAAATCCTTAAGTATATTTAATCCAAACGTATTAATAAATGGTGAATCAAATTCAATTTTAGATACTGTAAAGGCTTTTCCAAATTTTTTAAAAGAAGATGATAAACAAAGTATAGATTCAGAGCTTAGGGAATTAAAATTTTTAGATTTTAAACTATTTTTGAAGGAAAAGAGACAAACTATACAGAATTTTGGAAAAAAATATCGGAAGTAAAACGATCTGTCTCTTCTTTGGCTTTTCCAATTTAAACAAATCTTGTTCGCAATGTAATGATTTTACCACACTCCTCGGCAAATGTTGAAAGAATATTTAGTCAGGTAAATTTAAATAAAACCAAAGTGCGTAATCGTTTACAAAACGATTCCTTAGAAGGCATTCTTTACACAAAATACTATTTAAAACTTAAAAAGTCTAGCTGTTATGACACACAGATGAGTTCAGATTTGCTTAAATTGTTATCATCAGATATTTATGCATAAAATAAGTATTTGGTAAATATGTTAACTAGTTTTTATATTTTATGTATGTATATTAAAAATATATGTATGTGTTTGTGAATTCTGATCTCAATATGAACATTATTTTTTACTATTATAAAACTTTTATATTTCATTGTTATGTTTTTAAATAAATATAGTTAATAAGACTGAATTAATCTTATTATTTTTTTGAAATAAAACAATTAAAACTAAAAAGAAATGAAAACTTGTGTTTGATGATTTTTTGACGATTTTGTAAAGTGACTTGACGATTTTGACGATTTTTTACGCAATCTCCGGATTTTGACGACTTAGGCCATGAAATTTCTGGCAACACTGATTCCAATAGCTTTGCATAAAACAGTTATAAAACAGGAAACATCGGACTAACGTTACACATTCTGGATCATAAGCATTAAATTTGAATTCAAAACTCTTATTGGTATTTCCTTTAACAGGTGAAAACGGATATCGATTGAAAAGCGAGTAAAAGTTATTCGCAATTTCGAGGAGACAAACAAATTTCTGTGTTAAGTTATTCAAGTGTAAAGTATATCATTGAGAGGTTCGCAAACGAAAATACATACATAGTTAACCAGTAATTCTGCTCCTTTTTTACACCTACATTGTATACCATATGAGTACATATGTACATACATATGTATTATGTATGTGTAGCATAAATAGATGAATAGTCGAGAGTAAAAAGGAAATCAAAACTTAACGCTTTTCTACTATTCGCTTATTTCCGTTTTTGTAACTGCTTTTACTGTCGAAACCATGTGATGACCATAATCCAGGAATTTAATCCAACAATCGAAATCCAAGGAATAAGAAGAAATTGTATCATGCATGTAATCGTTTTTTAACCTCCAGTTTTTGCATGAAACGTTTGAAAGAAAAGAAGTTAATATCACATGAATGCATTCAAATCGATTTAAAGGCATTTGATAGACTAACTGAAAGTATAATGTTTGTAAATACATACGTACATACATACGTAAGCGTATGAGCGCATTCAGTTTTTAAATTGAAACGGGAACCAACGAAAATATGAATTCTACTCTAAAATTTTCATTCCCATTTGAATTTTCAATGCATATTTGGTTTTCAATTAAGTAAAGTAAGCAACTAAGAAAAGTTTATCGTTCACTATTAAGTTTTAATATTTTTGATTTGCCATTTTTACTGTTATTTTGATTATACTGTTATATTCGATGTGTTTTTTCTCATCTTCTTCTTTTATCCGTAAAGTTATAACATACATACATATGTATGTAGATACATACATACATAGAATAAGTAGAAAAGAAACCAATAATTTCTAAACATTTTACAGACCAATCTCCTTTACTCGGTTGATACACATTCGCCGTTTGCTCCAGATACACATTCGAATGGAACATGAAAAACGCCAATCCTTCTAATAGTTCCTCTTCCAATAACTAATTTGTTAGAATGTTTTCCAAGTTGTTTTTAGCGAAAGTTAGGTTAAAAAGAAAATAAAATATTTCAATGTCTACTTATGTACACATATGTACATACGTATTTCTCTTTTTATATTATAAAAGTGTAGTAATTCAGAGTATTTTTGTTTTGGTAATTCGAAAAGTACATGTAAAGATACACTTGAACAAATATTCTTAGAAATAAAATACGAAAGAGTCTTAAACTTTAATGTCATGATGTAAGAGTACATGTATGTATGTAAATACAAGAAAACAAATTTAACAATTCCGAGAAATATTAATTTAAGTTTTACTTGAATGTCACTGAAGATTTTTAAGGATGTTGCATAGTCAAGGACCAAGAACAGCAATGTAAAATTCCCGAAACTCTAAAGGCCTCTCCATGATGACTTGGGATACTATCGGCTATGGAATTCGTTCTCCAATTTGCTTCATAACACATAAAATTAATAAACATAACTACATACAATTACTTACAAATATCATATTTACGCCTCTGGCGGAAATCCAACCCACGATGCTCATACTAATAGACTACCAGTGCACACTACTCACTAGACTACCAGTGTAACCGTAAGATAAAGTTATTTTACAAGATATTTTACAATATTTTACAAAATTTTTTTCTTAGTAGTTAATATTTAAATATGTAGTATAACAGTCGTGTTATATTTTTCATATATGTCATCTTATCAAATGTACTTTCAGTTCAAAAATTTCAATTTCGCGTTTGCACATTTGACTACAGGAAGTCTGCTAATATTTGTGTTCTTTGCAAATATTATTATTTCTCTTTGCGCAAACATAGCTCAAACGTGAAATTGACACATTTTCCGATAAACAATCAAGATCCATCAAAATTTCTGAACATTTTTATACCAAAAGTTCATTTGAAAAAATATATGTACTCGTACATACGAGTATGTATGTATATATGAAAAATATAACTCGACTGTTAAACTCTTTAAATAATAACTACGGTAATTTTTGTCCGATTTGATCAAACGAAGTGACAATCTTTTCACAAGATAATGCACTTTCAGAATGTCGTTACATATTTTATACTCTTTAATTAAAGTTTGCCACAATGAACGGACAAACTTGAAAAAAATATGAAAAATTCGCATTTGTTAAGTTTAGCCATAGCAAACTATGTCAAATAATATATATGTACAAATATACATATAGCGTTTTAAAGGCCCATCCTTCTCCTCTCCAATAAGGTTTAAGTTTTTGACATCGGTTCAGAAATGTTTGTTTAATCAATAAATTTGTGCGTAAAGTAAAAAAAAAAAAAAACAGTTTTTGTCAAATAAAACAAGTTTGGAGGGCTTGAAAAATTAAAAAAAAAAATATTTTTTAGTTCTACTCAACAAATCTCACAACTTACACTATGTCATTAGGTGTTTGTATTTAATTATTTTTATTTTCTAATTAATTTTATTTTCAAACGAGTGTTTTAATCTTCGTTCAACAAAACAACTCAAAATTTTTCTGCTAACCAGTAGACAACAAAAACCGTTGTTGTTGCTTTCATGACGAATACATCTCAAAAACCAAAATGATTTGAAATCGCTTATAGCCTACGTCAAAGCGGTCTATTTCATTGAATTATGACAAGCACTAAAGACGGTAAAAATAAATGAGAATGACTCTCAATAGAGTCTCATAATTTTCGACCATTGTTACCATACTTTCAAGTTTTGTTTTGTAAATATCTACATACATACATATATCAGGCTAGATCTATCTGGGATCTCTTCTAGTGGGTATATTATCCCATCTTTCTTTTACGAATAATCGAAGTTTGTGTGAGACCAGAGTCCAAAGCCCCTCTGTCGACTATCCCTATAGACATCCGGCATTCAGCGGTTTGGATTCTTATGTTAATGGTCAACAAATTTGTACAAAATTTTCAAAAATCTTTCTTGTAGAAAAACGGTAAAATTCTTATTTTCTTTTCTACGCGTTGACTTTAATGGAATCGAAATACGGGTGTCCGAAACAATTCGATTACACATAAGACACCGAATAAAGATAAAGATGAATTCTAATTTATCCCGTTTTGATGAACAATATTTTGCCATTTTTGGATTAAAACATTCATTCCATTAGTGTAGAATTCCTATGTAATTCCTGGTCCAATTGCATTCTACAACTTTCTGTGCGATATAAAATCAATTACGCCATTGATTGAAATTCGCACAGACCGAAGCAAATTTCAATCTGAAAATGCATGGGTCGGGGCGACATTTATTGCATCTCAATTCACTAGTCGAAGATATCTCGCGCTGCATTTTATAATGTTCAGACGAAAATGATTTGGAATTATTTATGCATTAATATCAAAATATTTCTTCTTCAACTTCTTTTATTATTTCGTTGCTTTGTTTCAATTTCATTAATCAAGCTTCTCAATCTAAAAAGGATATTGGTCAATCATAGCAGGTCCTTGTTTATTTGACGTTGTCTAGCAATAATGTACTCTGTGAATATATGAGCGCAGTGTATTGATCGGTGATTATTTGATTGATGCTGAAGCGTCTTGATTTTACAAATTCGAAAGACATTTCTAAATTCTTATTCAAGTCGTCTGGGTCTTGAGCCATGACGACAAGCTGAAGTTATTCGATTAACCCTCTGCAACTGACGTGACTTTTTTTTAACTATTTTGCTGACGTGGTAGTCCACCAGACACCTTACTGACGGCTTGTATTTTCTAAGATCCGTTTTTTTAGCCTACTGAAATTATTTTAGTTTTTAGTTTAAGGGTATATGTTTTTATTTATGGCAATATTTTTTTGAATTCAGAAATACAATATATGTTAAGCAGTAATTATTGACACAGTACATATTGGCCCTCAAAAATTTATATCTACACAAAAACAACAAAAAGTTATTTCATTTCATATTTTTTTTAATAAATGTTATACATTTATTTTTTTAACACTTAAATTAAGCAATCTTTTAAAAAAATGGACAAATTCAATGGTTAAAAAAAATATTTCATGTTAAACATTGGACACAAATTAGTCCTGAAAATTTATGTCTATACAAAAGCAGCAAAAAATACTCCATATTTTTCATGACCAGTACCGTCTGCGGTGAATATTGTACTAAGATATGCATTATTGCATTTAAAAACTGAAGTATAGTACAATAATCCTATGAACGCCCTCATTTCTGTTACATATGTATCTAAAAGCTCTACCTTTGTAGTATCTTTGAATTGTGCCCGGTAGATACTGAGCTTTTGGTTAGTATGTTGCACCAAACTTTCAATCATGGATATGTCAAATAGTTTAAACCAAAGGTTCAAATATCCTTCAAAAGTTGAAGTATGGAGACGACTGGTTAAACTGACTATGTTGTGAGCAGTGGTACGAGATGTTCTTGAACGTTCATTTTTACTCCACATAAATCCTTTCTTACCTTTGTAAAATTCGTCTGATGGTTTCTCACGCACTTCTTCAGAGGTAGAAAAGTCACATAGTTCTTGATCTTCTTCATCAATTGAAATTTCGCTGTCACTTAAAAGTTCAGTTTCTGGCTCAAAATTCGGGTCAATGTCTTCGCCATCGACATCGCTGAACTCGTGCTCGCTTTCTTCCTCCAACCACTGTAGTATTTGCTCCTCACGACTTTTAAAAGTATCAGATGATGTTCTTTTAGAACTTTGAGGCTTTTCACTTCTGTTTAATTGATCCATCGAAACAAGACTAACAAGAAATATAAGATATCAAAACAATTTTACTGACGTGTTGTTTAGGAGACACTATAAAAATATAACAAAAATACTGAGGTGGTTGTCTCTCAGACACCTACTTTAATACTAACGTGGTTGTCTCGTAGACACTTTTTCGCGTAAAACGACGCGTGCGCTGACCTCGATCGTTTTCAACACACTAATCTACGCATGAGTACGTAATAAGAAGGTACTGAGAAAGCCGGAGTCGATGTTTGTAAAATAACGGCGTAAAAAGCTTTTTTCTGGTTTTTGGTGTCTGCTAGACTACCATGTCAGTCACAGAGGGTAAATTTAAAATTTATTTTTCTCTGGTTCTGGTCTATTATAATTAAAAAGTAAATACTGGTTTTATCTAATAGGGTTCGGATCGATTCATATCTGGCTAATTGCTTAAATTTTTAACATGTCACTTTCGGGTTAGAAATTATTCATAGAGGGATAATTTTTGGTATGGTATGGTATGGTACAAATATTAAAAATTCCATTCCCATAAAATAAGCCTACATGGCAAGTAAAGCAAATTTCAAATTGATTTGAATTCAGAAACAGATATTTTAAGGCAATGAAATTTGAAAATATCATATCAGAAGCCTATAATGTGCGATGAAATAAATTTATCTTTTCATATCTTTCAGCACATACCTTAAACACCGTATTTTAACAATACATTTACGGAATCATTTGTGTTTGTAGGGTATAAAGTTCTCAACCAACGTTAACCTTTTTCTTGCTCAATGTTATTAAAGCTCAAATATAACGCGTACTAGTGTCAGTCATCCGTTTTATTTTATTTCTATGGAAACGCTGTTGTGTTACAAAATTTATTGAAGTTATCGAAGGCAATTGAATCCATTTTGTTTCAAATTATATCATCATTCCTATAATCTTCATTACCATTATCAACATTAAATTCAACATTATGGCAATCTAATGGTGCGACAGTAGAATGCTAGTTTGACTCTAATCCCCCACTTTCTGTCCCCCATATACCATAAATGGTCGTATTCGTAGTTACTCCCACACATGGAAAATTATTGATCTGGTTGCGGTGGGTGGTTATGTGTGATTTGTGCAGAGTTGTTTAAGAATACAATCCTGAGATGCCATTAACAATCATTTTCAATTCGATTGTAATTGCCCTAATGATTATCGTCTTGTGCACGTAATACAAAATATTTATATTTTGTTTGCGTTTTCAAATATTTCTCTTTTTTATTTTTCATTTTAGCGAATACTTAACGCCAAAGGCAACTAAAAACAAAAAAAAAAAAATAAAATAAATTTTTTAAAGTCTTTAAATACAACAGAAAATACGACGTACATATAATTCATTAATTAAAACATTGTTTACACGGTGCGACAGTGAAAATGCATCCAACTAATGACATAGTGTAGGTTGCGAGTTTTGTTGAGTAGAACTCAAAAATATTTTTTTTATATTTCTGGAACCCTCCAAACTTGTTTTATTTGACAAGAACTGTTTTTTTGAGCTTTTCAAACAAAATCATTGATTACCGAAATCTTTTTTAACCTATTTTCAAAATCCAAAGTTTTTTGAAAATGGAACAGATGAGCCTTTAAAATGGTGTACATAAACAGATGGCTCAAATTTAAATGTTATGAGTTTTGATCGGGTAAACTTTGTGAGTTTAGCTATTCTTAATTACAAAATTTAATTAAAAAATATGAAATAAGCGATGACATTCTGAAAGTGTATTATCTTGTGAAAAGATTGACACCTCGTTTGATCAAATCGGTCAAAAATTAACGTAGTTATTATATAAATAGTATAACAGTCGTGTTATATTTTTTATATACATATGTCGTCTCATCAAATGAACTTTTAGTTCAAAAATTTTCAGAATTTTTAATGGATATTCATTATTTATCGCAAAATGTATCAATTTCACGTTTGCACGACTATCCGAAGTTGGTTAATATTTGTGTTTTTTGCAAACATTATTATTTTTCTTTGAGAAAACATTGGCAAACTACTGGTGGTCGCTTAAACGTGAAATTGACACATTTTCCTATAAACAATCAAGAAATCTGAAAATTTTTGAACTAAAAGTTCATTTGAAAAAATATATTTATTAAAAAATATAACTCGACTGTTAGACTCTTTAAATAATAACTAAGGAAATTTTTGTCCGATTTGATCAAACGAAGTGTCAATTTCTTCTCAATTTTATACACTTTCAGAATTTCGTGACTTATTTAATATTTTTTAATTAAAGTTTGCTACTATGAACGAACAAAATTAAAAAAAATATGAGAAAAATTCGCATTTGCCAAGTTTCCCTCATCAAACCTCATTGCATACTATGTCAAATAATATATATGTATATGTATAGCGTTTTAAAGGCCCTTCCCTCTCCTTTCCAATAAGGTTTAAGTTTTTGACATCGGTTCAGAAATGTTTGTTTAATCAATAAATTTGTGCGTAAAGTCCAAAAAAAACAGTTTTTGTCAAATAAAACAGTTTGGGTGGGTTAAAGAAATATAAAAAAAAAATATTTTTGAGTTCTACTCAACAACAAATCTCACAACTTACACTATGTCATTAGTTGGGTGTATTTAATTTTTTTTTATTTTGTCGCATAGTGTTATTAATCATATGTGTGTACATATGTATATGTACTGAAAATAATTTTCGACCTATTTGTGTTACGCTCGCAACACCTATGGAACTCTTTCGATTTCATCTCAGTGCAGTAAATAAAATTTATAAAATTTATTAAGAAACACGTAGAAAAATACATACATACATACATACGAGACATACATACATATGTATGCCCACGTGCTAATGTTGTAAAAATTAATAACAACATAAATTTTAATTTACCCATCGAACTGTTCCCAATAATGCCATAAGGGATAACAAGAAAAGGAAAAATGAAAATAAAGTAGAGCGTAATCCACTCTTATATACTGAAGGGTATAATTTAAATGCTCCACAAAATTGGCATCCCTAATGATGATGGGATACATACATACATACATAAATTCATTTTCATTGAGTGTCTCTTCTCATTCGATATTTAAAATGTTACTTTAATAACTATGACTAGAATACATACATGCATGTGTGTATAGGTATATTGTATGTGCGTGTGTGTATGTGTATGTATTTTAAATATATAATTTTGTTTTGGTTTTATCGACATAATATACACATACATACATACATACCATACATAACCTAAATTACACATGTGTAATATACATACATATGCCCATAGGCAATCATAAGTACTCATTTCTTCATGGAATTTGCTTATTGGGAACACTGCCTTCGTTATTCTATAGAGAGAAATAGAAAAACGTTTACCATCGATAACGATGACATTGTACTGTAAATGTGTTTTCGTTGATATGTATCAAAATTTTAAATCGATTTGTGGAGAATAATTGTCTGTCTGATCATTTTCAATTTGATGCCACTAAATGAGGCTGTTTATTTTACATGGTAAATGCTAATTTTTTTCTATTACAAAAAAATAAAAAATAAAATATGTTTTAAACATAAAAATTAATGCATGATATTTCTGTTATTATTGTATTGTAACGGGTTATCCATTTTGTGGTTTCAAAAGTAAACGTAAATAAAACACATATAAAATATGTTTTTCATGATATTTCTTTTTTATTGTAAAGTTTGAACGTTGACATTATGTGTGAAACATTACATCATTTAAATGAACTCCACGCGAAGTGTTGCAAGCATTGATTCTTTTGAGGTAATTTTCGACCACTTTTTGACACATATTGGTCGGTATCTCAGCCTTAACTTGACGAATGTTGGTTTTTAAGTGCTCAAGAGTTGAAGGTTTATCTGCTGAAATACGGTCTTTCGCGTAGCCCCACAAAAAAAAGTCCAATAGTGTCAAATCGCATGATCTTGGTGGCCAGTTGATATCGCCACGACGAGAAATTACGCGGCCAGGAAATGTCTCTTGCAATAAAGCCATATTCGCTCGAGTTGTGTGGCATGTGACATAGTCTTGTTGAAACCACATATTCTCCAAGTCGTATTCTTCAATAGGAGGCAAAAAAAATTGGTTATCATATGACCATAACGCTCCGAATTGACGATGACAGTCGTTCCATCTTCGTTTTCGAAGAAGTGAGGTCCAATCACACCTTCGGACCAAAGAGCGCACCAAACAGTGACTTTTTCTGGATGTAATGGCCTCTCTTCAATTACTTGGGGATTCTCAGAACCCCAAATACGACAATTTTCTTCATTAACATACCCACTGAGTGTGAAATGTGCTTCATCGCTGAAGAAAATTTTGTTCGATACGTGGCTGTGGCAGAATCACCATTTTTGTAGTAGGTTTTGATAACTTTTATGCGTTGTGTGATAGTTAAGCGATCCATTTTCGTCAATATCAGACTTTCAACTGAGAAGAAAAAAATTGGTTTCACAACTTAGTTTGACAGATGTCGAATTCCAGTCCCATACTTTTGAAACCACGAAATGGATAGCCCTATATTTGTTGTGTACATTCTGGTGTAATTTGTTTACATATCTTGGGCAAGATTAAACAAAAATTGTGTGAAAATCGTTGAATAGAAGTTAAAAATAGCATAAGTCTGGATTGAAAAAGGTTTGGTAGACAAAAGACCTTATCGGCAGAATTTCAACGATTAATTATCTACAAAGTGCATCTGTCTGTTGAGGTGAAATTATTGGCTGACAAATAGACGGAAAATTTTATATGTTATGGATATATTCAGAGTAATCGAAGACATGACCAGAGATTGTATTCAATTTAGGACTTCATTAGATTTGTCTTTAGATCACTCTCTTATTATTATTCTCACTATCTCATACGCTAATGACAAATACGATGATGATGAGTAAATAAATTCATTGGCTTAAATTTAAAAAAAAATATTTCATAGAAAGTGCATAAAAATATACTGCGGAGAGCGTTAGATGATGTAAATGTGCTGATCTGCAATTTTAGTGAAGACGTCAAGAAAACCGAAAAGTGTGAAAGTTGCATACTATATCCTCACGCTAAGTTTAACAGAGTTTAGCCAGCCAAAGGAAGAGCTCTTAATTGTAACAACAAATTAAATCACTTCAATAAATAATCACTCTCGCGGAATCCATAAAATCTCTTAAAGGCGTCTGGAATTTCTAATTTTCGAAAATCTTTACTAAACGTCTGATTCAAGACGCTACAAGGATCTTTAACCGGCTCATCATATTCAAGCCATCTTTACAAAATTAGATTAGGCGGGACATTATGTGCTGAGAATATGAGAGTGTCTTCATCCCGAATTCATGTAACGTCACCACCTATTTAGCTTTCTTGTTGTTATATGTACCCCCACTACTAGTACGATCTGATCATAAAAGGAATACAAATATTTATTGCATCTACGGTCACGAATGTGATTAAATGCAAAAGCTGTATGTATAACTTTTGCGCATTAAATTCTAGATCATAAGATTATAATAATTCTATATTCAATACCTCTATTCTAGTTTTAAAGTTATGTTTGATCGTAACATATTACTTCATTGCAGTCTGTAGTCGCTGGTAATATGACAATAAAAATTTCACTTTGGCGTTATGTATCAACAGTTGCTATTGGTGACCAGAAAAAAGGTGACAGAGAAATAGGGAAAATCCCCACATTCTAATTAAAAATTTTCAAAAAGGCAATAGTCATCGATCATATGCGATATTATGTGACAGATTGCCCAACACATTAATTGCGGCCAATTCCAACACTAGAAGGCCGTGGGGATATAAAACTGGGCCCTATACTGGGAAGAACCACGAACCAAACAATGCAGAAGATATACATGGGCATACTGTATTGTAATTCTAATGCATTAAGCTTTTCAGTATTCAGTAAATGTTTACTGGTAATGAAATTTAGATTTCATTTTTGTAACTGTAATTTTTTTCAGTAATCAGTAAAAATCAATTTTTACTGAAATTTTACTGGTACTGCAAAGCGCCCATCTATGGCAGAAGACTACTAGACCATTATTTGGACGGATGTAACTCTGATCCGATAAGAGCATGTATAATCTGGGCCACTCGACAGCTAGGGCAATAGCATGTAGGGCTTTAGTATTGTTACGTTTTTACCCTTTTAAAATGGTCCAAAATATGAGTTCGTTGATTGCAAATAAAATAAAAATAAATTTGTGTTTAGTTTTAGATAAATTCTTTTTGGTTCGCACAATTCCGTGTGCCACTGTTCACAACTTGATTTAAACAACAACAATTTACTATGTTTGTTATTCTTCTTTACACTCTTCCGCGTACACACTAGCAAGCAATTGTTCGATATATCTTTACAACGGAGATCTTCAAACCACGATTATTTTCTACACACTCAATTTTTCAATTTTAAGGTGATTTTTTAGCTATTACCTTTTTGGCAACACTGGTTTAAACAGCTCACGCACGTTTCGTGTTTTGTTTCACTGTCAAACATCTTCAGTTTGGTCTATAATTTAACCATGAATCGTCTTTCAAACGAACAACGCTTGCAAATCATTGAATTTGGCATCATTGGACCGTACTTCTTCAAAGATGCTGCGAATCGTAACGTAACTGTGAATGGTGAGCGCTACCGTGAGATGATATCCAACTTTTTTTTGCCCAAAATGCAAGAGCTTGACTTGCATGACGTGTGTTTTCAACAAGACGGAGCCACATGCCACACAGCACGCGTAACAATGGACTTATTGAGAGGCGAGTTCGGTGAACATTTTATTTCACGTTCGGGACCGGTCAATTGACCGTCTAGATCGTGCGATTTAACGCCTTTAGACTATTTTTTGTGGGGCTATGTTAAAGCTCATGTCTATACAGACAAGCCCGCTTCAATTGACGCATTGGAAGACAACATTGAAGCATTTATTCGTGAGATACCGGCCGAAATGTTGGAAAGAGTATGCCAAAATTGGACTAAGCGGATGGACCATTTGAGGCGCAGTCGCGGTCAACATTTGCATGAAATAATCTTCAAACATTAAATTATATGGACCGTACTATCGATTCAAATAAAGATTTCATACATTTTTCTGAATTTTATGTTTTTTTTTTGAAAAATTTTCCTATAGCTCTTAAAAAATCATACCTTTTACGAAAATGGAAATGGTGTTGTTAAAATAATAAGCAAAACCTCCAAAAACAACACAATGGACTTGATCACGCATAAAAACAAAAGCTCCAAAAACAAAACAATGCAGTTGTTCACGTGATCAACGAATGAGTAAGCATATAGCAACAAAAACAACAGGGCTTGTTTACAAGATCGATGAATAAACAAATATAGCAACAACGACCGCGTATAAAAAATATAGCAGAAAGACAAACAAACAAAACAACAACAACTCTGCCTGGACGAAAGTAAATAAGATACACGAACAACAAAAATGGAAACAAGTTGTTTACATTTTTGGATTGTTCCCGAAGGTCGTCATCATCCTTCAAGGGCATTCATCACACTGTTGATCGAGTGATATAAAAGGCAAGATAAAGCGAGCAACGATGATTCAGTTAGAATTCAGTCAGTCGTGTATGAAGACACGTGATTCTCGGAGATCGAGTTAAGTTAGTCGTGTGACGACGTCGCGTTGAATTGAGTGAGAATTCAACCAGTGGTGTGAAGATACGAGATCGAGTTATAATCCAGTCAGACTTGTGTGCAGACAAGTTGCGTGAAGAAAACAGTTGTTAGTGTGGTGCTTACAAAAAAAGGTTGTGAGCAAAGAAGAATAACTAACAAGTGTTGTTGTTGTTGCTTATAAAGAAGGTTATAAGCAGAGAAATATCACGAACAAGCACATATTGTGGAAGTTATCATTGTATGCGTAGAATAAATTCGAACAGTGGCACGAAAGTTGTGCAGAGAATAAAGAATTAATTAAAAAACAAACACAGATTTATTTTTATTTTATTTGCAATCTACGAACTCTTATTTTTAACGTTTTTAAAAGGTAAAAACGTAACAATATTATTCGACTTAATATGCTATGATATTTAATGAGGTAAACTTGGAAAATAAACTTTTAGTTCAAAAATTTTCAGAATTTTTGATGGATCTTGATTGTTTATCGGAAAATGTGTCAATTTCACATATAAGTGACCACCAGAAGTTGGCCAATGTTACGCAAAGAGAAATAATAATATTTGCAAAAAAAAACAAATATTAGCCCACTTCTGGTAGTCGCTCAAACGTGAAATTGACACACTTTCCGATAAACAATCAAGATCCATTCATTTGATGAAATGACACATATAAAAAATATCACTCGACTGTTAGACTCTTTAAATAGTAACTACGGTAAGTTTTGTCCGATTTGATCAAATGATGACTCAGTCTCTTCACAAGAGAACAGATTTTAAGAATATTATCACTTATCCTATATTTTTCTTATTAAAATTTGCTACTATGAATGAACAAACTTGAAAAATATGAAAAAAATTCGAATTTTCCAAGTTTACCTCATCAAATCTCATAGCATATTAAGTCGAATAATATATATAGGTACATATATACCGTTTTAAAGGTGCATCTCTCCCCTTTCCAACAAGATTTAAATTTTGGAAATCGGGTAAGAAAAGTTTGAGTAAAGCAGAAATTTGTGCGTAAAGTCCAAAAAATAGTTTTTGTCAAATAAAACAAGTTTGGAGGGTTCGAGAAATATAAAAAAAATATCTTTGAGTCCTACTCAACTAACTGAACAACGTAGACTACGTAGTTACTCGGGTGTATTTTCACTGTCGCACCGTGTTATTATACGAAACATAACTTATTTACAGTTAAACTAAGTACAATGTTTTCAATATTTGAATTCAGTGCTTGTAAAATCTCCCCCGTGTATGACCTATTTTTAGAACTGAAGATATTTTTTTCATTCATATGAATATTTGTTTAAGCGAATACATTTTATATAAATTAAGTTCCATTTTTATTATAATACAATAAACAAAACAAATTTATTGACATTATCAAAATAAATCCTCTACATATGTATACTCTTGAATCCAGTGTGTTATTCTTTTATCATGCAAATAATCTAATCGAAGGTGGGAAGACACACATAAGTTGAGATGACCTTTAAACTTTTAAATAAGCCTCCAATATTAACTCTTTTTATTAAATAAAAACCTATTGTTGCTGTATAAATCGAATAGAATGCCTACTGTATCGTACACACATCCATATGTATATATATTATAATATTTATGTATATGTATGTATATCTGTACGTACATATGTACATATATGCATTAGACTTAATATATGTATAGAACTTCCAATAGACTTGTTTGATTCATCTTTATAATGGAGCTTAAAGGACTCATGAGTTCTACCGCAATCGAACATCGATTTGTAATAAAGAGATTAAGAAGGAGACAAAATAAGAAAACCAAAATGAAACAAAAAACGAAAGAAAGAGAAATGAAACATAGTATGATGATGATGTATGTATTCATATCGTCCTTATTCGAAAAAAGAAAAAAAAAAAAGAAACAAAACAGAAATCATTACATAGACGATTGAATTCTTCAACAGAAATGTAGAGATTCGAATATTTATTTTACGACTACAATTCCCCAACAGTATTCGATCATAGTGGCTGGTGAGAGCAGAACGACAATGGCAATAATGCGGGGGGTGGTGAGGAACATACATAAATTTATTCAAAACGATGTTTGTTTAGTTTTGCATGACGAGATTTAAATTTTAACCAAATTGATTTATATTCTCCGTACATATATAAACACACACAGCATATGATGTTTGTGTACGTGTATACATACATTCACCTACACACAAACGTACATACATATGTGTGTATATTTGTATATATACATATGTATGTAAGTATGTACATTCAAATGTAAGATAACTTTTGTTTTTTTTTTTTTTTTTTTGGATGTATAACATGTGTGTACATACATATTCACACATACATTTTTACTGACAGGAGAATGTCTCCTCTTATGTGTAAGAATATGCCTATGGTATCTGTTCGTTTGCATATGCATGGGTGTGTGTGTGTGTGTGTTTTTTATTTGGTAAATTTTATTGAGTGTGTATATGTATGTGTGTTCGTATGCATGAGTTTTCATTTCGAAATGAAAACTGACACAGCTCGTTCTCAATGCAATAAATCAATGGGTTTAAAAAGAAAATTAAGAGTTTTTTTTTCATTTTATTTTCTTCTTTATTTTTTTATTTTTGAATATACTTTTTTACCCCGATATTTTTATTTATTCTGCTTCTTCTTCTTTTACCTTTATGGACATCAAAGGAATTAAAATTTACGTTCATATTACAGCACCTGGTTTTTCCACTTAAAGAATTTAAATGTGGTAGTCGGATTAAATTTATTTTCAAATTAATTGCTTCTGCTGTATAAACTGATAATTCGCTTTAAATTTAAGTTTATGGTATGTATATGAAATGGTATTAAATATGTACATATGTATGTATAATAAAACAAAAGCATTATTTTTTTCAAGTTTAATATGTCTATTTGAGCTGTTTATTTTGAAAGTGGTTTAAGTCCATTTTTTTCTTATATTGAGATATTTAAGGGTTTGCATTTGAATCGTTTCAAAAATATTGTTAACTGGTATTAAGTTGTTTTTTTGGCTTTGTGACCTTAAACATGTTAGAATATATAACGTAATACGTTTTGTAAAATTTTACTAGGAAAATAAGCTGTGTTTCAGAATCTAAAATGGACTTAAACCACTTTCAAAATTAATAAAATGACTTTTGTTTTGTTTGTGAAAAGAAGGATTAAGTATACTTTGTGTTCTTTGTTTATTATTATTATAAATTAATTTTTTCACTTAAAGTTACTCCACTACGTTTATATAATTCCAATATAATTATTACATGGGGTTTATTAGCAAACATAATTTTTAGTTTTACAATAGTGATTCCTCTAAATAGTTAGGTTTTTAAGGTAAGTTCTTGAAATTATTATTTAAAAGAAATTAAATAATAGAAATTGCCAATATTTTATTTTTGATGTAAATGAATATATTAGCTTTAAAATAAATAGGAAAGCTTTCAATTTAGATACGGATTTTTATTTATGTAGGTAATTAGAAAAACATGCATCTAAAAATAAATATTAATTCATTTATTAAAAGATTAAACTAACATTCATTTATTAAGGATAATATTAAAGATTTTGTCATATTATTTCTCCTCATTTAGATTATGTGTGAGGTTGTTAAAATATTCATGGTGCTTAGGTAGTATATACCTTAGTAACTCTATCATATCCTTATAAGGGGTGATTTTTTAAGAGCTATAGGAAAACTTTTCAAAAATAAAAAAAAACACATATAATTCAGAAAAATGCATGAAATCTTTATTTGAATCGATAGTACGGTCCAAATAATTTAATGTTTGAAAATTATTTCATGCAAATGTTGACCGCGACTGCGCCTCAAATGGTCCATCCGCTTAGTCCAATTTTGGCATACTCTTTCCAACATTTCGGCCGGTATCTCACGAATAAATGCTTCAATGTTGTCTTCCAATGCGTCAATTGAAGCGGGCTTGTCTGTATAGACATGAGCTTTAACATAGCCCCACAAAAAATAGTCTAAAGGCGTTAAATTGCACGATCTAGGCGGCCAGTTGACCGGTCCCGAACGCGAAATAAAATGTTCACCGAACTCGCCTCTCAATAAGTCCATTGTTACGCGTGCAGTGTGGCATGTGGCACCGTCTTGTTGAAACCACACGTCATGCAAGTCAAGCTCTTGCATTTTGGTCAAAAAAAAGTTGGAGTTGAGCTGTTTAAACCAGTGTTGCCAAAAAGATAATAGCTAAAAAATCACCCTTTACTTAGTAGTTGAAATTGGACGTACATTTTTGTATAATGGTGTTAATTTTATTTTATTGAAGTTCCTTGGTCTTCCCCGATAAGGTAATAAATCAAGTATTTTGAACTCTGTATCCACTTCCATAGATTCTTTCTAAAACATTTTATAGGCTTTACTTTTTATAAATCGCATCCAACATATCCTTAGCCAATTTACAGGTTCGCAAGTAGTGTTTTTTAATCTTTTATGAAAAAAATTATTTCTTTCAATGGACTTAAACCAGTTTCAAAATAAATTTTTTTCCATTTCGTTAACTAGCTAATTTTCATGTGCCCCAAATCATAGCAATTTTAATGATACTAGATCTAAATTGTTTATAAAAAAAGATTATATAGGATTATGATTATTGTTAACATAAACTAAATTTTTTAAAAAAATGGACTTAAACCACTTTCAAAATAAACGGCTCATATGTAATACATATTGCGTACAGACAATGATGAATATTGAAAAATTTAATGGGAAAATATTCACAATCGGTTCGTTGTGTTTTATTTGTGATGATGGTCTTTAATTAGCATTCGAAACTTAATCTAATTATTGTTCATGTGATAATATTTATTAAATATATTAATTGACATTAACAGTGTAAATTAAATTACAAACATTTTTATCTGTACGAGAGATGTTGGGTGTTAGAAGTGACACCGGTTTAGAAGGACTGAATTGGAAGTAGAATTTAAAGCAGTCGTCGTAGTGAGTTCGTGGTTCACACCCATGCCTAGAAATCTCGATCAAAACGAAATATGAAAAATTATTTCTTCGGCAACTTCCTTTCAGCAAAAACTCTGAGAGCAAATAAAAATTGGCATGAAAAGTTTCCTAAGGATCAGTCGATCGGAGTCGACTTTAAATTGTGGGTACTCATGAATAAAATTAACACACACAACATAGGTGGCGTGGGAAGCTAGGTCGTAATCCTGACTTAATCATTGGTGTTAATAACACTGCGCTTTACCATTAAAGGTTCATTTTGATATTAAACCATGTCTACCATGTTTTCGCATAATTTTTATTTTTGATTTTGTGAAGTTTACCTTTACTCTCCATGGCCAATAATATTCTCTTCGTTTTTTATTCATTTTGTATAAAGTGTCAATATCTGCTGCAATATACTCATGTATAAAATTAACGCACACAACATACATAAGGGGTGTGAGAAGCTAGGTCAGGTCCTGACTGGACCTGGACTGGGTTGTAATGACCAATTATGTATGTATGTATGTATGCATAGCTGCCAGATTTGACGATTTATCGTCATTTTGACGATTTTGAACTCCAAAAATATCATTTTGACGACATGACGATTTATGTCCTTATTATGACGATTTTTAGCAATTAAAAATTTACATCATTTTCTACAATTTAGTACATTAAAAGCCTGCTTAAGCTTTGTATTTGCCTTGCAATTGTTACTATTGGAAACTTAGATTACAGTAGGACCTTGATTATCCGTGATTCGATTATCCGGCAACATCAATTATCCGGGATGGAAAAAGAATACTTTTTGCATCGACTTAATTTTTTTTGGGATTGACTTAAATTTTTCTGCATCGTTTAACCGTGTTTACCTCTATTATCCGTGATTATAAACAAAAACTTATTTCTATTATTTTGGACAAACAAGCGAAAAAGGGGAATTCCCTCTTTTGTACATGAAATCCTTATCTACTGTTCACTGTTTTCTGACAAAATTATTTTTTTTTTATATTTTTGAAACATGTATGTATATAAAATCCTTGAATTATTTAGTTTTTATATAAATGTGTACATATTAATTTATTAATTATACAGAATGCTTTCGGTCCCGACCATCACGGAAAATCGAGGTCCCACTGTAGTAATAACTAGGAGTGAAGTATGTATGATATTTTTAAGTTATTTTCGAATACCTGTGATGATTTTTCCCTTAAAAGCCAAAAAATTACAACTCCTAAATAGCATTGTAGTTGAGCATAAATTATCATTTGCCGTTGCATACAATTTTAAAAATTCGATTATAATAGCTTCTAATATTACCATCGGAAGAACAAAGACAAGTGCCATTATTTTCTTTTTTTCATACGAGCAACACTCAGGGGAGGGCATTGTGTTTGGAACTAGGAAAGTATATTATAGGAAGGAGGAAAGAGGGAGCAGTGTTTATGGACACAAGGTTTGGATATTTTTATAACATTTTTATACCATTTTAATACCATAAGTAATAGGAAAGATCTCTGCATGATGGCCGAGAAAGTCGCAATATCCATTGTAGTAGCAATAGAACAGTGAAACACAAAATCAATGTAGTTGGACACACTATCGTTATTAACGAGCTACTACGGCCTCTCCTGTAAACGATCAAGAAGCGTCAAAATAGATGTTAAGGGCCAACCCATAAATGAGAGTTGTATTCCATTCTCGGTCGGTTATAAATGTTGTAAATGGTAAGTAGATCAGATGAAGTGAAGTATTTATTGCACCGTCTTAAGAAACCAGGCACTGAAAAATGTGTCGGTTCCAGCAAACATCACACTGAATTTTCATGCCCATAACGTCAAGATCTTCTGTCCTAATCCTAATATTTACACCACACATGGGTATAGATGATACAATATTATTGCTGCTTAATATTGACGTTATATGTTTTTGTTTTTAAAACCTTTCGATTTATTTATTTATTTTTTCTGACGATTTTTTTACGATTTCAATGAACGTCTTTGACGATTTTGACAATTTTTTCTCAAATATTTGACGATTTGATGCTTCATTTATCTGGCAGCTATGTATGTATGTAATATAAAGATATTGTTACGTTCTTATATTTTGCAAAACTTAAAAAAAAAAATTATTTATTTCTGATCGTTATTTTGTTTCTTTATTTAAAACAATAAAAGCTTTAACTGATAATACTACGTTATAAAATTTATTCACGCGATCTTTTTTTGTGCTTAACACGAACCTTTTAATACAACTCTCGGTTACAAATTCACGTCTCAGCAATCACTGATTACTCTCAACTACGTATCAGCATCGTTCTTCGCTCTATTTATGCTCCTTTATTTATTTATGTCTCGTAACTTCTTTTGTTTCCTTCTCATAATTTCCAACGTATATATTTATTTGTGTAATTCTGTTTACTATACGATGAGTGCTTATTTTGTTGTTGTCTGGTTGTTTTTGCTTGTCATCGTTTAGTTAAACAATATCACCTGCATCTTAATACGAATATTGGCATCATTGTTGCCATATAGATGCTTATGCGAATCTCTAAGAAACAGTCCAAACAACATTGGCGACAACTGGCACCTTTGCTTTATACCAGTTCGGATTTCGAAATATTACGAAACAGCAGACACCGTACTTTTATAAATTATTTCTTTAGAAGCCTGACTGATATTCATTTTAAATTTACAATTCATCATCACAATTATTACGATACAATATATGAACGATATCCCTCTATAATAACGGTTCTTTTTTCAAAATGTCTGAACATACTTTTCCATTCAAAAATTTCGTAAAAACTTTCATGATTGGTTGTAAATAGTAATTATTAGCGTGTATAAGAAATTCTTACGTTATTCGGTCCTTGCTGGGATTTTTGTTTGTTTTATCTTCAGGAAGTGAGCTTTTCATTTTCAAGTTTGAAGTATAATTTATCTCTATTGCCCTACAAAGGTTTAAGAAGATACTTATCGGGAATTATTTCACTTCCAATAAAAAGTAATTATCATGCTGTCTCATCTCTATAGCTAATGTCCATCATGCTTTCCCACATGTTAAAACTTTTTTAACCCTCCGTGACACACACCTTTACTTTTTCACATTAGTACCACACTGGGTTTGGCCAGACCCCATATAAATGTTAGTGTATTTGCATAAGTTAACATTATTTTTTTATGTAGATAGTTTTAACACGGTTTAAATTGCATCAAATTATAACTAAAAATTCAAGGGGTTATTAATTTCATTTCTTATTTTAATTTTATAAAGTTTTTAATTCATAAAGAAATGGAATCAGTGTACACTGAGTAAAAATTTGTCATGTTATCAATCTAAGCAACTAAAACATATATATTCTACTTTGTAATGTTTCTGACATACAGCATTTGAACATTTTGAACAAAAGAATCGAGTCTTTCTGCGAATTTTTTCAATTCCCGTTCACTTCACTTCTTTACCTCTAGGGTATCAGCACGGGTTTTGTTGGTATATACTGTGTAAATTTAGTTTTTCCCCGGTATGGAAACAATTGCTAGTCAATGGTTGTACTCTCATGCGAAATATAATTCTTTACAAGGTTTTCGTTGAGAAAATTTCATATATCCCGAATAGGTGGAGCTTTGTCTTCGAGTAGTCGAAATGACCCTGTTCTTCCGTCGTCAAACCGAATATATCTGGTCAGGGACATAAATCGATGAAGAGACATTGTGGCCCTGAATATGGATAAATTATCAGTACGCCACAAAACCCGTGGATTTTGCATGTTATAATGTAAAACTCCCATTGCTAGAAGAATGCCGATGAAAGCGTATAATTCATATTCTGTTAGATCCTTCCAAACTCTTGTTTTTTATTTTCATTTGCAGCACTCCATTTATTGACTGCGTCTCTTCCATACCGATTTGTCTGAAATATAATGATGTCTGTAAACATTTTTTTTAAAACTTCAAATGGAGTAGAGATTTGCTCTTTAGGCCCAGCTCGAAAACACATCACATTATGTTGACGAGTACCTACACCACTGGTTGGCTGGTTTTTATTCCATATGGTACCATCTTTTCCAATGAAACAATTATTATCCTCTTCACCTGTTTCAGAACTATAGTCTTCCTCCTCTTCATCACTGTCGTCTTCTACATTAGGTTCGATTACCAAATCATTTTCAACGTCCGATGCGTCATCTCCGTATGGCAAATAATCTGCATCATTTTCATCCAAAAATTTATCATGCTGTCCGGCTTCCTCATCAGCTCTTTCACGCTCCAAGTCATTTGCCAAATCCTCGGCAATTCTGGTGTAAAAATCCATATCGAAGTTACTAGAATGTCGCGTATTGAAAATAAATTCTAATTCATCACTCATTTTCCAAAAATGTCGAATTTTACCTCTTTTTTAGAAAAAATTTCTCATAAACACTTTGAAAGTTCGCGTCAAACTAAAATAAAACATTCAAAGACTGTTTCGATGAAAAAATACAAGGTTAAAAAGTGGGTCTGGTCAGACCCACTGTGGTACTAATATGACATAGGTTTCAAAATATCCTTTTAACTCCTTTTTTGTTTACTTTGTTCGTACCGTTTTTTCACCACCAGAGAGCCAAGAAAATTTCAGAAGGGTACCTGAAAATTCAAATCTCTAGTCATATTGCCAACACGTTTAAAATGCAAAATAAATTGGAAAAAGTCTGGCCAGACCCATGACTGTGACGGAGGGTTAAATTGTTTTTCATAATAAACTTTCCTCCTTTTTTATGATATTTTAGTACGGGATACATTCCAAAATGTAAAAATGTATATTTTATATATGTACCATATTCCATGACCATTTCAGAACTTTCATTGATTTTTCCCTTGCATTTTCAGATACTTTGTCACAGCATTTGTTCTTAAATTCTGGTTACATGGGTGTTTTGAAATGGCTTGAATATAACCGGAATATTAAATTCTTAAGACTGATTAGTGTCCTTATTTTTTTTTTTTTGTAACTTTAGATTGTGATTGTATTTTTAATTAAAATTGATTTTTGTAAAAATAATTTTCCTTCACATTCCAATTTGTCAATTTTTAAAAACGTTTAAAATATGATCTCGTAGATTGCAAATAAAATTTAAAAATATTTTTTTTTTAGTTTTAATTAAAATTCTTTATTATTCGCACGATTCTGTGTGTCACTGTTCACAACTTGATGTAACAACGACAATTGCTTTTCTTTGTTATTCCTCTGTTTATACCCTTTGCATAAACAATAAAAATTACTGGACAATTATTCAACAGATCTTTGTGACGAAGATCTTCAAACCACGATTGCTCTCTTCAAACGCACCGCGTCTTCACACCAGACTCACTGAACTTTTACTAACTCCGTTGCTTGCTTTGCCTTGCCTTTTATATGGCAGGGTAAACAGTCTGATGAATGTTCTTTTAGGCGAGTGTTCGTGACTTCGCCTTCTCGAAATCTCTATAAACGTAAATATCGTTGTTTACATTCATTATTGTTGTTCGTGTATTTTGTTTACATTTATTCTTGTAGTATTGTTTGTGGATTTTTGTTTACTTGTTTACCTGATGTTTGTTGTTATATTAAGCAGTACGATCATTTGTAAACAGGTTTGTTTACTGCATTGTTTTGGTTTTGTAGCTTTTGTTTATAATTTTAATGTTAAGCGATGCAAAAGCAAAACAGCATTATCTAGATTTTTCATGTTCGTAATAGTATGTTCATTAGATTTAGAATTTCAAATATGACTACACAAGTTACAATGACGAATGAAATTCCATCGCCATTATTACAACTTGCCGTTAAGCTAGGGTTTAGTTAAAGGTACCTTTAGCTAAAGGGAACTGTAAAGTTACCTTTAACTTATTTTCGTTATTACAACAAATAAAAAAAAATAAAATTAACTTTTTCAAAAAATATGGCAATGCCGGAGCAATGTCGATAACACAGCTCAATTAAACAAGTTTTTTTTAAACGCAGTGGCAATGACGTGCTTCGGTTTTTTGTTGAATATGCTCATATTGTTTATATTTGAAGTTGTCATATTGAAAATAATACATATGTATGGCAAGTTCAAAGATAAAGTTAACTTTAAAAGTTACCGGTACGATGATCATCCCTTTAACTTAACGCTCACTGAAAAACAATTTATCTGCCCGTTAAAATCCTCTCTTTAGTTAATGGCAAGTTGTAATAATGGCCCTTAGGGTCATTACTACAACTTTCCCTTAAAGTTAACTATAAAGTCTCCTTTAACTTTTTTCGTTATTACAACTTAATGATAAAATAAAGTTAACTTCTTTACAAATATGGCAGTGCCGGAGTAACATCGATAACTTTTGCCAAATTAAACAATTTTTTTTAAACGCAGTGGCAACGATGAGATTCTTTTTTTTATTATGTTTGCTCATTTTGTTTATGTTTGAAGTTGCCATATTGAAAATAATACATATATATGGCAAGTTCAAACATCAACTTAACTTTGAAAGTTACAGGTAGGATGATCTTCCCTTTAGCTTAACGCTCACATCTACCTTATTGTCCACTTATAATAATAAAAACAAATTATTTGCTCGTTCAAATACATCCCTTAGTTAAAGGCAAGGATAAGTTGTAATAATGGTCCTTAGAGTTTTATCTTTTTTCCGATCGTGCAGCGAAATGCAATAAAATATTTTCTTTCATCACCTACACCACCATTAAATATAACGGTATTGTATTCATTTAAATTGAATTTATTTTGCATAACTTGCATCAGTCTGATCATATTTCTTAAAAATGTGTTTGACTTCAGTGACTGCAAATTTATTTTTATAATTCTACACACATAACCAGCAATTCCTCCACAAACCTGACGGCTTGCAGTGGTTCAAAAGTTTTGGACTTGATTTTGAATTTTATAATTTTTTTTTTAATTCTCAATCTGCTCCACACGTAAGTAAGAGAGTACAAAATGGAGATTTTATTTTGTTTATTATCGCTTTTAAAACTAACTTTTCTTTTAATTTATTAGTTTTATTATCATTTCATTTTCTTAGGTTTATGAATAAACTTTTTACAAAATTTCCTTATTTTCCCGACATATATCCACTAATTTCTCATCAGAGACACTTTTTAATACATCTGAGCTTTGCTTTTTATCTGCACATTGGTTTTGAGCCAATAAAGCCACGATCCTCTCTAACATTAATTTTGATGTTTCCACCGGCCGGTTGTAGGATCTGTTTTCTTCAACATAAATCCCTTATCTTCTGAAGTAAAATAATTTCATTTCAGTTTGTTCAATTTCAAACTTTAAGTTCTTATTTTCATTGTATCTTTAAAAACTTGTTAATCGGTTTAAGGGCTAACGATTGACTTTCTAAGAGCCTGGCTGTAAGGGTCTCTTTTCCTACTGCTTTCCAGTACTTTGTTTTCTTAGAGATTTTCTCTTGTAAACGTTGATTGTTCGTTGTTAATTTCTTACGGAGATAATTCTGTTGCATTACTTATATTTAATGATAGTAATGATATTATTTACATATATTTATTTTAGTGTTTAGATTATATTTTTTTTTGTATTAAATTATATAAATTAAATTCTTGATTTTAAATATACACACTATGTACCATAGTATTGCGATTAAATGGAGTAATGAAGAATTGCAAATAGATTTTGGTTAAATTTAAACTCGCCTCTTTAATGTTTGTACTCCAACAGGCCCCCTTAGCCTTACGTTCATTTATTCATTCAAGCATCCAACCACTTTACCAAACACTCGCTACCCTAAGTAAATATTATTCCACGAACACCCTTGAATAGAGGGGGGAGAGAGAGGGTGTATATAAACAAAGGATAAAGTCTTGGATAATTTAAATCATCTTTCGAATAGAAGCTCTTTTAATGGATTTAATGTGTTCCACCACCGAATTTCTGGTTACACTCACTAATTTATTGTGTTTATTCGTTCTGTCGTTCAGTCGTTTATTCGTACGTTCGCTTGTTCATTCATGCCTGGAAGAGCATGAACAGAACAGAACTGCAGGCTGAGAAAGTAATGCCGGAATACGTGTAAATTGTTTGCTTTTGTTTCGATTCGATTACGAGCATTTGAAAGGTACACAGATGTTAACGAATTTTAATTGTTGTAATTAAGTACGTCGATGTTGTGGTCTTTCGTGTTGTTTAATTTCAGAACAAAATGAAAATTCACTTTTTCGTTCTTTGCATTATTTTTTGTTGTTGAAGAGATTTCAGCTTCCAGTCATTTGTACGTTCATTCTTTTCAATTGAGGTTGATTATTTTTAAAATAAAAAAAAAAATATATATATTCGAATATTTTCATTTGTAATCCATTTTACAAATATTTCTTTTGTTTGTGTTATAAACGGCGTATTCAGAACAATATGTACTAACAATAACGAACAACAATAAAACATTTTAAAAGTAATGATAATGATGTTGAAAACAATAAACGGAAAGCCTTCTCTGTATAATATTTCATTTCCGTTAAAATATACACTCATGAGTCCTTAATCCAGTGTACTGCAGAAGTCGATAAATTTATTTTTGAAATGTGACTTCGAAAGGTGATTTTGTAATAAAATATACAATGTACGCGAAACTTATCGCAAAGCCTAATACTTGATAGCAAATACAGAAATTTGTTTCGTTTATACTAAACAATCGATCATGAGTTGTTTTAAATCAGATTTTGTATAAATTTCATAATTTGCATGTATTGTTCAAATAATTTTAAAAAAATGCAAGAGGGAGGGGTGTATAATATCATATGTACTTTAGCTTGGGTGTCCCTTAAATTCCAATTTCGAAATATTTGCACGCATGCACACGAAGATAGTCGCCGTAGTCTAGTAGGTAGTATGTCGGCTTATTAGACGAAAGGCCACGGTTCAAAACCCAGGTCAAAAACTCTGAGATTAAATAAAATTGCCATGAAAAGTTTCTCAAAAAATCTACCGTTCGGAGTCGACTTTAAACTGTAGGTCCCGCCACTCATGTATAAAGAATTAACGGTCACAACATAAGTGGTGTGAGAAACTAGGTCGTAATCCTGACTAAAGGGTTGTAATGGCCAATTATGTACATATGTATGCACTCGAAGAACTTTTGTAATGACCTCAAATTGTCTAGAAAAAAATTTTTAGCCCGTTTTAGCAAAGATAAACTATGCCGACTTGAAACTGAAGATTTTCCATACAAGTTGCGCAGGTACTGCGATTCGGCGTGTAACTTAGTGCTTCATTAGTTCCTACACTTGTGATTTTTCAGATCATTAAAGCTCTTTTGCTTATTGCATAAAGATGTCTGTGGAGTTACAGAGCCACAAACAAAATATTTCCCTTGTCGGACCGCCTAGCCATCAATGAAATGGTGCAAAATTACCATTAAATAGACAAGTTCGCGCTGTGCTTTTTCTATTTTTCGTAATATTCGTTTTGGAATAATGAAATCACGATTCTCTGCATTATCGGTTCCACGCCTTCATTCAGAGACATCTGTGTTTGATTGTGACCCTTCAATTATGGAAAGAAAGGAAAAGGATGAAGAGAAAGGAGAAGAAGGGGAGAGAGCAAACTAGAAAGAAAAGAAAGGGAGCCGTTAATATTCTTATAACAGCTACCATCTCCCGCCTTCCTATGCCCAGGGTAAGTTTCGTCCCTGTAGAATTGAGCCCTTGCCATAAACCCCATGCAAACCCACAGTCCGTTCTGCATCTCCATGATCGGTTTATGGGAAAGTCAAACCTCACCACAAAAATCCCCGAAAAGAAGCCCATTGGTGGTTTGACCAATTTCTCCTCTGTTGTATCCTCCAAAACTGAGCCTGACCTTGCCAAAAACAAAGTCCAGGTATCCAGCATAGGTCAATCTGATATTCTGACATAAGGCCGCTTAGCAGTCTCTTACTCTCCCAGTAAATCTTTTAGCGTTATCTGATTATTCATATAAATTATAACTATAAAGTTCTTCGGTATGTATTTACCGACCAGATCGGTGCCCTTAACGATCCCCAAAATCTTCGCCTGAAAAACGCAACATTCCGCCGGAAGCCTGTATGAATCCCTGACAATTGCAACAAGAATGCCCGTCTCCATCCTAAACTCGTCAGTGAAAATAGCCCAGCCATTGAAGGGTTTATTCTAAAGAGACCTCTTGATAGCTGGCTCCTTTCTCACATACTCCTTAACCGGCAGCAAATGAAGAATGACATCCAGACATCCATCATTGATTCATATCAGGTTTGGAGAGAAAAAATGAAAAGAAAACTTAGTTTACGTTCAAGAAACATGAAAAAAATTTTGAAATTGATCCTGATAAGTTATTTGATGCATATAAAGGAAGAAAACGAGCAGAGAAAGCCAGGTGGACCGGTATGCTTAGATGGCGTTGACATAAAATTATCACAGAAAGAAGAAATAACTAGGCAAAGACGATTGTAAGAAGAGGAAAGGCACTTAAGACAAAAAGTTTTACAGGCTGTTGTATCTAATTCCCCTACAGACAACTTTGAATGTTCAGAAAATTCGCATCACGAACAGATTTTCAATTTTGAACTTTACTTGTGTGGGGTTTCCTGCTTTGAAACAAATTCCGAAATATGTAAAAAGAATCTCATAAGCTTGTTGCAGCTTTAGATCGTTGATACTTAAGCATACATACATAACATAATTGGTCATTACAAACATTTAGTCAGGATTACGGCCTAGCTCCTCACACGATTTAGTGAATTCGTACTCAGACGAAAAAATTTAAGGCAGACGCAATAAAAGCTGCCTCAAGCAAACTACTGTCTGGATTAGATATACGAAGTTCAAAAGAAGAACACTCACCAATTATTACTTCCTTTGGCAATAGAACAAGAACAGCTTCCTGCAGTGCATTATTCCTATTTCTAAAAAAAAAAGTTTGATTCAATCATAACTCAGAATGATTGCGAAACACAAATTATCTCTACATCAAGTTTGTTGGCTCCAATGCACAGGTGCAATAAAAACACCTCACCAAGATTTGTGCTTCTTGAAGGCATTAAAAGAGTATAAAAAGTTTTACGCAATAATTTCTAAAGCTTCCTCAAGCAAGTTCACCCGTCACTTGTGGTGGTTTGTGTGAAGACACAATCATTTAATAACTTTTTGATTATGGAGTTGATAAGGAAACTAAAATTAAATAGATTGCCAACTCAAATCTCTGTTAAATCTCTGTTAAAGTTGGCAATCTCTGAAATATTACGTTCGATGGATGGTAGAAACCGATCTAAAAGTTGTTCGTTAGGCAAGTTTCTGTTTGTTTTCCTTTTTAAATTGCTTGGTGTTGTTGGTTTTGTTTATTAATTTGCTTTTTCTTGACGACCGCCACTTGTATCGGAAAAAAGCAAATAATTTCACGACTTCTGATTAATGACAGTCTTCTTTAAGAATATGTATCTTCTTAGGGTAATATGTAGCATTATTTTTATTTCTGGACAATTAGAATATATTCATTTCAAATTCATTAAAAAAAAAGAAAAATTGTCCAATATAATACTATGTTCAGACATGCACTTTTATTGAGTCAATATTCGGTTTATTGATTACAATATTTTAAGTGTTTAGACATAACAATATACGCAGTTAAGCTGCTTATTCAATAATCATTTGACAGCTGGTAAACAAAACAGCCGGTTGTTTCAACAACATTGTTTTTGTTTTGTTCGTTGCTTTTTTTTTTTTTGTCTTTGTTGATATTTGAGTTGTCAAATATCAATAGAAAGTGTTCGGAAAATTGTAATATGCTCCCTGAACGTACTTATGACAGTGCTGTATTTCAAGCTTCAATCAATATTATAACAATTTATGAATTTATTGAGCAATAACACGGTGCGTCAGTGAAAATACACCCGCGTAACTACATAGTCCATGTTGTTCAGTTAGTTGAGTAGAACTCAAAAATACCTTTTTTATATTTCTCGAACCCTCCAAACTTTTTTTATTTGACAAAAACTGTTTTTTTAGACTTTCCGCGCAAATTTCTGTATTACTCAAACATTTCTGACCCGATTTCTAAAATTTAAATCCTGTTAGAAAGGGGAGAGATGGACCTTTAAAACGGTATACATATATCTATTATTTGACTTAATATGCTATGAGTTTTGATGAGGTAAACTTGGAAAATTCTAATTTTTTTCATATTTTTTCAAGTTTGTCCATTCCTAGTAGCAAACTTTAATAAAAAAATATAGGATAAGTGATAATATTCTTAAAGTTTGTTCTCTTGTGAAGTGATTGAGTCATCATTTGATCAAATCGGACAAAAATTACCGTAGTTATTATTTAAAGAGTCTAACAGTCGAGTGATATTTTTTATATATGTCATCTCATCAAATGAACTTTTAGTTCAAAAATTTTCAACATTTTTGATGGATCTTAATTGTTTATTACAAAATGTGTCAATTTCACGTTTGCACAACTTCCAGAAGTCGGCTAATATTTGTGTTTTTTGCAAATATTATTATTTCTCTTTGCGCAAACATTGGCCAACTTCTGGTGGTCGCTCAAACGTGAAATTGACACATTTTGTGATAAACAAGCAAGATCCATCAAAAATTCTGAAATTTTTTGAACTAAAAGTTCATTTGATGAGATGACATATATTAAAAATATAACACGACTGTTATACTATTTATATAATAACTCCGGTAATTTATGCCCGATTTGATCAAACGAAATGCCAATCTCTTCACAAGTATTTCATATTTCATATTTTTTAAGTAAAGTTTGCTACTATGAACGGACAAACTTGAAAAAAAATGAAAAAAATTCGCATTTTCCAAGTTTACCTCATCAAAACTCATAGCATATTAAGTCAAATAATAGATATATGTATACCATTTTAAAGGTCCATCTCTCCCCTTTCCAACAAGATTTAAATTTTAGAAATCGGGTCAGAAATGTTTGAGTAATACAGAAATTTGCGCGGAAAGTCTAAAAAAAACAGTTTTTGTCAAATAAAAAAAGTTTGGAGGGTTCGAGAAATATAAAAAAAATAGTTTTGAGATCTACTCAACAAAACTCATAATCTACACTAAGTCATTAGCCGGGTGTATTTAATTTTCTTTATTTTGTCGCATAGTGTAATTAATTGACATTTCATATGAAATATTGAGATCAATAATGCCGTTTATTGCGATTTACTCAATATAAGAGCATGTCTGGACATAGTATAAGGACACCCTAATGTATACTAAAATATGGTCATTTTATATAGGATGTCCATTTTTGGAAAAATTAATCAATTTTTTTGTACAATGGGTCAATTCGACCTCCGGGTACTGTACTTGTCTTAACTGACAAGTAAACGTCCTCTAACCTAATCAATTTAAATTTAATTTCAATCAATCGGTAACTACTGACAAAACGACGTAACCTCGATCCCACTAAATTCCGAAATGGCTTGTAAAAATCTACAGAGTCTAGTTGATACAAAACCATCGTATTTCGAAATAATACACAATACGTATCCATTAAGAAGAAGTGTGTTAGGCTCATCAATGAGAAACTTAATTGGTTATTACAAATTTTTAGTCAGGATTACAACCTAGTTCTTCACAACACTCGTGTTGTATGTGTTAATTTTATCCATGAATGGCTCTATTCGCACGAGAACAATTTTTAGTCGCACAATTTTTTTTCTTTTCAAATCACACGGTATGAATATTAGTTTGGCATGAAATGTATACGTATACACATCTTTATATGTATTAGTATTTTTTCATTCATTTGATGTTTTAAAAATGTGCATGTATTAGTTTTGTGCTGGTAATGCGGGGTTGTAGCTGGTGGAAAGTTTACGCCACCGTAAAACCATTTTCTTTTCAGCCCTCTTGCCTATAAACTATCATTTTACGCCAGCACAATTGTTCTCGTGTGAATAGAGCCAAAGACGGGATTTGCAGTTTAATGTCGACTCCGAACTACAGATTTGAGAAATATTTGATGACAATTTTATTTTACTCTCAGAAGTTTTGTCAGAATACTGCGAGGTACGAGTAGTGATAAATATTAACAAAACATCATTGCTTTTTTCAACGCAATACATCGCAAAGAAGCATCGATGTTACAACGAGTTATCACAAAATACATCGATGTTTTCTACACATCGATTGGTTTGGCTAACAAAATGAATGTAAAAACAACAGAATGAACTTATTGTTGCGTAGAGGTAGTAGAGTATCTTCACCAAACGATTTATAGTTCTGTCATCAATCTATGTTGGATGTTCTGAAATGTTTGCCCCAAACATGTTGCCTTGCAAACTTCAGGATGATGTTCGATCGCAGTAAGGATAATTCCTTGTCTATTATTTAATAAATACTCTACTGATAACTCTGCTAATTCGTTCTCCTTATCACGGAGTGTGCACATTCGGCCTGAATCGATCGCTTTTCTCAACATATGCCCGGTAAAATGACGGTTACTATCCCCAGACTACTCGTTGATAGTCTAATGTATGACTCAAATCACTTTTTATTGTTATTATTATTATGTTTGCTTTTTCGTTTCCTTTCGACGAGTGTAAACGGCCATATCCTTCTTTCATCTCCACAGAAAGGTTCTGGCTGATCTTAATTGCCATGAGTTTTCACATGACGTGTATTCCTGCTCAGTCTATCTGACTCAACTTTTCATTCTAATCTCAAGACAACTATAGAAACTGAATTCTCTAATGGTTACTAGACTGTCAGATTGTAATTGCTATGTGCCGTCCTGTATACTTCACACATTTATCGATCGAGTAAACCTTCGCTTGGAAGAAGCTCGTAAGCTTTTCGGGGGCTTTCCGGGCTTTGAATACTCAGTGATCGAACTTCTACTCCGCTATTTGTCTTTGCCCTATTCGAATAATATAGAATGTTCCTACTCTTGGAAGTTTGTCTATTCACTTTTATTCATTTTCAGAAACCACAAAGTTAACTCGTATTGACAGTTCAGGAGGAAGTATCTGCCATTCGATTTGTCAAGACACAATTCATCCTGATGAATTTCACATCAGACTTGTCTCCGATTATCCTAACAATAGAATCTACGGCTCTGTCCCTTACTACCAGATGTAACGGATTCAAATCCGTCTGGTGATTAAGAAAATAAACATCGAAATGTTTCGCTGTATCGATAACTTACATCGAGTATTTTGAAAACATCGAGTATATATCATCCACCACTAATCACGGACTCTAATAAACCAACACACTACCTGCGGTGACTTTAGTAATGAGTTAATCTATTCATATGCCATAGAAGGCTTTCCCTACGACTGTCGATGATCAACTGAAGAGTTGGAGGGAACATTTTGAAAACAATATTAGCAACCGATTTGAAAAATTTATTGATAATAACATTGGAGAGACTTATTACAGGCAGACACAAAGATTGGCTCTGTATAAACTGGCTTGCGAAGTGGGAGACCGTGTTTCAACCAGATAAAAACCAAACGTACATATAATCATTGTAGTGCGGCTGATAGCCTGCGTCTGTCTTTTATAGAGCAGCGTTTTTAAATAGCCTCATGATTAAATAAAATCACATCTTTAGTATCCGGAAATGGACATTACACTCTTCGGAGACACAACCTTTAGACAGTCGGTTTAAGGACTTTGAATGAAATTTTAACTAGATTAGCCTATTATAACAGGTCGTACCAATAAATAAACCTAATAATTTAAATTTAATAATCATGAATTGCCCTAAGAAAAAAACTCTATTACCATAAAATTCTACGAAGTTTTTTTTCATTTTTTCGAATACCCTTGCTTGCAGTCATGTTTACATATGCGAGCTTAAATATCGACATGTGTACACAGACACCGATTTTATATCATTAATCATATAAGAATGAATTGAAATAAAAACAGCAAACTCATTGCCTATTGTTAAGGTTAACCTCTCTCTAGAGGGTATTAAATCAACACCATTGCACCAACATAAATACAGTGGAGTGAAAAATAATAAGGACACCGTTGTTACAACCTTTAAATTGATATTTTAGGGTCAAAAAGATTTTTTCATATCGAATCCGTTATATAATATCACGTAGCCTAAATTAAATACCAGTCGGTATCACAATTTATGAGACTCTTTCCTCTGATTGTTGTTTTTACTATATTTACAAGTTCTCGATCAGATTTGGATCGAAGGATAGTGCAGGTCATTATAGTATAATGTTTGATTATCTTTGAACCACGTCTTAGCAAACAATGCAGCATCCTTAGGGTTATTATCGAGCTGGAACATGATTCGGAGTGGCATATTTTTATTTTTCACATGGTGTGTTACTATTTTAACTTTATTTTAATATAATTAAAGAAAAAAAAATTGAATGAAAGCGCAATGAAATTTATTTTTGTAATGTGTAAATTGAGAATAGTACAATGGGGCAATTCGATCTCCGGGTACTGTACTTATCTCTAACCTGAACTGAGAATAAGTAAAGTTATTTATCAACTATTTTCTCATTTTACTTAATTTTGCATCAAATCTCTAAGTGTCACATCGTGGTCGTTATTATTTTGCATATCACTGTGTACGTATCAGTATAGATATACTCGGCAGCATAAATTTGCGTACTAGAACGGAAGTATGTGCTAATTTTAGATCATTTGCAAATTATTTTTTAATGTAACTCTTATTTATTTAAGAACTTAATTTCATTTATTTATTTTATTTATTTATTTATTTTGCCTATGGAAATGCACCTTGCAGGCAATTAAGTTACATTACAATATTAAAATACTAGAAAACTAAGAATTTAAATATTTAATTACATTATAACATTTATAACATTATTTGATAATGAAAAATCAATTATAATATACAATTTATTAAATTCAGAACACATTCTCCTTATTGGATTAGCACCAGCATAGTTGGATCTAAAAAATTGAAGTGATAATGAGGAAAAATGACGTGACGGACGTTGAGGAACATTAAATGAGATGTTATGAATTAAAAAGCTGGAGCCATTATCACCAGTAATTATATTGAATATGAACGAGATATTTAACATAGTTCTGCGGCTTTTAAGTGTCGGAAGTTTGATTAATTCAAGTCTGGCAGAATAAGATGGTAAACTTGTGCGATTAAAATTCAGTCCTCGGAGACAAAACAACAGAAATTGCTTTTGTACAGATTCGATGACGTCGGAATATTTTTTATATAGAGGATCCCATATTATGGATCCATACTCGAGTATAGGCCTTACAAGAGATGTGTAGAGCGACTTAGTAACATAAGGATCGTTAAATTCTTTTGCCCACCGTTTTATAAAACCAAGTACACTCCTAGCTTTATTTACTGTCATAGCTATGTGCGGAATAGAATTTAGTTTGGGATCAAGTAGAACTCCTAGATCCAGAAAGTTATCTACAAGCTCAAGCTCATTATATATCAAATGCATAGTTTGCAGGAATCGGATTCTTTCTTACAAATCTCATGTATTTACATTTTTTGAGATTAAGCTACATTAAATTTAAATTACACCATAAATGAAACGAATTTAGGTCTTTTTGAAGAAGTTTTTGATCGGAAATTTGGCGATAACATAGGAAAATTTTTACGTCATCAGCGTACATTAGGATGTTGGAATAGTAAATAATATCAGGTAAGTAGTTAATAAACAATGAAAACAGAAGCGGTCCAAGATGACTACCCTGTGGTACACCAGAAAGGACTTCAGTACTTCTGGAGCTGCAGTTTTTGAAAAGTACGGTTTGTTTTCTGTTGGTTAAATATGAGTAAATCCATTTTAAACTAAGATCAGTAAAACCCATTAAATAAAGTTTCCTCCTCAAAAGTACATGATTGACTTTATCAAAAGCCTTGCTGAAATCCGTGTAGATAACGTCTGTTTGTTGTTGATGAAAAAATCCTCGATAAACAACTGTTGAAAGATGAAGCAGGTTTGTTGTTGTAGAACACTTCTTTCTGAAACCGTGCTGATAAGGAGATAGCAAGGAAGAAACTTGATAACATAAATCATCAGTAATCATTTTTTCAAATAATTTTGGAATTATGCTCAGTTTTGCAATACCACGATAATTTGTAACATCGGATTTATTTCCTGATTTTAACAACGGAATAATGAATGAATCCTTCCAAACGTTAGGAAAATAACCACATTTAATCGATTTGTTAAATAAGGATGATAGTGGAACAGCTATGGCGTCGGCGCAATTAATTAAAATGCTACTAGGAATGTTATCAGGCCCAAAGTTATAGGAGAACTTCAGTTTTCTTAATTCCATAGAAATAGCAGGAACGTTGAATAAAGATATTGACACAGTGGAATTTGTATTTATATAAGTTGCATCCGAATAAGTTGTGGAAAAAAAATCAGCAAATAAATTGCTTATAATGCTGTCATCGCTGGATTCAGTCTGCTGAAATGTCATGGATGATGGAAAACCAGTTACTTTTTTTTTGAATTAACAAATTTAAAAAACGATTTCGGATTACGCTTAAAGTTGGACTTCATTGTATTTACGTATTTATCGTAACATGATTTATTAAGTATTGTGTATTCCGCACGGGTAATAGAATATCTTATATAATCGATATAACAACCAAATTGTTTGAACTTTTTATAGTATTTATTCTTCTTATTTTTTACACTAGCCAGTTGTTTGTTACTCCATGGAGGACCGGATAATTGTCTAGATATTCGCTTTGGAACACATAAATTCAAAAAGGTATTAATCTTAGAGTAGAATGCATTAGACATATCATCAACATTAGTATAGCATGAAAATAAGGAGTACCAATTCGTATTGATTAGGAGTTCATTTAACATATTGTAGTTGGTGTGCTTAAATGAAAAAACTTTCTCTTTTTTATCACATGAAGGCATCGGTAGATTAAATGGAATGGATGTTTTTAATACGAGCGTTGGGTGATGACAATCCTCAGGGCTGGTAATAGGGAATGAGCGTTTAATAAAGCTATTAGTCACTTCATTTACGAATATTAAATCCAATATTTTGAAATTAATGTTTGGAATGCCATTAATTTGGAAAAGACCCAAATCATACAATATATTAAAAAATTCGTCGAAATTTGAATTCAGCTTCATTTGAATGTAATATCCATCATCTGGTAAGTATTTCCATTGAATTGAAGGTAGATTAAAATCTCCAAGGACAAATATAAAATCACCGTTTTTTGAAGAATCAGCTACAGCGCTAATTGCTTCTGCATGATTTATGTATACAGCTTGTGGAGAAGATGGCGGGATATAAGAACAGGTAATAAAAATACGATGACCATTAATTTTTATTGAAACAGCTATAAATTCTATATCATGAGGTGTATCAATTACTACAAGCTCAGAAGGTAAATTACATGAAGTAGCAATAAGGATTTGTTGCCACGATCACGACGAAAGATATTAAATTTGTTACAGAGTATTTCAGTATTTAAAAAATTTTCATTTAACCATGTCTCCGTGAATACTAATACTTGTTGATCGATATTAAAACTATTCGTGTATAATGTTGTTAATTTTGTCCTCAAGCCACGAACATTTTGATAAGCGATGGATATGAACTCATCAGTTAGTTTTTTGGAACAAAAGATTCACGCAGTGGAAGTACGGCAACACTTTGGGGTCTAGCTTTGTAGATATATTCCCGAACTATAGTATTTGTTGGCCAGAAATTCGGATTAAGTAACGTTTCAAAAATATCCGCAGAAATGGTAATTTTAAATGATGAGATAGATCTAGGTTGAGAATAATAAAATTTCTGTATTGATATATCCGCATCATTACCAATAGTATTTCTTATGTAGAAATCAACAGATTCCAATGATGTATCCAATGATGTATCGAGAAAGGAAAATTGTCTTTTTTGGAGGAACTGCTCGGAGAGGAATATACCTGGATTCACTATTTATGGATGCAGGAGGATTAATCGTAATTGGAGTATTTATAGATTGTGGAGGATCGGATTCACGATATAAATTACTACTATTTATTTCAGTAATATTGGAGGATTGTTAATTGTGTTAATAGGTATTCATTTTAAAAAATAGCCTAATTTCAGAATTAAGTAAAACCCTGCGTATACCAAACAGAAGAACAAAAGTCTAAGAAGTCAAATAATCACGACGGGTTATTCGGAGCTGACCTTTTTACCATTCTTCATTTAATATAGTGTCACGTTTTTACCTTTTTAAAAATGTTTAAAATATGAGTTCGTTGATGGCAAACAAAATAAAAATAAATTGGTGTTTAGTTTCAATTAAATTCTTTATTGTACACACAACTTTTGTGTGACACTGTTTATAACTTGACGTATACAATAATAATTGCTTGTTCGCTATTTTTCTTTGCTTATAACGGAGATCTCCAAACCACGACTGTTTTCTTCACACGCAACGCGTTTTCTTACTACTCGTTGCCTGCTTTCTCTTGCCTTTTTATGTGCCCACATAAACAATCTGATGAATGTTCTTGAAGTAGAATATTCGTGGTTTTGCCTTCTCGAGGGATTTGTTGTGGCTTCATGTGTTGTGTATTTTGGTTGCATTCTTTGTTGTTCCATTCTCGCTTACTTGTCAATCTATTTTTTGTTTTTGTAGCTTTTAGTTATCGTCTTAATGTTAAAAGATGTTACACCGTTTCCATTTTCGTAACAATAATTTGAAGCATTTCCTTCCACCACGTAATAAGGTTTAGGTATTGTTTTTCGTTCCTCTGTTGGAGGAGTTTTTAATTTATTTCGCATATTATACATCAACAAAAATCTTGTATTTGTCCAGTATGCTTTGGGTCATTGTCTGTTTGAAATATCTAATCGTCCTCAATGTTCAATTTCTTAACACTTTCGGTGCGTTTCATGTTTAGAATTTCTAAGCAGACCCTGAAATCTGCTAGCTGCTATAACCTCCAAGTTATTCACTCCTCATTTGTTAAAAAACTTCATACCATTATACCTATATTGACTACAGTGTTTAGCTGTTGACTTAAAACTTTCTTAATTGAAGAATTTACCGAAACAAGTAGTCGATCTTTTATGCCTAAGGGGAAGTATTTGCTAGACAACATTATTTTCCAGAACTCTGTAGGCTCACTTAAGTCCGCTTTAGGGGAAGTAATTCATTTTTGTTAATTTTAGACACTAAAAACTATACGTTTTCTTAAAATTCTTTAATAAATTATGAATTTATGTCTTCAAAAAATTTTAATGCTGATTGTCTGGGGTTATCTTTCACCGATGCACGACAACTCTACTTTCGCGTTCAGATAATTTTTTAGGATGATCAGAAAAATGCCTTGAGGTTAAAAGTTCATTATTAAAACAGGTTTTTATCACTGAAGTCATCGTAGTCTAGGAAGTAATGAGTTGGCTTATTAGATGTCGAACAAAACAAATTCAATTTGTTTCGACGTCTTACTCTTAGCAGTCTTCTGGAAAAACCTTTGAAAGTTAATAAAATTCCCATGGAGAGTTACTCAAAAATCTGTCATTTGGAGTCGACTATGAGTTGTAAGTCCCGCCACTCATGCAAAAAAGTTAATACAAACGACATGGGTGATGTGAGAAGCTAGGTCTTAATCCTATCTAAAGGGTTGTATTGACCAATTGAGTAAGTAAGTAAGCAGTTTTATTTAGCAAGAAAACATGTACAAGCTACTTTTCATTTTCGTGTACGCACAAAAAAATTTATGCTTCAATGTTTTTAAGTTAAGTGTTGCTATACTTTGTAAAGGCAAAGTAATAAAATCCCAAACATAAATTTTCCAAAGTTTACGGGTAAGTGAAAACCATAGTTTCTAAGGATAAACGCTGTTAATTAACCCTAAAAAATCATGTTAAAATGTATGAAATAGTTTGTACGCAGATTTATGCTGCCCAGTGTATGGTATGTGTTCTGATATTTATGTGTATAGACCGGGAATTTAATGACGGTTAAAAAGAGTGTAAAATTATTTATTAAGCATTCGACATATTCGATATCTTGTTCTTCCTGTAGTGCACAGTGACATGGTAACATTTAGATTTTTTCCCCAAACTCATTAAAGTTGAAGTATGGCAGGCAGGCAACTTAAACGTAAACTTGAGTTGATAAAGAAAATACTGTAGACTATGAGAAATACATGCTTATGAAATGGACATTAAAGAAAACAAGAATATTTTTAAAAATTTAATTTTTAATTTCAATTGAAGGCATTGGATTTTGACATACGTAAGTAAATGCCAATCAAGTAAAGCTCAAGTGTCTGCATATTGCAAATAAAATAAACGTTCTATTCGTGTCAATGTGGTCGTTACACAGTAATACTTATTCTTTTTAAGATATTATTTATACTGGATAATAATAACGTACAAAACATATGTGTGTGAGTTATTTTTAACAAAAATCATACAGACATGTCTTAAGCAGCAGAACAGATAAGGGATTGCCTCTTGAAAACATTTCTTATGTAGCAAATAAAATAAAAATTTTAAATTACGATTCAAAAATGCGCAACGTTAGTAAACATACTGACTTCAAAAGCGAATAAAAACATACTAAATAGGATAAGTTCATCCTATCGCACTCTGTGTATATCTATAGATTTCACTAAGATGTACGCCAGAATATCCTATTATGGCCCACTGCCGAAATTTGTATGACATACACAATTATGCCGAAGTAGTGTAGATTTTCAAATGTATGTGGGTAGTGATTTCCTCATGTAAAAATTAAAAAATATTAATCATCTAGAATACCAAGATTAATAATTTACACAACAGTGATCCAAGGAGGTTCAATGTAGACCCTAAGACGGTGTTGCAAAACTGAAATTTTGAAATGGTACTGAACTATAACTGAAAAAGTCGTTTTTTGCATCAAATGGTACTTTTGTAAAAGATACATACATACATACATAAGTGGTCGTTATAACGCTTCAATCAGTATTATAAACTAACTTCTCACACCACTTATTTTGTGTGTGTTAATTTTATACATGTTTGGCAAGACCTACAATGTAAAGACGACTCCGAATGACAGATTTTTTAGAAGCTTTTCCACGCCAATTTTATTTGCTCTCAGAGTTTTTGCCAGAAATCTGCTGAGAGGAAGTTGCCGAAGAAATATTTTGTCATATTTCGTTTTGTTGGAGATGTCTGCCATGGGCTTTGAATCGTGAACCTACGTCTAGTAAGCCACCTTACTACCTACTATACTATTTATTTATATTTAATACTCGTACGTAATGGAACAGAAAAACCAACGACTTATTCGTGTTCCTCACAAACAAGGGAAAAACAGCGGATTCGGAACGTAACAAAACGTAAAAGCCCCGTTTAGCCAAATGTCGATGGAACGTAATAGAACATACGTTCGTTTTTAGCATATGAAAAGCAATGTAAATGCTTACCGAATTTGCATTACAGTTCGTTAAGCGTTATAATTGCTTTTCGTTTTCTAAAAACGAACACACGTTCCGTGGACGTTTGACTAAGCGGGGCTAAAGCCTAATTCTACCTTAAGCATTACGTTGAACATATAATGCTAACGTATTAAAACTAGAAAAGCGCAAGACATAAAATATGTAATAATAAAAAAGTACTGAAAGTGTCGCGGGGGTACTGCGGTATTTTTGAAATGAACAAGTATTGAAAAAAGTACTAAAGTACTGAGTTTTTCAACATTGCTCTAAGATTTCAAGGACACAAAATTTTATACTGGATGCTAAAACTCGTTTCATGATCTTGACCTTTACAGTCATGTCTTTCATCAAACCTCTTGACAAATACAATTTAAATAACAGCCGTCAGTCGACCAAAAATTAAAAACGAATTTTATTATCCTTTTAAGTTCTAAACAGGTAGTTGGGAAGGGAAGTGATCAACCACCTAAGTCATCATATCGACTTGTTATAGAAAATCTGCATATTGTACCAACTTTCTGAAATTCTTTCAGTTCACTTCACTTAGTAATACCTATTGTAGTAAAGTATCCCCTGGTGTCTGGTATAACATCCGCCATAAAACATTGGGGCTTTGAGTTTACAAAGTCTTTACTTAGCCTTTACTTACTCATGGTTATCTTCTCATCAACTTTGTTCCAGATTATCCTTCCCAATTTCTCTATTGTGACGTTGCTCCACATACAGGATTCAGCACAATTTTGTAGCCTGGTTTTCAATGCTCTAGGTCTATTATCGAAATTATTCGCTCCGTCATTTTCGAACACTCCAGGATGATTAGGTACCCATATAAGGTGTACTCTGGTACACTTTGTTAATTAAAAATTTTACAGTCCGGGGAGAAGTTTAAAAACTTACAAATACATCGGTCGCGTTATTAAAAACTTAATGAAAGTCATGTCAAATTCCTGACTGGTCAAACTATTAAGCTACACTATTGTAAATCATTTCTCTTCCAACGAAAAAAGCTTCTCATTATGGTCACAAAGATTACATTCTTTTACAATAATTTGTAAATTTCTATGCTTATAGATACACTGACTGACGGACTGATAAGTGTATTGGCATATGGAATAGTCTGTGTATGTATGGATGTGTTTGTGAGGAAGTGAAATAGTTTGATTTAAATGATAAAGTAGCATGTGTCAGAACCATAACCGAATTTATGGATGCCTGTATTAACAGAATAACAAATCACAGAATTTCATATCTATTCACGATTTCAATACAACCGATGAGTGCCTTTCCAGAAATGTACAGTTCTACTAAACAAAATCATTCGTTTCATCTTTATTCTATCCAAGCAGATCCTTACATCCACATACACATTTTCATTTCGTTTTTAGTTCTATGAAGTCTGTTTCCGTTTGCTTACAGGGTGTGGAAAACTGAATTCTCTTTGTTTGTATGTGATTATGTCTGCTGGTGTTTACAAATATTGTAATAAGTGACTTGCAGACAGACAGACAGACAGACATAGAAACGAATAAATTGGCTATTTTTTTTTGTAAGTTGGTTGGTTAACTGTTGGTTCTTTCGTTGGTTTGTTTGTTTGTTCACGCTAAAGTAGTGTGAGTAGCCATAAGTATCTGGGATTCCAAGTCAATTATAAATAATGGCGTTAAAGCATCAAGACCATACACATTCATATACAATCACAAATACAGAAACAAACTTATATAATGTTGGAAATCAACATCTTTATAATTTGAGATTTATGTGTGCTTGCGTATGTATGTATGTATATATACACACATACAGTGGACAGCAAAAGTCTTAGTACTCCAATATATTTTGACAATTTCATGAATTTTACACTTTGTATAAAAAATTAAGGTTTTTATATTTATTTTATTAATTTATTTCTGTTTTATTATAAAACAAACAAGTTTTTAATGTTTTTCATAAAACAAGAGAAAAATAAGGAAAAGTATCATCTTTTCAGATGAAGCTCATTTTGATCTTGGCGGGTATGTAAACAAGCAAAATTGTCGTATTTGGGGCACAGAAAACCCGCACGCATACATTGAAAAGCCGACGCACCCAAAACCAGTCAATGTTTGGTGCGGATTTTGGTCCAGAGGCATAATTGGGCCATTTTTCTTCGAAAATGAGCAAGGAGTGGCCGTTACAGTCAATGGCGATCGTTATCGGGCCATGTTGAACGAATTTTTATTCACAAAAATTGAAGAGGAGGATATTGGCAACATTTGGTTTCAACAGGACGGCGCTACGTGCCACACAGCCGAAGCTACACTCGATGTTTAGCGCCCTGTTTTTGAAGATCGCATTATTAGCCGAAGAGCTGATGTCGTTTGGCCACCTCGGAGCTGCGATTTGACACCGTTGGACTATTATTTGTGGAGTGCCGTCAAAGATAAGTGTTACGCCGATAAGCCAGAGACAATTGACGCTTTAAAGGACAATATTCGTGAAGCCATTGGTGAAATACAGCTGCACAAAATCGATAATGTGCTTAAAAATTGGACCGATCGTGTAGGCTACTGCATGGCCAGCCGAGGCAGCCATTTGAATGAAGTTATTTTCCATTATTAACCGGAAGGATTGTACTTTCAAATAAAAAAAGGAATTTGAGAAAATATTAAAAAAAAAATATATTTAAAGCATTTAAAAAAAAAAAGTTATTTTTCGGACCCTTTAGAATATCGTTTAAGGTCAAGCACTCTATTTAATCCATTTCGAATTGAATGCACAAGTTCTGTTTAGTGTTTTCTGGCAGCACCATCAGCAAGTTTTTCCTTTGACTTTTGTTTGAGGTTTAGCGATTACGTAACCGTTTTTCAAATGATCTCCTAAATACTCTCTTGAAGTCATATCGGGACTTTGTGTAAGAGTATTATTTTTTGTCAAAATATATTGGAGTATTAAGACTTTTGCTGTTCACTGTGTATATGCATTCGTTACATTCTAAATGTTGATAAATGATATTTTCGTTTTCATCTATTTTGTTGTAAAATGAACCGACCTTTTCCTTTTTAGCCTTTTTGCAAATCATTTCTTGTTTTTACTAGATGTTGAATTTATATTCATTCATACATTTTCATTTGTTAAATATTCACAATAAAAAAAGGAAAATATTTACATAAGTATATGTACTCGGATGCCAACAATCGTAAATACTATTTGATAAAGACAACTGATAAGAATACACCTGTACCTCGATTTACGCGGTAGATACGTTCCTGGCCAATTCGCGTAAATTGAAATATACATTTTTGTATGGAAGAACCGCGTAAAGCGAATACGTACTGTAAAAAAGCTTCTTCATTGAAAAAAAAAAAAATATATAGTTTTATACTGTTAATAATTTATTAAAGTATGATTTAAGTAAAAAAATATAAACATTTATTCCATTAAAAATACACATACATGTGCTATGTACCTCATTACACAAAACATAAAATTTTTAAGCTAACTTAATCGCTATCATTTTCAACAACAAGTCTTTTTTTTACGAATTTCTATGATTTCCGACTCATCACTGCATAAAGTCATCTCATTAGATTGTGCAATGGTTGAATTAGTTTCAGATTGAATAGAATATAAGTTTAAAAAAATGTTTTCTTCATTTTAAAAACCGCGTAATCCGAGTTCCGCTTAATCCGAGTTCCGCGTAAACCGAGGTACAGGTGTAATTACTTCGAAACGAAAAAAAGCGCTTGAGCCATGCTGTAATATTTAATAGATTTGGGCTATTAATTTGTCTGATAACATAATAACTTTTTTAATAGTACTATTGCAAGTGTTTTTATTTATCTTGGTGAGGAGCTATTTAGTCTGGGTGCGTTCGTAAATTCAGCAAATTTGTGCACGACTGCGGCAGTAATGCCAAGTTTTGTTGCTAATGCGTGATCAGCTGTTGCAAATGCTTTGCTACTGCACAGAAACTAAACAGAATTTGCTTTTTAGAACGTTCTGCAAAAATTAAAAAAAATTTATCAAAATTAACAATAACAAATATTATTGAAAATTTAGACGGTGGGTTAATAGAGTGTTTTGTACCATATATGTGGTGTGAAAATTCAAAAATTTCTGGCTTATTTGTTCCTTTGTCATTTCAAAGTCCGATTTGATTTCTTTAATTTTTAATAAAACTTTTCCCCACAATACTGACCGACTCCATATCCAGTCTAGTCCGTATTATTAATTTTTGTATGTTAAATGTGAATTCTTCCTCGGATTTAAAAATATAAATAATTAAAATTTTCTATAACAATATCGGTTAAATTTTACTAGTTTTTAATTTTTCTGCAAATAAAGCAAAATTTTCTTTTGTTTAATAGCTTTTATATCACGAAACTACAATATTGTCGAAGAAATGGTTTACCGCAAACTATTGCAACTGAAATCTAACTGTTGCTATATTTGCAAAAATTTGCGACAGTATTGCAATTTGTCTGCAAAAAAAAAACGTTCGACGCAAGTCAGTGCTGCCAAGTATTGCATTTTTGAACATTTGATTTTAATTATGCTGCAGGTTGCACAACTACTGCATTTACGAACGTACCCTCTATTAAAATTTATTGGAAGTTTGGCTCCTACGATTTCAACCAGTTGGTGTAGAATATCAAAAAAGTGTATAAAAATGCAAAAGAAAAAGTGATCTATCCGAGAATCAATTCGATTTCAGAAAGGTTAAATCACTGTGGATGCTGTAAAAGTTGTGGCCGGACGTTAATAACGCTTTCAACACGGCATATTGGGAAAATATTGTAAATACGTTAACTCAGCTTAAGATATCTGTTGATGGATTATTTTTGAATCGTTAAATCTTGTGTCAAATCATAAGACAGGGGCAGTCCACATACGTAAGTAGCCGACAAAATATTGTGATGATTGTTGTAATAATAAATAAAAGGGGTGGTCCAAGATCATCTAAATCTAATTTTTCGCATAAAATCATTCATACCTAATTAAAAGTCTTTAAATTTTAAACATATACTTTCCAATACAAACAAAAGAAGAAAGCCAAATTTAAAAAAAAATTGTTGCCCCCATCGCCCACAGACTTTATAACTCAACACAATTTTTTCACACAAAACATATTTCTTCAGAGAATTCATAAATCGATGAAGTTTTTAGCTAAATTCAAAGGATAGACTCTTCTACATCATTTTTTTTTTTACTGAAAACCGTTTGTTTGTTGAATTTTTTAACTACATACGCAATCTGAAATTTCTATTGAATTAGAAAGAAGGTGTTGTGTTTCACTAAAAACAGCACTAACAAGTTATCAGTAAAAATATTTTACACGCATTTATTATACATACAAAAATGCATACAAAAGTATTTATAATACAAAAAAAAAAAAAAAATACAAAAATAAAAGAAATTACATTTTGGACGAGGCAGTGTTTGTCATGGATCTGCTCATCCAATGGATTAAGTGGGAGGTACTCTCTCATACTTGGTATGCGGATGTGGCTTATATTACGCAATTGTCAACGGAACAAGGGTGCTTTAAGGCTCAGTTATTCGACCGTAACGTAATGCAACAGTAACGTCTACTGAACGTAAAAATGTAAGTGCAATTATAGAACGTAAAAACGTGTCATATCTTTTTAGGTAAACAAAACAATAAAAGAAATAAACAAAAACAAATAATGAAATAAAAATTGCAAAAACTAAAAGACAAAAAATCCGATATGGATATAGAAGACATGTTTTTGGATTTAAGTTTTTTAAAAGTTAAATTAAATTAAATTAAATTAAACAAATTTGATATTAATTCCAAATTTTAAAAACTTCGTTTTCACTCCTTTTATCACTTTTAATATGGCACCTTTTGTTTTTCTTTAATTCAGTTGTTAGCCAGCGTACAGAAACGCTGGGAAATATTGCGACATTACTTAAAAAATCATGGTAATGTTGCGTTTTTAGATTCATTTCAACGATTTTATATTTATTTAAAGGTACTTATTAAAAGTTTTATGGACTGTTTCTGTAAGACAAACAATTTTACTTTAACACAAAATTGAAATTTTCCATATAAATAGACAATCAAGTGAAATCGTTTATACTACAGAAACAGGTCCGGTATTTAGGAAAGCAAATTTGTACGAATGTTAATTAAAACGTTTTTATCTTCTCTAGTAAAAGTAAAATGCAAACTGAAATGCTTTTCGAACACTTTAATTAATAAAAAATGGATAACCTCATTTTTCTAATTTAAAATAAAAATAAACACTACCTACATAATGTAATAGTAAAATAGTGTTTATTTTTATATTAAATTATAAAAGTTAATAATGAAATAAATTATAATTTGGGTTTTTAAAATATGTGAAGTTTTATTTAAAGAGAATTCCACATACAGCTAAACATAACATTCGTACAAAATTTAAATTCTGTTTATAATTTCAATTTTCAGTTTTGATGGTTTTTAATATCGATATGTTGGCTTACTTCCAAAATGTATCAATACAAAGTTTGTATGCAGTTCTACTACTGTATATAAACTATGTAGATATACAAAGTAACCAAACAATGCCATCAACTATAAATCCGATGCCTGATTGCTTTTTGACTGCGTTAAAAATACACATTGACGACGTTTTGAAATAGAATAAATGTATATATCGGGTCCGCCATCTAACGTTTTTTTTTTCAACTAGTGCTTATTTCGTAAATGGTAACACTTAGCTCATGTCTGATTTGACAGATAATTCGTTTTATCCTTCCGCTGAACGAATATGGTTGTGTATACGCTTGAACAACGCTGGGAAATATTGCGACATTATTTTGAAAATCATGGTAATGTTGCAGAATGTGTGCCAAAACTGCGTACGGATTTTGGAAGAAGAGAAGCACCGTCAGCTCCGTATGTTCGTTATCTTGTGAAAAAAGTGAAAGAAACTGGCATTCTCATCGATAAACCAAGCGTGAAAAGCCAAAAACAGTGCGTACACCCGAGAATATTGCTGCTCTGGCAGAAAGTGTGCATGAAGCGCCATCAACATCAATTCACCGTCGTTCTCAACAATTGAACATTTCGGAAACATCATTGAGACGAATTTTGCATAAAGACCTTGATATGACGCCATACAAAGTCCAATTGGTTCAGGAGTTGAAGCCAGTTGACCATCCAATGCGTTTTCGCTTCGCTAAGTGGGCCTGCGATCGACTTACAGAAGATGCCGATTTTGGCAAAAAAAAATCATCTTTTCAGATGAAGCTCATTTTGATCTTGGCGGGTATGTAAACAAGCAAAATTGTCGCATTTGGGGCACAGAAAACCCGCACGCATACATTGAAAAGCCGACGCACCCAAAATGAATCACTGTTTGGTGCGGATTTTAGTCCAGAGGCACAATTGGGACATTTTTCTTCGAAAATGAGCAAGGAGTGGCCATTACAGTCAATGGCGATCGTTATCGGGCCATGTTGAACGAATTTTTATTCACAAAAATTGAAGAGGAGGATATTGGCGACATTTGATTTCAACAGGACGGCGCTACGTGCCACACAGCCGAAGCTACACTCGATGTTTTGCGCCCTGTTTTTGAAGATCGCATTATCAGTCGCAGAGCTGATGTCGTTTGGCCACCTCGGAGCTGCAATTTGACACCGTTGGACTATTATTTGTGGGGTACCGTCAAAGATAAGTGGTACGCCGACAAGCCAGAGACAATTGACGCTTTAAAGGACAATATTCGTGAAGCCATTGGTGAAATACAGCTGCACATAATCGATAATCTGCTTAAAAATTGGACCGATCGTTAGGCTACTGCATGGCCAGCTGAGGCAGCCATTTGAATGAAGTTATTTTCCATTATTAACCGGAAGGATTGTACTTTCAAATAAAAAAAGAAATTTGAGAAAATATTCAGTAGTTTTTTTAAAGCATTTAAAAAAAAAAGTTATTTGGCGGACCCTATATATACATTTTTAGTTCCATTGTAATTACTTATAATAAATAGTGCTGTCATTATCCTACTGCCTTAAGATAACATCAAACACAATTGAATGAGGGTTTTCACTTTCAACAATAAATAAAGGTTCACAACATGTTCGTTTTTAATAATTAATGAACCACCGTCAATACCATCGCCTTTTCAGCGGCAATTAATAAAATCCAAGAACTGAAATTCCAGAACTTAATGTATGAACACTCTCCTTCAACTTAAATTAAAATGAAGGCTGTATCTCTCCTAAAATTTTTAAATTTTCATAGGGAAAGGATAAAAGATTTTAGGAAAAACAGTAGCAAATTTGAAGAAAAATCATTGAGGGTATATAGAATTAGTTTTATTGCAGCCCTACCACTTGATTCAATTAGTTATCTTTTAAATGGCAGATCCCGATGGAGTATGAGAAATTAACCATAGCTGCGGATTTGTTGACACTGGTCAAAATTAGGAATGGCTATGGTCTTAATAATCACACCATGTTTTGATTGCGTCATTAAAGTGTTTCACAGAAATTATTTCAAATAAACAAATGAATTTTACTACAAATATGTAGCAATTAAAATATTTAAAACATTTTATAGGAAAGTATTTAATAATTTTTATACATTACATTGTAATAAAAATGTTTACAAAATATTTAAACGCTTAAAAATATTTATAAATGATGTTTTGCAAATATTCGTTGATTTAATTTTTAAACAAAAACAAAAAATATTTTAAAACAATTCAACGTTAAAAATGTAATTTTTGCAAATGCTTTGTTTTAACATTCTTGAGTTCTGTAGATTATTATTGTTATTAATGATGGAAAGAATAAACAGTAGCACTTCAACAGTAGCGTTCGAATAAATAAACAGGGACTAACAGATAAAACATATGGCATATATAGTATATATGACCGGAAAAACCAGAACAACAAAAAAGTTGAAGTACAAAAGAATTTCAATGGCCCAATTCAGATCAGAACAATTTTTAGTCGCACAATTTTTGTTCTTTTCAAATCACACGGGATGAATATTAGTTTGGCAGAAATGTATACGTATACGCAGTTTTGTATGTATTAGTGTTTTTGCATTCATTTGATGTTTTAAAAATGTGCATATATTAGTTTTGTGCTAGTGATGCGGGGTTGTAGCTGGTGGAAACCTTACGCCACCGAAAAACCATTCTCTTCACCCCTCTTGCCTATAAAAAAAAATAAAAAATTGTGCATCATTATTAACCGCGCCTCTTACTGCAATGTTCAACATGTCTCTTAAATCGTGTTATTTGCCATTAATTTGGAAGAAATCATATATCATTCCTTTATTTAAAAGTGGCATTAGATCGGATATATCAAACTACAGAGGTATTGCCAAAATTAATGCTATTCCTAAACTTCTTGAGAAAATGATAACTGATCTCCTATACCATCAAATTTCGCCTCTTCTATCGCCATGTCAATATGGCTTTCGTAAATCTCGATCATCAATAACTAATATCTTGGAACTCACTAAAATTGTCAATGAAGGATTTTCAAATAAAATGCAGACTGATGTGATATAAATAAAGTGAATTATAAGCTTTTATTGCACAAATTATCACTTATGGGCTTTAGTGATTCTGCTGTAAAATGGTTAAATTCGAATCTGTCACGAAGAACTCAACAAGTCAAATTTAGAAAAGTCACATCTAAAATTATTAAAGTGCAATCTGGTGTACCTCGGGGCAGCCATTTGGGCCCAATCTTATTCATTTTGTTTATTAATGACCTTCCCTCAGTTGTTTTGCATTCTAAGGTACTGATGTATGGTGATGACGCTAAAATATTTAACACTTTTAACAATGTTTATGGATTCGATTTACTTCGTGCTGACTTTTGCAGTTTTTATAAGTGGTGCAAATTGAATTTGTTGGAATTAAATATTAAAAAGTGTAAGCACATGACATTTTTTAGACACTCAAAGATTGATACCTTCTATTGCATTGAGAATGCTGTTTTGGATAAAGTTAAAACTATTTTGGACCTTGGTATTCTATTGGATCACAGACTCAACTTTCGGGATAACATATCCATGATCGTGAATAATGCTTATGGCATACTTGGTTATATGAAACGCTGGTCTAAGGAATTTGTTGACCCTTATTTAACTAAAATATTATTTATATCTCTTGTCCGGCCTATCCTGGAGTATGGTTCTATCATATGGGACCCTTGTTATGCAGTTCATATAAATAACATTGAGTCAGTTTTTTATTTTCTGTTTACGAGGTCTTGGTTGGAATTCCTATGAATTACCGCCATATCGGAGTAGACTAGCTTTGATTAAACTGCCAACTCTTAAAAGTCGTCCTTCCATGATGAGTACACTTTTTACTCTGGGATTAATACGAGGAGAAGTTGATTCATTCGATTGAAATTCAATGTTCCTGTGCGACCAACACGCAATTTTGAACTGCTATCACTGAATTACTACAGATCAGATCTGTAAAACCTTTAATGAATGCTACCAAGTAGTTGATTTATCGGAGTGTAAAGAACTTTTAAAGAAAACCTAACTTTATTTTTAAATTGGTAATATAAAGTTCTTGTTGAATTAATATAAATCTGTATTGTATTTGTTGCATATAGTCAGTAAGGATATATTGTATCTATTGACATTAAATAAATAAATAAATAAAAAAAATCATTTTACGCCAGCACAATTGTTCTCGTGTGAATATACTCAATAACAAATCAACAATGAAATTACGACAATAGCGGCAAATAATGTTAGACTGCAATAACAAGACTACATAGAAAGACTACGACTGATAGAAATGAAATGATCAACAGAAGGTTTTTCGAAATTACCAGACTGATACAATGTTGCTATTCTGTAGTACATAGCAAAAAGCGCGAAATATGCATACTGCGAAATGGTGTAATAAAATTGAGAGCACGGTGTTATCAATTAAAGGGTGTTGTTAATTTATGCTATATCTGTAAATGAGGGATTTATTTAAATGGCAGAATGACAACTAATAAACGTAAACGATTTCTTCTGTTTAAAATTGCAGTTCTCAAGTATCAGAATATATTTGTTGTTTTATATTCTTTACACTTTATACGCTATTTCTTCGTTTTACTTTATTTCTCTCATTTAAAGGAAGGAATATAATGTCAGATCAGACATCTCCAACAAAACGAAATATGATAAATAAATCTGCAGTGACTTCCACTCAGCAGATTTCTGGCAAAAACTCTGAGAGTAAATAATTTTGCCATGGAAAGCTTCTCAAAAATCTGTCGTTCGGAGTCGATTTTAAACTGTAGATCCCGCCACTCATGTATGGAATTAACACACACAACATATGTGGTGTGAGAAGCTAGGTCGTAATCCTGATTAAAGGGTTGTAACGACCAATTATGTATGTCTGTATGTAATGTAATGAAATTTGCCTCTTTAAAGTCCCAGTCAGATACAATACATTGTACTTTGATATTTGCAACTGAAAGCAAAATAACCAATTATCAGGTTGACAGAATACTTTGACATGTATTGAATTTGACTGCACACAACAAAATAATTTTAAGAAGAGGGAAAAAAGAAAATAAACCAGCTGCAAATTGTTTTACGGGTATAAATTGCAAAATTATTTGCATCTGCTAAAGCAGTCATTCCAAAATTCTGCGGCAATGTATTTATTTCGACAACCCGAAATACCAGAAATGTTGTGTAAAACTCGGACACCAGGAAGGAACAATACAATTGTGCATATGTTAGGAACAGAGTTAAAATGCCAGAAACCGTCTGTTGTGATGAAATTCATAAAATTGAGTTGAATTGTAAAAAAAGGCAGTAGACCGATATAAAGGAAAGACGGACGTAAGGAAGATATCAACAGAGTTATCCCATAACCCAGCTATTTTACCAAAGCTATTTTACCAATATCAAAAATCTCAGCACAAATAAAATCAAAAGGGCCATTGAAGAAGTTTCCACCAAGAATCGTGCCTATTCACCTCTGCACGCCATCGCAGAAGCACAAATTCACTGACAAGAAATCTATTGAAATCTTAGATTTCCTCTGCAACTGCTGGATCCCAACTTTCCAAAATTAAAGTGTGAAGATTCTGATATCGCCTCAGTTCTGCAATGAAATGTTTAGCTTCTCATTCATTACTCGTATAACAATTATTCAGAAATATTATCGAGAATTTGTCGAAAATAATGTTAGCGAGTACGCCTGGGATATTATTTATGTTTCAAAAATGTCAGAGCCTCGACCACGTAGGCATAAGGAATTAAAGTTGTGAAGATTCTGAAATCGCCTCAGTTCTGCAATGAAATGTTTAGCTTCTTATTCATTATAACAATTATTCAGAAATCTTATCGAGAATTTGTCGAAAATAATATTAGCGAGTACGCCTGGGATATTATTTATGTTTCAAAAATGTCAGAGCCTCGACCACGTAGGCATAAGAAATATACATATATTATACATATACATATATGTATGTACAGTACTGAGAAAAAAAAATGCAACTCTAAGCCGATTGATGTTCATGTACGCCTCTTTCAAAAAAACATTACGGAAATTAAATACTTTTTTTTTACTGTTGGTAGCTGATATCTGGGAGAATATCTCTGCTTAGGTGGTCTTCGAATATATTTTATCCCATTAGAACCAAACAGATTAAATTTACTGTCATCACTCCACAGCACTTTTGCCCACTATTCACTTGACCAATTTTGATACCGCTTCGCAAAATCAAGGCGCTTGATTTTATTGGCCTTAATTATTAGCGGTTTCTTTGCGAGACGTCCGGCAAATAAACTGCCATCATTCAATCTGCGCGAACAGTATGCCCTCCAATGGAAATACTCATTTGCCCATTAGCAAATTTAGTAACGTCCACAGCTGTCATTCTTGGATCAGCTTTAACCAGTCTAATAATTTGGCGATCTTTGCGCTGGGTAGATTCTTGGGCATTCGCTGTCAGACTTTCTTTCCACGCTATTTGTTGTTCGAAATTTAGACGCAATTCGATACACCGTTGATTTGTTTACGCCGAATATTTGCCCGATTTCTCGCATGTTTCTACCCTCTTTCAGAGCCTTAATAATGGCTACCTTGCTATCAGTTGATAACTGTTTCTAATAGTTAATAAATATTGTAAAAATTGTTAACGAAAATTTTGTATAAATAAATTCTATCTATGTACTTACTTTCACTACTAATTCACTGCGTTGCATTTTTTCGCTTGCTGAAATTTGTCACTTTTTTTCTTAAATGTTAAATACTGTTACGAAAATAGAAACAGTGTAATATCGTTTAACATTAACATTAAAGGATAAACAAAAGCTACACTAACAAATACTTCGAACTTGTTCCAAGTAAACCAACAACAACAAGCATGAGAGAAAAAGGGATAGACAAGTAAGCGAAGGCAACAACATGCATTGTGTACACAATACAGAAACAACAATGTAGTCGCGATAGAATTCTCGAGAATAGTGTTGGGAATCCCGGGATCCCGGGGTCCCGAAATCCCGGGATCCCGCAGTTTTTAACAATCCCAAAATCCCGGGATTGAGCACTTAATCCCGGGATTTGACTTTTTAAGCCGCAATGAAAAAAATTGTATATTAGAACTCTCACTAATTCGAATTTCCAGAAATTAGAATCTGTTGTTTCAATGCATTAACCGCTATGAAATTAGAAACAAAACTTCAAATTGCGATTTTTTTTTTTTTTGAGATGTAAACACTTAAATTAAAATTAAATTAAAATCACCAAGCAGATGAACCAACAAAAAATACCTAAACCATTAACGAAGTATTTTCCTATGCTGGGGCTAGAAGACAGATCACTTTCTGCTACACTTGCACGACTAACAGCCCTTGATGGAATTTCAATTAACGTTATATGCCGCTCTAGTGACTTACGTGCAGGTCTTACAGCAATGGGATTTAAAGTTTACCTACGACTGTCAACACAGTCCGCCAAATGGTTGTATATTACAGCAACAAAATAAGATGTCATGCAAAAGTATATTACGGCTGAATTTGGAAAGCAACTAACTCTAATAAAAGACTATAAAACTAGGTGGAGCAGCCTTTTGTTAATGCTGGAACGTCTTTATTTATTAAGAAATTGTATACAAAAGGCATTAATAGACATAGGTCCACCTGAAGGTGAATATTTTGCTTTATCCAAAGATGAGATTAATATGGTATCCGCAATCATTAGTGTTGTTATCCCAGTTAAAGCAACAGTTGACGCCCTTTGCCGTCGGGATGCTAATCTGTTCACGGCCGATGTTGCCATAACTTTTATGTTAAAAAACTTAAAAATGCTAACAACGTTATAAGTCAAAAACTACATTCAGCCCTCATCCATCGCATGCAACAAAGGAGAACAGATATCAGTGGGGTACTTCAGTATCTGCACAATGGTAGAACAAATGTTCAGTCCGAATCCGAAACAGAGTTCGTAACGGTTCCTTCTTCCATAAAATGTCGCAAATTAATAGTTGAGTTACTCGGAAGACTAAATGCTTCAAGTCCAGCTACATCACTTCTAATAGCTTCTGAGTCAGAAGTTACACCTTCTTCTTCAGCCAGTGTAGAGTCTGAACGTGCTTTTTCTGCAGCTGGATTTTTCACAACCGAAATAAGAAGTCGTTTGAGCGATGAAACTTTGGATGCTCTGTACTTCCTCAAAACGTATTTTAAAAATAATAAAAAGTAATAACATATCGCACTTGATCAACAAAAGAGTATATATCTATAAAAACAATTTACTCTTTATAATTAATTTAAAAATGTGAAAAATTAAAAATAAAATTAATTTTCTTATAATTTAATAAATTCTTTCTTATAAACCTATTTTTGGATGTGTCATGTTATTAATTTTATTGAAATAATATGTTAATATCTTTCAAGAACAAATTTTTTAAAATCCCGGGATAAATCCCGGGATTCCGGGACTAGGTAAATGAAATCCCGAAATCCCGGGATTGAAAATATAGAGCGGGATTGCCAACCCTACTCGAGAAGGCGAAACCCCGAACGTTCCACTTCAAGAACCTTCATCAGACTGATTACGTGCGCATATAAAAAGGCAAGACAAAGCAGGCAACGAGTAGTAAGAATTCAGTCAGCCTTGTGTGAAGTCGCGTTGCGTGTGAAGAGAACAGTCGTGGTTTGAAGATCTCCGTGGTGAGCAGAATAGCGAATAGTTGTGTGAGAAGAATAACGAACAAGCAAATTATTGTTGGATATATCAAGTTGTAAATAGTGGCACACAAAATTGTGCGAACAATAAAGAGTTTAATTCAAACTAAACACAAATTTATTTTTATTTTGTTTGCAATCAACGAACTGTATTTTAAAAGTTTTTAAAAAGGTAAAAACATAACAATATTTACCTATTTATTCAATAAAGAAAACCAGAAATCACTCTGTTTAAATTTCCTGAGTTCAGCGAATAAACAGACAAAAAGAGAAACGAATTGTTTTCCGTTATTTTGATACACCTGTAGCCAAAGATCATATGGTTCAGCGTTGTATTTTTTTGCTCGGTACTGAATATAAATATATAATTCATTACTAGATATATTTAATTGTGTTTAATTATCAATTGCTAGAAGAGATGAATTCATTAATTCAACACCCATAATAATGAAATTAAATTTTAATCATTATTTAAAATCAGATATTCCTTCAGATGATTTTCTATTTGCTTTTATTTTGAATTTTTAATATTTCTTCTCCATTCAGATGTTTCGCATTGTTCAGAATGTATTTCATTACATTACATTATTTATTCATTAGTAAAAATTTTCATAAAACATTTCCATTTTCCAAAAATTTATTAATGAAGAACAGCAAAAAGTATTATTTACACACATACATACATATATGGATACAAACATACATACATATATCTTACAAAAGCCATAAGCGCAAGGATAATTAAAATTAAAAATGATTTTCGTATTAAAAAGTTACAGATAAATACGTACAGATTTTAGAAACTCTTTTTAAAAACCAACAATTTTCGATTGAAACTCCAGAGTATTTTAATCAAAAAACCAACAAATATTTCGGGTATTAAAGGTACAGCTGCCTGTAACTAAACGGTGCTTACGTGTGAGCTTGAAATAATTAATAATTAATTAAGATTCCAATGATATTTCTCGAAACTCCCCATACTAGGAAATAACTGCTTATTTTGTTAAAATAAAAAATAAAAACTGTTATCGATATTAACAAAATAATCGATATATGGATGTAGAACGATTGTTATTGGTAATAGCTTCACATCTGCGAAGCATCGAGATCAACAAATTTTTATATTTACAACAGGGAACGGTAACTAAGCTTTCTTTGTTCCCACAAGGAGATCAATAGTACCGTTCATATTTACCAACTTGACTTTGGTTTTAACATCTGCCCTTTTATCTTCGGATCATTAGCATTCGGCATTATCGCTTAGAATTTTTGGATATTGAAATTTGTGCATTTCGGCCCAAAACCCGACGGAGTACTCTAAAGCATGATAGAACAGTCCACTTGTTTCAATGTAGCCCAGGTGTCACCCGATTAATCCTAGTTCCGGCTCTCTCATATCGGTCCGGTGGTGGTACTTTTTTGTGAACTCTAATCTTTAATGCTTTTCTTTGTAGTCGCCGTAGTCTAGTAGGTAGGGTGACGGCCTCGGTTCAAATCTCCAAGTCGGACATCAAAACGAAATTATGAAAAAATATTTCTTCGCGACTGCCTCTCAGCAGATTTTTGGCAAAAACTCTGAGAGTATGTAAATAAAATTGCCATAAAAAAATTCTCAAAAATCTGTCCTTCGAAGTCGACTTTTAACTGTAGGTTCCGACACTCTTGTATAAAATTAACGCACACAACATAAGTGGTGTGAGAAGCTAGGATTGAAGGGTTGTAATGACCAATTATGTAAGTATGTAATCTCTTCTTTTGGTTATGCTCAGACAATAATGGTTTCTGTCAAGAAATTCTACCAGTGATTCTATCTTCCCGCAATCGCCGTTTCACTGTATCTAGATCAGTGTTGCCACCTTGAGTGTAATTTTTCATTGTGTGTGCAGCATGTGTGTAATTAGTTTCGTGTGTAATTTTACTTTTTGTTCTACCTTTTTCTTTAATCGCTAATTTTTAACAGTCAATTTGTTAAAATCAGTGTTTTATAAATTTATTGCAATTTCCAACACTAGTTTGCAAAAATAAACACCTACATTCTTCTGTTTCTAATTTATGGTGTTTTCTTTTCTACCAAAAAATGTGCATTTTATTTCAAAAAATGCATTTTGTGTTTGTTTCTTAAAAATGTTTCGCCCTCTAAAAGGGTGGTATGTTTTATTCTAAATAATTTACACTTGCCAATGGTTGAGGGCATTGCATTTATGCCCTGTATAAATCGAGAGTGCTGATAATGCCCTGTAAAGCAGATGACTTTTGTTTATTTATAGGGCTACCAGATGAAATTCCAAAAAAAGTCGCCTGGTATCGTTATCCAATTTTGAAGTTAATTTTTTCATTGTTTTGTGGAGTAACATTAAGGAAACATTACATTATTAAAGCTATATGGTCAATAATATAAAAAAATTGTGTTCAGTGTTAGAACAGTGTTAAAAATTTATCAATAAATTAAGTCGAAAAATTAGCCATCTGGCAACACCTTTTTCATATTTACATATTTTATTGAAAACAAATCAAAAAATACAACATATTTTTAAATTAAATTTTTAAATATGGATATTATCTACTGCATCTATTTTATTTGCAAAAATTGAAATAGATCAGTTATTAGATTCATCTTCGTCATCTTTTGAACAAATTGCCATTTCCTCATTAATTTTCTTAATAAGTGGTAAACACAGGGCATACCCTTCTTTAATATTTGTGTTATGTTCTTCTCAAATAAAAAATTACATTACAACAGGGTTGGTTAGCAATTTTTTAAATGTACCTTGTAAGAGTGTGACATTTTCTTTGTAGAAAAGAAAACACCATTAAATACATATAAAGGCGCTTGGAGACGATTAAATAAATTCATCATATAATACTAATAAAAATAAGTGTTCGTGTGGTGTGCTTGACGTTTAAAAGGAGACGTTTAAATAAATACGTCAATCATTATTTTAATTTTAATTTCGTAGTGTTTGGATGTCAAAATATTTTCTTCGCATGACGATTTATTGCTATTAAAATCGTGCAATATTGTAATAAGCTTCCAGTTTTACCTTCCATAAAACTGGTAAACACTGGTATTTCTCAATAAATTGAAAAATATTATTTTTTTCATCTGCACATTTCTACATGACGGCAATAAAGTTATTGTTTTCTTTTTTATTTTTCTATTTTTTTTATTTATTTATTTATAGTAATTCAATACAATAAGAACAAGTCTTATTTTAAAGTATTGGTTAGGTAATTGTCATATAGGTTTTTAAATTAATATAAAAGTGAAAATGTAAAGGTAATTTAAAGGTAATAAAGTAAATTTCAAAAACGTAATAAATTTAAAAAAACAAAAGTTAAACTATATTATACAAAATTTTGTTTTAAAAAGGTAACATTTTAGACAAATATAACATAAAATAACAAAAAAAGATAAACATAACTATGAAAAGTGCTTAAATATGGCAATCTTAAAATGGCTTGCATTGGATATTAATTGTAATTGTGAGGGTAGTTGGCTCCAAAGGCGAATAGAGTTAATGAGAAAGTGTTGCTCAGAGGCAGCTTTCGAATATTTTATACTATTTATCTTCTTTCCTCTATTAGACCTTGAAAATTTTATTCTCTGATATAAATAGGGTCGTTGCTGACTGTAGATAATTCTATGCAAAGTTTTTATCCGCGTATGTGTTCATTACTATAATATCAGAACAAATGAGAAATGCTTGCCAATCACAAATGGAGACGATCAAATAAAAAGTCATCAAATGAAAAACATCAAAATTTTGTGATTTTCATCATTCAACGCCGACGTACACGTTGTACGTGTAAAACGACAGCACGCACACATATAAGGCCTTGATGATTTCATTTGATCGTCTCCAGGTGCCTTAAGGCTAATGTTTGATATATGCAATTTTACATGTCTATTGTTTTGTGTTTTAAAATAAAAGTTAGAAATGTTATGTGTATATTATTTTAAGTATATGAATATATAATTTTAATGTTTACATATCTAATATATGTATGTAATATTTGTAAAAATAGAATTTTGTGTGTAATTTTTTTTCATATGTGTAATTTCGATACCAGTTGTGTGTAAGTCATAAAGCTGTTGGTGGCAACACTGATCTAGATACAGGTGGTATTGCTTCATTTTCGCCAAACACTGCAATCGGAAATCCACTTGCTGACTTTTTACGGCTTTTTACCGCGCAGTTTTACAAATTATTGTAATTCGGATTTTTTTAAGGGCCATCTTTTATGAAGTGTTTTAATCTGTTGCAATTTTTCGACGATGATGCATTTAGGATGAATTTTCTCTGGGAAAAGTATGAGAGAAAACAAATTATTTCAGATGCTTGTAATCGAAAATTTAAGAAATAGTATATTACATTACATATAGGAAACAATAACAATTTCGAATTTTTTTTTTTAATCGAATTGTTTAAACATTTTAATTGTACTTTACCGTTTACTAGTTGCCATGGTTGTCTAGTGGGTTGTATTCTGGTGCACATAAGTGTGGGGGTTGTGGACTGGTAACATTATATCGAGCATAAGGCTTTATGCGCTCACCTTGTGATAATTAGAGTATAATTTGATATTGTATTGTTATTAAGTAATTACTACAAAAAAAAAATATATTAAAATTAAATATTTAAATTTCTCATTAAATACCAAATTATGTTTTGTAACAAGATATCGTTGATTTTCAATTTTCTTCTGTGTAATGTTTATTGAAATTTTTTATTCGAAAACATCATTAATGCGATTAAAATATTAAAAAAATTCTTTTAACATTGCAAAAACGAACCGACAAAGTTTATTCATATGTTTGTATTTTATTCAATTGAGTTCAATTAAAGCATAAATTTTTCCAAATTATATTACAGGTTATTCTTTTAATGCAATTTATATTTGGAGATTATTATTCAATAAGTAGACATTTACGAATACAAACAACAACAGTAATACATACATATGTACCAGTCAATGCTTAAGGCATCAAGTTACAGATACGAGTTACAGACTTCGAGTGAGAAAACTTAAAAGTTAAATATATTTTTACGTTTTTACCTTTTTGAAAACGTTTAAAATATGAGTTCGTTGATTGCAAACAAAATAAAAATAAATTTGTGTTTAGTTTCAATTAAATTCTTTATTGCTCGCACAATTTTGAGTGCCCCTATTTACAACTTGATGAATACAACAATAATTTGTTTTGCTCGTTATTCTTCTTTGCTTACAACCTTTTTGTAAACAACAACACTTATTCGTTAGATCTGTATAGCAGCGATCTTCAAACCACGAATTCTTACTACTCGTCGTCTGCTTTGTCTTGCCTTTTTATAGGCCTACATAAACAGTCTGACGAACGTTCTTGAAGTAGAATTTTCGTGTTTTCGCTTTCTACTTTTCTCATACTGATATTATTGATTTACTTGTAACAAGTTCGATGCTTAGTATACCGGGTGTACTGCTATGAAGTGAGCGTTTTTTTAAATACAACACTAATTCTTAATGGAGAAGTAAAATGTAAAATGTCATCCAATATTCGACTTCCTCGTAGGAATCGATGTGCTGCTCACCAAGTGCGTATACCATCGATTAAAACAAATAATAGCCGGAAAGAGGCAAGTCTGGTGAAAACGGCAGGTGAGGTAGGAGCTCTCAGCCTAATGCGTTGATTGTATGCTGAACCAGTCTTGCTTTGTATGCAGGTGCATTGTCATTTTGTAAAACTACCTTGCCGTGCCCTGTAACTCATTGTGGTTGTTTCTCAATCAATGAATGGTTCAAATTGGTCACTTTGTTGTCGGTCGGTTGTTAGGATTCTGAAAATAAATCCACTTTTCGCCGCCAGTAACAATTCGATCCAACGCTGTATTTCTATCGTGCCTTTGAAACGGAATTTTAAGAGTAGTCTTTCGGTTTTCCATCTGTCAATCAATATATGTTTATGGCACCCATTTTCCATACTTTTGGATACTTCCCATAACATTTAAACAGCTCAAAATTGTTTGTTGTGCAACAGTTAATATTTCTGCCATTTGTTTCTGACCAAAGTGTCATCTTCATCGAATATTCTTTACAATTCGGCGTCTTTAAACTTTTCTGATGGTCTTCCATGTTCCTCATTTCTCACTTCAAAATCGTTATCTCTGAGCTGTCGAAACCATCTTCCGCATATTGCTTCTGATAGAGCATGATCACCACATGCTTCAACAAGCATTTGGTGTGACTCTCCAACTCTCCATCATCTTTAATACGATGAAAAAATATGATGCGATATTGTTTTTTTTGGGGTACCTTCCCATTTTCTTTAAAATTTTAGGTGATTTAGTGAATGCTGGCTACCAAAAAGTCTAATGTTTTTTTTTATGTAATGGTTTTTCTCTGAGTCAGCACAATGTGTGACATTTTGTTTCTTGACGTAACCATAGAGTGAGAAATGACCTTTTTTGTGAAAGCGTCCAATCAGGGCATTGGGAATGACCAGCAGGTGATTTGAACTTTATACGAATAGAGAGGCAAATCAAAATACATACATACATAATATGTCATTATAATCCTAGCTTTTCATTTTATTTATTTATTTTATTTTATTTTATTTATTTGAAAGCTCCATACACAAGACCATATGTCTTATATTGCAGTATGAAACTAATTAACATGTTAGAGAAACAATGTTTACATACAATTAAATAACAATATAAATTAAATTTTACATAGTATAACAATTTTAGAGATCAAACTTTACATACATGCATGATAAATACAAACATTTAGTAGACTTTTAGAAAATTATTACGTTGAAAACAGTTTCATAAGTTGTGCTTTAAATTGTCGTGCGTTACTTAATACTTGGCAGCTGTAGGGGATCGAGTTCCAGAGAGTTGTTGCAAATATGTAAAAATGCCAACTAGAGATGAGGCTCTTGTACCCAAACGATCTTATTCTTCTACCTCTGCAGCTATTTGCGAAAGAGAGTCTATTGTAAAGATGCTCCGGCTGGCGGGTATAAATTATCTTGTGCATAAGTACCAAAACTTTTAATTTAAGCAGGCAATCAAAAGAAATTCCGTACAATTGAGCTGCGAACATTGAAATTCTGGTGCGTCTGTTTAAGCCGTATACATAACGAATAATGTTGTTGTAGGCAACGTTTAACTTTCTCTTACTAGAAGAATCACAATTAGAAAAAAGTTCACATCCATAAAGTAAAGTGGGAATTAAATATGTTTTCGCCAGAAGTATTCTTATCCTCATTGGTGTGCAGTAGTGAGATGACCACATAGTTCTTAGCATAGAGAAAGAACGTCCACAAGCATAGTTGACGTGGTCAGACCACGTAAGGGTTTTATTGAAATAAATACCCAGAGTTTTTGCTGATGTTACTATTTGTATTTTTTGACCATTTATACATATATCAGGAACACTTATTGATTGTGCAAGCTTTTTCTGAATAACAATGCATTTTGATTTTGTCGGATTTATTGCCAAACCATTAGCAGAAGCCCATGTCTGAATACGATGCATCTGTTGATTCAATGAACTTATACATTGAGTAATCGTTGCATTATTGCAGCTAGTATAAAGTTGGACATCGTCTGCATTCATCCTTATCTTACAATCTGTTATTATAGTTGGAAGGTCGTTGGAGTACATCGAAAATAAAAGAGGACCGACAATAGAACCTTGTGGAACTCCTCTTGACACGGGAAGAGCTCTAGATTTTCCATCATGTGCTTCAGTGTATTGGTATCTTCCGCAGAGATAAGTTGACAAGAGCTGGGTGGCAGAAAAGGAAAAATTGAAGAAGTTTTGTAATTTGAAGCATAGAATATTGTGTTCCACGGTATCAAAAGCCTTGGAGTGGTCCATTGTCATTGTCATTGGTCATTGTGTGTGTTGTTCGAGTGGCGCAACCTACAGTTTAAGGTCGGATCCGAACGACAGATTTTATTTATTTGAGAAACTTTTTACCGGAGAAATATTCTTTCATATTTCGTTTTGTTGGAAATGCGTGACCTGGAGTTTGAACCATGACTTAACGTCCAATAAGCCAATACACTACATACTAGATTATGACGAATTTCTAACAAATCAAAATACATTTCAGTGAGCCATAAAAGAAGTCTAATTAGTGTCACTGTCATCGACAAATTCAGATTATTAGCCGCAGCTAATGTAGGCGAAACGATTTTTTCGTCAGAGCGAACATTGCGATGGCATACAGACCTGACCACATCAGTAGTACTTCTAAACTCTTCAAGCAATTGACCACGTGTTCTAATGCTTACAACAACAATACCACTTCTGCGCACTTCTTTTTGTTTTTATTGTTGTTTTGTTTTCTTTTAAATGAGTCCACTGGGGAAGCAATCTATGAAATGGTTATGTTCTTATATTCAAACTCAGAAGATGCATGTGGTTAATTTTTTGTATTTATTTGAAACATATAAAATTTCTTAAAGTGCGTACATTGATATTTTGCATATTCATCGTTGGCAGTTATAAAAGCCGGAATTGAACTACGTTCTTGCACATACTAAGTGGCATCTATCCTCGAGCTTGAACAACATTCTCCCACAATTCATTTAAAGATGTTGAGACTTCCACCAAACTTCTTTTCAGCTCTCCCTAGTGGTTTTCAATCGAATTGAGATCAGGTGAATGGGGTGGCCATGATATCACTTTATATCCACTTTCGAGTTATTTTGGCGGTATGGGTGGAATCGTTTTCATGCTGGAGCACAATATCTGCAGACTACCCATGCAGTTTTTGTCAAGTGGCATGGAGGTTCGTTGACAAAATGTGGTCGTAATTGTTGGAAGTCATCTTAACAACTATTCGCTGTATAGTTCCAACTCCCCCGGCCATCATAAATCCACACGCTATAACACTAGCTCATCCACACTTCGAGATGGGCTTAACATGCTGTGTCTATAAAGCGCTTCCAGTTTTTGCCATTTCTTCCATTCCTTACCATCTGATCCTAACCGATAATTTTTTTTTCGCGCGCTAATGTGACCGTCTTCCGTCTGAAATCAAAGGGCGTCCAATGCATCCCGAAAATTTGTCTGATTCCTTCGGATTTTGGACGCCATCGGTTAATATTTCTTTTAGGACAACGTTGACCAAGACATCACTGTAAACTGCAAGCACTACAGTTCGATCATTATCTACTTTTTTTGGCCTTAAGTGGATGACTTGGATACCAACCATATATACATAGTTTATACAGGACGGCGCTACGTTCCACACAACTCATGCCACATTGGATATTCTGGACAAGTGATTTGAGGACATAGTGGTCTTACGTGAAAATGGTGTGAACAGACCACCGAGATCGTCTGATCCCGTTAGACTATTTCTTGAAGGGTTTTTCTAAGTCGCTGGTGTCTGTTACAAACAGTAGTCTCCAAAGCCAACACATACCCTACGCCATCGGTCAAATTAAGCTTGATTTATGCGCCAGGCTCATGAAAACTTGAGTATTTGTCATGCGGTATACCGACAGAAGTGGAGCGACGTTATGTTCCACATGAATTGCCATCAATAAGTCTTTCAAACGAATAAATATTCCGATTGTATCTTACACATACATTGTTTTATATAAATCTAAAAATAGGAAGCGCTTTAACACAGATCCATACAAATGAAATATCCCATATAATCGCCCCATTAATGTAATAAAACAGCACAGGTGAAGTTAGATAAGAGACGGGCTTGGATCGTTATTACCATGATAATATGAACCTGTCCTATAATGGCTCTGTTGCATTAAATGCCAATACATACGTTAGTGAGGATCTGAGCCATGGAGCACCGTGACCCCTAACTCTACAGTACCAGTAAACTCTGTGACATTGGGAAATGCTTCACAACGAGAATGAGTGACAAAAGTGAAAATAATACGTTTTTAATACGGTATTCGGTCCAATAGAGAAATATTCAGAGATCTGGGGAAACAAGCGAGTTGCTTCCAGACTATGGTTTACGCCATCGAAAGATGTGCTCAAGCGAACAGGAAATGCAGAAAAAGGGACTTACCAATATTATCTGACAGTAAGACTGAAATCAGAGCTCACTGCCCCCATAAAGCCGACACGAGATTAGAACTGAAAGCTTCATCAGCAAGGCTGGACTTCTCAGTTATTGTGGGAAATCGCAGTAATGGTTTCTACATCACTCATCAAATCAGAGAATTTCTGTGGAACAGTATGATGGGTTTAGACGGGTACAACCGACGAAAGGAAAGTTGAGGAGTGTTGCTAAGTCTTGTCAATTCAAAAGTGTTGGAGACAATCTACATTTTTGTTGGAGGATAGTAACCGACAGTATACGGGTCACCGTAGACTCAAAGAATAAAGAAAAAACAGTTGGTAGTTTATCAAGTAATAAGCAAGACATTATCTGAAAAATATTCTGAGGTTTGCCAAGGCAACAGGATTGCGGGATACCAAACATATTGTTACGTTTTTACCTTTTTAAAAACGTTTAGAATATGAATTCGTTAATTGCAAACCAAGTAAAAACAAATATGTGTTTTATTTTAATCAAACTCTCTCTTTATTATTCACACTTTTATGCCACTGTTCACACTTAACCGATACAACATTAATTGCTTGCTATTATTCACACACAACTATTGCTCGCAACCGATATCTTCAAACACGACTATTTAGTTCACACGCAACTTCACTCAAGACTGACTCAATTACAACTGACTGGTTGTCTGGTTTGTCTTGCCCTTTTATAGTCCAACACGAACAGTACATCGAACGTTCTTGAAGAAGAAGGTTCGCGTTCTCGCTTACTCGAAAATTCTATAGCGACTGCATTGTTGTTAGTGTACTTTGTTCTCATTGGTTGTTGTTGCGTTCGCTTACTTGTCTATCCCCTTCTCTTTCATACCGATGTTGATGCTTTGCTTGTAACATGTTCGTTGTAGTTGTTGGTGTAGCTATTATTAATCATCATGTTCATTGTATTTGTGTCGTGTGTATGTGTAGCTGATAGCTTTTGTTTATCGTTTTTATTGTTAAACGATATTAGGTCGTTTCGATTGTTTTTGCGTAACAATATATTGAGAGCAGTTGGCACTACTCCACTACCTCTACGCAACAATAAGTATATTTTATACAAAATTCATTCGATGACGCATATTGCGAGAAATCGATATAACAACGCCAATTCATTCAACAATTTTAATGAATACAATTAAGAAAAGAGTCGCCTTATTTGAGTACAAATCCGATGTCTAATCACAAGCTTTGAGAATATTTACATTCAAAGGGATGTCAATGAAGAAAAACACGTCTTTTTAATTTCATTTTGAAATATACGAGTGTTGTATGAAAGCAATAAAGAAGAGCAATCGATGATAAAACAATTCCGAATATAATCGCGTTCTTTCATTCTTCATTATCCTCTTCTTGTGTTTCGAAAATAAAAAGAAAGGAAAGCGAAAAATGTTGCAATAAACCCGTTGTTAACAAAGTGCCAAAGAGTTCTCAAGTACTTAATGGAACAAAGGACAAAACATTTTGTCAAACGTCAAACATTGACAAGGAAGTATAACATCAACAATAAAATAAAATTTTAATTTTCTAAAATGAGCAAATATGTGGAAATGTTAAGAAATATTCAAACTTGATTGCAATTACGAGCGAATAATTCAATATTTGGTTTCTAAAATTTCTTGCTCGCACAACTATTTTACGGTATCCTTCCCACATTTTACTTAAGGATGTTTATGTGTAAACAGTATCGCAAAACGTACTTGTGACAATGCAGATATTAAAGTGAGTGAAAAATAATAAAGTGCACTGCCGTCTTAGTACCTGAAAATTGTTGATTAATTTTAGACAGTTGTTCGTTATTGCCTTTTGGAAATTGTTTTTTCTTTCTTTCCCTTAGTTTTCTTAAAAAAGGGGGGAAAACAGCGTAAATGACAGTCATTTGTAGAAAAGCATTCAGCGTTGTTAACGTTCAATATTGCCAAAAACGCTTAAATAAGCGCAAAAAAACAAAAAAGAATATTCTTCGTAAGAAAGCAATTCATGACTATTTAGTGGATACTCGTAATAACAGCAATTTTTTTTCCGAAGAAAAGCAAAAATAAATTTAAGTTTACTAAGTTTATTAAACAATACAATCTTATTATGGGTTTTAGTGTAGTAAGAGTGTGGTGCCTTCTCCTATCGTGGAGTACTCTGATGAAAATCGATTCGAAAAGATTTCTACCGATAAAGGACACAGACCAACACTACTACACGATTGATGTTTCTAAATTCTTCATATCAAACCATAATTTACCACCAAATATAGTACTTATAAATATAATTGGTCAATTCACACAAGCCGTTGTATCGTTGTATTGAGTGTATTGTTGGACGATTATACAACAGTGTATGCTTGTTGTTGATAATTTTCATGTAAAAATCCGATACGCTTATACACATTTTTTTCATATGTTTTTAAAAGTTGTATTGGTTTCGTGCTATCAAATTGTGTGAATGAAAAAAATTTGTATATGTTTTACAAAAGTTGTGTTGATTTCGTGCTATCAAATTGTTTGAATGCCAAAAAAAAAATACATTTGGAATATGAAATACACAATACGGCATAGCATTGAGCGTTCACAAACAACCAAGTGTATTCAATACAACATACACGATACAAAGTCGTGTGAATTGCCCAAATATTGTTACGTTTTTACCTTTTTAAAAACGTTTAAAATATGAGTCCGTTGATTGCAAACAAAATAAAAATAAATTGGTGTTTAGTTTCAATTAAATTCTTTATTGTTCGCACAATTTTTGTATGCCACTGTGTCCAACTTGATGTATACAACAATAATTTGCTTGTTCGGTACTCTGCTTTGCTTACAGCATTTGCGTAAACAACAACACTTGTTCGTTAGATCTGTATAGCGGAGATCTAAAAAAAAAGGCTGTTCTATTCACACGCAACGCCTCTTCACACAAGAGTGACTGAATTCTTACTACTCGTTGCCTGCATTGTATTGCCTTTTTATATGCTCACGTAGACAGTCTGATGAACGATCTTGAACGTAGTTTCGCCTTCTCGAGAATTCTATCGCGAATTCCTTGTTGTTTGTGTACTTGGTTTACGTTGTTTGTTGTTGCTTTATTTTTTACTTGTCTATCCCCTTTTCCATCAGTATGATGATTTTTTGTGTTTGTAGCTTTTGGTTATCGTCCTAATGTTAAACGATGTTACACTGTTTCAGTGTTGCAAAACTGAAATTTTGAAATGGTACTCGACTATAACTGAAAGAGTACTTTTTTGCAAATATTTTTTCATATTTCGTTTTGATGAAGATGTCTGACATTGGGTTTGGACCGTGGGCTCACGTCTAGTAAGCCCGCACACTAGCTACTAGACTATTTAATTATTTATATTGTTACGTTTTTACCTTTTTAAAAAACGTTTAAATATGAGTTCGTTAATTGCAAACCAAGTAAAAACAAATTTGTGTTTTATTTCAATTAAACTCTCTTTATTGGTCACACTACTTTTGTGCCACTGTTCACACTTAACTGATACAACAATAATTGCTTGTTCGCTATTATTCACACACACAACTATTCGCTATTCGGCTCGCAACCACAACTGTTTACTTCGCACTAGAGATGAGCGATCCAGTGATTTTTGAAGAACGTTGTTCTCAGTGAAAGTGATTTGTTAATCACTTTTCTTTAAAACAGTGATTGCGATCACAGTATTCCAAAAGAAAACAAAAATTTTTTTTTTTATTTTTATTCCAACAATAAAAAATAACTATAAGGGCGGAAACTAATAACAAAACAAAAATTCAATAAATTCATATAAATTAATGTAAAATAAACAAGAAATATACATACAAATTAAGAAAATTTAAACTTTATGTACATTACTAAATAATATATACAAAGAAAAATTACTTAAATATGTACATTGTACTTATTAAATATATTTATAATTTGAGTTTAAAAACAATAACATTTGTGCTTTATTGTCACTTAAACGTGTTCGTCGCTCATTTAATACTTGTCCAGCTTTTGAGAAGACTCTTTCGCATGGTACAGAAGAACCAAGGACACAAAGTTTTTCTTGAGCAATTTTATAAAGTTTTGGATATTTTAATTTATTAGTACGCCACCAGTTTAATGGGTCTTTATTTCGTGGAATAACATCATCATCCAAATAACTATGTACTTCATTAATAGCACGCGATGCTGCTGTTCTTCTTGGTTTAAAGTTAGAAATATTCGAATCAAAAGAGTTCCATATTGAAAATTCTTTCGGGGTGTCATCTTCTATAATTGTATCTTCTTGTATCTGATGTTCTAATTCAGAATTATATATTAAAGAGACAGAAGATATAACAATTTCTTTAATGCGTTCTGCACAAGCCGGATCGCAAAAGGCAAACGTTTTAAATCTCGGATCAAAAAAAGTAGTTATTCCTAATATATCGTTATATTCTACATTACTGAGGCGATCAATGTTATTATTTTTAATGTAATTTTTTTTTATATGAAGTTTGACAATTAAGTTTCACAGAAAGTTCATGTATAAAATACAAAAGTAAATAAACAGCATCATCTAATAGTAATTCTGCCTCGCTCAAAATAAAATGAAGTAAATTTGAGTATGTAACAATTTTGAAAGAACGCATTATTAGTAACTGTTATTTGGCAATTTCAATCACTGTAGTTACCAGTGAATTATCAATCACCGTGATTAAATCACAGTTTTGAAAATATCGCTCATCTCTACTTCGCACGCAACTTCACACAAGACTGACTGAATTACTACTGACTAGTTGCCTGCTTTGTCTTGCCTTTTATATGCGAACGTCTTCAGTCTGATGATGGTTCTCGAACTGGAATGTTCGGGGTTTCGCTTTCTCGAGAATTCTTTTGCGACTACGTTCTTTGTTGTTGCGTTTGCATACTTGTCTGTCTCTTTTTCTCTCATACTTGTTGTAGCTGGTTTACTTATAATAAGTTCGATGTATGGGTTAGTGCATATTTGTGTCGTGTGTATTGTGCACGCATTGTCTCTTGCTTTTGTAGCTTTTGTTTATCGTTTTTATTGTTAAACGATATTAGGTCGTTTCGATATGCGTAACACTGCCCCCCACTTAAGCCTGTTGGTCCCGAATAGGCTCATTATCTCCTTTCCAATATTTTGCCAGTCGCTCTATGTGTACGACCTTCATTTTTGTTCGGGGGCTGTTAGCTTTCTGTATCCTGTACACGACATCGTTTAAGCGTTTAATTATTTTATACGGTCCATCCCAGTTGGTTTGTAACTTGGGAGATAACCCCTTCTTCCGCTTTGGGTTGTATAGTAGAACCATTTGTCCCTAATGGAAGCCCTCCGTGTTTGCTGCACGATCATACCTGGCTTTCATTCTATCGCTGACCATTTTTATTCGGGTGCGCACAAATTGATGAAGTTCATTTAGGCTTTCTTCTTTCCCAGTATATGTGGCATCTTAATTCCAAACTCCAAGTCAGTAGGTAGTTTTATATCAGATGATCTAGATGTTGAATCATGGACTGCAGATCGGTACGCCAGTAGAAACCTCGGAATGTGTTCGTCCCAATCCTTTTGTTGCTCGCTCACTACTTTCCGCAAGTACTCTTCCAGGGTTCGATTAAACCGTTCTACCATTCCGTCAGACTGTGGGTGAAGCGGCGTCGTTCGAGTCTTCTTAATGCCGTATACTTCACACATTTCCTTGAATATAGCTGACTCGAAATTTCTGCCTTGATCGGAATGTAGTTCTATTGGAACCCCGTAACGTCATACCCAGTTGTTTACAAGAACAGTTGCTATTGTGTTCGCCTCTTGATTGGGTATGGCATACACTTCCGGCCATTTGCTGAAGTAGTCCATCACAACGAGTACATATCAGTTTCCGGCATTGCTGATAGGAAAAGGGCCTGCTACGTCCATCGCTATCCGCTCGAAAGGTGCGCCTGAGTTATACTGTTGCATCTGACCTCGACTTCTTCTTACTGGACCTTTAGCTGCAATGCACTGGGTACAGTTTTGTATCCAGTCCGCCACTGCTTGTTGACATCCAACCCAATAAAAACGTTGTTTCAGTCATTCCAGCGTCTTTGTTACTCCAAGGTGTCCTCCGCCAGCTCCATTATGGTACTCATTTAACACTTCCTTCAATTTGAAGGAAGGCACCACTATTAAGTTGGATGAGGCCTTGTCATCAGTGCTTACCCAATGTCGATATAAGCACCCGTTTATCAGCTTTAAACTGTCCCATAGTGCCCAATACGCTTTTGTAAGAGGACCTTCTGCGGATATCTCATTTCTGGTAGGCCGTTTGTCCTCTTCCTTAGCTGCTATAATCTTCGCCAATATTGGGTCACTTCTATGCGCTTCAGACCAGTCTTCGTTGGCTTCGATCTGCGTTAGCCGGATATCAACGATGGATGGTAATGTTTGATGCACTCCAGCACTGTAAGTAGCTCACGTCGAGTCACACAATAGTTCCTTTCAGGGTTTGACAGTGTCCGACTGTAGTAGCCTACGACTTTCTCTGTACCATTGATCACTTGGGAAAGTACACCACCAATAACATATCCGCTAGCATCACTGTCCAAGATGAATTTTTCTCCTGGGACTGGATACGCCAAAACTGGTGCAGCACACAATAGATCTTTTAGTGTCTGGAACGCCTTTTCTTGTGACTCACCCCATTGATACACTTTTGATTTCTTGGTAAGTTCATGCATCCACGCTAGCAAAGTTAGGCACATAGCGTCAGTAATATGTGCACAGTCCCAAAAAGCTGCGTAGTTCATGAAGATTCTGGGGGCGAAGCCAGTCCTTATCTTCATCCGTAGATGTTCCATCTGCTGTTACAAGATGCCCCAAATATTTCACCGTTTTTTGAACAATGCACATTTCTTTGCGCTTAATTTTAGTCCAGCCTTTGTTATTCGCTGCAGAACTTCTGCTAGGTTTTTGAGGTGTACGTCGAAAGTTCTGCCCATCACTATAATGTCGTCGAGGTACACCAGGCAAGTCTTCCAATGCAGTCCTTTGAGTACACGTTCCATAAGCCGCTCGAATGTGGCCGGAGCATTACAGAGTCCAAACGGCATAACTTTAAACTGCCATAAGCCGCCGTTCGCACTGAATTCAGTTTTTTCCTTGTCCTTTTCTGCAATCTCCACCTGCCAATACCCGCTTTGTAGTCCCAGTGAGGAGAACCACTTCGTTCCGGCTAGCGTGTCGAGTGTGTCGTCAATTCTTGGTAGCGGGTAACTGTCCTTTTTAGTGACATCATTCAGCTTCCTGTAGTCTACGCAGAATCTTGTACTGACATCTTTCTTCTTGACTAAGACTACAGGTGAGCTCCACGGACCTGATGATGGTTCGATTACACCGCTCCTCCTCATTTCGTCGACAAGCTCTTTAACCTCATTACGCTTCGCCAGCGGTATGCTTCTGGGTGCCTGCTTTATCGGTCTCGCTTCGTCAGTATCAATTTCATGTTTGACCATGCCAGTTCTTCCTTGTCTTTTATTATTTGTGTTGAAAGCGCAAGCATACCTCTTTAGCAGCCTTTTGACTTTATTTCACTCTGGAGCTGCTAAACCTGCTACCCATTTTTCCACATTTTCACCAAATTCCTTCTGATCTTTGGCTGACATTTCGGCAGGTTGCGGCGATTGTTCGCTGTTTATTACCGCCTCTACTGGAACACATTGTCCCACATCTGAGTTTTTACAGATGACTCTTTCATGGCCTGATAGATTTAGCACTCTCACCGTGACTATTCTCTGTTCTGTGGATTTGACGAGGACCTTTGCTGATATTAAATCCGTCTGAATTTCTGCTAGTTCCAGAACCCACAAGCGGTTTTCCTCACAATCTCCCTCCATACGCGCCCATATCAATGATTCACTTTGAGGTGGTAGTTTTTGTTGTTCGACAGCAACTATCCTTCTGGCGTGCACTTGATGCTTGTATCCGACGTCAAGAGGTATCTCCACATTTCGCCAACTCATTATCTGTTGTCCCATATTCAAATTGATACCATGAGCTATCATAAAGTCGGCACCAATGATAACCTCGTCCACAATATATATATGATGTTGGCTATCGTCTCAAATGAGGTACGGTAGTCGCCGTAGTCTAGTAGGTAGTGTGTTGGCTTATTAGACGTAAAGCCAGGGTTCGAGCCCCAGGCCAGACATCAAAACAAAATACAAAAAGTATTTCTACGGCGATTACCTCTCAGCAGATTTCTGGCAAAAACTCTGAGAGTAAATAAAATTGCCATGAAAAGTTTCTCAAAAAAAATCTGTCGTTCGGAGTCGACTTTAAACTGTAGGTCCCGCCACTTATGTATAAAATTAACACACACAACATAAGTGGTGTGAGAAACTAGGTCAATAATCCTGGCTGAAGGGTTGCAATGACCAATTATGTATGTTGGCTATCGTCAACTTCGTCTCTGTTTTTCCGTGGACGGTGGCAGACTCTCCAGTAGCTGTCCGAAGTCTTACATTGCTAAGTGCCTCACACTTCCCCTTCACTACATCAGGTCTGATGACAGACTGCGTCGCACCGGTGTCTATAGTGAAGATGTGTTGTCTGCCATTTATGTACCCGCACGCCGTAAGATTGCTGTTGTTCTGTTGCATCACTGATATTGAGATTGTGCAACAGTGCTCCCTCGCTTGTGGGAGCCAGCACTTGCTCCTCAGTGCTTCACCTTCCTTCACTACTTCCATTTTTCGCACTTTGCTAACTGGTGGTCTTGAAATTGTGCGAGCGGTCTGTTGGGCTAGTGCGAAGGCCACGGTCTCTGCAAAGGTTTTCTTCTGCGTAGAACATACCGCTAGTTTAATGTCAGGGTCGCGTATACCATTGTCAAACGCCTCGGTCTTAATGTTGTCTATTAACGGGTGGTTTTCTCCTGGGTATGTAAGCTGCACCAACCTCTCAACCTCCATTGCAAAAGCTTGTAATGACTCGTTTGCCTTTTGCGCCCGGCATCTCAACTCCATGCGGTACAGCTCTCGTTTGTGCTCGTCGCCGAATTTACGCTGTAACGCTGCCATTAAGTCGTTGTAGTTGTTTCGGCAGCTGGCTGGCATGGTTTCTAGGATCTCGGCTGCGACACCTTTTAACGCCAAAATTAGTTCCAAAGCCTTCTCCCCATCGTCCCATCCGTTTCTGTTGGCTACTTTCTCTAATTGGAATTTGAATACGGATAGGGGTGAGCTTCCATCAAAGCAAGGTGTTCTTATTCTCCCGGTATTTTCGGATATGACTCGCACTGGTTCCGGTAACTGGCTCTGGAGGTTGTTGATCTTATTTAATTACTGTTCCGTTATATGCACTTGGTTTTTTTTTTCTTTTAATTTATCAAACTTAAGACACAATAAAACTTAACGAAATGAAAAAAAAAAATATTTGAAGTTCTTTCATTTAATTTGAAATGCACTGCCTTTTGTTGATGTACATATATTGAATGGCTTAAATGCAACACTTTAGCTTAACGGATATTTTTGTATTTATTTAAACGATTTTATCGCTTTCTTGCAATACAATGTATTATTAGCGCTTTAAAAATAATGAAAACTTTCTACAACGGCTTAAATGCTACGCTGTGCCAAGTGTTTTAAAAACAAACTCTTGAGGATTTGGTCCAAACCATAACACAGTTGCCTTCATTGGCACAATACTACTTACAGTCTTTCTGAAGGAAAAAAAAAACGCACGAACAAAAGTATCTGCTTTTAAAGTCAGACTGCCATTCCGCTTTCGAATTTTCTTTCTTTCGCTTTTTTCGTTTTGTTTCTTTTTTAAATACAATTGCAAATAGGAAGAGTAAAATAAAATAAAATAAAATAATAAAAAAAGTTATTCAGCACTTTTTGTTTGAATGACAATTAAAAAAAAAAAACAAAAAAAGTAACACTTGTTCGCACTGGTTGTCAGACGTAAGATTCAGTAGCTTTTCACGTTTGTCTGTCTACTTTTTCCGTTATTCCTTTTATTAGTATTCTGGCCGAAATATACAAACCTATATACACTGTGGAAGGGATACATACATACATATACATATATTTAAGAACAACACAACGGTTTAATCTACAGTTGGACAAAAATTAAATTTACGATCTATTTGTAAAGAAAAGAAACACGGTGCAGATGATAGCTGAGCGAGCACACAAGGTCAGACTTACAAGAAAAATAAAATATACATACAATACAATATACATACATATTTCAGAATGTGAGTGTGTGTGTGAAAATGTCAGTCAATATGATAAAAAGAACAATGAAGCATGTGATGAAGCATGATGTGTTGAAAGTTTACTCAAATATAATGCTTCCCTTTCAGGAAAATATTCGTACCTGCCGTACAATATCTGTGGACCATACTTTACAGATGTTGCTTTTGCAGTTTCATATGGATTTGAAATTTTCTTTCTTTTTCTTATTTCCTTTTTAAATTGTTTTTATTAAACAAATAGTCGTATTCAATTTAAAATGTTTCAAAATGACTTATTTACATATGAAGACAATGAATATGTTGTGATCAGAATAAATCGGCTGTAGACACATATTAATGTTAACTAAAATATGTGGACGTGCTAAATTAAATCAAATCCAAATATCTACTTGAAGTCGCCGTATTCTGTTAGATAGTGTGTTGGCATATTAGACTTGAGGCCAATGTTCAAACCCCAGCTCAGTCCACCCCAGTGAATGAATATTTCTATGACGACTTCCTTTCCACAGTTTTCCGACAAAAACTCTAAGGGCCATTATTACAACTTGCCATTTACTTAAGGGAGGATTTTAACGGGCAGATAAAATGTTTTCCATTATTATAAGTGGACAATATGGTAGAAGTAAGCGTTAAGCTAAAGGGAGGATCATCCTACTGGTAACTTTTAAAGTTAAGTTTATGTTTGAACTTGCCATATAATAGATTATTTTCAATATGGCAACTTCAAATATAAACCAAATGAGCATATATAACAAAAAACGAAGCCCGTCGTTGCCACTGCGGTTAAAAAAACTTATTTAATTGAACAGTGTTATCGACATTGCTCCGCCACTGCCATATTTTGGAAAAAGTTATCTTTATTTTATCTGTAAGTTGTAATAACGAAAAGAAGTTAAAGGTGACTTTAAAGTTCACTTTAGCTAAAGTTACTTTTAACTAAACCCAAGCTTAACGGCAAGTTGTAATAATGGCACTAAGAGTAAATAAAATTACCCCGAATATTTTCTCAAAAACCTGTCATTCGTGGCAACAAAAGATAACGACGTAATTCTTACTTTTTAAAACTAAAGTTTTTAACAAGAATTCTTTCGAAACGATTGTCTTTCAGTAAGATTATTAGTAGTATTTCCATACCCTATTTTGTATGAATTCACCTAGTTGGACAGGCAGAGGGCTAACATATTTTCTTTTATTTTTAATTGACGACCAACACTCGGGGGATGACTCCTATTCATGAAGTGCATTGGATTAGGACTGGGAAAATTATTAAGGAAAAGGAGGAAAAAGGAAATATTATTCATGAGTGTTATATTCGGATCTGAATTAGTTAATAATAAAATTGGCAGGAAAAGCTTCTGCAGAAATGTAGTTCCATATAAAGATACGTAGTGTGTGATCCACTATTCGCCGTAGTCTAGTAGGTAGTGTGTCGGCTTATTAGACATAAGGCCACGGTTCAAACCCCAGGTCAGACATCGTAACGAAATTATGAAAAAATATTTCTTGGGCGACTGCCTCTCAGCAGATTTCTGGCAAAAAATCTGAGAGTAAATAAAATTGCCATGAAGAGCTTCTCAAAAATCTGTCTGTTGTTGTTTCTGATGTTTCATGGAGCACACGTAATCATTCTTACAAGTTTAGACTGTCTTCTCTGCAATTTTTCTACTGCGAATGATGAGGGTATTCCCCTTAACTGGATGGTCCAATAAGCCAGTACAGTTGGGCGGATTTTAATTTTATCTGAGTTATTTTTGCCGCAATGTGATGTGGTGCATACCGAGGTAGTTGTTTTGTTCCGGTATCCTTAGACCATTAATACTCTAGGAAGGACAATTTTTCCTTTAAGCGTGAAAGTTATGGGGACACATTTGCTGGCAGTGACGTTAATTTTTATATTGAACTATCTCATCCACATTTGATTGGAGTCGTGCGGAAGCAAGTACACGATTTTTATCCGTGCAGTTTGAAATGTTAATCAATGATCTCTTTGGCATATCTGCAGTAAGCAATAAATATAAGAATGGTCCTAGAATGTTTCCCTCAGGAAGACCAGCTGAAATCCTTTTCCAGGACGATATAAAATTTAATTTTGTATGAAAATATCTGTATTCTATGTAACTTCTGAAGAGCTTATGAACGTTAGCGAATAAATGATTAGCAAAAGCTTCAACTTTTTCCTCTTTAGTTCTCGACCATTTGCCATTTTGTTATCGAATAGTAGCTTCGTGAGTCTCCTTGATCCTTCACTCTCGCTCTCTCTCTCTCTCTCTCTTATTGAACTCTGTCTATACCCTGTACGTATAAATATGGGATCTTTGGGAACAAGTCGTTTTAATTTTCTTGAACAGATTCTGTTGAAACAGCAATAAAGCAGCGTGACACAAGCCGGATTGCCAGGGTGCCACAATGAACCACTTGAGTTGATTCTCCATCGAAAAGCTTCGAAATTGAATTCGGGGCATCGACCCATACGTACGAATTGTATTTTATTTTCGATTGAATCCAACTTGTATAAATAGTGAAGAGGTCAGATGGCGTAAAGTATTTCTTGCACAGGCTCAAGCAACTGAGCCACTTAAATGAATCTTTCGACATTTGAAAAATATGCTGATCCCAGAGAATACTGCATTAAATGTTCATTCCCAAAACAACAAGAAATTCTAACCTGATTCAAATATTTCCAGTGACGTTTATAAGTTAATTAACAAGAATTTGTCTTTAACGTCATCATCATCTAAATAAGCTATTTTCTTCAATCACCAATGGGCTTTGTCTTTAATCAAAGGAATGTAAATTGCAAATATTACTGTCGTCTGTATGAGACTACATGTATAGAATTGGAAGTTGAAGACAGAAAACTGATAAACTGGTTCAACTTTTGCTAGAGTAACGACAAGAGATCGTTAGAGTAACGATCTACCGATGTGTCTAGTGATCTCGTATTGTCTATCGCTGATGTGGTTGTTGGAATCCTTTCACAATCTTGTAAAGTGCGGAACTCATTGTTATGCTACAGTACTTTTCAGCTTTTCAGAGTTATTTGATTTACCCCTTTTTTCGATAACTGACTGTACCAGAGGAACATTTAAAAAAGACGAAAAAGACGTACTGACACGCATGTTGACGATATGACGATTTATGCCCTTATTTTAACGATTTTTTGACATTAAAAATTTACAAAACCTTCTTTTCTTTAGGGTATTAAATTCACTTTATTTGTATTTGCTTTGCAATTGTTACTATTGCAAATTTATGTTAGTAATAACGAGGAGTGAAGTATTATATTTTAAGTTAATTTCGAACACCTGTGATGATTTTTCTGTATTTTAAAAGCCAAAAAATTACAACCTCGAGTTCCACATATGAATAGTCTGACTAAAGAACTACTTTCGTCTGTAATGCAGTGTGCAATCCACTGGCCAATCGATCACATACGTATGCGCTGACCGAGAAAGATGAGTGTTACGTAGGAATACATGATTCTCGGGACCAAGTGCCCTTATTTCCCTCAAGTAAAATCCGTTGTAGTAGTGATAGAACAATGAAACACAAGCCACTATGCAACAATGCTCCAATGAATCAATAGAGTTCGATACCTTACCTTCATTAACGAGCAACTACGCCTCTCTTGTACGCGGTTGAGGAGTATCAAAATAGACGTTGAGGCTGCGGCCTATACATGAGAGTCGTATTACATTCTCTTTCGGATAAGTGGTGTAAATAGTACGAAGATCAGATAAAGTGAAGTATTTCTTGCACCGTCTTAAGAGGCTAAGGCACTGAAAGATGTGTCGGTTCCAGTGAACATCACACTGAATTTTCATGCTCATGTATGATATCATTAAACTATTATTATTAAACTCTATTACTGATATCGTTAAAAGTTCTTAACAAATGGAAAACTTTAACCAAAAGAGCCATGGTTCTTTGGGAATGTATACCTTCCTTTGAGTGATTGAAAAAATACGATACAAAGTAAAAAATTCATATAATTACACGTAAAGAAATAAAAGTTTTAAAGAAATTCAGAAAGAAAATGTTTGCTTATGTATGAAAAAATTTTGTAGTTAAAATAAAAAAAAAGTATACGAAGTTTGTGGAAAATCACAGTAAATAACAAGTCTTGTATTCATAGTCGTCATATTTCTTATTGTTTGATTTTATTTTTATTTCGATGACTACACTATGCGACAAAATAAAAAAAATTAAATACACCCAGCTAATGACATAGTTTAGGTTGTGAGTTTTATTGAGTAGATCTCAAAAATATTTTTTTTTATACTTCTCGAACCCGCCAAACTTTGTTTTATTTGACAAAAACCGTTTTTTTTACTTTACGCACAAATTTCTTGATTACTCAACAATGTATTTCCCGATTTCAAAAATTTAAACCTTGTTGGAAAGGGGAGATATGGAGCTTTAAAACGGTATACCTATGTCTATCATTTGACTTAATATGCTGTGAGATTTGGTGAGGTAAACTTTGAAAATGCGAATTTTTATCATATTTTTTCAAGTTTGGCCATTCATAGCAGCAAACTTTAACAAAAAAAAAATATAGGATAAGTGATAATATTCTTAAAGTATGTTCTCTTGTGAAGATTGAGTCATCATTTGATAAAATTGGATATAAATTACCGTAGTTATTATTTACCACGACTGTTATTTTTTATATATGACATCTCAACAAATGAACTTTTAGTTCAAAAATTATCAGAATTTTTTATGGATCATGATTGTTTATCAAAAAATGAAATCGGGTCAGAAATATTTGAATAATCCAGATATTTTGTGCGTAAAGTAAAAAAAAAACAGTTTTTGTTAAATAAAACAAGTTTGGAGGGTTCGAGAAATATAAAAAAGATATTTTTGAGTTCTACTCAACTAACTGAACAACGTGGACTATGTAGTTACTCGGGTGTATTTTCACTGTCGCATTGTATTATTTATCATCCAGTTTGGGCCCTTTTTACCCCGACGTGTAGGAAATTTATAAAAAAAAAAAATCAGTTTTATTTCCTCAAAGCAACTTGATTTCGTGCTGAGAATTTCTGAAAATTTTTTAATTCAATTTCTGTGTCACTCACTTATTATTTAAACACCCATGAAGTTTTCGTAAAGATTTTGTAAAAAAAAAAACAAAAATAATAAAAGATAACAAAAAAATAAAAGAAATAATTTTTTTTTTTTGAGAAAGGGTTCAAATAAATGAAATAAATCATATTGTTTTCCCAAAGTCTTTGTGTAATTCATAAAATACAGAGAATAAAACAGATAAGGCCTAAATAAGGATGCTTGTGTAAAGGAAAGGAATGCATATACAAAAAGAGAGAGAAAAAAAAGCAGGATTTTTTCAGTTGTCCTTATGAAATAGTTTTTATTTTTCTTTCTTTTGTTTTTCGTTTTCTTAATTAAATATTTTCCAAAGTTGTACTCTTAAATGAAAAACAGAAGAAACAAAATCATTGGATTTTTGCCTTTGTAGTGTGGAAACACTACGACGATATTTTGGGTTTATGGAATAGTCTCAAAACCTGTAATGAAGATAACGCGGTCCAACAGTGTTAATATTAAATTCGTGTATTAATCACTATTCTCCAAGTAGCAATTGAACTGAAATTTGTATTTTTCTAGTTGCTATCGAGCAGCGGAAGAACGTTTTAAGTTGAAATTCAACAACGACCTCGGTTCTAAGTTAGGTTAGGTTCGATCTGAAATTATTTTCCAACACACTAAATATTTTACATTGCAATTGCAATTGTGTTATGAAGTAGAGTACCAAAGAGTCGGTTTTGTTTCACTTGAATAAGCTGATGTATTGCAATTGTGTTATGAGGTAGTGTACCAAAGAGTCGGTTTTATTTCACTTGAATAAGCTTATGTATTACAAAGTCTCTTTCTTATTATTGTTATTGTTTTAATTTTTAGTTGTTGTTATTTTTACAAAACAATAGATTCACAAGAGTACGAAATGTATATACGAGTAAAGAAGAAATAATATTTCGAGAGTATCCTTCACATCCATTTAGCTATTTCAGTTTCTTTCATTTTTGTTTTTTTTTTTTGGTTCTTTATTCCATTTTTGTTTCATTTTGTAAAATTTTCTTTAATAAACTACAATATGAATGAATTTTCTTCTCAATATGATTCGTTAACGGTTTGAAGCAGATGTACTCCTTCTCCTATTATTTTATTATTCTCTCGAATAATAATAAAATAACAAAAACAATAGGGAAATGACATGATACCGTCAGGCTTATTATTGTATATTATATTTCACCCTATACTTATACATACGTAGACTTTAGACGGAAATATATTGTCTAGGAACATGATAACTCGATCCTTCTTAATCTGATCTGAGTACCATTATGTACTTCGTTTAATAAGACGACGACTGACTACCATAGTCTGTTAAAATGTAATCCCAAAATTTTGGAATGTAATATCGTATGCAATTCCTTCACATTATTTTTCCCATTTTTATAGCCTACAGTTCTTCCGGAAACATAACAGTCACCAGAAATGCTTAATGTGCTGAGTATGCTGAGTACGCTGAGTTATGAGCTGAGTAGCTTATACCTTCTGCTCGGTGTATTGTAACAGACCAGAGCTTCTGGTAGGAATCGAACCCACGACTCTCACGTTAATAGTCAAGCCCACTACCAACTACCCTGCACACATAAGAACTCTGATGCATTTTGTTTCAGAAAATACTATTGCAACAGATTTGAGTGGCTTCATAGAAAGTTGCCAATTAAAGTAAAATCTGCAAATATTCCCAAGAGACTAACCAGTTAGATGTTAGATTCTTCAGCATGAATTCTATTTATGGCACTAATAAAAAGTATTTTTCTTTCCAAAATAATGACGTCACTAGAAAATTAAATAAACGTTGGATTTGGCCAAAGTCCAGTGAGACCTAAAACGAAAGCGTTTTTTGAAGCGATGGAAAAGGTACAACGGTGGTAGAAGCCCAATATGTCAAGGCAAGCTAGGGAAGAAGACATAACACCGCATATTTGAGCGTAGATTTCTTTGAAAAACCTCGGTTGTACAACGGAGTTGTCAAAGAACTCCAAAACTCAAACGGTATGATGATCTATATCAACAATAATCTCCTAGGAGTAGTATCGGAAAATGTTTATGACTGAGGACCCTTTTTGCAGCAGGTACCATAATGCCTATTAAAAATTGAGCAATGAGATAGTAGTTTCAACAGCCAAAGAAACTATTTCCAGAGTATTCTCTGCTGCGATGCATTTTCTCTCCACACTTTATGAATAAGTACGGACATGCTTGCGGAATGTGAGTTTCTTTTAGAATTTTCACTTAAAAGATGTTGTATATACTCTAAGCCAATATAGAGAACCGACTTTTGCTTATGCGATTAGAGAGTAAGACTCCCAAAAGCATTGGTAAAGAACCACTGGGCATATGTACCACGAGGAGAACGTGTGGTAGCTTCATTAGTTATTTGTATGAGACCTCGGATGCTTAGGTTTGGAAAACGTAGCGCTAATATTTATGAAATGAGTACAAAGAACACAAAATATACAAATCTGCAGTACCTGATGGGATTGTAACAAATAGTTGATTATATTATACCCACTCTGTCCTGACTACATAGGAGACTCGTCTTCTGCCGGACTGATGTAAGGGTCATATTTATTCAAAGATATTAAAAAAACCAGAAAAATAAATTGGACCAGAACATAAAGGTCTATAACTACTACTGTTGGAGAGGTAAATCAACTACAATTGCTATGAAGTGTTTTGTTACTTGGCATTGAAAAGGCTATCGAGCACAAAGAAATAGCTTTCAGTACATTTACTGACATTTCAGAAGCTTTTGACAATATGAATCACATCACTTGAAATAGTTATAAATTCCTTTTATTGAAGTGTGTACATGGTGTGATCATTATATGGGTCAAGAACGATTAACCTTAAGGTGGGAAGTGCGATCACAACTCCCAGGTAGGAGTTCTAGCATCTCTTTCATAAATTCTATACTGATGAGCGACTAATGCACGTGAGGAACTGACATGCCGATACAACTCTTCACATCAATCTTTGTTTAAACCTTTGTGGTTACCATGATAAAAGCGTTATTTAGGTTAGGTTAGGTTAGAGGACGTGTACTTGTCAACTGTGACAAGTACAGTACCCGGAGGTCGAATTGATCCATTGTACAACGTCCTAGCTTCTCACACCACTCGCGTTGTGTGCGTTAATTTTATACATTAGTGGCGGGACCTACAGTTTTAAAGTCCGAACGATAGATTTTTTGAGAAGCTTTTAATGGCAATTTTTACTCTCAGAGTTTTTGCCAGAAATCTGCTGAGAGGAAGTCGCTGAAGAAATATTTTCATATTTTTCGTTTTGATGTCTAACTTGGGATTTGAACCCGGGCCTTTCGTCTAAAAAGCCAACACACTACCTACTAGACTACGGCGACTTCAAAGCGTTATTTGCCAGCACAGGGATTCTTAATAAAAACCTTTCTTAAAATCTCAGAATGCCTTTCTTGGCATTTACTTTGATTATAAAACCAATAATCACTTATGTCATATGGTGGCGGAAGAATGTGTAATCGATGGTAATGGATGTTTTGGATAAACTGGATCAAACCATCTGCGTTTGCCAACACACAGCGGTAATGAGAACATCTCCGAATCGTATTTCATTTATTTTTTTTTTTTTTTTTTATGAAACCAGCACTCAGGGGATGGCCCCTACTCATGCAGTGCATTGTGCAGGTTTTTAGGAAAGGTGGAAAGGGGGAAGATGCGAACGGCAAGGAAACGAGTTGCTGCTAGGTGACTATAAAATGGCCAGTGCTATACCTTCACCATTAGACAGTCTACAGGCAATCGTCCCCAAGAAGCCCGCAGTTTCTCACACCACTTATGTTGTGTGTGTTAATTTTATACATAAGTGGCGGGACCTACAGTTTAAAGTCGACTCCGAACGACAGATTTTTTGAGAAACTGAGAAGAAATCGCCGAAAAAATACTTTTTGTATTTTTGTATTTTTTTTTTTTTTTTTGATGTCTGGCCTGGGACTCGAACCCTGGCTTTTACGTCTAATAAGCCAGCACACTTCCTACTAGACCACGGCGACCCCTAATTATTTATTACAGAAATGACAGTTGAATGCCAAAATTTTCAATTTTCAATTTTAAATGCCAATCAATATGAAAACAATAAATTATTATGTGTCTACACATACCCATCCTTACTATCGTTGACATGGAATATTTTTTCTCTTAAAAACTTTGAAACAAATTTAACATTTTTTTATATAAACGTTATCCACTAATAGTAGCGAATCCATATTAAACCCTTTGAATGACAAACCGGTAGATGGACAAAATAAAACCATGGAAAATAAAACCGCCACTTAAAGTGGCATGGAGCAGACTATGTTGTGAAGACATTATAAAAGAAAAAATCCTAAAAATAAAAGGAAAAGGAATACTGGTCTAGAACTCAGCTTTTTCAAAAGCACAATACCTGTTCAGTTTTATTTTTTTTTTTTAAGAAAAATAAAATGAAATGTACAAAACTAAAAGAGAATAGAAAAGAAAAAGAATAAACAATAAAAAATACGAAAAATAAATGAAAATAAACAATTTTGCTTGGTATCCTTGTAAAAATTGATGGATTGCCGAACCATTAGATGAAATGGAATAAAATCACAAGCAAAGCTTTTGATAAAACATTTCATAAAAGATATTAAAATATTTTGGGTAAATTTCCCCTTTTGCCATGCATCAGCGGGCGTAGCCAAAAACCCAAATAAACTGAAACGAAACAAATTGAAATAAAACGAGAATGAAATCGTGCTCAATTCCAAACCCAAAAGCCATTGATAATTTGACGGTTGTATGCAAACTCACTCTCCCATTTACATTGTCTCACAGAGTTGTTAGTGTTGTTGTCAGTTTATAGATTTTCCATTTCCTGTTACTCGTTATTGACTGAGTACGTATGTATATACGAGTATATCTGCACACCCACACATTATATAATAAGTTATCGAACACTCAGACGTGTGTATGTATATCAATACTAAGAAAGCATTATTAAAAATTAATGAAAATAAAAATAGACGAGAGAACAAAGGGTTCAATTGAGAATATCGATGTTTTTTTGGCAGTGTATTAGTAATAGTAATGTTATACAAATATACCGGGTTATCCATTTCGTGGTTTCAAAAGTAAACGTAAATAAAATACATACAAAATATTTTTTTCATGATATTTCTTTTTTATTGTAAAGTTTGAACGTAGACATCATTTAAATGACCTCCAAGCGAAGTGTTGCAAGCATTGATTCTTTTGAGGTAATTTTCGACCACTTTTTGACACATATTGGGCGGTATCTCAGCCATAACTTGACGAATGTTGGTGTTTAGGTGCTCAAGGGTTGAAGGTTTATCTGCATAAACACGGTCTTTCGCGTAGCCCCACAAAAAAAATCTAATGGTGTCAAATCGCATGATCTTGGTGGCCAGTTGATATCGCCACGACGAGAAATTACGCGGCCAGGAAATGTCTCTTGCAATAAAGCCATATTCGCTCGAGTTGTGTGGCATATGGCACCGTCTTGTTGAAACCACATATTCTTCAAGTCGTATTCTTCAATAGCAGGCAAAAAAAAGTCGGTTATCATATGAATATAACGCTCCGAATTGACGGTGACAGTCGTTCCATCGTCGTTTTCGAAGAAGTAAGGTCTAATCACACCTTCGGACCAAAGAGCACACCAAACAGTGACTTTTTCTGGATGTAATGGCCTCTCTTCAATTACTTGAGGATTCTCAGAACCCCAAATACGACAATTTTGTTTACTAACATACCCACCGAGTGTGAAATGCGCTTCATCGCTGAAGAAAATTTTTTTCGAAAATTCCCGTCCACCGCCTTTTGTTCAAGCACCCATTCCACGTATCTACGACGTTGTGAATGGTCAGCTGGCTTCAGTTGTTGCATGAGCTGGACTTTATATGGATGTAGGTGTAGATCTAAATTCAAAATACGCCGTAATGTGCCGTAAGGCAGTCATAATTCCTGAGATCGACGAGGAATCGACACATTCGGGTCTTCGGCAACACTTTCACTTACAATAGCGATATTTTCAGCGGAACGAGCGAAACGATGATGCACAGGCCTTTCAATATTTGTAACCACTCCAGTCTCTCCAAATTTCTTCACAATTTTGCCAATTGTTTGCGTAGTTGGACGATTATGTAAATCATAATCTCCTCTTTAAGGACGATACGTGGCTGTGGCATAATCACTATTTTTGTAGTAGGTTTTGATAATTTTTATGCGTTGTGTGATAGTTAAGCGATCCATTTTCGTCAATATCAGATTTTCAACTGAAAAGAAAAAAATTGGTTTCACAACATAGTTTGACAGATGTCGAATTCCAGTCCCATACTTTTGAAACCACGAAATGGATAGCCCTTTACAAATATATGTATACATACACTTTTATCTACCTACCTGCATGGCTAGGATGACAGTATTGTGCAAAATAATAGAAGCGTTAGTTAGTTGTTTTATTGCTTAAGTCGCCGTAGTCTAGTAGGTAGTGAGTTGGCTTATTAAGACGTAAATCCCGGGTTCGTATCCCACGTCACGCATCAAAAACGAAAATATGAAAAAATATTTCTTCGGCGGCTTCCTCTCAGCAAATTTCTGGCAAAAACTCTGAGAGTAAATAAAATTGCCATGAAAAAGTTTCTCAAAAATCTGTCGTTCGGAGTCGACTTTAAACTGTAGGTCCCACCACTCATGTATAAAAATTAACGCACACAACATGTGTGGTGTGAGAAGCTAGGTCGAAATTCTGACTGAAGGGTTGTAATGACCAATTATGTATGTACATATGTATTGCTATAGGAAAATATTCTAATTTATGAAATGTTAAGAACAGATTGTGATAAAAAAATGTTCAAAAATATTTATTGTTTTGATAAATTCCACTTTAATGGTTTAATCTTTAAAGTAAACTTTCATTGTGTTTTTTTAAATAATTTAAACCACACTTCATTAAATATCCAAACGAATTAACTTGGGTCTATATTTAGTTTTTATGTGGTTAAATTTGGTATTAATATCGTGTTAATATCGGCAAATATAAAAAATATTAAAAGAAAACTATACGTTGACGCTGATTAAAGTGTAGTAGTAATAATTGATCACTCCTTTGAATATATTTCATATTCCTTGATAACAGGTTCTTTAATACAAATTATAAGGTTTAACATTTTTTTTTTTTCATTTTTTTAGTTTTCATTGATGTTTGACTTGTTAACCTTATAATTGATGATGGATTTCCTATTTGGTTTCTTAGTGTAAATGTTGTAAGTAGAAAAAAGGATTTGTAACACGTGAAAATGCCATCAATTCGACAACTTTGGTTAATACGAACGCATAAAGTCAACAGTAAGACCATCTGAAAGAAAACATTCACCGCAATTGTCTTTCAACTGGACAATGTTGAACCATACACATCGATTGCATCTTTTCTAAAGCTCTGGAAGATTGGTTAAGAGGTTTTTATAGTCTCGAACTGATATTGACAACCAACAGTTAACGTAGATAGATAGCAGTGGTTGTCAATCCAACGATATGGGTTAATATGATGTCTATCCTCGACAGATCATTAAGATTATCTGCGAGGCACATTCTCCTTCACAAATAAGTGAAGAAAAATTTCCCTTTTTTTCCGCCATAATACAATGTGATCCTAATACCTTCACAATGCTCAAGCTGAGGGTGATCATTTAGAATTTGACCAGGCTTTCAGTGAGCCCTCATCCAGCCTTAGCCATATTTCCTGCGCTTTATTGCGACATTGAAATAACCTATTACAGCAATGATATTTAAAAGCTCACAGGTCTTCAACGGGTTTCTCAATGTAGTGAACTTAATAAAAGTTTCGATGATTGTGCCACCAGTTCATCCTGACCAGTTCATCTCCTTTGCAGGGTAACTCTGAAATACCACGATGTAATCGTACCCATATGATATGAATGTTGTACCGCGTTCCGTCCATTGTCCGACATCCGTATGTTGCTAATAATTTCTATATGCCCTAGTTTTCCATCTAAAGGGCCTAGAGTTTCTATGAAAGAATTTAAAACAAAATTGAGAATTTTTCTCGCTATGCTAATAACTTAGCATAGCTTATACATATATTTCACTTTTATTAATAATTAAATTTTTTAACTAATTAATAATAATTAATTTATTAACTAATTAAAATATTACTGATGCTTAGTTGTCACCATAGTCTAGTGGGTAGTGTGTTGGCTTATTGGACGAGAGGCCTCAGTTCAAACCCTGGGACAGACATCATAACGAAAATATGAAAAAATATTTCTTCTGCGACTTCCTCTAAGCAGATTTCTGGCAAATACTCTGAGAGTAAATCAAATTGCCATGGAAAGTTTCTCAAAAAAAAAATCTGTCGATCGGAGTCGACTTTAAGCTGTAGGTTCCGCCGCTCATGTATAAAATTAACACACACAACATTAGTGGTGTTAGAAGCTAAGTCGTAATAAAGGGTTGTAATGACCAATTATGTACATATATATCTGTGTATGCTTAGATGTCTGATGCATTCCGAATGCATTAACAAATATAAGAATTTTAATGAAAAGAATTTTAAGATTTACTCAATGAACTGTTTTTTTTATTTTCGCTTCAATTCTCATTTATTAATATTACAACAAGTAATTGACTTCAAACAGTTAAATAAACATAAACTTTAATTTAATATATATTTATGATGATATTACGTCATCAAGCCAAAAGAGAACTTCTAATTAGGTCGGATGGCTTCCTTCTTTTTAGTCTGCGTTCCAAACAAATAGGATCAGCAAGAGATGATGCTTCTGTATTTACGTGGTCTCTGAGTCGGGAGTTATGTTTTGTCGCAAAGTTTTCAATCTCTTTTCTAACAGTATTTACACCAAAGCCACGATGTAAATCACTTGTGCGTATATACCACGGTGCGTTTACGATGCATCTGAGTACTTTGTTCTGAAAACGTTGAATAATAGGTAGGTTTACATACATACATAATTGGTCATTACAACCCTTCAGTCAGGATTATTGACCTAGTTTCTCACACCACTTATGTTGTGTGTGTTAATTTTTATACATAAGTGGCGGGACCTACGAGTACAGTTTAAAGTCGACTCCGAACGACAGATTTTTTGAGAAACTTTTCATGTCAATTTTATTTCCTCTCAGAGTTTTTGCCAGAAATCTGCTGAGAGGAAATCGCCAAAGAAATACTTTTTGTATTTTGTTTTGATTTCTGGCCTGGGGTTCGAACCCTGGCTTTACGTCTAACAAGCCAACACACTACTTACTAGACCACGGCGACTTCAAAGCTGTATTAGTGTTATCATATTGCACTAATAGATTATCTAGAACTATTTGGCTTAATGAGGGTTTCTTACGTGGATGTATCGCAAAGCATAAACTCTCCGACTCAAAAAAAAAAAAAAATGAAATCCTGATTGGAGTTTTTGGAAAAATATGTTATCGGACGACGAATCTATATATATGTAGGTTTTAATATTTGATTATATTTTAAAAATTTATTTTCGATGGACAGTTTGGATTTCTTCCCGATTAGCCAGTTTAGCTTCTTCCATTTTAGTTGTAGTTCCATAATTATAATTTTAACATGCTCGTTCCAACGTAGCTTCGCATCCAGTGTCATACCAAGATATTTTGCCGTATTTGCATACGGTACTTGTATACCGTCCATGAATATAGGGATACCTAAAGTTGTAAAGTCAACATGTGTTGACTTAGAACTGTTTAATTTTATGTACCATTTTCCAGTCCATTGTAAGACCGAGGTAAGTGCGTTTTGTAACTTGTGTTTTGCCTCATTTTCAGTTCTGTCAACTGACAAAATTGCCGTGTCATCGACAAATGTAGCCGTAGTCGTTCCAGCAACTTCTGGTGTATAAAACATACAAAAGTGGACCCAGAATGCTTTATTGTGGTACTCCTGCTTGTATTTCCCCCAATTGGGAATATTCATCCTCATATTTAACGTGAAACAACCTATTCTTCAGCTACGATTTAAATAAAGTACAGTACGCCCTTGGCAACTTCGTGTTTAGTTTCGTGACTAAACCCGTATGACTGACTTTGTCGAATACTTGTGAAACGTCCAAGAATACAGCGGTACAAACATTTTTTTCCTCTTAAGCTTTTTCTATTACATCAGTAATCCGATGAACTTGGTCAACTGTTGAATGCGCACTTCTAAAACCAAATTGATGTCTAGGAACTAAATTTCTTTATTCAATTATCATTCAATAAACTGTACTGAATGTTTCCTTTTTTATTTTTTTGATCAATTAAAATTTCTCAATTGATGCTTTCATTTTAGTCGTAGCTGCGATTGTAAACACACGTATGTATGTATATGGTATGTCATATATGTACATACATATGTACTTCCATGTGTTTGCACTTTAATCAGATACCAAATATTTGAGTGTGTTTGTTTATTGGATAAATATGAAGCATTCATAAGAGAATCCCACAACCTATTTGAATAGGAAACACATGTTGCACGCTCTTTGTTTGTATTTGATTCCTACTTTTATTTTTGTAGCGGTTTCTATAGTGGCTCAAGCAGCGGTGTTGTATTACTAATAGCAACAATAAAACAAAAGCGAAAGCTTTTACTTTAAAAGAAAAACAAAAAAAAAATATTTAATACAGTCAGAGAAATATTTGGAAGAATGCTGTTGTCAGATATTTCACATTGCAATTACATAATTTATTAATTATTATTAACATACAAACATACATAATTGATCATTACAACCCTTTAGTCAGGATTACGACCTAGTTTCTCACACTTGAGTGGCGGGACCTATAGTTTAAAGTCGATCCCAAATGACAGATTTTTGAGAAACTTTTTCATGGCAAATTTTATTTACTCTCAGAGTTTTTGCCAGAAATCTGCTGAGAGGAAATCGCCGAAGAAATATTTTGCCTGACCTGGGTTTTGAACAGAGGCTTTACGTCTACTAAGCCAACACACTACCTACTAGACCACGGCGACTTTAAAGCTGAATTAGTGTTATCATATTGCATTAATAGATCATCTAGAACTATTTGGCTTAATGAGGGTTTTCTTATGTGGATGTATCGCACAGCATAAACTCTTCGTATCCAAAAAAAAATGAAATCCTGATTGGAGTTTTTGAAAAAATATTGTTACGCAGAACGAAACGACCTAATATCGTTTCACATAAAAACATTAAGCAAAAGCTACAAAAACAACAGACAATGCGTACACAATACACACAGCACAAATACACACTATCAAATACATCGAACCATTTATAAGTAAACCAACAATAACAACAGTATGTGTATGAGAGAGATGGATAACGCAAACACAACGAACTTGTTACAAGCGAACGCAACAACAAGCAATGAGAACGAAGTACACAAACAACAATGCAGTCGCTATAGAATTCTCGAGAATGCGAAGCCGCGAACATTCCACTTCGAGAACCATCATCAGACTGATTTTGCGGACATATAAAAAGGCGACATAAAGCAGAGAACAAGTCAGTTGTAATTGAGTCAGTCTTGAGTGAAGTTGCGTGTGAACTAAATAGTTGTATTTGAAGATATCGGTTGCGAGCAATAGTTGTGTGTGAATAATATCAAGCAGTTAATGTTGTATCGGTTAAGTGTGAACAGTGGCATAAAAGTGTGAATAATAAAGAGAGAGTTTAATTAAAATAAAACACATATTTGTTTTTACTTGGTTTGCAATTAACGAACTGATATTTAAACGTTTTTAAAAAGGTAAAAACGTAACAATATGTTATCGGGCGGCGAATCTATATTTATTATTAACGCAATTGCTTAAATTAAATTATCGAAAAAGATTCGCCAGTACCACTAGTTGTAACCAAAAAGTATAAGCCGTTCTCAATTTCTTGAATAATTGCTTCATAAGCCAATTTTTCCTGTTTATTCAATTCTGTTATTGAAGACTAGCCAAGCAGAACCCTATCCTAGTCAAGCAGATCAGCCAGGCGTTATACGCAGTAGATATCGGTGGGGTGGTTCTCGTGTTAATTTGCATACATATATAGGTTTGCCTCAGTTGTTATTGCCAACATTCTTCCTCACAATGTTCGGTAAAAGATTCTACATTTCCAAATACAGTCAATAAGAGTATGAAATTTTAGAGTTAATTTTTATCACTGTTGGTATATATTTTAAGAGTTTTTCATATTTACATATTCGCCTATTTACATATATATATATACGGTCTTCCAACAGGGACTTTCAATTTTGACAGTTAACCCATTAGTGCCCAGTGGCAACTTAAGTTGCCAGGTTAAAACACCCCCTTATCACCATTTGCTCGTAAAGTCGCTGAACAAAGAGTGTTTCGTAGACCACAAGCAAATCTTTAAAGTCTTAAACAAAATAATTCGGGCATTAATGGGTTAATAAAAGCCATCTTGTTGAAACTACATCTGCCAAATTAGTTGTAATTTATTCAATCTGTTCTGCCAAATTACAACGAACAGATGTAGCATTCAAAAACACATGCAAATACTGAAATTATTTTATTAAACTGGATGGTCTTTTCTGGACAATGTACCCAGCGCTTCGTTCATTTTCTATTAAGACGACTATTCGCCGTGTGGTGGATTAATTTGAGGCCGTTCGAAGACAATACGCAAGATCTATCGAAAACATCGCGGATGTCCTTGTTACTGGTGCTCACAAGAACCTTGCCTTGTGAAAACCACAACTTCCCGAATTTGCGTCGTTGACTAGGGCCTGCACTCGTACGAAATTCAACCATTGAAAACGACGTGTAATGTTTGAATGAGCTCTGGCCCATTCTGGTTGTGTGGATAAATGAACAGACAAAATTCTCGAATTTGAGACGATACCAATCCACTTTAGATCTAAGAGTGTTCAAAGCATGGCGAAAAAAAAAACACTTTTTGATGTGGAACTTGGGCTTGCAGCGTCATGGATTCATATTTTTTAACGGCAACGTCAGCCGAGTCGACACTGTCAACGGCGTTTCCTCAACGTCAACGATTACCAACATTTTTTGACCTAAATTGAAAATATGCACAACAAGCTGATACTACGTGCCAAATAACCGATGATACATTGGATATTTCTTACGGGCGATTTGAGAGCGTAGTCATCTTGCGTGGAGGTAATGTGAACTGGCCACTGAGATCGTGAAATTTGACTCTGTCAGACTTTTTCCTGTAGGGTTTTCTTAAGCTGAAGGCTTATACGAATAAGCCACAGACCACAATGGTTCTCGAAGCCAACAATTCAGCCTGAATTAATGGTGTCATGGAAAATTGGACATTTTGCATGAAAATGAAAAATCTGAACGAAGTTATATTTCATATTGACACTTGTATTATTTAAATTCAAAAATAGGAAACGCTTCATGAAAGATCCGATACTGGCAATGTTATGCGGTGTTCAGATATGCACCTTTATTGCGTAAATCACAATAAACGGCTAATGTTTCATATAAAGTTTCAATTAATAATTGCTCAATAAATACGCAAATTGTTATAATATTGAGTAAAACTTAAAATGCAGCACTGTTATAAGTGTGTTTAGTGAACATATTACAATTTACCGAACATTTTCTGTTGATATTTGACAATTCAAATGTCAACAGCGACAAACAAACACTAATAAACTAACAAACAACACTAATTTTCACGACCAAAATAAAAACAATGTTGTTGTTTACCAGCTGTCAAATGAATATTGAGTAAGCTGAATTGCGTATATTTTCATGCCTGAACACTAAAAGTATTTTACTCAATTTTGACTCTATAAAAGTTCATATCTGAACATAGTATTACTCTTAAATTTTTAATAATAATTTTGTAAGGGAAGAATATACATTTCGCTTGTGTCAGATAACCAAAGAATATTTATTTTTCTTATAATGAATCTGAAATTTTTATTTGATTTAATCTTTAAAATAAACAAACAAACACAGTATCACTCTGTGTGATACAATATAAATGTTACAATTAAAAAAGCCAACAAAAACAACAAAATTTTATGTTTTTATTTCGTATATTATTGTGATTGCAATTAAAGGCAATCAAATTTGCGAAAAAATTGCAAATTTACAAAAACGCCAATAATAGTATTGAAAAAAAACCTTGTTGCAACCATTGAAATGATATTGTACAGTAAAATAAAACGAAAGCATGTTTTGAGCATTCTTATCAATATCACCTGACTTCCAATCAATAAAAAATAAAAAAAATTTCCAAAAAACATTTTTTAAACAATTTTAATTACAAAATCAGAAATTATGTACCATACATATGTATGTATGTGCACTATGTATGTGTGTATTACTTACAATAACATTAATGAACGTTTTTATTTTAATACAAATTTTTTTTTAGAGTGTGTCGCATATTTGTTGTTTGTATTTCAAATAAGTTCACGGATAAGCATCAGATAAAAAGTTATTATTGTTACATGAGTTATTGTTTTTCTAAGCAGTTTCATAAAATCAAGTAACAGATGCTAATCATGATGTTGAAAACCTTTGTGAAAGCTTGTAAAAACCGATTATTTACACATCCATACAGACATACTCGTAAATATTACTGCCATCTAAATATTTACACGAGACGACAGTATTAGTTAATTATTTTATTTAAGAGAGAAAAAAATTATTTAATTTTTAATATTTTTTTATGCAACAAGCGTATGATTAAAGGTTTTACAAGCTATTTAAGTATTCTCTCGGTACAGATTACATTCCGTTTAAAAATTCAATTCTTCATTTCTCTTAAAAAGTGATAATCGGAAGAGAACAAAAAATGTTGAATTCAAAATGTTTTATTTGCAGCTTTGAAAAGTTTATACGATTTTAAAATCATACATTGCTTTTGACCTATCAGTTGAAATTATAAATTCCTAAAACAGTCAAGCAACGGTTGAAGTCGCCGTAGTCTAGTAGGTGGTATGTTGGCTTATTAGACGTAAAGCCACGGGTCATACCTCAGGTCAGACATCAAAACGAAAATATGAAAAAAATGTTTCTTCGGCGACTTTCTCTCAGCAGATTTCTGGCAATAACCCTGAAAGTAAATAAAATTGCCATGAAAAGTTTCTCAAAAAATCTGTCGTTCGGAGTCGATTTTAAACTGCAGGTCCCGCCAATCTATATATATAAAAATGAATGTGTGTTTGTTTGTATGTTTGTATGTTTGAACTTTATAGACTGCTTTATAGACTGATAAACGGCTGAATCGATTTTCTTGAAATTTTCACAGTATCTTCCTGTATGTCTGGAAGGAGTTATAGGCTACAAATGTGGGAGGTGCCACTCCCACATATACTACATTACCTACTATTGTAAGCTAATAACAAAATGGGTATATTTGAAAAACTATAACAGCAAGATACCTCAAATTTTGTACAAGTAACTACAGTTTCAATATAAATATTTTGGAAAAAATGGGCGAACTAGCAATAGTGGGTGTGGCACCTCCCATATAAATTAAATACGAAAATCTGTATATCTGAAAAACTGTAACAGCTAGAGTCCCAATTTTTGGGATCAACGCCAGCTGATGAGCTAAATGCATGTCTAAAATCTTCATAACTTTGGCGACATGTTCACACTCTAAAATTAACTACTAATATGCGTGTTCAGTTGCAACGTGATGCTTCAGCTTCAACTTTCTCCAAACAATTGCTTGATTTAGGTAATGGAAGAATTCCAATGGGTCCTTTACCGAAGTATATAAAATTTCCATCAGACTTTTGTAGAATGACACAATCAAAAGAAGAATTAATAAATTGTGTATATTCTCAACAAGATCGATGGGAAGCTAAGAACTTATAAATCGATCTACACAGTTTCAAATATTGAGGATGTCGTCAATTATCCAGTGAATTTTTAAATTCGTTAGATTTACCAGGCTTTCCACCACATGGCTTACAGTTAAAAAAAGGTGTTCCCATTATTTTACTTAGAAATATTGATCCTCCACGACTTTGTAAGGGCACTCGACTAACAGTAAGAAAATGATGAACAATCTTATCGAGGCGACCATTATAACTGGAAAGTTTAAGGGAACTGTTGTATTGTTGCCACGTTATCCTATGACCACATCGGAGATGCCATTCGATTTCAAGCACCTGCAATTTCCTTTTCGCCTAGCATTTGCAATGACGATTTATAAAGCTCAAGGTCAGTCCTTGCAAGTTTGTGGACTTAATCTAGAAAATCCATGTTTCTCACATGGACAGCTTTATGTCGCATGTTTGCGAGTAGGAAAACCCGCAGATTTGTATGTATATGCACCAGAGGGAAAAACAAAAAATATTGTGTATCCCAAGGCATTAGAATTATAATTAGTTAAACCCAATTGGGCCACCTGGTATAACTACTTTGACATTCGATGTTAGCAGTGAGCGACTAGGACCGCGTCTTTACCCAAGAACTTTAGAATTGGTTGATGTGCTGGGCTAGTAATCTATGGAAGAAAATCTTCCTACAATAAACAAACGAAGGATAGGCGGGATACATATCGTCGCATATTGCTGTCATTGCAAATATTGAAAAGAAAACGGGTAAAATAGGTCTTGCAGTAAACGAAGACAAGACCAAATTATTGGTTTCAACGAACAGAACGTCCACAAGATTATGACGACAATTTCGAAAAAGTGGACGACTTAACTATCTCGGTACAGGCATAAATAAAATAAATGTCATCAGTTTTAAGATAAAAAGCTGAGAAACAGCCCTCAATTTGTTTTTAGCAAGCAATTTAAAAGCAATCACCTCTCTCCACGAACTAAAGTCATACTGTAAAAGATTCTGATACCATCCAAGGATACTTGTGCTGGCAGATGAAGCTTGAAACTGTACTGTACAGTCTTCGATATAAATGTTCGTCGTAAAATACCTGGTGTCGTTAGCGTTGGTGGCATGTAAGGACTGGTGTAGTCGTTAGTTCTTGGCATTATTATAAAATACAGACTAAAGACCATATAGTCTTAGGGTCTAAGGAAGAATAATAAAACAATCGTTAATACTGCATTTTAAATTATTCCTGAAGTAAATATACAGTGCCTCACAGCTTATTTCAATCAGCACACTTAAAGAACTTAAACTCTTATGATTTCAAACCCCAGCAAGATAATAAAAAAATGTTTAATATGAGTTTATAGCCGTGAGGCTAGTGTTGAGACACGAAATATGAAAAAATATTTCGTCGGCGACACCCTCTCAGCGGTCTTCTGGCAAAAACTCTGAGAGTAAATAAAATTGCCATGAAAAAGTTTCTCAAAAGTTTGTCGTTCAGTGTTGACTTTAAACGGTAGATCCCGCTATTTATGATTAAAATTAACACACACACACAACAAAAGTGGTTTGGGAAGCTCGGTCGTAAGATCGTAATACTGACTGAAGGGTTTTAATGACCAATTAAGTAAGTTGAGTAAGTAAATATTCATAAAAATTCTCTTTACTCTTAGGACTCAAAAGTTCCATGAGTAGTAGATGGCACTCTTAAGGTAGTAAACCTAGATTTAGATTCCAATGGAGATATCGGAAACTCAAAAGAATAGTATCTTTCAGAAGATTTTCAATATTTGTTATGTAAATATCATGGTAACACTTTAAATGGTTTGAGATCAGCGTCTAAATACTTTAACGTTTCAAAATCCAAACAGTTCTCTTGCTTTTTCTGTCCTCAAAGTTGGCTAACTCTAGCCTTTTGAGTGTGCCAAACAGCAAGTGTGTTTCTGTCTTCAAAGTTAACTAACCAACAGCTGTTTGTGTATGTTTTGTTTACAAAATGAAAAATAAATTATTTTACAGTCGCTTCACAATTTTTATGAATTTCTTGTATTACAAAGAAAAATGGTTTTCAATGATAATTTGATAAGAAAGAATTATTTGAGCAATTTTTTACTGAGTAGGTAACCCATCAGCAGAATATAATATTTTTGGAGATATGGAGTTGGAAAGTTAGTTTCCATCAATCAGTGCCCAAATACACTCAAGTTCAAACTTATGGGCAAATATAACATAATAACCCTGCTAAACCGCATGTATTTGTCCCTTTTTTTGAAGTTAAAGACCATTAAAGTTGCACTGCATCATTGGCGAAAATTGTGTAAATCACTTGAAAGTAAGTTGCAAAAAATGTAGTTTTTGGTGAAAAGCTTAAAGTCAGAAGTTGTCTTTAAAATAAAGTTATGTAAGTGAAGTCGCCGTAGTCTAGTAGGTAGTGTGTTGGCTTATTAGACTGAAGGCCCGAGTTCGAATCCCAGATCAGACATCTAAACGAAATTATGAAAATATTTCTTCGGCGACTTCCTCTCAGCAGATTTCTGGCAAAAACTCTGAGAGTAAATAAAATTGCCATGCAAAACTTCTCAAAAAAACTGTCATTCGGAGCCGACTTTAAACTGTAGGTCCCGCCACTCATGAATAAAATTAACGCACACAACATAAGTGGTGTGAGAAGCTAGGTCGTAATCCTGACTGAAGGGTTGTAATGACCAATTATGTATGTTATGTAAGTAAGAACTTAAAGTTGTTACGTCGAATTTCGAACCCTGACTTACGGCGTAAAATTTATTCCGATAATTCAATTGCTTTTTAATACAAACCTAAAGTTTAGTACAAAAATTGCAAACGTTGCTATGGAAGCCTGTAACCACCCATGTAAATTCTATCAAAATAACGAAATATTTTAATAAGTGTAACTTTCGTTACACTCCATTATAATGTAATTGAGATTTAATAAAATGAATTTCAGATTTTAGATGTGAATATAAAATCCTTACAAAATTTATTTTCTTTGCTCCAAGAAACTAAGTATTGGGATTTCCAACGGGGACAGTGTTGCCAATTTAGCCATTTCATGGCTAAATTTAGCACATTTCAATCATGTTTAGCCATCAAAAAATAAATTTTGCCATTAGCAATTTTTTTAGCCATTTTTATTTTCTTTTGGCCATTTTTAGCCATATTCATATTTTTACAGCAACTTTACTAAAATGATACATAAAAATGTCTTAAGATTAAAATCTTTTCTGAATTCTACAACGACGACAATATTCGTTTATATTTGTTATTTTTGAAACCCATTTTACATGAAGTCCAACTAGTCAACAAAATTTTTCAAGGCCATGAAAATGATCCAACTCGTCTATTAAAGGAACTATTATTGCTTATAAATTTTGTGAAATGAAAAATAGTTGGTGACGACTGCGTAGACGTCTTATATTCAGATTTCGACGAATTTATTTTATACACATGCAGCCTAGGTTATCAATTTGAAACTGATCTAAAGGAAATTAAAAAAGCGGAAACATGAAAAAGAATACAGAACGTGAAATTAGACGAAATTGTGTTAAATTTGTTGTTGATTTCATAAATAAATTGAAAGAGAGGTTTGTAAACATATTTAAATTCATAAATATTATTTTAAATTCAAATTTTTATTACACACATTATTTTTCAGGTTGCCACATAATATTGAAATACTTCAAAATATTGAACATTTCTCTGTAGATAACGCCTTAAAATCTACCAAAGATGATATTTTATCAATCTTAAATTTATTTGATGTTGATGACGAAATTTCATTCAAAATTCAGGAGCAATACTAAAATATCCATTATATAAAATGGAAAAACACAAATAACACTATTTTATTTTGGGCAGAGGTATTTAAATATAGAGATGCTGGCGGAAATAAAATGTTTCAAGAAATTTCGGAATTTGCACTCAAACTACTTTCTTTACCCTGGTCAAATGCAGCAGTTGAAAGGGTTTTTAGCCACATAAATCTGGTGAAAACTAATTTAAGAAATAAAATGCATCTATCGACCGTCACTTCGATTTTGTTATCAGGTAAGAGTGCTAAAACTAATCAATCTCCATTTTGATTAATTTTTTATTTATTTTGCAGGTTTCGACTTAAAAGAATCGATAAATGCTGTTTTGAATACGACGTACCGAAAAATTATTTAAAACTAGTTGGTACTAATGAGTCTTATGATAAAAACAATAATGACCCAGATTTTATAGATGATTTATTTCTTTAAAAACTCAATTTTTTTACAAATATTTTATTGTAATAAAAATGATCTCATTATTACAACATAGTTGTAAAAAATAAAAAAGTTAATAGATTTTGTTGTTTTTAATTAAATATATGTGTTTTATTAACTAAAATCGTTTAGCCATTTTTCAGCCATTTTTTAGCCATTTTTTTACACGATTTTAGCCATTTTTAGTCACCACGAGTTGGCAACACTGAACGGGGATAACCCTAAGGGCCATCTTGTTGAAGCTATTTTTGTCAAATGAGTTGTCTGCATTGCCAAATCAGCATGTATGAATATATCATTCAACATTATGTCCTGTGCAAATGATAAAATTGTTTTATCAAAATGAATGTCCTGTTTGAAAATCATATTTAGGAATGAGGCCAATTGTTGATAGAAGGAGCACGTGAACAAATAAAATTCTCGAGCGTCCAATGTGTACCGAAACAGTCACTGATTAGTGTGAATTTTGGGCCAGAGGCGACATCGGTTCATATTTCTATGAGAACAACGTCGGCCAGGTATCTGTATTTGGCACTATAGATTGATCGTTACCAACTTCTCTTGATCTGAATTGGAAGATCTAAATATCAACGTTATGAGGTGTCAGCAGGAGCCACATAGCTGCGGACGATTTGAAAGCATGGTAATCTCACGTGGAGATGATGTAAACTTCCCACACAGATCACTCGATTTGATGCCGTAAGACTTTTCTTTGTGGGCTGCTTTTCTTACGATGTATGCAAATAAACCACAAACAAGCAGGTACTCTCAAAGCTAAGATTACACATCGGTCGTATTCAGCCCAAAAATCAGCCCCAGAATCATGGAAAATTGAACACTTCAGGGGTGCTCCATCGTGCCGGGCATTTAAATGAAATTGAAACGAATAAAACATTTCGATAATATTACACACACAATTTGTTTTATTAAAATTTAAAGATAGATAGCGTTTAATGAAAGACCCGGTATATGAGAAGTAATAAAGTTATAGTTGCTGTGTGCAATGCATCGAATTCTGTTAATCACATTCTTCAATATCCATTTAGGAAAATGAGTGGAAAATCTAATTTTCGATAATAAAATGGTAAAGAGATCGTGTGATAAACCTTATCGTAGCATGGCTGGAGTCTCTTTATGTATGTACTGAAAAATTTAAAGGCTCTTAAACAATACATACATACATACATAACTGGTCATTACAACCCTTCAGTCAGGATTATTGACCTAGTTTCTCACATCACTTATGTTGTGTGTGTTAATTTTATACATAAGTGGCGTGACCTACAGTTTAAAGTCGACTCCGAACGACAGATTTTTTTGAGAAACTTTTCATGGCAATTTTATTTACTCTCAGAGTTTTTGCCAGAAATCAGCTGAGAGGAAATCGCCGAAGAAATATTTTTTAATTAAACAATACATAACGTAATGTCATTATCTTTCTCTATTTGTAAGGACAATCAGCGTATTAACTATTATCGGATAAATTTATTTTGAAAATATTCTACCTGAGATACTGTAGTACTACTCAAAGCGCTGGACCCATAGCTGCCGGATAAATGAATCAAATCGTCAAATATTTGAGAAAAAATCGTCAAAATCGTAATGGGCATGAAAATTCAGTGTGATGCTCTCTAGAACTGATACATTTTTCAGTGCCTTCGTTTCTTAAGGCGCTGCAATAAATACTTCACTTCATCTGATCTATTTACCATTTACACGATTTATAACCGACCGAGTATGGAATACAACTCTCATGTATGGGTTGGCGCTGAAAGTCTATTTTGAGGCTACTCGACCGTTTACAGGGGAGGCCGTAGTCCAATACCATTAATTCATTGCAGCATCGTTGCAATGTGGCTTGTGTTTCACTGTTCTATCGCTATATCGTTTATAAAAATCATGTATTCCTACATTACACTTGTCTTTCTCGGCCAGCGCATCCGCATGTGGTCGATTGGCCAGTGTATCGCACACTACATTATAGACATTGGCTTTTAAGGGATTAAAAAGCCATAAAATACAGAAAAATCATAACAGATGTTCGAAAGTAACTTAAAAATATAATTCTTTACTCTGATATTATACAATATATGTATATAATATGGCAAGTTCAAATATAAACTTAACTTTAAAAGTTACCGGTAGGATGATCCTCCTTTTAGCTTAACGCTCACTTCTACCATATTTATAATAATGAAAAACATTTTATCTGCCCGTTAAAATCCTCCCTTTAGTTAACGGCAAGTTGTAATAATGGCCCTTAAAATTTTAAAAAATTCGCTAGATTTTTCATATTTGCTTGTAAATGTTTAATTCCAAATTACCGGTATACTTTATATTTAATTGAATTTGAAATATATTGCTTATACGCGTCGTAATACTCGTACTGATATTATTTCTCTGAAAAGTATGCAACAAAGAAGGTTTCATTTTGTTGTGTATGAAACTAATCGAATTGAATATTACTCATACGTCCCATGCTTGTCATTATGAAACTAAGTACACCTATCCCCTGCTTTACACGGAAGATAGGTTCTATAAAAAACCGTGTAACTCGAAAAATTCACTCTTATATGGAAAAACCGTGCTAAACGAAAATCACTATAAAAAAGCCCTTTTTGTCAGTTTTTAATATGATGAATAACAAACACATTTTTAAAAATTATAGATTTTGTAAAAAATAATTCTGTTATTTGCTCACCTTGAATAAATTTACGCTATCAATTATATATAAACACTAATTAAAAACGAAAGTTTAAAAACAATGATGCTCTTTGTTTTGGCATTTCAAACAATCTAGCTTATACACACATAAAATTTAGTTTGATCATAAAACGGGAAGTTCCCATCTTATCTATTTCCATCATAGACTACTAAGAATTCGTAACTGTAACATACATTTTGTAGTGTTGTATTTTGACAGTAAAATATTTTGACAGTAAAATATTTTGACAGTAAAATAATGAAAATGTTATTGTAGATATAAGCAAATTATAGTTTAGTGTTTATAATTTCGTGTAAATGTAAAATTAATAAATTTCGTTAAAAAAATTTTTGTTTTCAAAAACCGTGTAAGATCGAAAACGTGTAAAACGAATACCGTGTAAAACGGGGGATAGGTGTAGTCATAATACTAATTAAGTATTAAAATAAAGGGCTATCCATTTCGTGGTTTCAAATGTATGGGACTGGAATTCGACATCTGTCAAACTAAGTTGTGAAACCAATTATTTCTTTTCAGTAGAAGTCTGACATTGACGAAAATGGATCGCTTAACTATCACACAACGCATAAAAATTATCAAAACCTACTACAAAAATGGTGATTCTGCCACAGCCACGTATCGTGCTTTAAGAGGAGGTTATGGTTTACATAATTGTCCAACTACGCAAGCAATTGGCAAAATTGTGAAGCAATTTGAAGAGACTGGAGTAGTAGGAGTAGGACTGTCTTACGGCACATTATGCCGTATTTTGCATTTAGATCTACACCTACAGCCATATAAAGTCCAGCTCACGCAACAACTGAAGCCAGCTGACCATTCACAACGACGTAGATACGTGGAATGGGTGCTTGAACAACAGGCGGTGGACGGCAATTTTTCGAACAAAATTTTCTTAGCGATGAAGCACATTTCACACTCGGTGGGTATGTTAATAAACAAAATTGTCGTATTTTGGGTTCTGAGAATCCTCAAGTAATTGAAGAGAGGCCATTACATCCAGAAAAAGTCACTCTTTGGTGCGCTATTTGGTCCGAAGGTGTGATTGGACCTTACTTCTTCGAAAACGACGATGGAACGACTGTCACCGTCAATTCGGAGCGTTATGGTCATATGATAACTGACTTTTTTGCCTACTATTGAAGAATACGACTTGGAGAATATGTGGTTTCAACAAGACGGTGCCACATGCCACACAACTCGAGCGAATATGGCTTTATTGCAAGAGACATTTCCCTGCCGCGAAATTTCTCGTCGTGGCGATATCAACTGGCCACCAAGATCATGCGATTTGAAACCATTAGACTTTTTTTTGTGGTGCTACGCGAAAGACCGTGTTTATGCAGATAAACCTTCAACTCTTGAGCACTTAAAAACCAACATTCGTCAAGTTATGGCTGAGATACCGCCCAATATGTGTCAAAAAGTGAAAAAATATTTTATATGTGTTTTATTTACGTTTACTTTTGAAACCACGAAATGGATATGATAATAGATAATACTTTACTGAAGAAAATAATGTAAATTTTGAATTTCTGAAAATCGTCAAAATAGGGGCATAAATCGTCATGTCGTCAATATGATATGTTTGGAGTACAAAATCGTCTACATGACGATAAATCGTCAAATCTGGCAGCTATGGCTGGACCTGTTGAAGAGACTTAGACTTTCAGTCCACATGTAAAAAGTTGATCAACACAAGATCCCATGAAAGATTTGGAAATTTAGGAATGATTGTGGAAAATGCAATATAAAATTAAAACTACTCAAAACTACTTAAGCTTATGCAGCCTATCAAGAGTAACAATATGGTATAATAAAGGAAGTTTTTGATAAATATTCGCAATATAAATTTTATTTTAGAAAATTTGTAACGAACACTGAAGCAGATATATAAGAATACTTAAACACGCAATGGAATATTTCTTTTTTTTTTCAATTTTTGAATGAGAGTGAGAGCAATGCCACTATGCTGTGTTTTTTTTTAAGTTTCCATTTTACATGCAAAGTTTATGGGGTTTTGTCAAAATGACTTTAAATGTGTCCAAAACTGTAAAACTGTAGTCTACATTTGCATTCCCACCACTCGGCACCGCGTTTGGCGTATGCATGTGTTTTAGGAGACTCTATTAAAACTTCAACCGTATTGTGGTTTAACAAATGCACTGCATCCGTCATTCCTCGCCAATACTCAACATGCTTGCAAAGGCATGATTTAGTAACAGATTTAAACGTATTACAATTGTATTGTACTTGTTGTTTTTGTTTGTCAAAGTAAATCTCAACCACGTTTACATACCACACAAACACATTATGTTATGTTTGTGTTCTAATGCTGAAAATAAAAAAAAAAATAAATAAAAAAAGTTCAAAAGAAAAATGAGTAATTCAAGTTTGACACATTGTCATTTACTATGTACGTATGATCTCCACATGTACCCACTAAAAGAATCTGTGTGAATACCACAATCGGGTGAAAAAACATGAATTAATTTCGAAACCGCAACGATAACCACTTACACTCACTTGTACATTCTGTACATTCAAACACTATCACACATATTAATAGGTATACTTTGCATATACTCGTACATTCGTTAAGTATACACTCATACGTACATAATTAAAAAATCAGATAAACAATGATGTAAAAAAATTAATAAGGACACCAATGTGACACTCAGGGTTTTTGATGAGAATGTAAGGCAAACGAAAGAAAGAAAACATATTCTCGACTTGTAGAAATTCCATTGCGGTTTAATCAAAGTATTTTTTTCTAGTTCTAATTTCTAAAGTTTAATATAGAAATTTAGTGCTTTGAATACAATAAGAACACTCAATTTCCTTTTCGAAATTGTTTTAAAATTAATAACAACATAAGAATTCCGGATTGGTTATTGTTTTGTTGAGACTCCGGGATCCTGCTAGATTTTGATACTCCGAATCCAGTATATCATACCACACAGCATGAATGAATTCCCAAAGCTTATCACAATTTTCACTGACTATTGTTTCTACTACACATATGTACATAATTGGTCATTACAACCCTTCATTCAGGATTACGACCTAGCTTCTTACACCACTTATGTTGTGTGTGTTAATTTCATGCATGAGTAGCGGGACCTACAGTTTAAAATCGACGAAAACGACAGATTTTTGAGAACCTCTTTATGGCAATTTTATTTACTCTCAGAGTTTTTGCCAGAAATCTGCAGAGAGGAAGTCGCCGAAGCAATATTTTTTTTTCATATTTCGTTTTGATGCCTGACCTGGGGTTTGAACCGTGGCCTTACGTCTAATAAGGCGACACACTACCTATTAGACTACGGCGACTACTATTGTTTCTACTATATACCGTAAATTCTTGATCGGATTTGGATCTGAAGATAGTGCGGGACAGTCTAATACATTGTTATTGTTCTCTTCGAACCATTTCTTAGTGTACTATTGCAGATAATTTAGGGTCGTTATCCTGCTGGAACACGCATCGACATTATCGGCAAATATTAATTTATTTAATTCAGATCCAGATTTTCAAACTACAAGAAAACCTATAACCAACACTCGGGATATGGCTTCTACACATGCAAAGCATCGAGCTAAGAAAATACAGTGAGTGTCAAAGAAATGTAAACACCTCATATTATTTGAAAAACCTTTGGCTTAAAAACAGTGAAATATAAAAAAGTAATTTTTAATTTAAAGTAATATATAGTGTCTAAAGCTAACCCATTTAAAAGCTTTAAGCAGTTAAATTGAATATACCTATCCCTCGTTTTGCACGATACTTGTTTTGAACGATTTCGATTTAACACGATTTTTTTATTCCTCGTGTAAATCGAGGGATGAAAAATACCTCGTTTTGCACGATTTTTTTTATTTAAATGAAAACAAGCTTTTGACACAATTTATAGTAAATGAAGAAGGATTGCTCTTTAAAGTGCTCCTTGTAATTGATAATGCACCAGGTCATCCTCAGGATTTAGAATTTGAGAATGTCCAAGTAATATTTCTACCGAAAAACACAACTTCTCTACTACAGCCCTTTGACTAGGGAATTATTTCAACATTTAAGACGCTTTATATTAAAAGTACATTTGCATATATTTTAGAGCAAATTGATAATAATACATGTGTTGAAGTAATGGAAGCATGGAAAAAATTTACAATATTAGATTGTTTAAAATATGTAGGATTATCATACACCGAAATAAAAAAAGAACGCTTAAGGGATGCTGGAAAAAATTATGAATCGGAATATGTGATAATAATAATTCTGGTGATCTTTTAGAACATGAACGAACACAAATAATTGATTTAGCCCGAACAATTGAAGGTGAAGGTTTTGTTGACTTTGCTGAGGGAAATATTTTTGAACTAATGGTTGACAAAGAATTGAATATATGTAGATGAACTAGTTGGTATAGCTAATGAAACTGATGAGGAAAATAATGAACATGGTTCACAAATCGTTGAAATGACATCACAAAATATTTCTTGGTCTTGAATTAGGTCGGAAATTAGGAAATCATTTTCTACATATATGATCCAAATGTTGAAAGAGCTCTTAAGTTTCAAAAATACATTTCTCAAGGCTTGGCCCAATATCGGGAGGTACATATATAAAGAATTAAACAAAAACTCCTCAAAAATACTTATAACTAAATATATCTCAAAATCCCCACGTCCCCACATCGAATCAGAAAACATTGAGGTATCGAGAGATGATTCGTCACCAACCGAAGAAATACGATTAGTTGTCGAAGAAAGTGATGACGAATAAATATATCGCACACCCAGTACAAAAGTGACACAACTCAAAATTTTCATTTTTCAGAAATCGATTAAAAACTATTTTTGTTTTAATTAAAAATAATTAAAAACAAAATCTTTGGACCATTTTTACTAACAGTTAACAACAAAATACGCCGATATTTTTTTTTATAGATAAACAAGGGTATTCTACATCGTTTAAGCAAATAAACTCGAAAAATGAAAATTTTGAGTTGAGTCACTTTTGTACTGGGTGTGCGATATGTACGTACATGTACTGAAATTGGTTATTGGGTTATTTGGTTATTTATTTTTTTTTTTGCTTAACAGTTTATGTATTGATTTCTTGCTAATAACATTTTTATATGTATACTTTTGTGTTTTTTCTTATTTGCATTGCATTTAATTTTTAAGTTTTATGAATTTTATAAATATTTTGGTTGTTAAATAAAATGAAATTGTTTTCTTTTGTTTACTTTGTTACGTTATTCACATTAAAACAAATAAAATTATATTAAAAAAATACTATATGTACCAGTTTTTGTCATTTTTTCGATATACACGATTTTCCATAAAAATTTTTTTGAATTCGTTTTACACGATTTTCTCAGGAACGTATCTATCGTGCAAAACGAGGGACATGTGTATTGCATTAATATATCATCTAGAACTATTAAATGATGGCTTAATCAGGGTTTCTTACGTGGATGCACCGCAGAGTGAAAATTAAATCCTGATTGGATTTTTACCAGACCTGTTAAATTTCGATTACGATTAGTAATCAATTACATTACTCTTTAAAAAGAATCGTTATGATTATATAATTCTATGAACAATTTTTTCGAATTACTAATTAATTACGTTTAGAAAATAATCAAAAAATAATCAGAATAACTGGCGATTAGTCTAATAATCAAAAAGAATCAAAAGTAATCCAAAAATAATCAAATTGTTTTCAATAATTCTTTTTGATTATTTTCAAATATTTAAAAAGAATTGAAAGTGTGGTGTTCAGATAACCAACAGTTAACCAACATCTTAGTGCCAGATATATGTATGTACCATGACAAAAAAAAGTCGCGTACATTATAGTGCGGAGCGCCAAGAGTATTTGACCAATATTAGGCCTCTGTTCAAGGATGTTTATAAAATACAATGCTACCATACGCGATGAATAATTTACCTTTAATGTGACGCATTAATGCATCACTCTAAATCAAAGTACACTTCACAACTTGTGGAAAGCTGCTTAGAGGAACAAATTTAAACCGGGCAGCTTAATTCCCTGATCTCAATCAAATTGAAAACTTTTAAACTGAAGGTGAAAAGAGAATAGAAAGCAAAAACCTCAAAAATGCTGATGAATTTTAGCAAAACTTTGAAATGTATTGGAGGGTTATTCTTCGATCCCTCTGTCGGTACTAAATTGATGTGGAAATGGAAAAGTTTAGCCCTCGAAATATTAGTGGGAAGAACAAAAAAATATTGCAATAAAAATGAATCAAATAATGAATATTGTAATTACATGGCCAACCCGCAATAAAACATTTTTTTAAATATTTTGTCTTTCCAAAACTGTAAATCGTCTCTTTAACAACTGTATTGATAACTGTTAAATGTTAAGAACTGGATAACTGAAAAATGAAAAATAAACGAATGTTTCAATTATATGACCACCAGTGTATTTCAGAGACAATGTAATGTATAATCCTTATCTTAGTTACTACTTATGTGAAGATTAAGGAGTGTGAATTACTATAGTTCAGGACATGACTGCTTATTAAGAACATAAGAACTAAGAAATTTGATTGCACCTTCAAATATTTCTTATGGAAATTCCCCTGACAAGATAACCCTTAACCGCAAACATCATAAGAAGATCATGTATTTCTGGACAAAGAGGGCGGCTTCTTCACCGCTACTCCCGAAACAATAAATCCTTAAGTATTCGCAGAATTCGTTGTTTCTAGACAACTACAAAGAAATTGTAAGAAAACGATTCGTGGCTGCCACATGTTGCTTAAAGGAATGCAAAGAATGCAAACGTGTGCGAATTACCTCAAACATTACTAATGATTTCAGTTCAATTTTATTACATTAGACGCTGCAACGTACATATGTAAGGATTGCGACAAAAAAATATTAAAAAATATTCAAAGAAATACTTGAAATAGCTCTTATACCGACCAAATCGTTAGGATTATTAGACTACCATGACTAGATTCGGTTAAATAAAAAGGACAATAAAGGGGATAAAATATCGTTTCGATGAAGAATTTAATTCCTCATTTATTCAATTAAATTGAATGTGAATTAAATGTGAAACCGCCAAAAGTCTTGATAGTCCTGCTTTTTGTTTGTATTTCTTCTTTCAATTGTTCAGTTTTCAGTTTTCAACGGGTGTACTTAAATATTTTAGTTTTCCTTGAAAATGTCCAAGTATTAATTAATTATTATTATTATTATTTGGCGAATAAAACAACTGGGAAAGAATTGTCTGTATTGCGGGTGGGGGTATTTTACTAGTTGCATGTCCCAAATGGGTCTTGTGGTGACAAAGCCAGCTAAGCTCAATGGCACACACACGGCAAGCCTTACACCGACGCCACAAATAAAGTATATGGATGATGCTCCTTCCTCTCTTTTCTTGAAGCGCTTCCACCAATCATCAGGGTACCGAATCCTTTTCCAGACGGCCGCAATTACGTCTTTTATTTTTCAATTCTTTTTTCAAATCTTATCACTTTACTGCAGTTTTTTATTTTAATTTCAATAATCATCAGATGTGTTACATGACCTAGGGACCAAAAAAAATAAATCCATGTAGCCGCTATAAATATAGAGAATTTCAGTAGTATGGAAATATTGAAAGTGATTTAAGATTTTGTAGTCTACTCGGTAGTGGTGGGTTTAAACCTAAGCTCTGACATCGCAAGAAGAAAAAATTTGATAAAATATTTCTTTTGGCGACCTCATCTCATCAGTTTGCTAGCAAAAGTGTCTGGAAAAAGTTTATCAAATCTGTCGTTCAGAATATGCGTTAAAGTAGTTCATGAAATTAATACATACCATACGGTTGGTGTGACAAGCTAGGTTTTAATCCTGACTAAAAGTAATGGATAGCGTGTAAAGAATACACCAGTTTTCGTAAATCGTACATATACAGTTTAAATTTAAAAGTCCAAGAAAACAAAAACAGTTTGTAATTTTGTAAAATTTATTTATTTGTTGTGAAGTACAATTGTTCCGGTTAGAAATGGAACTTTATTTCAGTCATATGGCTGCCGTGGGTGGCTCACAGTACCTCATTCGATCGAACCAATTTTCAGGCACTTTTTCGTGTGTATATGATCGTATCTCGGCAACGGCATCACAAATGTTGGCTTTCAAATGCTCAATTGTCTCTGGTTTGTCTGTATAACACTTTTCTTTAACAGCGCCCCTCAGAAAATAGTGCAACGGTGTCAAATCGTAGCTACTTGGCGGCCAATTGACATCACCATTTCGGATAATTAAAAGACCATCAAACGTTTGTTGCAATAAATCGATTGTGGCATGAGATGTGCGGCAATTTGCAATAACCTGTTGAAACCAAACATTGTTTACATCAATACCATGAAGAGCGGGTGCAAAAAAATTGGTTATCACGGTGCGATAGGCGTCTCCTTTGACCGTAATGGTTGCGCCTTCCTCATTTACAAAGAAATACAGTAAGACCCCGCTTAACGCTGTTTCAGTATTACGCGGTAGTATTGGGATTCACCTAAATCGCACACTGTATTGATATTTGTTGTATATGTGTGCAAATGAAACGGCCATGCACCAACCAAAAGTGCTGCACTATATAGCGACGGTGTACACTATGTATCTTTTTCGACGCTTTTTTGTTAGTCTGTCCAGAATAAAGATTCCAACTGTATTTTCCGAAGTCGCAATGTATTTACATATGTACGTGTTAAGTTGCCTCGTTTAACGCTGTTTCGTTTAGCGCTGGAACTTATTGGATTGTATCCAACGCGTTAAGCGGGGTCTTACTGAATGGGCCTATGATGTCTCCGCTCCACAAGCCGTACCAAACAGTCATTCGTAATGGGTGCATTGACTTCTGTAAAATCACGAGTGGGTTTTCTGAACCCCAAATGTGGCAATTTTGCTTATTAATGTACCCACCAAGATGAAAATGAGCTTGATACGAAAAGAAAAAATTTTTTTTTTGGCAAAATCTTGGTACACATATATCCCATCGTTGTTCAAGCGTAAATCGTTTCATTACGTTCAGTGGAGATAATATACTGAATTTCGTCACAGAATAGTATTCCCAGATTCGAAATAACCGATGGTTCAAATTTAAACCGATAGATTGCCCACTCTATAAATGAAATGATTTACCTACGATACTATCGATTTTAGTTAAGAATGATCTCATCAGACTAAAACTTAAAGGAACCACTTTGACATATGTAAGTGAGAATATATTGTGGACTGCTTTAGATGCCTAAGAAGCGATTTTTTTCATGATTGTCAAATCGTTACGAATTTAGAAAATCAATTTTGGAAGTTCATTCCATCGAATTCTCATCGTATTTGGAATTTTTCGCAACAGTGTTCTTCCGTAAACTTGAAAACTGTAACGTATGTTTATATTTTTTTACTTGCATCTGCATTGATGTATAATTTTTGGGTATGTATGTAAGCATTGTATTCGTACAATGTTGCCAATTGTTATGTTCAAACTTGCGAAAGCTTGTGTTCAGCATATTGGAAGTCAACTAATATTGTCAGATATCAGCATTAATGTTCCATTTTCTAGGAAAGAGAAACAAAAAAAAAAATAAAATGACGGAGAAAGTTTCAATCAATCGATCGACTGGGCTATACGATTCCATACAATACCAAGTCCATTATGATAATGCTACAAAGAATGAAAATACTCCACATTTTGTTGCATTTGTATACGTTTTGTCATTAGTAGGACAAAGACAGCAACAGTATGTAATTGCGTAATGCACAGATTGAGAGTCTCTCTCCCTTACAACAAGGATAGAAAGCCGAAAATACAACTGCGCTACTTAAAGTAATTAATAGTAATAAAAGGAAACACTTTCTTGTAATTGGAATTGGTTTGAGTACACGTTCGATCCAACTGAATTAATATTGCATTTGCCGTTGCCTTTGTACTCTTTTTTCTTCTTACACAATAAGCATGTTGACATATTTGCAACACGGGCCGTCAAAGAAAAATTATAACAGATCAAGTAAAAATAAATTATGATCGAAGGAGCGCAAGTCGGGCTAATTTCCTAGCATTATTGGCTAAACTCCCACATAAATTCTGTTGGAAATTTTGGTGAGAGTTACGATTTTAAAGTTTTGTACGTATCGACCTAAAATTCTTCATTAATTTTAAATACAAATAAAAAGTCCAAGTCTACTCTACTTTGAAGACGTTACAAACGTCAGCTGAAACTGAGTATCTTATTTTTATGATTTAATGTTAATCGCGGTGTTGGTCATAGATGCTTAGGAATACATCTTGTTTTTCTAGGAGTATGAATGTATGTGTGCTTACTCGTAAATCTCTATTTAGTTTAGGATGCAAAGATAAATCATGTGTCTTTTGTTTACTGTTGAACACATACATACATAATCACGTTTATCCAATGAGTACATGGGGGGGGAGGTGGAACATGTAAAATTGGCATCTAAATTAGATCAAGAACAAATGCGTTTGTTTGTTCTCAATGTACGCGTGTTCGTTTGGGTTTATATGTTTGGTATATGTATGTGTGTGGGTATTTGCGAGTAGGCTTATGGATTTTTGTGCGGGCACATTAATCTATAACCAGCAAAATTTTAAGAAATTCTACCACAAACACACCCGTTTTCGCACACAAACACACACTCACACACATATCAAGATTTAAATGCCAAATGGTGACAGAGAATTTCCTCAAAAAATTTCGATTAAATTTGGTGTCTGTTTGCTTGTTTGTTTGTTTGTTTGTTTTTCCTTCTTTACGGTGTCTGGTTTTCTTTCATGGGGTTTCGCATGTAAATCTTCTTTTAGCCATTTTTCCTAATTTTATTCATTTTTCTCTCTATTCTCACTGCTTTTCTTGGCAACACAAATGTAAACATATGCACAATCATACATACGCATGTATTTTGCAAACACACACTCGCTCATCGTACACATACACACATGTACATACATGTGAACGCAATCAAAGAACGATAAAGTTGAGTTATGAGTTGTAGTTCTATACTTGGTACCAACAGCCGAGCCAACAACAAATATTGTTCCAAACAAGTTACAATGGCAATGGCAAAAGTCAAACCGTACAGTACAGTTCAATGTTGTCATTTCAGCAACTCCTGTTGCCGTCGTCGTTGCTGCTACCACTGTCATTATATTGTTGTTGGCTGGTATCATAGTTTTCTTTAGTTTTCTTTTTTTTTTCTTTTTTTTGTTTGCAATGTGGCCTTTATTATCATTGTCGTTACTCTTGCATAGACTGGCATAGTTTGTTGTTGGTGTTGGCATAAATTTAAAACGTAAACAGAAAAAGGACTATTCCAACGCCATTTGTCAAACACCATAAAACTAAAAACTGAAAACAAAAAACACAAAGCTGAAAATGCAAGAAAAGTTCCAGCCAACAATGTTGGTTTAGAAAACTTTTACGGCACAAATTTGGGTATTTGTTACCATTACAAAACTATTTACTCAATAAACTTTTAACAACATTTAACGATATTTGAATAGGTACATTCGTATATACATACATATGTACACATTTATGACAAGATTTACTCAAATATAGTATGTATGGTATGGTATGTATAACATGTGTGGCTTTTTTGTTTTTGACACAGTTTTTAAGTTTACAAAGCATTAGATTTTATTACATTTTAAATTTTTTAATAATAATTATAAAAAAATATTTTAAACGTATGTATGTATATCCTATACGTGAAAGTGCGATGACTTTGAAAAAAAAAAATAAATCAAATTTATGCTACACAAAGTCAAGCTGTACGTCAGTAAAAAAAAAGAGATTGAGTGGGAGAGTTGGAACGGCACTGTATAGTTTTTGTAACACTTCTTAAACGTTCGATTTGTTAAGGGATGTGTGTGTGTATTCATAAATTTTATATGCAAGAAATAATTATCAATTTTCCTCATATTTATTTGTACGAAGAACAATTGTTTTTATTGTACAGTGGTGGCCTTATAATTAGAAACGAAGTCTAGTGTAAAGTATTCGATTACTTCAAAATCAACATTATTGTCAACGCTTATTAAAAAAAATTATAATTATTTCTTAAGTTTGGCTCGACACGTAATTAGAAACGTATTATCTTTGCTTGAATTTTTTAAATTGTCTCTCCATTACTGACAATGTGAGTGCAATTTGATCTCACCATGTAATAATCATATATATTATTTCTAAAGCACTTTTTTTTGTCGGTTGCAAATATCTCCCATACCAGCGCATTAAATTTAATGAATGATATCTCATTTTAAAGCTTATATCTAACACTAATGACGAAAAATAATTAGAAATTGAAAAATTAATATTTTCATTGATAAAAATTATATTTTATAGAGAACTGCATGATAATACTGTTGTCATTATGATTATATGTTTTTGGTCACGTGTGTACTAATACAGGGTCGCTTAATAGTAATGCAGTTCTACATAATATAGTATGTATTAAAATCCATTCTGGCAATACCGCTATTTACTATAATGCCGTTTATTACTAAGTCAGTTATATATAATATGCATATTAAGTTGTAAAAAGCTGTTTTGGCAATACTTTGCAGTAGTTGTTAGATCAAGTGCGATAAACAGGGTCGCTTAATTGTAATGCTATTGCACATAATATATCAAGTTGTAAAAGCCATTTTGGTAATGTCGTTATTGTCATGGCATTGTTTGTTTTATGAAGTGTAGTAATACGGTGTCTTTTAATATATACATATATATAGTGTCAGCTGATATTTAACAGTTAAAAAGGTTTTAAGAAAAACAAGGTCAAACCCTTGAAAAGGTAGGATTGTATTTACCAGAATCGGTCTTTTCACATGGGCAGTTATACGTGGCTTTTTCTCGAGCGCATACGTTTAAAGATATTTTTGTTTGTATTAAGGATTCGTACGGTCAAAAAGTTAACGATGATCATGTCATTACCTCTAACATTGTATTCAAAGAAGTATTATAAAAGCATTTAAACATATGTATGTATGTAAATATGTATGATATATTATGATTTCTAATATTTTTATACTTTTAATAAAATTTCTATTAATTATTTTCATTTTATGTTACAAAAATGACAACTAACGGTGCGAAATATTCGCACGGGTCATCTAGTTATGATATATTTTCGATTCTCAAATGGCCAAAAAAAAGTCATGTACATTTATATTTTATCTTGAAATAAAATTGTTTTCATTAAATAGAAATTTTTGCTAGCAATAGTTCATAAATTTTAATCAATCGACAACGAGTGCTTGTGCCTTATTAAAATATCTTCCGCCTTTCGTGGGGTATTACTTTAATAGATTTTACTCCAATGAATAGAAATTTTTATTGAAGTGAGTTGCTCTCTACTTGTCTGATATGTTACCTTATCTTAAATTGCACCATCTCTAGGTTCTCCTTTAAAAAAAAAAAAAAAACAAACAAACAAACTTTTAATTTTTATTATTATTTTATGATTGCATTACCTAAATCGAGAGATTTTCAATATAGAAATATACTTTGAAAGTTCTAAACATTTCCTCTAATCCAAATGAAATATAATTCTCGCAACGTAATCCACCAATCAATATTGCCATTTACAACATAAATTTTCTTTGTAAAATGTATATGTATATACATTTCTATATATGTATGTATGTATTATGTATGAGTAAACATGACTTGCATTCCTTTTAAGAATACAGTAATAACACTAAGAAATGTGTTTGCAACTTTTCCATCGCTTGGACTAGCGAACAAGGATGAGTTGAGTATTGAGTTTGAACACCCATTCGCTCATGTATGAACATTCCTGGGTTGTAATCGTGTTGTGTTGCCAATTTTATTTATGATTCTTTTTCTCTCTTTTTTTGCCATTTAGTTGTCAAGATTCCTGTAATATTGGCAGTCAACTCAAAGCGATAATAATTCAATGATTAAAATGTACTCGTAAGTATGTATGTATGTATGTACATATGTTTGTGACTGTGTCAGCGTGGTGTGAATTCGATAAAATATTGTTTTTTCTTTTGCTGTGGCAGCGAAAAATCACACACAATCAAACAGAATGAGGAACAAATATTAAAAAAGGAAAACAGTAAAGAAAATAACGTTCTTTTTCGTTGTATTATCAATGCATGTCAAAATTTTTGAGATGTTAGTATTTGCTACTACTATTCAAACTTTATTTGATGTTCTTGTTATTGTTATTGTTGTTGTTATTATTTTAGAGACAAACATTGAGCAACGAACATAAATATTATTGTTGATGAACATTATCCAGTCGTCCGTATATTGTAGCACAACGGAAATTACAATTTTGAAATTGTTTTCCTGATGATGGACAGAACAACAATAAATTTTTCTGTTTGTATTTCTAAAGAAAAAAAAAAACAAAAATGAAAAAAGATATTCAAACACATACACTCACACATACGTACGTAAAAAGATTTTAAGTATATTTTCCAAAATCAAAGGAAAGAACAAAGTCCTCAACCAAATATGTGTCCATAAAGAGGCAAAGAATTGAAATTCTTGGTAAGTTTTAAAGAGTACTAGCATATCGTTAAAAAAAATATTGTCTGTCAACTAGGCAGTCTGCCTGCCTACCTATCGCTTGTTGGCTTGGCTGCTCGTTCTCTTCTACCCCACTGACTGAATGACTCCTTGTTGTGGGTATGGGTATGCGTATGCGTGTGTAAAGTTGTTTATGGATTTGTGTATATTATTTCAAGATATTTAAAATCCAAGTACCAGCAGCATTCTTACGTTTTTGTTGTCTTTAAAGTTTTTTTTTAATTTCTTTGCTTTGCTTTTTTTGTCGGAATTTTTGTTTTGGGAGTTTGAAATTTTTTTGTTTTAAAATGCCAGCAACTGTTTGTTTTTCATATTTTTGAATCACAAAAACAAAAAGGGAAAAGAAGATAAAAAGAGAGAGAAAAAAAAAAGTAAAAAACCAATTTCCAAAAGTTTATCAGAGATCTTGAAACTTCTTTTTTTTTTTCTTTTTGTTGTTTTCAATTTTTTTTATTATTTTTTCATTTTAAATTATTTTTATACCACAGTTGTCCAAGACACAAGAAGTACTTTTTATTATTATTTAAAATCATAAGCAATTTGTTGTTGTTGTTTATGTTGTATATGATGTTTTTTTTTTCATTTATTTTTGTTTGTAGCATTAAATAATGGAAATACATATTATCGATTAGTTGTTTTAATCATTTGTTTTTCTACTACATACAAGGATTTGTGTTGAAACTTTGTTGAAAGAGATTTAAATTTTAATCCTCTTGATGTTTTCTTGATTTGATAATATTTCGCAAGTAGGTTAAGTAATATATTTTTTTTTTTTTTTTTGATTAAATATGATTTCATGTTGTAATTTGACCCAAATCCTTTATGCAACAACAAGTGTTTTAAGATGTTGAAATTTATTTTCTAACAATTCGTATTTGTTTTAGAGCACAGTATAAAAGCATACGATATATGTATTGTAGCATACTCGGCAAATTTCTAAGATATGTTATTATACTGCAGACATAGGTGCCAGATAAATGAAGCATCAATTCGCCAAATATTTGAGAAAAAATCGTCAAAATCATCAAAGACGTTCATTGAAATCGTAAAAAAATCGTCAGAAAAAATAAATAAATAAATTGAAAGGTATTTTATAAACAAACACATTAAAAGTCAATGTTTAGCAGCAATAATATTGTATCATCTATACCCATCTGTGGTGTAAATATTAGGGAGTCAAAAGATCTTAACGTTATGGGCACGAAAATTCAGTGTGATGTTCGCTAGAACTGACACAATTTACAGTGCATTGGTTTCTTAAGACGTTCCAATAAATAATTCACTTCATCTGATCTATTTACCATTTACACCATTTATAACAGACCGAGAATGAAATGCAACTCTCATGTATGGGTTGGCCCTTAATGTCTATTTTGAGGCTTCTCGACCGTTTACAGAAGAGGCCGTAGTAGCTCGTTAATCACGAGAGTGTGTCCTACTCCATTGATTCATTGGAGCATCGTTGCAATGTGGCTTGGGTTTCACTTTTCTATCGCTACTACAACGGATATTGCTTTAGCGAAATAAGGGAACTTGTTTATGAAAATCATGTATTAATACGTAACACTCACCTTTCTCGACACTCACATCCGTATGTGGTCGATTGGCCAGTGTATCGCACACTGCATTACATACAAAGTTCGTTTGTTAGACGGACTATTCGTATGTGGAACTCCCTTCCTGCAGAAATCTTTCCTGTTACTTATGGTATAAAAACATTCAAATCTAGTGTCCATAAACACTGCACTATCTTTCCACCTTCCTATACGAGTAGTATATTTTCCTAGTTCCAAACACAATGCCCTCCCCTGAGTGTTGGTCGTATGACAAAAATATTGGCACTTGCCTTTGTTCTTCCGATGGTAATATTAGAAGCTATAATCGAATTTTTAAAATTTTCTGCAACGGCATATGATAATTTAAGTTCAACTACGATGTTATTTAGGAGTTGAAATTTTTTGGCTTTTAAGGGGATATAAAATACAGAAAAATCATCACAGATATTTGAAAACAATTTAAAATTTATAATACTTTACTCCTTGTTATTACTAGCATAAATTTCCAACAGAAAAAACTGCAAAACAAATACAAAGCTTAAGATGGCTTTTAATGTACTAAAATAAAGAAAATGATGTAAATTTTTAATTGCTAAAAATCGTCAAAATAAGGGCAAAAATCGTCAGGTCGTCAATATGATATTTTTGGAGCACAAAATCGTCAAATCTGGCAGCTATGACTGTAGACTTAGAAGCAATTATAAAGCAATGTTACACAGGGGTAGGTCATTGAAGACTCAATTTGGATTCAATTTATATTTATTTAATTTATATTTATTTAATATAGTTTCGAATTTGTTGTCTATCTATAGATTAATAAGTTGGCAGCCCCATTGAAGCCAAGGTGCAACGCATTCTGAAAGGTTATGAACTATTTTTGTAATGGAAACACATACTTAACTTACACATTACTAACAACCCTTTAGTGAAGGTCACAACCCATGGGTGGTGTGGCCTACAATTTAACGTCAACTTCGAACGAAAGATTTGAGAAATTTTTCATGTTAAATTTATTTACTTTTAGAGTCTTTGCTCAAAGACTGCTGACCTGTTATCTGCAATATGTGTGTGCAAACTTTTTCGCTTATGTATCATGGACCGTGTTTTATGGATGTGACTGTTGAATTTGAAGACATTAAATTTCTACGGGCTACAAATGTGACAATAAAACATAGCATCGATTTAACCGTAATGATTCATTATGGTACTAGGATCTTTGGGGAAAGCACATGTAAATATAACGTGGAGGACACTAATCAATATTCACATAAAATGTTGTATTCGTAGATAACAGTGTCATGAGCATTAGTTGTTACTGGTAAAATCTCCGAAATCGAAAACCCAAAAATTCCGAACGTGCAGTTCATGAAAGAATATTCCAATTTTCCCATATTTTCGAAGAGGGACTTTTACAAAGAATTCAAATTACGCGGATTTAATTATAATGGCGCTTTCCAAGCTGTTCAGCAGGCAAGGGGAGATGGCCTTTATAGCAACGTTAAATGGGAATATAATTGGGTTACATTTGTGGACGCAATGTTACAAATTCATATACTCGGCGTAGACTAATAAGTCCAGACTATTGGTACAGACTATATTCTTAGAAGATCAATTGTTGTCTAATATTTTCCAAAGGATAATTTTCACTGACGTTTTCTATATATATTGTTTTGTATTGTCCGTCTGCACGTAGTATTAGATCTCCCGTATAGTCGATTATTTTGGGAATTCCGTTTAAATTTATCGGGGCAAATATCATCATATCAAGGTGTGTTCCCAACTCCAAGATCAGCGTTCAGTGATGTATTTAGGAATTAATATTATTTTGACGTGCATACTAGTTGTTTGTGCGAGTTTGACTCCACGATATTCTAAAAAATCTGATTTTCGTAGTAAAAAGTTTAATATCCGAACCAAAGACTTAAAACATGTGTGATTACGTGTATTATGGTTGTTAGAAGAAATTAATTCGAATTCCAGACATTGCATAATAAATGAAAAAGGCTACTCGGCTTAGTTATTCTACACTCTACATTTTCTAAGGCGTCTCCGTCAAGTGTAGGGCGATTATATATGTATATGCATAGGTAGTACTCTTTCTAAAATTTATGTGTAAACTAATTTTTGTAGCTTGTATGTGCTCTTTCCTGTACGCAGCCTAAATAATAACAATATCGTTGCGGTCGTCCAGGTGTTGATTAATTCTCCATCTACTGTCTCTGTTAAAACACATTATTTCTATCAAGTATTGTGCCTGGTGTAGATATGAACAATATGGGCGATTACACGTAGTCTTGGTTAACTCGTCTAAGCCTATATGTACCATACCAGTAGTATGCCTTTACTCTTAAAGCCGACCATATGACTTTACTTTAGTGGTACCAGTGCAGTGCTCTACAATTAGTCTGAAGTTGCCGATGGCATTAATGCCAAAACACGGCTTCCTCTTTTTTAATTCCCGACCCATGGAGTAGAGAATTCAATTGAGGAGAATATGCTCAAGCAAACCAAATTGCATAGTTTGGGATTATTATTTAAGATTACTTGAGATCGTTGTCTCTTAAGTGCTGGTCAAGTAATTTTCTTTGTAGGAAACTTTGAAACTGAAATCGGCCTTTCAATTTCATAAACACAAACACAAGTGAACACTCTAGCAAGTCTTTGGCATAGAAGGCAATCCTTATAATTTTTTTTAATTATTTTCAGATAGAAAATAAAAGACACTTATTGGGTACAACCGTCTGTCTGTCTGTTTGTCCATAATATCGTTTCTTGTTTAATTTTTATTCAACATCCATTCAATCTTGTAACAATTATTTGTTATGTTTTAATTTTGAACGATGAAATGAAAAAAAAAAAAGAAAAATATTTTAAATGCTAAACAAACTTCTATCAGGGATATGTTTGCCTGCCTCCTTCACAATGAAATTTGTCATGCTTCAGGTGTGTGTTAATATGTATTAAATAAATAAAACAATCATTTAGTAATTGAACCAGATTTGTATACAACATGTTACAGATTCGATTAGAAAGATAGGGTTTCTAAAAGCTCTTGGAAATGCATGCCTATGCATGCATACAAATACATACATATGTACATACGTACCTGAGTCGGATTTGCATTTGCATTTGTGTGGATTTTACTTTAGTTTTGAGGAAAGAAAAAAACAAAAAAAGATGGCCAACAACATACACAATAAAAGATATTTACATCATCTGTGGTAATACCAACATATTATCTCAATACGCACACAATCATGGCATCGTATCATATTCATTCAAATTTGTATTTGCCAAGAATGTTTGGCAAATAAATTGGAAATGTTGTTGAGCCTGTGTACCTATTACGTATCCTTTATACCCCTGCTAAATTCTCTTCTTGGCTATAAACTTCTTGTTGTTGGAGATTAAAGTTTTTATTTGAAAATTTTGTTTTTTTTTTACATACTCGAGTGTATTTTATTTGAACATTTGAAAATTTTTAAGGCACTTTTTGTCTTTGGGGCATATTTGCAAATGTTGTTTATTGTTTGGTATTGTTTTGCATGCATCAGGAGAAAAACCAATTTCCCTGGCATTTAATTGGAAGACTTTAAAAGAGGATTCATACCTATCAGATACTCATTCAGTTAAAAAAGAGGTTTTTTCTTTCTTTTTTCCTTTTTTTTTTTGTGAAATTCTTTTTGAATAAATGAAACGGAAAAAGCTTAGATTTCAATATAAACAACAAAATATTCTTGAAAACTTAAAAAGTCCAATGCATTCCTTATAAAATGTATAAGAATGAGTATTTTTATATACCATATACGAGGAATATCTAACAGAAAAGTTGTGGATTTATTTTAAATGTGTCAATGATTATACGGATGTTTTTAGTAAAGCAAAATATTTGGATCTATTCTGTTCTGTAAATTCATTTGTGATAAATTCTTAAAGTCAAATGCCTTTGTACTGTGCACTCAATTACCAATCGGCAATAATCAATGGTTAAAGAATGGTTTTTGATAAACATAAATACTCTTGACTGGTTTTTAGCTGATCTATAAAAAGCGAAATGTTATGAGAACTTTTCTAAAAAAAATAATTTTGACGTTCAGTACTTAAGATTTATATTCCGACTCTAGGCATTAACTGAGCATATTTGATTCAAACGCCGAAATTTTACACAAACTTGTTTGTCTACAGTTGGAAAAAAGTGTGTTGTTTGTGAAATATTACAGCGTATACCTGTGATTGCCGCAGTCTAGGTAGTGTGTCGGCTTATTAGACTAAAGGCGACGGTTCAAACCCCAGGTCAGACATCAAAACGAAATATGAAAAAATATTTCTTCGATGGCTTCCTCTCAGCAGATTTCGGGCAAAAACTCTGAGAGTAAATAAAATTGCCATGAAAAGTTTCTCAAAAAATTTATCGACTTTAAACTGTAGGTCCCGCCACTCATGTACAAAATTAACACACACAACATAATACGGTGTTCAGATATGCACCTTTATTGCGTAAATCGCAATAAACGCTTAATATTTCATATAAAGTTTCAATTAATAATATTGAGTAAAACTCACAATACAGCACTGTCATAAGTGTGTTTAGTAAGCATATTACAATTTACCGAACACTATCTGTTGATATTTAACAACTCAAATGTCAACAACGACAAACAAACACTAATAAACTAACAAACGACACTAATTTTGGCGACCAAAATAAAAACAATGTTGTTGTTTATTAGCTGTTAAATGAATATTGAGTAAGCAGAATTGCGTACATTATTTTGTCTGAACACTTAAAATATTGTACTAAATAAACCGAATATTTACTCAATAAAAGTGCATATATGTATGAACATAGTATAAGGGTTGTAATGGCCAATTATGGATGTATGTATACATGTGGTCATAAGCAACAGCAGCGCAAGTAGAAAAATATACTTTCAAGAAAAATCACTCTTTATGATATTTACAAGAGCAAGTCTAAGATAAAAAAGAATTTATAATCTTATTGGTTATACTTAGGCCTTTATTATATGTAAATGTAATGAGGATTCATTACGACTTAGGTGAATATGTTTTTTTATTAATAATTTTTTAAAAACAATGGGATTTCGCGTAAATGTTTGTTAGTAGAATATGATAGCATGCATAATTCAAATTCACCTAGCCATCTTAGACTGTTATTGCCTCGGACCACAGATATAACCTCAATCAAATTGATACTGCATGAAAACTATCAATATACATAGATGGCTATGGTTTTACACCGAAGAATGTCAGACTGTGTTCAGAAAGCTATGTCAATTCACCATGCATCACTTAACGCCAAGACAATGCTTTTAAATTGTGGAAATTATATTTAAAAAAAATAAAACTGTACTCGGTATGCTTTGTCTTTTCTAATGGGATGAAGACAATCATTAAGTGAATAACCACTACATTCATTAGAATTCATTTTTTTGATATAGTTTACACGTTGGCGTTTATTTCATTCGAAATGAGCAAGAAGCTGGCGTTATGGCGATTGGCGATCATTATCGAGTCATGTTGACTAATGCAAAATTATTAATTTTGCATCAAAAAATTCATAAACTAAACATCAACGCTTTGTACAATGGGTCAATTCGACCTCCGGGTACTGTACTTGTCACAGTTGACAAGTACACGTCCTCTAACCTAACATCAACGCTTATCATACAGCACCCTTATTAAATGGTTCATTGCACAATCAATATTGTTGTATGTTCCCCTTCACTGGCATCTTCATTTATCCGATTAATCGCCTCCGGATAACTTTTGTGGTGCTCTGTTTAGTCATTAGCAGAACTTTTAAACTTTTGCACTGAAAGTTACCATTAAAGCCACCAATTAAACGAGATATGATAAAATATTTTTTCGGCGACTTCCTCTCGGCAGATTTCCGGCAAAAACTCTGAGAGTAAATAAAATTGCCATGAAAAGTTACTCAAAAACCTGTCGTTCGGAGTCGACTTTAAACTGTAGGTCCGACCACTCATGTATAAAAATTAACGCACACAACATAAGTGGTGTGAGAAACTAGGTCGTAATCCTAACTAAAGGGTTGTAATGACCAATTACGTATGTACGTATTATCATTGCAAGATTTTCAGCTATTAGAAACACACGATACTATAAAAAGAAGCAAGAACTAACTAACATAAGAGAGCATAATATTAAGTGCTAAAAAGATTATCAGAAGTACAAGATATAACAAGGAATTATTACTGTAATTGTATTGTCACTCACTCATTGCCCCTCAGGTAATATTATTTTAAAATTTGAATTCAGAACCCTGATTTAAGCCTGCTTTAAATTATTTTCTTAAAATAAGTTTTTAGGAAATTGTTGCAATTAAAAAAAAAAAAAAATGAATAACAGAGGTATGGTGTTACATAAAAATTAAATCACATCCGCATAGTACTACCACTACTCGTGTCACTCGCATTCCGGTATTTCAATGTGATGCACTGTAGAATTGGGCCAGGCCATCTCCTGATCGTTGGCTTCCGTTAAAATAAAGGAGAAATTTTGATTTATTCTTGCGGGAGTCACATGCACATTTTCATTTAAATTTTTATTGAAAATAATAAAAAATATTAACTCTGGCATCAAACGGTTTTATATCCTTTGAATACAACAATAAATAGTATTTTCTCCTTTGTAAAGTTTGCCTATAGGCTTAATAGGACATCTTTTAAACAATTCAAAATGTTGAAATATTGTTGGCACCAAAAAAAAAAATTAATTTAAATTCTTTTACTAGGTATCTGTACTTAACAATAAACCTACCAGAGAGGTCAAATGAGCACTTTTGATACTTTAATCAAAATTGTTAAATTCCAGGTTTTTATTTTTCTTGAACTTACTGTACAACTTTTTCTATAATATATATGTAGCTGTTTAATTTTTTTAATATATATTTCTCTTTTTCTTTTGTTTTTCCTGATAATAATATGTACTCTACCGTTGTCTACCCTGAGCGGTCTTTTGACCGCTAGAATATATATAAAATTTTATGAAATTATCTGCATTGAAATCTCAAAATCTCATTCTTTCTCTCACAAAAACAGTAGTTTTCCAAGAAAATGTCATCCAATTGTGTTCTAGGAAAACGCCATGTGCGTACAGTTTGTTTTATTGCTGGGTACAGAGCGACCGCTAGTAAGTCACGCGGTGAGGCAAAATAGCGATAATGAAGAAGAGAACATTGTGAACACGCGTAGGGGACGCAAAAGAATGAGATTGTTCCCCAGTTCCGAAAATGAATGTGAAGAAAACGATCAGAATATTGAAACTTCAATTGATGGAATTGTTTGGCAAAAAAATTCACCAAGGTTCTGGAAATGGAAAATCTCCGCTTCATACAATTTTCAGAGATATATCAGGGCCAACGGGATCTGCGAAACGTAACATTATGAAGGGCAAAGTAAGGAGTGCATTTTCGTTGATACTTCACCATGAAATTATGAATCATATAAAAATGTGCACAGAATCAGAAGCACGTCGAATTTTAGGATCCGAATATATAACTTTAGAAGAGATGCTTTCATTGCAATTTTATATGCACGTGGTACATATGAAACAAGAAACTGGAGTCCTGCATTTTCTTCACGAACAATGAAAAGAAATCGTTTCACAGAAATTAGATAGAAGGTTGATAGAAGAAGCGAGCGGAGCCAGCGTCTGCAGACTGACAAATGTGCTCTCATCTCCAAGGTATAGAATATAATTTATGAAAAATAGTCAAAATTGTTACAAACTAGGTGCAAATATAACTGTTGATGATTTGCAACAAAATCAAGATGCCGATTTACACAATATATGTCCAATAAACCCGATAAGTTTGGAATCAAGTTCTGGTTGGCATCGGATGTTGAAAGTAAATATATTGTGAATGGATTTCCGTTTTTGGGAAAAGATGAGACGAGGCCATCGGCAATAACGCTTACTAAATTTATTTATTTATTAATTACAATACAATTACAAATTATATTCTAATTATATACGAGCTGAATAACTTAGACCATGTGCTCGGTGTAGTGTCAGAGTCTCTGGTGAGAATTGAACCCACGACACTCACGCTAATAGTCTAGCACACTACCCACTAGACTACCAGGGCAACCTTAGTAAATTTGTTGTTCTCAAACTCACTGAACCATTTATAGGGTGCGGACGAAATATAACCACCGATAATTAGTTTGAATAAGGATATAAGTAACATATAATCTTTCAGATTCGAGTCTTCTTTCTAAAAGTGTACTTCTAAAGCCCGAAAAATAAATGTTATTTAATTATTATATGATAATTATTTTGTGTTTATTGTTTATGCTAAATTCTGTATTAATTGTAATCAATTGAAAAACACTATAATGTTTATTTGAAAAGCGGTCATTTGACCACCATCGGTAGATATAGATATACATATATAATATGTCGGTAGGTTAGTGTCAATAGAACAAAAACTGTTTAAATTTTTCAATTCCACCCAATTCAATTGTCACTAATTAATTCACCATATTTGCTGCTATTTAAGCGTGTCTATTCCATTTATTTTTGGTTAATCTCTATCAAAATCGATATGTAACATACATTTTCATCGCTTTACAAAATTTCATATCTTTTTCACACAATCGCCATGAACATGAACATAAGAAAACAAAGAAAATAATAATTGAGGCAATCTGTTGCATTCTTTTAGCCACTTATGTTTGCCAATTTTTATTTATTACTTCAACAGAAATTTATCATATTCAACATCATTGGATTGGATGCCGTTAACTTTCGATTAGAACCATCAGCATGTCAATATTTTAATGGCCAATATAAGTATATGATACAACGCACAAAAACTTAATATTTTACGAATAATAAGAATATTTAAGCATCCGAAACGACCAACAATCATGTGGTAGCTTACAAACCGAATAAATGAATAAATGCCAAACAGACAGAGTAACTGACTAAATACAGTGAAATGGAATAGTTTAACAGGTTTACAGAAGCTCTGCATTATCCTTCTTGACTCTCTCTCTCTCTCTCTTAAATGTTGGGATATTTTCTCTTTGCATTTGCTCTCTCTCTCTTGGCTGCTTCTGTGAATAACACAAGAACATTTAACATTAACATTAGAAGAGCAGAATATTTTATTTTATCCTTTGAGAAGGAGTTGTTTGTTGGCCAAGAGTTTTAAACAATATGTATTTGTGGGTCAATAGTATCTAATTATTGTTTTTGTTGTTTTTAATGAATTTATTCTGATTTAAATAATTCATGTTTACGTTATGAATTTAATTAATTTGGTGTTCAACCACTACAATTTAATTCCAATAGTCGGTTGGTTACTAATTTATTCTAATTGGGGCTCATTTACATTTAAATGCCATGAAATAAATACGAAATTCTATTTGGATTTTCTATTCATGGTATCAGTATTAATGAAGGCATTTAAATTTGATGGTGTGTTAATGTATTTCGATTCATTTGCTCATTACCACATGGACATCGTATATTAATGGTACATATCGCATATGATTCGTTAATATTTCAAAAAACAAAAAAAAACCACAAAACAACCTTGAAACTGTACAGATTTCGGAAATTTAAGAATTTTTTGTTTTATATGTTTAAGTAATTTGGGTGGCGTAAAGTTAAGTAAAGAAAATATGTATTGAGAGTTTAGTTCATAGACTTAGTCGGTTCAATAAATCCGATCCTTTTCGGAAATCCAGAAATGAAAGAATGTCTACGTAATGAAATACAAATAGAGTGGGACCTCGATGAAGTCGCCGTAGTCTAATAGGTAGTGTGTTGGCTTATTAGACTGAAGGCCCGAGTTCGAATCCCAGGTTAGACATCAAAACGAAAATATTTCTTCGGCGACTTCCTCTCCGCAGATTTCTGGCAAAAACTCTGAGAGTAAATAAAATTGCCATGAAAAGCTTTTCAAAAAACTGTCGTTCGGAGTCGACTTTAAACTGTAGGTCCCGCCACTCATGTATAAAATTAACGCACACAACATAAGTGGTGTGAGAAGGTAGGTCGTAATCCTGACTGAAGGGTTGTAATGACCAAGCGTCAAAATAGATGTTAAGGGCCAACCGATAAATGAGAGTTGTATTCCATTCTCGGTCGGTTATAAATGATGTAAATGGTAATTAGATCAGATGAAGTGAAGTATTTATTGCACCGTCTTAAAAAACCAGGCACTGAAAAATGTCTTAGTTCTAGCGAACATCACCCTGAATTTTCATGCCCATAACGTCAAGATCTTCTGACTCCCTAACATTTACACCACACATTGGTATAGATGATACAATATTATTGCTGCTTAACATTGACTTTATATGTTTTTGTTTTTAAAAACCTTTCAATTTATTTATTTATTTTTTCTAACGATATTTTTACGATTTCAATGAACGTCTTTGACGATTTTGACGATTTTTTCTCAAATATTTGACTATTTGATGGTTCAATCATCTGGCAGCTATGGAAATGAATCATGCATGTAATCTTTGAATGAATGAAGAAAATTTAAGAATATTAATATGATGGACTATAATCGTATTTATGAATTTATGTACGTCATCCATTGTACTATTGACAATGATCAACAGATCAGACAGATAGCAAGCGGGAATAATTTGAATAAAGAGTTTGTAGCCAAGAAATAGTTAAATAATCAAATGACAGCAGCATTAAAATATTTGAACGTATTTTAAAATTTCCGTTCCGCATTCTTAAAGCTTTTGCTAAAATAATTATTGAACATTTGTGAATATCAATTGTATGGGAAACATTGCGGTTCCAAGGGAGTTCTCTGGTATCCTGTTAAAGACTTTTTATACATTTTAGTTAAGGAAAAGTTCTAAAAATATCATTGACAGACGATGTATATAATAATAAGATATTGTTACGAAAATGAAAATGGTGTTCTTAAAATGATAAACAAAAGCTCCAAAAACAAAGATAATGGACTTGTTTACATGATCGTCGAATAAACAAAAATATAGCAACAACATCAGTATAAAAAAGAAGGGGACAAAGAATTAAACAAGCAACAACAAAGTGCAGTATAAAAAAAGGAGATAAACAGTAAACAGGCAACAACAACATTGCAAACAACTTGTTTACATTTATAGAGATTACGCGAAGACATTCCCATACAAGTGCATTCATCAGACTGCTGACCCTTGTGATATAAAAGGCAAGACAGAGCAGGCAACGGCGATTCAGTAAGAATTCGGTCAGTCGTGTGTGAAGACACGTGAGTTCAGTAAGAATTCAATCAGTATTGTGTGAAGACACGTTGCGTGTGAAGAGAATAATTGTGGTTTGAAGATCTCCGTATTGTTGCTTACAAAAAGGTTATAAGCAGAGAAGAATAACGAACAATTGTTATTGCGTACGCGGAAAAGTGTGAAAGAAGAATAACAATTGAAGTAAATTGTTACTGTTTAAGTCAAATCGTTAAAAGTGGCACACGGAATTGTGCGAACAATAAAAAATTGATTTAAAATTAAACACAAATTTATTTTTATTTTATTTGCAATCTACGAACTCATATTTTTAACGTTTTTAAAAGGGTAAAAACGTAACAATATATTTTGATTATATGTGCCATGAAACGTCCAAAATGTGATCTTCTGTATTTATAAATTCAAGGCATAATATAATGAGATCAAACGCAATGACAGACAGTGTTTAAAATTATAGGACAACAAAAGGACTTTGTTGCAGACCAATCCAGTTTCAAAGATATTTAATTTGTTGACAGATCACTGAATAAGAAGATTTTTTATATAATAATATCTGTTCGCAGAATAATCATTTGAGTATGACAATGCACCCTGAGGGATGAGTGTCTCGTTTATTCATAATTAACCAAAAACATTTTCGTGAACGTTGCGGTAATCTAGTCAATAGTGGGCTAAGCTATTGAATATTACAAAAACACGTTATGATGAACCATTCAGCAAACCCATACACTAGTTAATGTAATAAGAAATGCATTCGAAGAAAAACAGTATTGTTCTGCAATCTTCATTGATGTCTCTCAAGCTTTTGATAAAGTGTGGCATGATAGTCTTATACTCAAATTGAAGCAAATATGCCCTGAAAATATATATGAAATATTGAAGAGTTACTTAAGCGATAGGAAATTTGTAATTAAACAAGGTAATTATTTAAGTTCCACTCAAAAAATTAACTCCGGTGTTCTTCAGGGTAGCAGGTCCTAGGTCCTGTTTTATACCTGATATTTACAGCTGATATGCCAATAAGTGAAAACATACATACTTTCAAATTTGCTGACGACACTGCATTTTTAAGCGTACATATGAACCCACAGATTGCATCGCAGTTCTTACAGGAACAAGTATCCCTGCTGGAGGAATGGTTGAAGAAATGGAGAATAAAAGTTAACGAACAAAAATGCACCCACGTAACCTTTACATTGCGAAGCCCTGCCCTGCTATATGCATTAATAATCAGACAATACCACAAAGCACTCATGTAAAGTACTTGGGTATACACCTTGATCGTCGTTTAACGTGGAAATTGCATATTGAATCAAAACTGGCGCAAATAACTATGAAAACTGCCCAAATAAATTGGTTAATTGGTCGAAATTCATCACTTAAGTTAGATTGTAAACTCCTAACATACAAATCAATATTGAAATCCATTTGGTGTTATGGAGTACAGCTATGGGGTACTGCCTCAGCTTCAAACGTAGAGAAAATACAGAGGCGCAAAAATAAAATTTTACGAATGAGCACTGGTATATCAAAAACTCGAATATTCACAAAGATCTAGATGTCCCGCTGGTTACCATCAGTCCGTGGTATTTTACGTCACACTGGCCATATTCGATTAAAAAGGAAGGATACTCTTGCACTCGGCCGAAGATGAGAGAGATGAATGAGGCCCAATGCTACTTTATTTTATTTTTACTTTATTTTATTAGCACTGGCTAAATAGATATATAAATTTTTAGTTTTAAGATTTGAATAATTATTGTTAGTTCATTTTTAATGAAGATTCAATAAATAATAAATGAGAGAAAAAAAAAACCTGATGATGAGGGTATAACAATAATAATTCAACACAAATCAGTGGCACACAGTGCTGCCAGATTAGGGGATTTATCCCCAAATAGGGGATTTTATTTAGCCAATGGGGATGAAAATTTCAGTTTGGGGATCTAAGGATTTTTTTGGGATGAACCAACACTGCTGGGGAGTTCTTGAGGATAAAAAAACTATAGATTTTTTTTACATATAAAAGTCGATTTAGTCTCCAAGTATTTGCTGTAATTCAATGGACCAACCAAATTCTTGTTCTATTGCTAAAATATTAAATCCTGTATTAAAGTCAAATATCCCAATTGGGGTTGCCAGCCTGGTTGGACTTGGCCGGATTGTCCAGCTTTTTTGATGCTTGTCCAGCTAAAATTTAATTTGTCCAGCTAAATAGAAATTTTTTTGGTACACTGCAACAACTTGGGCAATAATTTTCATGTTAACTTTGTCAAATCATGTTAGCCAACACTGATTGTACATTTGTTATACTTTAATAAAAATTATATTTTAATAAAAATTATTTACACAAAACCAAAATTAACATTTGCTCAGTATTTTTTTATGTCAAGCTTTTTTTTTTTTGTTTTGTCCAGCTGTTTAAAACCCAATGTCCAGCTTTTTGCGAATCGGAATCTGGCAAGCCTAATCCCAATAGACTTATATGAAGAGCAATGGAGAAAAATGCCATTTGTAAAATGGAACGATTGTTTTGGAGAAGAGTCTGGACAAAATTTAAATGTATTTCGGAGTAATGTTTATTGCTACAAAAATTCTGCAGGTTCTAAACCATTCAAGGAACTTGCTGAACTAGTTTTAAATATTCTTTATATACCAACAAGTAACGCTTGCGTTGAACGCGGTTTTTCAATAATGAATCTTACCAAAAAAAAAATACAAAATAAAATGCAATTTGAATTATTAGAAGCTCTTCTTAGACTAAATATATACAATATATAACAAATAATTCTGTTTGCTGTGAAAAGTTCGAACCATCTCCTGAAATGTTGAAACTTTTTAACTCAAATACAATGTACAATACAATTTCTGAAGCTAATGACTCGGAGGACTTCGTTACCGAAATTTTTGAAATAGTCAATATTGTCCAATAGTTTTTTTAATTACAAAATTTTTATATTATTAAATATTGTAATTAATCTAATTAATTTTTACTTTTGACTAAAGTAAACAACATTTAAGGTAGTTTATAAAAATGAATTTAAATTATTTTATTAAAAGTAGTATGTATACTTTTATATACATATACATATGGGAATATTGAACTCGACATTAATTTGTACTTACATACATACATATGTGCACATAAAATAAATTAATTTTTAAATAAAATAAGAAACAATTTTTTTTTAATTGTATTTGGGATTTTTTTGGGGATAAAATAATGGATTTGGGGATTTTTGGGGATAAAAAAAATGGATTTGGGGATGAGGGCTGAAAAAAATCTGGCAGCAGTGGTGGCACACTCTGTCCCCTTTCATTCCTCCTATAATTTACCTACCGGTAGTCCAACAAGTGAGAATATTCATCTTAAAGATTAACATAAAATTTAAATTGATTATAATCTGCTTTAATCCTAAACTTACTTACAAGAGCCTCTGAGGCTGATTTCGATATTAAGTCAACATAATGAAGGAAATGTCTAACATATCGCAATCAAATTTCATGGCTTTTATTTTACACATGTTTTGGAAAATTCAGTGAAAAAATGTTGAGAAGTGTTAAATATTTCCATTTGTTAGGGACCGAAATATAAAAATGAAACGTTAACTACTGGCACGATCCTCGGATGCTCATATGAAGTAGTTTATATTTTTTAATTAAATAAATTATTCTTTATAGATTTATGAGGCAACCTTATATTTATAAGGTAACCTTACATATTCAAAAGTTGATTTCTATATTCTGCTTAATTGAGCATTCGGAAATCCCTTTTTATTGAAATTAAAAATGGCGTGCTTCATATTCACCAATTGCGATTAAAAATTGTACGGTAGGATCGTATTTGTCATAAAAAATATACTAAAACGGTTTTCGTAAGACGAAACTCGTAGGCTCATATCTGTAAGATTTGTTACATTTTTATGTCAGTAAGATTAGGGTTAAGCAATTGTCGAAGGCTTGAGTAAAATCAAAGAATAATGCGGAACAAATAATGTTTGTTTCTATTAAAATTTTAGTAGTTGCTGCATTAATGCAATAAAACTCTTCATTTATAAAATCAAAATACTGTTTAGAAACTAAGTTTCATTATTTCATTACAAATTTCATACGAACTTTCAGTATCTTCACGTAAATTTTTTTTTTTATGTAAAAATGATAAACAGTGATGGGAAAAATAATAAGGACACCAATTAGACACGTACAGATTTGATAAGAAAGTAAATAAAATAAGAAAATGAGTGATAAGTAACTCCACTTATTCTCGGCTTATGTATCACAAAGACAAATTTCATTTTTGTTTTATTAACTACAAATTCACACTGTAATATAATAAGGACACTGCATTTTCTTTTTCTGTTATAAAAAATAATAGTAATGATAATACTGTTACGTTTTTACCTTTTAAAAACGTTTAAAATACGAGCTCGTAGATTGCAAATGAAATAAAAATAAATCTGTGTTTAGTTTTAATTAAAATTATTTATTATTCGCACAATTCTGTGTGCCACTGTTCGTAACTTCATGTAAACAACAACAATTGCCTTTTTTGTTATTCCCCTGTTTATACCCTTTGCATAAACAATAACAATTACTAGACAATAATTCAACAGATCTTTGTAACGGAGATCTTCAAACCACGATTACTCTCTTCAAGCACATTGCGTCTTCGCACAAGACTGACTGAACTTCACCAACTCAGTCGCTTGCTTTGCCTTGTCTTTTTAATGTGGCAAAGTAAATGTTGTTCTTGAAGGCGAACGTTCATGACTTCGCCTTCTCGAAATCCCTATAAATGTAAACATCGTTGTTTATATTTATTATTGTAGTGTTGTTTTGTGTATTTTTTGCTTACATGTTTACCATATTTTTTATGCTGGTATTTGGTAGTATGATAATTTGTAAACAGGTTTGTTTACTGCATTGTTTTGTTTTTGTAGCCTTTGTTTATTAATTTAATTGTTAAGCGATGTAAAAGCAAAACACCCGTATCTAGGTTTTGTCGTTTTCGTAACAATACATTGAGATTAATCTCAGTTTGGATGTTGTTATAGAGTGGATAAGACTCTATAGATTCTGATGTTGTCGGCATCGTTCAAGCATGTAGTCTTCAAGATTTTGTAATATCGAATCTAGGATATCAGACCACAAATTCTGAATTAATTCACGTAGTTTATCAATTTGTGGGATACTTTCCTTTGATTGTTGTTGTGTTTTTTTCAATATTCTATAAATTCACAATTGGATTTGGATCTGAAGACGGCGCAAGTTAATCTAATACATTAATATTATTATTTTCGAAACATTTCTTAGTTCACTTTATAGTATATTTACGACCCATTTAGTACACGATATTGTTACCTAATGCCATAGAAGGCAAAATAACCCTCAAAAACAATAATATTACCATCTTCACGCTTTACAGCGTTAATTCATCTGTTTTCGCTCAATTTCCGTCTGGCTTATGTATCGAAGGCATTTGTCTATCGGGTCACTTTAAGCTTTTTGTGCATTTCCGATAGTAAATATATTCCAATAATGAATAGTCTGATCTTTTATTATTGAACACACAAATAGTTATTCAAGCTTTGGTTTTTATGTTTATGGATGTCATATCTTTGTTTGCCTTAGGGACATTATTACAACTTGCCATCAACTAAAAGGAGGACTTTAACGGGCAGATAAATTGTTTTTCATTATTATAAGTGGACAATATGGTAGAAGTGAGCATTAAGCTAAAGGGAGGATCATCCTGCCGGTAAGTTAAGTTTATGTCTGAACTTGCCATGTTATATATTATTTTCAATACGGCAACTTCAAATATAAAAAAATAAGAAAATACAACAAAAAAAATGAAGCCCGTCGTTGCCACTGGGTTTAAAAAAAACTTGTTTAATTGAGCAGTGTTATCGACATTGCTCCGGCACTGCCATATTTTTGAATAGGTTTAGGTTAGAGGACGTCGGTTCAGACAAGTACAGTACCCGGAGGTCGAAATTGACCCATTGTACAATGTCCTTAGAGAGGGAAGGAAATAGAGGGAATAGGATGAAAGGAGGGCATGTAGGTATGAAGCCCTAGCACCTCTCAACCAGCCCAAGCTGCTAATGAATCTGTAGAGAGCCTTGATGTCGGCTCTCGACACAGAATTCCATCTCTCAAAGAAGGCCCTGCCAAGGGTCCTCAACATCAACCTACCAAGGGCTGGGCAGTTACAGAGGAGGTAACGAAAAGATGTTAAAGGAGTCTTTAAAGCACACTTTAGCTAAAGTTACCTTTAACTAAACCGAACTTTAACGGCATGTTGTAATAATGCCCCTTAGTCTTGTTTTTCGTATTAACGGAATATGAAATGATAATGTTTTTTGTCAAAAGTATCTGGGGTGTTTTTCCATGTGCCACGTTAAATTGATGTGATGGAAATAACCGAAAATCTTTTTAAATTTCATAAGTTGTTACCGGTTCATTAGAGATTGAATCCTAATGAATGCTAATCTTGTGTTTTATAGTGAAATATTGATTACCTTCGTATTGCATGTCTTGCCTTAAGTAAAGTGCTTAGCAACCTAAATATATTAAAATATCATGAATATGAGTGTTTAATACTTTTAATTTTTTTAATTTTCTAAAACAAAGTAATGAAATTTTTATTATTGAGTGCATACTTATGAATCGAATGTTGGCATAATGTAGTCTCTGTATAGCATTACTGGATTATTACTTTAGTCGTTTTAATTAAGATGACTGCATAAAGTTAAAGGAAACGTTAGCGGAGGCACAGATAATCAAATCATAATTGGAGAGTTGAAGCAAGGCTTTTGGTTTCAATGTTTGTACGTTGTTAGGCAATATTTCAAGAGCAGATCTACAGAAATGTAAATTCTTAATATTGTCCTTGTTTTGGAAAAGAAAAAGTCACAACAACCGGGATACAAACATTGAAATTTAAAAATAATGAAAAACAAGAAAAATTCTAATGACATGCCCGGCAAAATAAAAAGCACAGAGAATACACAGAGTTGTCGTAGGATTCATTAGCATACAAACGAGTAAAGGAAAAATGAGAAGCGTCTGTCTTCTCGCCTATAGATAGACTCATTTAGCTGGGCAGAAATGGACAAGCAAATAAAAATAAACGCTAACTAAAGTCGTTTATTAAGAAAGCAACTACTTTAACTAATTACCCAAGCGTATCTTTATACCTTATCGCTTCCATTGTTTAATTCTTTCTACCTTTTCTATAGGAATTCCTCTTATTTTCATTTTTCGTTTTTTCATTTAGTTTTTGTAAATTTTTCTAATTTTACTCCACACTTACCTGCAATTTACACAATCTCGTCATGATAAATTGCCGCAATTTAGACTTTTTTCATTATTTCATTCATTCATTCGTTCATTCATTTCTACAATAATTTATTTTCATTTTTTTTTATTCATCTTCTGTTGCATACAGAAGCCTTCTTTAGTTGCTGTAAGTTTTACAGGATATTTGCGTCTGAGTGTGTGTGTATGTGTGTGTGTGTGCGTGTATGTTGTTATTTCTGGCATTCTTTATACAAAAATTACACAATTTTCAGCCTTTTGCGGGAATATGTAAAACTTTCTTTACAACAACAACGTCCGCAAAAGGTTTACAGAACTCTACAGATCTATTGCCACCGTTTTTTGTCTGTATTTTCCCTTCCACTCCCATTTATATGCGTATGGGTTTGTGTGTTTATTTGTTTTGGGCTTTCAATGTATTTGACGTTAAAAATAATAGCAAATGAGTTATGAACCAGAAAAGCGTTATTACTTTAGTAACATACAGCTTTTGTTCGTTTTCTTAATGTTCGTTGTTTAACGTTGTAGTGGTTTTCGTTTGTTTTGTTGTTATTTTATGGTTTAAAGATTTGCACGGAACCAGAGAACAACAGAACAGAAGGTACCAAGTGAAAACGAGAGAATAAAGTATTTAAATATACAAAGAAAGTTATTAACTTTATGCTCAGAGAACGAAAAGTCAAACTCCTTATAACACGAACATAAAAACAACAATTGCCAACCCCCTCGAAGAAGAAGAAGACAAATATTTATTGTACATATATTCGGACCTAAACTAGAGGTCATTACCGAAACCACTAGGACAACTGCTGTTCTTATACCCAGCAAACATTTTCTTTTAAAATTTAATACCATTGTTGTGTACGAACGTGTATAAGGAAGCCAGCAATATTTAAGAAGATGAATTGCAAATAAATTATAAACTCTGAGCTACACTATCTTACATACACAATAGCCATTACAACAGTTTAGTTCACTTACATATGTTACGGCCTTAATTGTGTGTGTTATGGTCGACGTTAGATTTAAGAAATCATTACAATTAGTTACACTTAGAAGAGCTATTGCCAGAAGACTGCTGAGACGAAAACGCCAAAAACATTATTTTTTATTTCCTTTAATTTTTTTTCCTCAAGATGTCAGAACTAAGGTTTGAACTCCCGATCTGTCATCTAATAAATAAATCTGAGCTGCCGTACTTCGAAAACATAAAGTTTGCTCGGATTTAAAATATTGGGTATATTGTTTATAAGAGCTTGTTCAAGACAGAAATATTATTGGAACAAAATTTTTGTATTACAATCCTGTTGGTAATATTATGACATTTTTGTTTAAATAAGCTTTCCAACCTAAATATGTATATCCTCCACAGGTTAGTCGGTCCATTCGATCAGTTCAATTTATTAATAAAGCCTCATAAAAAGTAATCCAAAGACATTATATCGCATCATCGATAGAACCAGTGAACAACAGGACCACTTTTGGGAAAAAGTTGTCACAAAATTGATTTTACAATAAATCGGTTGTTAAGCATGCTATATGGTAAGTTGGGCCATCTTGTTCAAACCATATGTTGTTGATGTTTATCTGATTAACGGCAACTGTTTGCTTATTTCGAAAGATGATGTTACTGTGATAAAGCTATTCCCCGTAATATTATGTTTATGTATGCACCTTTATTGCGTAAATCGCAATTAACGCCAATATTGATCTCAATATTTCATATAAAATCTGAATTAATTATTGCTGAATTAAATGCTAATTGTTATAATATTCAGTAAAACTTTAAATACAGCACTGTCATAAGTACGTTCAGTGAGCATATTACAATTTTCCGAACACAAAAAAAAAAACAAAACAAAAAAACAACGAACACAACAAAAACAATGTTGTTGAAACAACCAGCTGTTTTGTTTCCAGCTATCAAATGAATATTGAGTAAGCTGAATATTGCATATATTTATTATACCTGAACGTTTAAAATATTTTTCTCAATTAACCAAATATTGACTCAATTAATTTGCATACGTGAACATAGTATAACACAATTTGTCGTGTTGCTGCAGAAATTTTTCTTTTTTAATTTTTTTTCGACAATCTATCCTTGGGACTTAAAATTCTAATCTGGGCCCTCATATAATACCAAATTAAGGCTTTCTGAAGACTAATTATGAAATTGTTCGATATAAACTAACTGACATCTTATACAAACTTTAGCAACTCAGTATATAAAATCTTAACCGTGGAGGGAACAGGCTGCATAAATATCGATTATGCTAATAATGTGAAAAATCAAAATTTTCTTTTTGATATTCTGCGCTGAGATTACTATCTAAATTATATAATAAATGTGTGGCTGTAAGTTAATCCAAGTAAGTCATAACTTGTAATATTTATTACACGGTACAAATCTGCTCCTTACCCTTAGTAACTTCGGAGTAGCTTTCACTCTCTCCGATTCGACAAAATATCTTGAAACTTTGCATATTAGATAGCAAACTATACTAGAACATAAATGAAGGATGTGAAGCAAACTAAACTAATACATACATATATAAAAAATTGGTCATTCCAACCCTTTAGTCAGGATTACGACCTAGTTTCTCACACCACTCATGTCGTGTGGTTTATTTTATACGTGAGCGGCGGAACCTACAGTGTAAAGTCTACTCCGAACGACATATTTTTGATAAACTATTCATGGCAATTTTATTTACTCTCAGAATTATTGTCAGACATCTGTTGAGGGGAAGTCACTGAAGAAATATTTGTTCATATTTTCGCTATGATGTCTGAACTGTATACGTAAATAAACCGATTTTATTTTAATCGGCCGCTGTTTGGTAGTTGACTTTGGAGAAAAGAAATAATCAAGCGTATTAATGGAAAGGCGATCATGATAACACGTTCTCTTGAACTAAAATTCAATCATAATGCATAACGAAAATAGATCAGACACTAATCGTACGTAATAGGCGATTTTGTTGTACACCACCAAGCTCACGCGTTACGACCTTAGATTAGAACTTAAACTACCCGATTATTGTAATTATTGAGGCCGAGGTAATGACTATAAAAATAGAGACTGTACGAATGCATACATACATAATTCGTGAATACAATCCTCTAGTCAGGATTACAACCTATTTTCTCAAACCACTTATGTTGGGTGCGTCAATTTTATATATGAGTGGTGGGACCTACAGTTTAAAGACGACTCTGAACAAGAGATAAACTTTTCATGGCAATTTTGTTTACTTTCAGGGTTTTTGCCAGAAATCTGCTGAGAGTAAGTCGGCGAAGAAATATTTTTTCATATTTCGTTTGATTGGAGATGTCTGATTTGAAGTTTTAACCGAGGCCTCACGTCTAATAAGCCAACACACACTACTTAGGCTGTGTATTACAGTATTAAAATTAATTGAGTAGTAATGTACAGATGCGTATTTACCGACAGTAAATCGGTCACTAGATTTCTAGAAATCGTATACGTCACATCACATTCTTCTGCAGAGGGGTAAACAAATGATTTCAAAGAGATTTTGAGAATTCACAAAGGGAATATGTATGTGATAATGATCTGTTATGAATATATGCGGAACAAGAATTGTGTTAAATCTATTAAATCTTAAGAACATACCAGCAGTCACAGGACAATATTAACTCCTTAGTATAGACACCTAACGGTAAAAAACAACAGTTTCTGCAGAAGCCCAAACGACTAGAAAGAAAAGGGTACATATTCTCTAATCTATAACACATAGGTACATATGTATATGTGGAAACAAGTTCAGGTTATACTGGGTTATCCATTTCGTGGTTTCAAAAGTAAACGTAAATAAAACACATATAAAATATATTTTTCATGATATTTCTTTTTTATTGTAAAGTTTGAACGTTGACATTATGTGTGAAACACTACATCATTTAAATGACCTCCACGCGAAGTGTTGCAAGCATTGATTCTTTTGAGGTAATTTTCGACCACTTTTTGACACATATTGGGCGGTATCTCAGCCATAACTTGACGAATGTTGGTTTTTAAGTGCTCAAGAGTTGAAGGTTTATCTGCATAAACACGGTCTTTCGCGTAGCCCCACAAAAAAAAAAAAAGTCTAATGGTGTCAAATCGCATGATCTTGGTGGCCAGTTGATATTGCCACGACGAGATAATACGCGGCCAGGAAATGTCACTTGCAACAAAGCCATATTCGCACGAGTTGTGTGGCATCTGGCTCCGTCTTGTTGAAACCACATATTCTCCAAATCGTATTCTTCAATAGCAGGCAAAAAAAAGTCGGTTATCATATGACCATAACGCTCCGAATTGACGGTGACAGTCGTTCCATCGTCGTTTTCGAAGAAGTAAGGTCCAATCTCACCTTCGGACCAAAGAGCGCACCAAACAGTGACTTTTTGTAGATGTAATGGCCTCTCTCCAATTACTTGAGGATTCTCAGAACCCCAAATACGACAATTTTGTTTATTAACATACCCACCGAGTGTGAAATGTGCTTCTACGCTGAAGAAAATTTTGTTCGATACGTGGCTGTGGCAGAATCACCATTTTTGTAGTAGGTTTTGATAATTTTTATGCGTTGTGTGATAGTTAAGCGATCCATTTTCGTCAATGTCAGACTTTCAACTGAAAAGAAAAAAATTGGTTTCACAACTTAGCTTGACAGATGTCGAATTGTAGTCCCATACTTTTGAAACCACAAAATGGATAGCCCTTTACTTTCGTTTTTATTTTGAAGTTGTTTTTGACTTCATTTTCTGTCGTTAAAATGTTGTACGTCGTAAGTATAATTATTACTAATACTGGCTTCAGTATTTGCTTGCAGTTTGAGAAAACATTCCAAAAAAAATATAATTTTATTCGATTATTCAATCCTTGATGTTCAATTGAAGTAGAAACAATAAAAAAACAAAAATTTAAAACCAACAATTCCTTTTTGGCATAAAGGCGATAGAGTAGGATAGTATAGCACGGGAGGGAATAGAATATTTAATTTACCGAAAAAGTTTAAAATAAAGAGAAAAGTTTTAAAAAGACCCTCTATTTAAAACAAGTGATCTGCGATAGCGATGTAGAAATTATTATCGAAATGAGTGATTTTTCTTTTGCTGGGTAATGTTATGCGAGTACAATGGGTCAGTTCGACCTCCGGGTACTGTACTTGTCACAGTTGACAAGTACACGTCCTCTAATGTTATGCGAACAATAGGACACAACTACATGACAGTAGGTGGTAGGGGATATATTGTATGCTGTTGACTTTTGCAACGCCTAAAAGTAATAGGGCAACAATCACTTTTTTCTACTACATTGGTTGAGTCAAAACTAGTGCTCAATCGTAATGAACAAGCCTGTTCATGCGTTTCTGTGTCCAAGCGTTGCAAGTATTGTTATTTTAAAGACTATTTAATGAAAATTGGGGTCAACAGTTTATAATTTTCTTAGATCGTGATTTGATGATCTATTTGACAGAATTTATTTTATGTATCTACTAGTACATATGGGTTAATACTATGTTCAGACATGCACTTATATTGCGTAAATCGCAATAAACGCCATTACTTAGCTCAATATTTCATATAGAGTTTCAATTATTTATTGCGCAATAAATACGCAAATTGTTATAATATTGAGTAAAACTTAAAATACAGCATTGTCATAAGTACGTTCAGTGAGCATCTTACAACTTTCCGAACACTTCCTGTTAATATTTGACAATTCAAATGTCAACAACTACAAAAAACAAAAAAAAAAAAACAAAAAAAAAAACAAAACAAAAAACAATGTTGTTGAAACAAACAGCTGTTTTGTTTACCAGCTGTCAAATGAATATTGAATAAGCAGCTGAACTGCGTATATTATTATGTCAAAACACTTAAAATATTGTGCTCAATAAACCGAATATTGACCCAATAAAAGTGCATGTCTGAACATAGTATAAGAGAGAGGTTCTTGCGATCGTATTATGGTGTAGCGTATGTAATCGGCCGACCATAATTCTTTCGCTTGTTTATGTGCGTCGATTGTTCGCTGTAATAATGGAAAATTGGTTGCGAAGATTTACGTTGAGGAATTTTTAAATGTTGGCTACAAATTGTGCCAAGTTTATGATTATAACGTGCCGACTTGTGTTCATTTACTTAAAGCCGCTTATGGCCATGTAAATATTGTTCGCAGCTCCATATTAAGCACAAGCAAAACATTTTCCAAAAAAAAAAAAAATAGAAAAACAAGAACGTAAATCAAATTAAATGCCAGTATACCAGAAAAAAATAAAATAAAACAAAACAAACAAATAAAAAATAATAACAACAAGAAATTACAACCCAAAAATTTTTTACAAAGAAGTCTATAAAGCAACAGAGAAATCTTTCTATGAATATTGCAAAAAAAAATTTTTTTATTTGTTTCTTTTGTGTTTGATCAGAAGGACTGACCGTGTATCCTTTTCAGTTTTTGTGTCTTTGTTGTTGTTGTAGATGTTTCAGTTGCTTTTATTAGCAATTAAAATTTATATTAATTATTCTTTTTATTTGCGCCCTTTTCATTAGTATTCTCCTTTTATTTATATTCTCTTTTCTTTTGGTATTTTATTTTGGAACCTACCTACCTGTACAGGTGGTGTATATAGAAGTGTTTTACTTCCTGGGTTCGGCTTCTGGGCTTGGGTACATTTATTACGCTGCTTTCATTACGTCTTTGCAGTGGTTCTTGCAGCATTTAAACAACGCCATAGTATGACCAAAAGTGATGTTTTAACACGACTAAAACTTTTAACTTCCGGCATGAAGTGATAAATATTTTTGCAAAGAACGCAAACAAACAAACAATCAAAAAGAAACTCTAAAGAAAACAAGAAAAAAAATAAAAAACAAACTGATAAAGAACGTTCGATATTCTTTGAATTTTTTGTACAAACAACGCTTTTTTCGCCTAGAATAGTTCGTAAATACGAATTACTTAGTTGTGTTTATGAAGTGTAGCCAGAAAGTTATGTATAAAGTGACTCATCTACTGTGGCAATTGACCACAATTAAATAAGGAAGTAGTCCTGAAAACAAAGGAAAACTATTAACCATCATGAATATAGAAAATAAGAGGTAATTTTATGTTATATGTTATACAAAAGAGAATTAACACGTAATTCCATAACAATTAATAGCATTCAACTACAATTATAATATAATTAAAGAAAAAGCATTAAAACAATTCATTTCGTTACTGTGGCCTAAGGCTCAAGGAAATTGAAAAATATTCAAAGTTAACACATAATGTTACTCACTAATCTCATCATCAGTCACCAACCTCTTCAGTATTCTGTCGATATTATTCTGATTTATCCGAGTAATTCAGGTGAATATTCCGCCCATGAGCTCTTTATGCTATATCTGGAACATCGAACATTTACCATTAAGAGGACATACAAACAGTTTTCTCTTGTGATATGTAGCAGTTGCAACAATGCCTGTTTGTGGAATGGAAGCAACAATTTTTACTATTTTACAGACATTTTCAATAATTGAAGCCATTCAATTTACTGTAACATCACTTTTAACCTAAAATTCTAAAGATTTTCTCCCTTCTGACGTCCATGATTGATACGCTTATTGTTGCGCGTATAGTCATCATCACAAAACCAACACCACCTAGAGCAGAGATCAGAAATGAATCGTTTTTTCTCTACTTATAAGTACTCATGAAAATTTGAGTATGAGAGAGTCAACAGTATTGAAATTCATCTACTCTGATTCATTCGTACTCGGTACAACATTGATTTATACATACATAAGTACAGGTTGCAATGAGTATGAGTACAACGTTGATATCAAACTCATAACATTCGAAATATGTTTGATTCATACGCCTACTCATTCAGATTAATAAATTTAGAAAAATATTTTTACGAAAATGGAAATGGTGTTGTTAAAATAATAAGCAAAAGCTCCAAAAACAACATAATGGACTTGATAACACATAAAATGATAAACAAAAGCTCCAAAAATAAAACAATGCAGTTGTTCACGTGATCAACGAATGAGTAAGCATATAGCAACAAAAACAACAGGGCTTGTTTACAAGATCGATGAATAAACAAAAATATAGCAGAAAGACAAACAAACAAAACAACAACAACTCTGCCTGGACGAAAGTATATAAGATACACGAACAACAAAAATGGAAACAAGTTGTTTACATTTTTGGATTGTTCCCGAAGGTCGTCATCATCCTTCAAGGGCATTCATCACACTGTTGATCCAGTGATATAAAAGGCAAGATAAAGCGAGCAACGATGATTCAGTTAGAATTCAGTCAGTCGTGTATGAAGACACGTGATTCGAGTTGAGTTAGTCGTGTGACGACGTCGCGTTGAATTAAGTGAGAATTCAACCAGTGGTGTGAAGATACGAGATCGAGTTATAATCCAGTCAGACTTGTGTGCAGACAAGTTGCGTGAAGAAAACAGTTGTTAGTGTGGTGCTTACAAAAAAGGTTGTGAGCAAAGAAGAATAACTAACAAGTGTTGTTGTTGCTTATAAAAAAGGTTATAAGCAGAGAAATATCACGAACAAGCACATACTGTGGAAGCAGTGTTGCCAACGATTGTATATCAAAACGCGCACAAAAAATTCAAAAACGAGTAAAAACGCGTATTTTTTGAGCTTAAAAAGGGTAAAAATGCACTACCGTTTTGTAGTAAGAAAAATCGTTTATAAAACGTTTACTTTTTAATATTCTTTATTTGATAAGTAAATACTATGCTTAAACTAATAAAATATAGTTACAAAACAAAAGAAAACAATTCATATAAATATTTCAGTATAGTTTATAAAATTAATATTTATAATTTAAAAAATTTTAAGTACATGGGTTACGACCCTTATACAAAATTCCTTATTAGAAAGGTTTTAAATAATGTTCGGCCACAATACTGTTTTTAAATAATACTTCGACTTGATATAAGTTTTGTTTGAAGAAATATTTTTGCAGACCTCGCAAGGTATTGCATAATTACTTCAGCAAAAATTGAGTCTACGTAGTCCATATTTTATGTGTAAAATCGAATTAACAGAGTTTAATGATAGTCGGTTTCGAATTTAATTTTTTTGATAAATTCATGAAGCTAAAAACTCTCTCAAACTCTGCGTTGAAGTAAGGAAACCTTAATATTCGAAGAACAAACTGTCCTAATACTAAAAATGGCTTTTCTCCTAACGAGTCTTTAAATTCACTGCCTTCTATACAAAAAAAAATCTGTTCTAGTTTTGTTTTCCCAATTAACATTCATTAAATTTTCTAAACAAGTTTCTATTGTTGATAATATAATTACATCATTTATAACGTTGCTTATAAATTCTATTAACTGATCATTATTTATATTTAATATATTTTCGACACTGAATAAGGAAACTTTTTGTAAAATTTTTAAATTGCTAGGAAGTCTAGCTCTAATATCATAAATAAGGTGTTTAGTGAAAAGAACACATTTTTGTTTAACCTTCCTATACCCGCGCATTGGTCTGTGAGACCGATTTTTTTAATATTGCGATTTTTTTTGTAAAAAAATAGTGCCAGTAAGTTGATATCACTGGTAGCTTCATTATTCGTAATAAGCTTCGTTTTTGCATCAAAAAAATTTTTTTGAAATAGTACCAAGGATATAGGATTTTTCATTGTCGGTCTCACAGACCAACGCGCGGGTATTGGTGTTTCACTTTTTGGCGCGGGTATAGGAAGGTTAATAATAGTTTTTTCTGTTGTTTGGTATTCATTGCAGTCCTTTTCAAAACTATAACCAAGGTAGCAAAATCTACATAAATAAAAATCAATTGTCGTTCGTTGGTAATTGCATCAGTTGAGAACGGCTAGACCGATTTGGACAATTTTTTTACTGAAATGTTCGTCATAGTCCAGCTTAGGTTTTTACGGAAAGAAAAATTGACCACGCCCACTTTTACGCCCACTTTTTCGATTTATCTAAAATCGGAAAACGGCTGCACCGATATGGCTAATCTTTTATTTAAATGGTCGAAGTAATCTAATTTAAGTTTTAACTGAAAGAAAAATTTACCACGCCCACTTTTACGCCCACTTTTTTCGATTTATCTAAAATCGGAAAACGGCTGCACCGATATGGCTAATCTTTTATTTAAATGGTCGTAGTAATCTAATTTAACTTTTTACTGAAGGAAAAATTTACCACGCCCACTTTTTCGATTTATCTAAAATCGATTTGGCTAAATTTTTTAAAACATGTTCGTAGTAATCAAATTTAAAGTTTTACTGAAACAATAATTGACCACGCCCACTTTTACGCCCACTTTTTTTCGATTTATCTAAAATCTTGGAACGTTTGGACGGATTTGTCTTATTTTTAAAATGTTCTCAATAGTTTACAAAAGTTACTTACAGAAAGAAAAATTATCCACGCCCACTGATACTCCCACTTATTCGCCCACTTTTATTAAATCGTCGGGTAATTTTATGTACATACTAGCTGACCCGACAGACGTTGTCCTGTCCAAATTAGAAAAAATGTTTGTGTTCGATTTGTGAATTTGTGAGAAGCTGTTTGAATTGTGTAAAAATAGTGAAAAAGAGAAAAACCACGTACTTTTAAATGATAATTTTTATCTATGTAGGTTTGAGGTGTGTTTAAATTACATTTGATTTGAAAATATGTACAATATGGTGTTATATTTACATTTTGATTGAAAGATCGATTTTCAGGAACCAATTAAAATAAAGAAATACTTTTTTCTGTTGCTTTGCAGTGATATCGTAGTTTCCTTCATTCGGTTTCTGTCAGTTCACCGAATCAAAATCCGAACTAATCCGAAAGGTATTTCCAAACATTGCACAAAATTACAAAAATCATGATTGGTTGAGCGAACGTGCTATATTGGCTGCGAAAAACATTGATGTCGACGAATTGAATTTTAAGATTCAAAGTGAAATTGCTGTCGAATTGATGACGTACAAATCGGTGGATTCCGTTACTTCCCAAAATGATGTTGTCAACTATCCAACCGAGTTTTTAAACTCGCTGGAATTACCCGGATTACCGCCTCACAATCTCCAACTGAAAGTCGGATCGGTAATCATAATGTTACGAAACATAAACCAACCACGTCTTTGTAATGGCACCCGACTTGCGGTAAAAAACCTGATGAATAACATCATCGAAGCAACAATACTTAAAGGAAAGTACAAAGGAGAAGACGTTTTGATACCACGGATCCCAATGGCTCTGACCGACAAGCCATTCGATTTTAAACGATTGCAGTTTCCAGTACGGCTTGCATTCGCTATGACAATTAATAAATATCAAGGGCAGTCATTGCGTGTTTGCGGCATTAACCTTGAAAATCCATGCTTCTCGCATGGTCAATTGTATGTCGCCTGTTCCCGTGTCGGAACACCATCAGCATTATTTATTTACGCGCCAGGCAACAAAACTAAAAATGTCGTGTATCATAAAGCATTGCAATGAAGGAAACTACGATATCACTGCAAAGCAACAGAAAAAAGTATTTCTTTATTTTAATTGGTTCCTGAACATCGATCTTTCAATCAAAATGTAAATATAACACCATATTGTACATATTTTCAAATCAAATGTAATTTAAACACACCTCAAACCTACATAAATAAAAATTATCATTTAAAAGTACGTGGTTTTTCTCTTTTTCACTATTTTTACACAATTCAAACAGCTTCTCACAAATTCACAAATCGAACACAAACATTTTTTCTAATTTGGACAGGACAAATCTGTCGGGTCAGCTAGTTCATTATAATTGCTATCTATATCACCTTCTATATAATTAAAATTTTCACAATTTATCAATTTCAAATCAATTTTTCACATTATCAATTTGTTAGTCATTTTGTAGCAATCTATACAAATCATTATACAGCTTAACGTGGTCTCCTTTTTTTGCTTCAAATGCTAAGTTGACCGTTTGAACCTCTCCCAAAATGGAACTTAAATACGTGAGATATACAAAATTGTTATTATTATTGTACATATCCTTAAATAAAAGTGAAACATACCCATTGTCCTTAAGAATATTAAAATGTCTTTTAAGTTCCAGCCACATATTCATTCATAGTCATCCATATTCTTTGTAGTTTGTAGCTATTAAAAAAAAACAAGAAAAAGCACTGAAAGCACTGTAATGAAATTTGAAAAGCACCATAATAGCGCCTTTCCGTAAAAAGGCACTATAAGAAAAAATTTACGCGTATGACGTTTCATAAAGCATCATAAATAGTGCGAAAAGCACTAAGTTGGCAACACTGTGTGGAAGTTATCATTGTATGCGTAGAATAAGTTCGAACAGTGGCACGAAAGTTGTGCAGAAAATAAAGAATTAATTAAAAAAATAAACACAGATTTATTTTTATTTTATTTGCAATCTACGAACTCATATTTTTAACGTTTTTAAAAGGTAAAACGTAACAATATTTACAATACTCATAAATGATTAGAGTGTTCGAATAATTCATCAAAATTTACAGTCTTAGTTGTTGTTGCATTTACAAAAGAAGAAGAAAGACAAAGACAGCCTGCAAAGCAAACACACAACCTTCTAGTGAGTATTGTAGTGTTCGTATGCTAATCATACTTATTTTGGGATTCTTGAGTAAAGAAGAGTCGAAATCAACAACATCATGCGTATTGTTAAGTATGATTACGATGAGTATTTCAAACTTTGAATATGAGTAGTGTGAGTATGATATTAAAATAAGTATAAATGCCTATAAGTCTCAGAAATTATGAGTATGACTTGAATCTACTCATGGTTTTGAATACTCATTGCTGATCTCTAACCTAGAGTGATCCAACCGTAGTTATACCATGGATGTATTTTTATTACACCTTATATAGGATGTTTTTTTAAGAGGTTGAGAATTTACGATGGTAATACCGAACAGAAATCATCGTAGTCTAGTGCTTAGTGCGTTGGCTTATTAGAAGTGAGGCCACGGTTCAAACCCCATGTCAACGAAATATTAAAAAAAATATATTTCTCTTCCGAGACTTCCTCTCAGCAAATTTCTGGTGAAGACTCTGGGAGTAAATAAAATTGCCATGAAAAGTTTGTCAAAAATCCGTCGCGCGGAGATGACTTCAATCTGGAACCTCATGTATAAAATTAACACACAACATACATAAGCGGGACTGAAGGGTTGTAATGACCAATTATATATGCATGTATGTATGAATATCGAACAGAAATATTGTACGAATCAAATATATTTTATTTGATTAGCTAACAAATTCAAAAGCACAAATAATTCGAACGAATTTAAACGTGGTGTCGGGCATTCATCTGCATAGGGGCAAATAAATTCTATCGCACACATTAAACAACTCTAAACCGCTAATTACAGTGACTCACAGCTTATCACAACCAGCATCCTTTTAAAAAATTAAACTCATATAATTTCGTAACGAAGCTGGATATTAAAAAAATTTAACACGAAATTTCGCATTGAATAGAAATGGAAAAGGAATGGGAAAATATAACCCCCAAACCACTAAAAGGTTAATGGAATCCATGAAAAATTCTGAAAACTGTAATTGAGCAAAAAGGAGGTCATACTAAATTTTGTAATTAAAACAATTAGTTAATTTGTAATTAAATTGTTTGTTTTTACAGTAAGTGGTTGAGAAAAGCCTTAAATAATTGGGTTCCTATACTTTTGGTTTTTAGTTTGAATACTGAATAGGACTTTTTTTAAATTTTTGAACATGTTTATTAACTCTTATTGAAATTTTTTTAATATCCTGCCTCGTTGCGAAATTATATGAGGTTAACTTATTTTTAAAGGTGATGGTTGAAATAAGTTGTGAGCCACTGTATGTATCTACAAGATATGTATTAAACCTACCCAGACTTTTAGAAGTCATAACGAAATCCGAACCCCTGAATGCACATGCTGAGATGTTAGGATTAGATCAATTGGGAACGCGAGACAAAGAGCTTTTAGGACACAGAATTTATTGAATCACTGAGGTTGTGAAGGAAAGCGTAGCATTTTAATACGGCTGCCAATTTAACATAGTTAACATATACTAACTATGACTTTAATGTCTTATAACTTCTTACTTCATGCCTTTAATTTATAGTAACAGCATAAGAAAAATAATAGTCTGACAATCGCGGATTATAAGGTTTTTAATATAATTTTCCATTCCTCATAAAGTCGTTGGTGTACACAATAAATGTACATTATTTCAAAGAATAAAGACAGGCCAGACATAGCATCTGTTACTTGAAATTAGCTTCTGACAGTTGTAACGATTTGCTCTTTAAAATTTGAAGAGTTTATTGTGTTATACGGTGTTCAGATATGCACATTTATTGCTTAAATCGCAATAAACACCATTATTGAGCTCAATATTTCAAATAAAATTTCAATTAATGATTGCGCAATAAATACACAAATTGTTATAATATAAGGAGAAATATATATAATTATAAAATAAGGAGAAAGAAACACCTGGGTGCCTACTACATGGAGGACGTAGATGAACTGTCATGCGTGGAAATTGGCAGTCTAAGTCGCTTCATCGGAAGCTCCGAGTGGTTCCTGGAATAGGGGAAAGATGAAACTGTGGTATCACAATGGGCCCTGTATGAGGCCTAAGTGTGTCCGCTCTTCGGGTGGACAGCCACTTCTACCTACCTACCTACCTATAATATTGAGTAAAACTTAAAATGCAGCACTGTCGTAAGTGTGTTTAGCGAGCATATTATAATTAACCGAACACTTTCTGTTCATATCTGACAACTCAAATGTCAACAACGACAAGCAAACACTAATAAACTAACAAACGACATTAATTTTCGCGACCAAAATAAAAACAATGTTGTTGTTTACCAGCTGTCAAATGAATATTGAGTAAGCTAAATTGCGTATGCCTGAATACTTAAAATATTGTACTCAATTAACCGAATATTGACTCAATAAAAGTGCATATCTGACATAGTATTAAGCATGTCAATTGACCGTTTATAAAGACAATGTAGTTGATTGCGTACAACTGATGTTCTATTTGTTGTTAATATCTCAAGAAAATAAATAGGTTTTGTGTACGAATATTATGTTTTTCTTTGGAAATTCTAGTTAAAAATCGATTTTTAAAACTAAAACTGGCTGTAAATTTGATCACACATTTTTCTGTTTGGTTTAAACGACATTAATTTCGCAAACTATGTTAAACACATAATTTATGTGAAAACGAATCATTCAGATTATTTCGGTTTTTATCACTGTGACATTTTCGAACAGCCCGAATGCAATTTATAAAGGCGGTAAAGACTTTATAAACTTGAAATTGCATTAACACACTCTATGAACATCATTTTAAATGCCATTAATTTGTCGTTTCTTATTTTTCTTGCAGCTTCTTTCTTTCGTTTTCGATGGGTTCTATAGCCTCCCTGTACGCAATCAATTTCTTTAGAGTTTAAAAACAACTGGAAATATATTTATAATCGTTCGTTCTCGACTACTTTGCATACTGGTCACCAACAAAAACAGAATGTGCAGATTTAGTTCATCCATCAACTTGCAAACTGTAAGCAAATTAAACTTTACGAAGAAGTTTTTTGGAAGAAATTTTGTAGTTTTTCACTTAAAATCATTTACGATGAAATAGTTTTGCTGATATCTTAAGAATTTATTGTTTTCCGCGAATTAAAAAAAGTTTTATTTTGTTTAGATTGTGTTTAGAAGTTTTTATAGATTTCTTTCTAATCTTTCATTATTGATATTTATATCCAAGAAAAATGTGTGGTGCACGAATTAATATGATGTAAACTAGGTGTGGTTTCTCTCCTATTCAGATGTGAAAACCTCAACATACATTAAGAACACGAACAAATTCTGACGTATTTAGTCGGAGCTAATAAAGATTTTCATTGAAGTTCATGGCATCCAAAGTATTGCTGTAATTATTTTTAAGAAATAAATTTCCTTTTGCTACAGCATCATTGAATTAATTTAGTCTCCATTCATGTTTGGACAAAGTCTCAGTCCAATCCAAGGCTAAAAACTTTATTTTAGTGTCCTGTTAAACAGTCCGATATTTACATCGAAATATTCAACAGGTATACACAATTCTGTTCAATATGGTCCCCTTCTATCCGTTGATAACAGTTTACAATTTTGGTGAGTAGAATTACATGATTCATTAATAAATAAATGTAGCTTTTATAAGCATCACTTAAATTCAGTTTTAACTGAACTTGGATTTCTTCAGGTGCTTTCACGGATATATTTTTGTCACATCTGTCAACATAACTCGTCTTAGAACCTTACAACATCGTTGTAGCACGGAGAATTCTTCTGCATCAGTATTTATTCCTTGCTACAAAATTCGTATGAGAATGGCGAAGCACCTCATATCAATACAAGCAATGGTTTCAATGTTTCACTGGGCTTTAGAGAAATTTAGCTAACAGCAGGCTCCAGGCTGCTTACCACTGTCATTCGTTACACTTTCTCACTTAAAATTGATTTAGTTTTGTGCGTTACGTAAGATGGTGCAGACTAAATAGCATAGCATAGCCATCTTGCTACAATGTGCAGATCAGGCCGTTCTATGATCATAACAGTTATTCTGATGTGTTTAGTATTTAAAGGAGTGGTAACTGCCTTATCAGCGACGTCCTGAATTTCGTAAAGGCAGAGATGGGCATTCATTCAGCCTGTCATAGTCAAGCGTTATGTACAAAACAGTTATATTCCTATATAGAAGAGCAATCCTTTTGAAGAGCAATCTTTCTAAGGTTAAAGCTTTTCGAACACTATCAGTAGATATAATGAATCATGTTTGCTTGAACAACGTGGATATATGATTGCCCTTTCCTGAGGAAAATATTCTTAACACGTTATTCGGGTACCACACACAGTATGATTATGTCTTTAAGCTCTACTGGAGATGTGGTGTCATTTATATTCTTTCTTATCGGTCTTACATAATTTTCTAAACTCAGAGAGAGTGAGTAATCTTCCCCTATACCTTTCGAGCTGCGAGTGATAAAGTTTCAAGCTACCACAAGTTCCTATTACAGTATGGACAGCGATCACCCAATCACCACCAATAGATGGCCTCTGTAAATATAAACAAACAGTATATAAACATATATAAACAATAGTCTGTCGTTTCCATTGTATAAGCTGATACTCTAGACTATTATTTCAGCGTTCTATGCGATTACATCTATCATATGTAGAATATCGGAAACAGGCAATATATTAACTGGCGTTACTAACCTAATACATAATAAATGCAAAACTTGCATTACCATTTCCTTATGAGGTCTGTTGCCGAGATTTCATCATCCAAGACCTTCAAAAATCTAAGAATATCTGCAATAATACAAGTGTCCCTGTCTTTAATACGCCATGATTTTAAACACCATTTCCTAGATTAGAATGGACGGAAGGACTATTATAGAATATATGGAGAGATATATCCGTATGTGTTTCTGTATGTTTTTTTGCAGTAAAGTTCTGCGATTGAGAATTATTGACATTTTCGCCGTTTATAACATGAAACTTCTTAGACATAGAAGTTCTTAGACTCTTCTATAAGGAGGGCTTAACACCGTTAAACGCTTTCTTCTAATCTTACTTGAGAAGAAACAGGGAAGACACATTAATTACACAGCCCTGCAAATTTGGACTTTTTTTGTGCAAATAAGATGGCTCCAGGTGTTTCCGAAGGCATTTTGGGAGCTGAACACGAATCTTCAAAATGAGCCCAAAGCCAAATTGATTGCATACACCCTTAAAGTAGAGGGTGGGTTTATTAAAAGTTTTTAATAAACCTCGACCGCCATATTGGATCCGCCATTTTGAATTTTTTTAAATCTGAATGAAGATTTGTAATCAGCGACCCCAAAAACCCCTGAGTAACAATTTTCAAGTAAATCTGATTAATTTTTAAAGACCTCCGTAATGTGTTTCATTTTCTCTTGCACCCCTTGACATACATAAACCCACCCCCTACTTTAAGTGTGCATGCAATCAATTTGGCTTTGCGCTCATTTTGAAGAGCAAAGATCAATTGTCAATTTCTGACAATAGCGATTGTTCTAGCACTTCAGTGTTTAGCTCTACAATTTCTCAAAAATGACCAAAAACCCTATTTTTAGGGGTTTCAACCCCCTTTTTCTCGAAAACATGACGTGACGCAAAATGCCTTGGAAAACACATGGAGCCATCTTATTTGCAAAACTCATGCAGGGCTGTGTTATTAATTTATAAGGTTCCATGGATCAATGTGAAAGGGTTATTTCTAAGTGGTAAACTAACACAATAATTTGAAAATAAAAAAGGAAAAAATAAAAAAGAAAAGGTACAAAACTATAAACTAATTTTATGATTCTCTACATACTGACTGGAAAGATGTATCTAAACGGTAGCATCCATCTGTTTCTTAACCCTGGACGGTTACTCTTCGTCGAATCGACGAAGCTCATTTACACTTTATCATATCGTTGGTATAACTAGCAAAAACGCTAAGTCCACTTTCTCAAAAAATTGAGATTTTAATGCAAAACGGTAACATTATACATAATACATATTTTTCAACAAAACAACATGTCATTATATAGTTTAAAGTTGTTGTAATTTTGTGGTTTGCAAAAACGCTAAGTCCACAAAACTACGAAAAATATTAATATTATTAATTAATTAATAATAATAATAATAATTAACATTATTAGTTATTAATATTAATATTATTATTATTTTGTAAAAATAATCGCGTTTAAACAGTTTAGAAATTTTAAAAACTGAAAAAGCTACAATGTTTTTTGTTTCTCCTGTAAAATTTGAAAAAAGGGACTTAACATATTTGCGAATGAGACTAACGATATAACTCTTTTATGGTTGACCAAATTTCGCTCATTTTTTCAACAACGTTATTTGATAATAAAAGCTTGCAGTCAGTAAACAAACAAAAATTTTTTTTTGTTCGTCGATTCGACGAAGAGTAACCGTCCAGGGTTAAGAAACAGATGGATGCTACCGTTGGGTGGCCCGGGTACGTTTATTCACTACAAGCTTTCGTAATCAATCAACATTGTTTATAAAAAGAGCGAAATTTGGTCAAACATAAAAGAATTATATGATAAAGAGTAAATGAGCTTCGTCGATTCGACGAACAGTAACCAATTAGGGTGAAAGTGTTCGTCGATTCAACGAAGAGTAACCTTAACGTACAAAATAGAAGAGTAACAAGAAATAACCTGTTACTCACTTACAATACATACTTAACGTAGATCTTGAACTTAAAGTTCAACATTATCAGTGATTGGATCGTCGATTAGTATGAAGAGGGAATTAATTTAAAACTGCAAATATTAAGCTGCTGTAGAGCATTATAAGTGCGGAATTGATTGACATTCATTTCTGAGATTTTCTTTTATTGCCTTGATTTTATGGACTCTCTTTCTAATGGTACTTTAGTACAATCGCACAAATATAATAAATAATGGTTGCGTTTTTCCATAAAGGTGAAAATTAATGTGTTCATTTTCTAATAATCGTATTTCAAGGAAAATTTATTGTTCTTTGTAGAATAACAGCAGAAACAAAAACGGGGGTAAAATAGAAAATGATGCCTTTGGATTATAATGCAAAATAAGAAAAAAACAAACAAACAAACAAACAAAAAAGTGTGAATGAATTGGTGAGTGAATGAGTGAATGACTCGGAATGTGAAGTAAAGTTAAAAGAAACTGGTAAACAAAAATGAAAAAAGAAATAAAAAAAATAAAATAAAAAAAAAAATACGGACAAAACCTTATGTACGAACATTTATCCAACTTTATAGCTGCTGCAGTTTATATGTAAAAGCAAACAGACAAATACAAAAATAAATTCACAACTACGTGTGTGTTTGTATTAGAAAGTGTATGTATGTGTATGTGTGTGTGTGTGGACCATTAAAAGGTCCCTGGTGCAGAATGCGATGATATTTGTTCATTCCATCTTTAACATGCATTTTATTGTTATTCTGCAGTGGTTTCGCCACAAATCTTTTTTCTCATTTTGGTTTTCTTTTTGCTTTCGCTTTTATTGCTTTTGTTGTTTTTTCACTTTTTCATAATAAACCTGAAAATGTGTGTATTATGCATAATAATAAGGAAGATGGAGAGGGTGGGTAAGGGGGAGGGGGAGCAGAGAATAAACCATTATGTGTAGTTCCATTCCATGTTAAATACACAAATGTTTGTTCGTCTTTCAAAGAAATGAAAAACAAAGAAAAAATAAAAAGTAAGAGTGCTGGTATTTTATTTCGTCGACTATCCATCGTATCCATTACAGAGTGTAGTTGTATGTTGTCCTTTTGAAAAAATTCTCTGTAGAATATGGGCCAAATTGAAAAATTTCGATAGTTTAACTTGTCTTTACCATTCTCTGGTAATTTAAAAAAAAAAAATTCTATTTCTTTTTTTGTTGGTTTGTTTGTGGCAAAATAATAAAACACAAAAATTAGACGAGAAAATGCTTTGTTCTTAGGATACCATGAATTAAAATGAAAGAATCGTTTTAAAATGGAATAGAATTTAATGTACACATGGATATTTAAAAAAATTTTAAATTCTTACTCTCTTTCATACAAAACGGTATACAATATATTATTATAGACTGATTAATCTTTAATTAACCAACTCCACATACATTAGTACAAACTTCGGTGCAGTCAACTCGTGTATGATAAACCCTCAGCCAAATCTATTTTTTGTATTTCATTTCATTCTAGTTTTTCTTCTATGATTAGTGTTGGGAATCCCGGGATCCCGGGGTCCCGAAATCCCGGGATCCCGCAGTTTTTAACAATCCCGAAATCCCGGGATTGAGCACTTAATCCCGGGATTTGACTTTTTAAGCCGCAATGAAAAAAATTGTATATTAGAACTCTTTCTAATTCGAATTTCCAGGAATTTTAATCTGTTGTTTCAATGTATTAACCGCTCTGAAATTAGAAACAAAACTTCGCCAACAAAAAACGATGTCTTGCAAAACTAAATATGTTACGGCTGAATTTGGAAAGCAACTAACTCTAATAAAAGACTGTAAAACTAGGTGGAGCAGCCTTTTGTTAATGCTGGAACGTCTTTATTTATTAAGAAATTGTGTACAAAAGGCATTAATAGACATAGGTCCACCTGAAGGTGAATATTTTGCTTTATCCAAAGATGAGATTAATATGGTATCCGCAATCATTAGTGCTCTTGTCCCAGTTAAAGCAACAGTTGACGCCCTTTGCCATCGGGATGCTAATCTGTTCACAGCGGATGTTGCCATAACTTTAATGTTAAAAAAACTTAAAGATGCTAACAATATTATAAGTCAAAAACTACATTCAGCCCTCATCCTTCGCATGCAACAAAGGAGAACAGATATCAGTGGGGAACTTCAGTATCTGCACAATGGTAGAACAAATGTTCAGTCCGTATCCGAAACAGAGTTCGTAACGCTTCCTTCTTCCATAAAATGTCGCAAATTAATAGTTGCGTTACTCGAAAGACTAAATGCTTCAAGTCCAACTACATACATCACTTCTAATAGCTTCTGAGTCAGAAATTACACCTTCTGATTCAGATAAGGCACCTTTCGAAATTGTGTCAGATTCTTCTGAGCTTCCATCTGAATCTCTTTCTTGTTCTCTTGAAGAACCTTTAAATATTTCAGACGAGCGCAATGAAGCTATAAAAAAAGCACATTTACCGAGGATAGCAATTCGATGTGAGACGTTGTCTGTAAAAATTCAGAGAGAAATGTTCTTGTTTGAAAATGGAGGAACACGTGGTGACTTTTTGCAAAGAGCATACGATTTTTTAATGACTATTAAGCCAGCCAGTGTAGAGTCTGAACGTGCTTTTTCTGCAGCTGGATTTTTCGCAACTAAAATAAAAAGTCGTTTGAGCGATGAAACTTTGGATGGTCTGTGCTTCCTCAAAACGTATTTTAAAAATAATAAAAAATAATAACATATCGCACTTGAACAAGAAAAGAGTATATATCTATAAAAACAATTAACTCTTTATAATTAATTTAAAAATGTGTAAAATTAAAAATAAAATTAATTTTCTTATAATTTAATAAATTCTTTCTTATAAACCTATTTTTTAATGTGTCATGTTATTAATTTTATTGAAATAATATGTTAATATTTTTCAAGAACAAATTTTTTAAAATCCCGGGATAAATCCCGGGATCCCGGGACTAGATAAATGAAATCCCGAAATCCCGGGATTGAAAATATAGAGCGGGATTGCCAACCCTATCTATGATCAGAAACGTTGATTATTTTTGTCCATCTAGGGATTCTATTCACTCGATATGATATTCTGAGAGATGCTGTTAATAGTACATCGATTGCTTGGATACTTTAATTGATCGGGTTGTAAACAATACTTAAATATAATATTGTCGTCAATTGTAAATACACAGCCATGCATGGGTTTTGCAAATAAGATGACTCCAGGATTTCCGAAGGCATTTTACGCGCTGAACACGAATCAAAAACTTTCCATCACGTCAGGTTTTCGAGAAATAGGCGGTTGAAACGACTAAAAATAGCGTTTTTGGCCATTTTTGAAAAATTGTAGAGCTATTGCCAGAAATTAACAATTGATCTTTGCTCTTTTAAATGAGCCCAAAGCCAAATTGATTGCATGCACCCTTAAAGTAGGGGGTGGGTTTATGTCAAGGGGTGCAAGAGAAAAAGAAACAAATTACTACGGTCCTTAAAAATTAATCAGATTTACTTGAAAATTGTTACTCAGGGGTTTTTGGGGTGGCTGATTACAGATCTTCGTTCAGATTTAAAAAAATCAAAATGACGGATCCCATATGGTGGTCGAGGTTTATAAAAATTAATCAGATTTACTTGAAAATTCGTGTTCAGTCTTCGGAAACACCTGGAGCCATTTTATTTGCTCAAAAGAAGTCCAAATTTGCGGGGCTGTGATATGAATGGTTTTTTTTAACGTAAGAGTCTTGACAACGTTGGAAGAAAGGGAATTGAGAACTCGATGTTTATGTGTAGAGAAACAAGTGAATACAAAAAAAACAACATAATCGCCACTTCGCTGTGTATTAGTACTACAAACGTGAAATATGCTTGGAATAAAAAATTGGGAATCGGTAGGTAATTTCATGGTATTTATTCATTAAATATGATTTCCGTCATATATCTGCCAGCACACTTTTGATTTTAATTTGCATATAAATCTGGTCGTATGTAATCAAGGGTAGCTTGAATGTTGGCTTTAAATATTTAAGACTTGCTAGTTAGCAGGCAAATACTTAGGGCAATTTTTTGAGTGCGAGATTAACGATTAAGTTATACTATGTTCAGATATGCACTTTTATTGAGTCAATATTCGGTTAATTGAGTAAAATATTTTAAGTATTCAGGCATAATAATATACGCAATTTAGCTTACTCAATATTCATTTGACAGCTGTTAAACAACAACATTGTTTTTATTTTGGTCGCCAAAATTAGTGTTGTTGGTCAGTTTATTAGTGATTGTTTGTCGTTTTTGACATTTGAGTTGTTAAATATCAACAGAAAGTGTTCGGTTAATTGTAATATGCTCGCTAAACACACTTATGTATGACAGTTCTGCATTTTAAGTTTTACTCAATATTATAACAATTTGTGTATTTATTGCGCAATTATCAATTGAAACTTTATTTGAAATATTGAGCTCAATAATGGCATTTATTGCGATTTACGCAATAAATGTGCATATTTGAACACCGTATTAACTTTAATCTGCGTATTCAGTTTTTGAGTTTACTTAATCTTTCGTTTAATCTCAAGTTTAAATCACCAACTGTTAGAAGTAGTTGACAAAGTTTAGTTAAAAAAAAAGCTTTTAAGTGAGAGAATGCCGAATAAGACAAATATTTAAGTGATTATGAATTATATAAAACCCAAATTGACAATAGACAGTCTTAATTTATTTATTATTTTTCAAAAATTATTTTTTACTTAAAGATCAATAGTATTTAGCTATTTTTGTTCTATACAAAAGCAAATTGTTGTAAAACACTTTGTTTTAACTCCCACTCAAAAAATGCAAATTCAATTAACGTAAGAATAAGAAGCCCTTAAGTCCCATAGACAGTAATTCAGAGGCGTTACATCACACTAAGGTGACTGCAGCATACATATATCACTTCCGAAGGGAAAATGCTCACCAAATTGATTTTGTTGAAAATCGATTGTTAAACGTTGTAAATTATTTCTTGGCAAATTGTGTTTCTTGTTGTAACTAAAAGGCGTAGGTTCCAATATTCTTTCTCATTTCGAAAGAAATAAGCGCCGATGCGCATAACCTTGTCTATTTGATGGATTTGATAAAAGCAGTAAAATTAATACGAAAAAGATCAATTACTTCACGAAAGCGTAAGCGGGCTCAGTGCTCTGTGAATTTCGCAAACAGAATTTTTTAAAAAATTTCCTCTATTTCGATGCCGTTGAACATAGAAATTTTATCAATATTTAGAGTGTTCTCATGCTGCTAATAAGCAACCTAAGTACGGCTGATAGAAACTGTTAAATTTCCTGTATTATATTGTTACGAACAGGGAAACGGTGTAACATCGTTTAACATTAAAATGATAAGCAAAAGCTACAAAAACAAAAAACAAACATGAGTATGAAAGAAAAGGGGATAGACAGGTAAGCGAGAACGCAACAACAAAGAATGCAACCAAAATACGCAAACAACAATGAAACTACGAGAGCTCTCGAGAAGGCGAAAACACGAACATTCTACTTCAAGACCATTCATCAGACTGTTTACGTGGGCCTATAAAAAGGCAAGACAAAGCAGACGATGAGTAGTAAGAATTCAGTCAGTCTTGTGTGAAGACGCGTTGCGTGTGAAGAGAACAGTCGTGGTTTGAAGATATCAGTTATAAAGATCTGCGTTGTTAGTGCTTACGTAATAAGAGTGGAAAGAAGAATAACGAAGAAAGCAAATTATTGTTGTATTCATCAAGTTGTGAACAGTGGGACACAAAAATTGTCCGTTCAGTAAAGAATTTAATTGAAACTAAACACAAATATATTTTTATTTTGTTTGTAATCAACGAATTCATATTTCAAACGTTTTTAAAAAGTTAAAAACGTTACAATATTTAGAGCGTTGCGACCAGTTTAGTGTTGATTGTTTTATCTGCGGTAAGCTGAATAACATGACTCTCAATAAGTTTATTAAAAGGTTTGGTTATGGTTTGGAATAAATTCATCATTCTCATACAAGTTTACTTTACTTGCTATTTTTATTTCTACGGAAGTTTTGAGGAAGTGCAGTGAACTAAGAAAAATAAAAAATTCAAAATGAGAGATGATTTAAATTCTCTTTGAAAAAACTTACCAAAAACATATTTAATGGTATTTGAGGAAAAACGATTTTTGTTTTATTTATATCACTTTCGTAGATATTTTATGAATAAAAATTGAACATGATTTCTTTTAATGTCAGATCAAAATGGAAATAATTTTTATTAGTATTTTTTTCGTATGCTTTTAAATTTTAAGTGATTTTTTTTTATATTAAACGTGCTTAAAGGATACTTGGCAATCGACTTTTTAGAAATTTAAAAGAAACTATTGAGTATGCAATGCTTTTGAAAATAACTGAATCCTTTTTTAAGTTCGTTTAATGATAATGCCTATTTCACACATCAATGATAATAAATTTTTAAAGTTCAATGGCTAGGAAAAGCAAAGCATTTTCCATTTACAATAATCGGATCAAATGTTAAGCATTTTTAGTTTTGGAATTCCTCTTTTTGTGAATTTTACTGTAGTTCTTGGCAATATGAACGACAATTTTCTCAGTGTCTTTTGTATTGCAAAAATTTTCACGAAATTCGCTTCAGTTATTGTAGTCAAATAAAATTGAAGAAATTCTTTTCCCATTACATTTAAGAACTGCAATATTTAACAAAATTTAATTTTTATTTTAAATATGCAAACAACTTCTCCTATTTCATATCACTTTTATGACATTAAGGGCCATTATTACAACTTGCCGTTAACTAAAGGGAGGGTTTTAACTGGCAGATAAATTGCTTTTTAAATATTATAAGTGGACAATATGGTAGAAGTGAGCGTTAAGCTAAAGGGAAGATCATCCTACTGGTAACTTTTAAAATTAAGTTTATGTTTGAACTTGCCATATAATATATTATTTTCAATATGGCAACTTCAAATATAAACAAAATGAGCATATACAACAAAAAACGAAGCCCGTCGTTGTCACTGCGTTTAAGAAAACTTGTTTAATTGAGCAGTGTTATCGACATTCCACCCGCACTGCCAATTTTTCTTTAAAAAGTTATCTTTATTTTATCTGTAAATTATAATAACGAAAATAAGTTAAAGGTTACTTTACAGTTCCCTTTATCTAAAGGTACCTTTAACTAAACCCAAGTTTAACGACAAGTTGTAATAATTGCCCCAAAATTCTTAAATTGTATCGCCTAAATAGTGGAACTTTAATTTTTTATAATTTTAATTGTCTTTCTTAAAAAAAATTAAATAAATTTTCTGAATTTTGGCAAGCCAAAAACCTAAATCTAAAATTATAAATACTTTGTAGATTTATGTAAATGGATATCCGCAAGAAATCTTTGTACTCCATGGATTTTGCTGCCTTTGCTATCAAGTATCATCTAAAGATCTCCTATGCTACATTGATTTCTTTTACAAAAATGATTTGCTATGATTTATAGAGACTTAAGAGAAACATTGAGCAAGGTCAGCCAATAGTGTATTAATAAAAAAAAAATCACTTGAACTGAGAGCTCAATTCTAATTACTTTCGGGATCAGTTTTACCTAATAAAAAAAGAAAAAAAAACACAGGCAAACTGTGGGTTGCTGGAAAGTACAAGAATATACGTTTCTATACTTTTATTAAGAATATGGTTTTTCTCGGGTTTCCCGCCCCGGGAAATTTAACTGATTTCATTTCCCGCTTTTTCGGGTTTTTCATGTGGGAAACCCGGGATTTTTTCCATGTATTGAAAAAAATATACCGGGTAAAAGTGGAGCTGCTGAATTAAGATGTCTAATGGAAACTCGCTTAAAAGTGTATTTGAAACAAAACATAGTCGCTGCAATTTCTAATAGCGAAATGACGAAAGATAACTTGAAGATTTCTTCTGTGTGTCACTTAGTCGTAGTAGATGTATTTTATGAAAAAAAAAATACAGAAAATAAAAAAGGTATGTTTTGATTTAGATGTAACAACTCGATGTAATTCAATTGTACAGATGATTGAAAAGTTTCTTCTTTTAAGAAAAGTCAATACAAAATTCCGAATTGATTTAGAAATCCGTTACGGTTGGATAGAGGACATCGTTTTTCACAAGACATTTGTTTTAAAACCAACTCAATTGGCGGCCTTAAGTAACGAAGCAGAAATCTTAACTGCTGTTGCTACTGTACTTGCTTTGTGTCATGAAATAAAATCAAACGCTTCTGTTTTGGAACAGAAAATTATATCAGAGCATAGATGAAAGAAATGATAAAAACTAATTATTATTATAATAATATTATTAAAAACGAATCAAAATATGTACGTCATTTTAATAAATTTATGAAAATTGAATTTGATATTAAAGTTTCAAGTAATGCTGATAAAAAAAACTCTAAATGAAGCTATTAATTAAGAAAATATAACTTAACCAGCTCATCGCTTAAAAAGTAAATGAAATTCTACGAAGCTGGTGGAAAAATGGAAAAATAACACTATGCGACAAAAAAAAATTAGATACACCCCCCTAGTGACATAGTGTAGGTTGTGAGTTTTGTTGAGTAGATCTCAAAAATATTTTTTTTATATTTCTCGAACCCTCCAAACTTTTTTTATTTGACTTTACGCACAAATTTCTGGATTACTCTAACATTTCTGACCTGATTTCCAAAATTTAAATCTTGTTGGAATGGGGAGAGATGGACCTTTAAAACGGTATACATATATCTATTATTTGACTTAATATGCTATGAGTTTTAATGAGCTAAACTTGGAAAATGCGAATTTTTTTCATATTTTTTTCAAGTTTGTCCGTTCATAGTAGCAAAACTTTACTTAAAAAATGTGAAATAAGTGATGACATTCTGAAAGTGCATTATCTTGTGAAGACATTTACATTTTGTTTGATCAAATCGAACAAAAATTGCCGTAGTTATTATATAAAGAGTATAACAGTCGTGTTATATTTTTTATAAATATATGTCATCTCATCAAATGAACTTTTAGTTCAAAAATTTTCAGAATTTTTGATGGATCTTGATTGTTTATCACAAAATGTGTCAATTTCACGTATGGACGACCATATTTATATTATGTATATACTATGTCGTCATTTAGTTAGGATAACGACCTAGCTCATAACACCACTAATGTTGTGTGTGCTAATTTTATACATCAGTGGCGAGACCTATAGTTTAACGTAAACTCCGAACGACAGATTTCTGGGAAGCTTTCCATGGCAATTTTATTAACTCTCAGAGTTTTTACCAGAAATCTGAATATGTATATTGAATAAGTATTAAATTTTTATTAAAAATGCTAAAAATTATCTGTTTAAAAAGCATATTATATCCTGGGAAAAGCACGGGAAAAACAAAGCCTAATTAAGAATGAAATATTCTAGATAGAGTTGATATTTTCCTGAACAAAAAGTGCAAATAAATTAAATTTCTTAAATAGAAAATATAAAAATTGCTAATCCAAAGATATTTTGGGCATTGTCATATTAGAAAAATATCATCAAAAGCACTGCTTACCAATACGTGAAGGTGTTACATACAGTTGACCGTATGAGAATACTGAAACTGTTACATTCCAAATGGCATATCACTGGAAGTCATTAGAATGTGTGGTTAAAAATATTTTCGCTTTCTTTGAATTTTCCATTTAAAACTGGTCAAACAATATTTGACTAACTTTTTTTGACCGCAAGTTTTCAGTTCCGTTGCATAAAAATGCATCGATTTATATGACGAACCATAATGATTAAATGTGCGATTTTCAATTGTAAATTATGCGGTAACAATCCAGACAATCCAAGAGAATTCTACAATTATGTTGGATAAAGTATTCGTATTCTTGCTTCTTGACTGTATCAACCAATATTTACGTTATTAATTCGCCAACTATTAGAAAAATGAAGACGCCGTAGCCTTGTAGGTAGTGTGTCGGCTTATTAGAAGAAAGGCCACAGTTTAAACCCCAGGCCAGACATCAAAACGAAATATAAAAAAAAATACTTTCTTCGCCGACTTCCTCTCAGCAGATTTCTGGCAAAAACTCTGAAAGTAAATAAAATTGCCATGAAAAGTTTATCTCTTGTTCAGAGTCGTCTTTAAACTTTAGGTCCCACCACTCATGTATAAAATTGACGCATACATCATAAGTTGTGTGAGAAACTAGGTCGTAATCCTGACTAAAGGGTTGTAATAGCCAATTATGTATGTATGTATGCAACTATTAGAAATTGAATGAGAAATCTCAAACTATTGACTCTTTTTAATTTTTCCTGTTAACCAAACATGAAAGATTTTTTCAATTGGTTGTTCTTTTCTGTTGGAGTTGTAATGAAACCCTTATTGTCCATTGCCATTTTACCATCACAAATTAAAAGCAATAGTTTTGAAAATATTGCCGCTAATAGATCATTTCGTAATTGAACGCGCACTTTAGAGTGAGCCTTATGTAGCGATAATGGATGGCAACCGAATCGAAATTGCGTTGTCAGTGGTCGAAAATGGTACAAATTATAATGACAATTGGTAACTGATAACCAACATTTTCGTATATCAATTTATGATTATCATAATCTTCCCATTAATATATTAACATATCCTCAAAGATTTATCCGCTCCAAACACGCATTGATTCCTTCAGCTGTCATTGATACTCTTTCATTTTTAATCTAATATGCACTTTTATTGAGTCAATATTCGGTTAATGGAGTACAATATATTAAGTGTTCAGGCATAAAAATATACGCAATTTAGCTTACTCAATATTCATTTGACAGCTGGTAAACAACAACATTGTTTTTATTTTGGTCGCCAAAATTAGTGTCGTTTGTTAGTTTATTAGTGTTTGCTTGTCGTTGTTGACATTTGAGTTGTTAAATATCAACAGAAATTGTTCAGTTAAATGTAAAATGCTCACTAAACACACTTAAGACATTGCTGCATTTTAAGTTTTTCTCAATATTATAACAATTTGCGTATTTATTGCACAATAATTAATTGAAACTTTATATGGAATATTGAGTTCAATAATGGCGTTTATTACGATTTACGCAATAAAGGTGCATATCTGAACACCGTATAAAGTTGCAATTGATTTATTGTGTGTCATTGTGCGTTCGATATGCATTAACTTGTACAGGAATTTACAGATCACAAAAATTTTACTTATAAATCATCATATAAATGATGAATAGAAGTAGATCTTTTCAACGCATATATTTCTTCGTAAATCGGTTGAGTAGTTCTATTTTACGTGATTCGTCCGTGAAAGAAGGGTGCATTGGGTACATATTCGCATCTTCTCGCATTTTTGACCCATGTTTCACAACGAGTTCAAACCCATATTGGTTTTAAAATTTAAGGACATTTTTATTAAAAAATATTGGTGCAAAGGTAAGATAGTGATTCCACAATTTGTACTAATTTTCATAAAATATTTTATACGACACCAAAATTGCAGTACAATTGAATATTTGAACCACATGAACAGATCGCTTGGGTATTTGCGAATTAATTATTCTACTCAGGGTTATCCTGTTTAAAAATATCGTTTTTATTCACAAAATTTTGTGAAATCAAATAAAAGAAAAAGCGAAAGAGAATGTTACGTAAAATGTAACATAAAATTACAAATGGCCGCAAGCAAACCTGTCTTTAAATCGCATCAAAAGACGGCGCACTTAGAGTCTGCATAAAAACGCCTGCAGTGGTCAACTGTATTGAACACTGTTTCCAACGAAAATTAATTCAACCTTGATAGTTCAGACTTTTATAGTTGTTATTGGCATGGTTTGTGAAACAATAACGTATGTATGAATGTTGAAAAGAGATTTCGATGGTGGAAGCATTACTCTATGAATGGAGTTTTCATCGAGAAATAAAGCGAATATTTTCTTTTTGCCGTTCAAAGTGAATTCCAAAATAAACACAAAATTGTTGAAGGATGCTTGCATTTCATTTTAGGGCAATAAAATGAATGTAGACTGCGCTTTTCAATAGGATAACACTAGAGTCTATAGCGAATTATACCAATTTTGATTCCTTTTTAATACTTAGTCCTGAATTCAAAAATATAGGCCAATAAGTTTCTTTTTCTTCTAATGAAAGATAAGTGTTAAGTGGAACTTAATTTCTTAAGAAGCAAAAGGTGTTCGATAAATAAACTCCAGACTTTTTCCTTCTTGGCGACTGATATGAACGGCCCTTCGACTCGTACTTTGTGAATTTCAATCTGCCGCCGTTCAGAAAGTGTCGTCAATCGTCAAACTGCTTACTTAGCTTTGCGATTTCTTGTATTCAACGAGAACCCACCGGTTTTCATTATAACGTTAAGCAAATAAAAGAATTGTAGCTGTCCCCTATAAAATAGCCGATGTTGAAACCTTTGTATATCGTAGTTCATTTCGTTTTTCCGACATAAAATTATAACTATTTTGCAATTACGATCTGGATGCACCTTGGATGACAAAGTTAAGTTTATCTGATATGTCCTTATATGCAGACAAATGTTGTTCGTATAATACAGATCTTTTAACACGAACAGAGCAGCGCATCCTTTATGACTATGTCCAGAACAATGGTGAACAGCAAAACTGCCCAACACCCCTAAGAATTAAAGTCCGCTGACCAAGTTCATTTTCTTGTAGGATGTGAAAATTTCTTCTCTGTCAGTCCGCAATCTAGTGCGCAGGATATAATGTTCTATGAATATTGCATTCCAAGAGTATTGCTATTTCATTGGTAAATCGAATGGCTGGAAGTACTCTCCTTAACTGCCAATTGGATTATGTGATAAAACTGAATGGTACCGCTCTGTGGACAATAGAGTAGAGTAGAGTAGAGTAGAGACAATAGAGTCACCTTCTCCTTGATCGCAGGTCAAGCTGTAGTTCACATCAATGCGCAGGGAGACGACCTTGCAAGGAGTTGAGCTTCCATGACGCTGATGGGGCCATAACCTCTTTGTAGATTTGGAAGATAAGTTTGGAGAGCTCTATTCTCTGAAAGATAAGATATAGAGAGGCAAAGACTTTTCTCAAGCCAGACTAGTTTGAGGTAATCTCAATCTAACAATTTCAATTTTACACGGTAGTTACAGTGAGAAGATATTTTTGCCTTGCATTACGGGCATTGGAGACTCAAAAAACATCGTTCAGAATAGAAACCAGTTCAGTCCCAATATGTAAATTCTGTGATGAGGAGAACGAATTTCAAAGGGCTATACCAGCGTGCATGTCAAGTACGAGGCTGGCAGCTATTTTTACTGTAATGGAACAACATCCTGAAGTTTGTTAGGCAACATGATTGGTGTTGACATTATACGGATACCCAATATAGATTGAGGTCAGTGAAATAAATCGTTATGTTGTAGCATTCTAGTACCTCCACGTAACAGTAAGTCCTCTGCAGTCCCATTTTGTTACAAAAATTAATCGATGTATAGAAAACATCGAAGTATTTTGTGAAAAGTCGATACAACATCGATAAATACCCATTCTTCGTCCTTCCTTCTATAGCTACGTCTAACCTGTGCGTGTGTAATAGCCTGCTGCATTACATTACATTTAGCCAGGTTTACAACCTAGCTTCTTACACCATTCATGCGTTGATTTTATCTATCAGTGGCGGAACCTACTGTTTAATGTCGACTCCGAACGACAGATTTGAGAAATTTTTCAGGGCCATTTTTAGTTAGAGGAAGTCCCCGAAAGAAATATTTTTTCATATTCAGTTTGTTTACAGTTTTGAGGTGAATTACTTTGTCATTAATGAACTTGAATTCGAATACTTAATCCTTATTCTTTTAGAAGGTTAAATTTGCAGCAACATTAAATACTTTTGAGCAACACAATAATTTATGAGTGTAAACTGTTCGCAAATCTCGATTAATAAATATGTGCGCTGTTTTTAGTAACTGTGACCATGTGTCCCATTTGGCCGCACAGTTTTGTGGTGTTGCGTTTGATAAAATTTTGAATATTCGCGGATATTTGTTTGTTTACTCAGAAACATCACAATACCTTAAAAATAGAGTTAGATTTGAGAGATCACTTTAGGGGTAGGAGGATCCTAATTCCCCTACATTATTTCCTTGTACCTGAATGTCATCTTTTAATACATGTGACATGCCTTTGAAATTGTCTGCAACCATAGCTGCCAGATAAATAAAGCATTATATCGTCAAATATTAGAAAAAAAATTCGTCAAAATCGTCAAAGACATTCACGGAAATCGTACGAGTATATATATATATATATATATCGGGTCCGCCATCTAACGTTTTTTTTTCAACTAGTGCTTATTTCGTGAATGGTACCACTTAGCCCATGTCTGATTTGACAGATAATTAGTTTTATCCTTCCGCTGAACGTATATGGACCATCAAATGCGTTTAAGCTTCGCTTCGTGGGCCTGCGATCGACTTACAGAAGATGCCGATTTTGGCAAAAAAAAAAATCATCTTTTCAGATGAAGCTCATTTTGATCATGGCGGGTATGTAAACAAGCAAAATTGTTGCATTTGGGGCACAGAAAACCCGCACGCATACATTGAAAAGCCGGCGCACCCAAAGCGAGTCACTGTTTGGTGCGGATTTTGGTCCAGAGGCATAATTGGGCCATTTTTCTTCGAAAATGAGTAAGGAGTGGCCGTTACAGTCAATGGCGATTGTTATCGGGCCATGTTGAACGAATTTTTGTTCACAAAAATTGAAGAGGAGGATAGTGGCAACATTTGGTTTCAACAGGACGGCGCTACGTGCCACACAGCCGAAGCTACACTAGATGTTTTGCGCCCTGTTTTTGAAGATCGCATTAGCAGCCACAGAGCTGATGTCGTTTGGCCACCTCGGAGCTGCGATTTGACACCGTTGGACTATTATTTGTGGGGTGCCGTCAAAGATAAGTGTTACGCCGACAAGCCAGAGACAATTGACGCTTTAAAGGACAATATTCGTGAAGCCATTGGTGAAATACAGCTGCACACAATCGATAATGTGCTTAAAAATTGGACCGATCGTGTAGGCTACTGCATGGCCAGCCGAGGCAGCCATATGAATGAAATTATTTTCCATTATTAACCGGAAGGATTGTACTTTCAAATAAAAAAAGAAATTTGAGAAAATATTCAGTAGTTTTTTTTTTAAGCATTTTCAAAAAAAAAAGGTATTTGGCTAGGGTCAGCCAAATATATATACATATATATATATTTTTTTTATTATATTTTATTTATTATATTTATATAATACATACATATATATAAATATATTAAACATTTTGATCAAATCAGATACAACATTAAAGTCGAAGCAGTTACGATTGCTAAGTTTTAAATAATCTTTTTATATAATATTGCTTCTAAGGAATTTAGTGGCTTAATACTTTCTATATTAGTGATAATACTAATACTTTTTTTTAAATTTAAAAGCTACCATCGCTCATTTTCATTTCTAATTTTTTTTTTTCCAGACATCGAGAAGTTTTATATAATTTTCAAGACAAAATTGTTTATGGTTTAAATAGTCTCTCCCAGTGTTGTTTATTGACACAAAAGCGCAGTAATAATATTGCATCATCTAAATTTATTGATGGTGTAAATATTAAGGTGTCAGAAGTTCTTGATGTTCTGAGCATGAAAATTCAGTGTGATGTTAACTGGAACCGCCGCATTTTCCAGTGTCTTAGCTTCTTAAGACGGTGCAAGATATAATTCACTTTAACCGATCGTCTTAATATTCACACCACTTATATCCGACCGAGAATGGAATACAACTCTCATGTATGGGCCGGTGCCTAAACGTCTATTTTGAGACATCTCGACCGCATACAGGAGAGGGTGAAGTTGCTCATTAATGACGTAGGGTATCGAACTCTATTGATTCATTGGAGCATCGTTGCAATGTGGCTTGAGTTTCACTGTTCTATCGCCATTACAACGGATTTTACTCGCGCAAAATAAGAGGACTAGTTCCCGAGAATCATATATTCCTACGTAATACTCGTCTTTCTCAGCGAACACATCCGTATGTGATCGATTGGTCAGTGGATTGCACACTGCATTACAGACAAAATTCGTTCGTTAGCCGAACTATTCGTATGTTGAACGCCCTTCGCGCAGAGTTTAAGTTATGAAAAAGGCATTAAATACAGAAAAATCATCACAGATATTCGCAAATAACTTAAAAATATAATACTTCACTCCTCATTATTACTAACCTAAATTTGCAAAGTAACAATTGCAAAGCAAATACAAAGCTTAAAGAGGCTTTTAATGTACCAAAGTAAAGCAGTCGTCGTAGTCTAGTAGGTAGTGTTGTGGCTTATTAGACGTAAGCCCCGGGTTCAAACCCCAGGTCAGACATCAAAACAAAAACATGAAAAAATATTTCTTCGGAGTCTTCCTCTCAGCAGATTTCTGTCAGAAATTCTAAGAGTAAATAAAATTGTCATGAAAAGCTTCTCAAAAATCTGTCGTTCGGAATCGATTTTAAACTGTAGGTTCCGCCGCTCATGTATAAAATTAACACACACGACATGAGTGGTGTGAGAAACTAGGTCGTAATCCTGACTGAAGGGTTGTAATGACCAATTATGTATTGTAGCAAAATAAAACACGTCCTTTCTTTTCAATCGCAAATTTATTAATGACACTTGTTTCTTTTTAATATCAAGATCAAACGTATATATGTATTATTATCTAGCTTATCTACGTTACAATATGGAAGAAGAACAGAGACAAATATACATACATACATAGTGTAACAAATATTTCATAAAGAATGCGCATACATAAATAACTACCGTTATCCTGGAATATATAAGACAATTCGAGAAGTATAAAATAGAGAAATATAAAATACAATAAGTGGTACAGTATGAACAAAATATATCAAGACAAAGAATATACTGCTACAGTATGTAAAGTAAAGAAGGTGATGTAAATTTTTAATTTCCAAAAATCTTCAAAATAAGGGCATAAATCGTCATATCGCCAATATGATATTTTTGGACACAAAATGACGCTAAATCGTCAAATCTGGCAGCTACGTCTGCAACAACTCAATACCAACGCAACTGGTTTAAAGAAATTTTCTTTCTCAAAATATTAAATCTTTACGAATTTAAATAATTTTCGATTTAATTTTGTAGTATTTTGTACTGTATTAATAATGTTGTGTAATCAATTTATTTACACTTTTATAAATATCGGCGAGATTGTTTATCCACTCTCGTTTGTCTTTTCTAACCACTGCGTTTTACTGCGCAGTTAAATGTGTTGTATAATTTCCATATTTTATAGTCACCGTGGTCTAGTAGGTAGTGTGTTGGCTTGAGGCCTCAATTTAAACCCCACGTCAGACATCAAAACAAAAACATGAAAAAATATTTCTGCGGCGATTTCCTCTCAGCAGATTTCTGGCAAAAACTCTGAGAGTAAAATAAAATTGCCATGAAAAGTTTCTCAAAAATCTGTAGTTCGGAATCAATTTTAAACTGTAGATCCCGCCACACCTGTATAAAAGTTACACACACAGCATCAGAGGTGTGAGAAGCTAGGTCGTAATCCTGACTAAAGGATTTTCAATGACCAATTATGTATGTATGTATGTGTAAGCTGGACTAACTAACTTTTTATCCACTGCCATAATTTATAAAACTTTTTTCGAATATCATTGATTTTTAAATTATTTAACTTGTTACAGCAATCATATGCTACGTCTTTGGGCTCATTTGAAAAGTATTCGGGCATCAATTAATTTCTGTTTGAAATTATTTGGCCTGTTATGGATTGGAAGATGTCCAACATTTTTATATCGCTTGGCTTTTCTTTCCTCTTTTTTGGTTTTACGTATAAAAATTAAAATTTTATCATTTTAATTTGAAATCATTCAATCACTTTAAATTGGCAGCCACTTAATGGAATAGAAGAAGACGAAACCTTTTACTGTTTAAATAAGAAAAAAACTACACAGACTCGTAGCAGAACACGTTCGTTCACATTGATTGTTGGCCTCGAAGGGCCATTTTATAATCTTAATCTGTTTAAATAAAAGTGCCAAGGCTTTTTTACAATCTCTCCTCTCACTCTCTGCCACTATATATATATATGTATACAATATATTGCCTCTCTCTATTTAAAATTCTATTAATATTTATGTATGTACGTATGGATGTATGTAGAGGTTATTTTCACTACTGCACACTTACTCTCACTCTCTCTCTCTCTCGATTTTTTGTTTTGCCCACTTATAACCATTTCATTTTGTATTTTATAGCCATTTAACGTATTTTATTGTAGAATTTTTGTTGTTGTTGCCAATTTAACATTAACAACGAAAAGTGAAAAACAAAACAAAGAAATCCAAAAAGAAAAAGGCAAAGATCATCATCATCATCAGCATCGGTAGAATCCTTGAATCAACACACAAACACAAACACAGACAAAGACACACACACACCCACACAGGTATAAACATTAAAAACTCTAGATTTTATATACAAATATTGTATATCGTAGATTGTTTTCTGACGCCTCATTGAGTCCATTAATATTTTTTTTTGTTTTTTTTTTTTTGCTTATTTTAACTCAATTCGTTTCTTTATTTTCACGCGCTTGTTTGTTTATGATCTCATTCAATTCTTTTTGGTTGTTCATGGCTGATGTTATTTTTTGTTGCTATTTTTTGAAGACGTTAATGGTCTTGTAAAAATGTTTTGCAATCATTTTACGTGTTTTACGTAAAAAGCTTTAATATTCTTACAAAAATATGCAAATTGGCAATTTCAGCTATTAAGTTCGTTCATTCCTTTCCTTTTCTTCTGCCATTTCGTTTTACATCTAATCCCAGACAGAGGTGAATCCGTAACACATAGACACAAGTTTACGCACACAAATAGAAACAATTATGAATTACACCATTTCCAACTAATCGCTTTCCTATACCTGAATGTTATCTTTTAATACATGCAGTCTGTCTCTGGTATCGTTAACCACAAAATTAACAACTCAGTACGAACGCAACTAGTTTTAAGAAATTGTCTTTCCTTAAAACATCTTTACTAATCTAAATAATTTCTGATGTAGTTGTTTAGTATTTTGTACTGCTTTAGTATTAATAACTTTGTATCATATAATCAATTGATTAATTAATTAATTAAAATTTAAATACAAATACATACATACATACATAATTGGTCATTACAACTCTTTATAGTTTTTTCACACTGAGTGGTTTTAATGCAAAAGTTGTTTTTAACCATAATTAAAACCTGGTTTTACCATACAGAATTATTGTGTTAAAACCAGACGCCGGCACAAAGAGAACATGATAAAAATGTGAGTATATTTGTGAGAGGTATGTGTATAACCCAGAGGAAAATTGTTAGTAATATTTTCAAGTGTAACCTAATAATATGTTTATGTAGTGAAAAATGTACAGCGCCAAATCCCTAGAGACTGCGTATTTAGCTTGACAAATATTCTTCCAAAAATGGAGATTATTTCTCATTATTATTAGTGAATCTCATTAGAAAATAGTGAATTTTGTATAATAGTATAATTTTGGGTGTATAATTTTGGGTGTATATACATATTTCAAAAAGAAGCGACAAGAACCTGCTTCACTGAAAGCTGACAACACAACTGAATGCATTTTTACGCTCTTTTTAACGAACATTGTTGATGTTCGTGCCCTATGTGTGTAAAAAGCCGAAGATGACCTTCCCCTGAGGGACATTGGTGCCGACGTCTTAATACCTTTTTTTGAATTGGTTTTAAGTAGGTTTTATAAAATACAACCTTGTTTTCGATGTACTAAATCAGAGCTACCAACATTGAAATGTTGAAAAGAGCTGAAAAAACAAAACAAATATAAAAATACAGAAAAAAGAAAAAAAAAACTATTTGATTTCCAAGCACTTCATCACTTTTTATAAATAGACCCATTATTTTAAAGTATCTTTTACAATATTTAGAATAATTTTTAATTTATTGTTCATTTCTTAATTTTTCTTATTTTTTATTTTTTCTGAAACAAAAACAGCTGTTGGACTGTCATAAATGTCATGAATGTTAAAACCAGATTTAAGAAAACTTATAGTGTGAACGCAATATCAGCTGATTATGGTTTTAATGTTAAAATCAGGTTTTAGCTTTAGGTGTGAAAACACTATTAATTAGGATTACGACCTAGTTTCTCACACCACTTATCTTGTGTACGTAAATTTTTATACATGAATGGCGGGACCTACAGTTTAAAGTCGACTCCGAACGACAGATTTTTGAGAAACTTTTCATAGCAATTTTATTTACTTTCAGGGTTTTTGCCAGAAATCTGCTGAAAGGAAGTCGCCGAAGAAAATAAATAAAGGAGTTATTATCCAAATTGAATTAAAAAAATGTTTTGAAACATTCAAAACTAGTTTAAATTTCTGTGACTCAAAAACGGCATTGTAATTCCAGCCTCGAATTATTACCAAAGATAATACAGTAGGACCTTGATTATCCGTGATTCGATTATCCGGCAACAGCAATTATCCGGGATAGAAAAAGAAAATTTTTTGCACTTAATTACTTAATTTTACTTAATTGACTTAATTTTATTTTGGATCGACTTAAATTTTTCTGCATCGTTTAACCGTGATTACCTCTGTTATCCGTGATTATAAGCAAAAATTTGATTATAATGTGATTTGATTATTATGTGATTATAATGACAAAATTATTTTTTTTATATTTTTGAAATTATTTAGTTTTTATGTAAATATGTATGTACATATTCATTTATTAATTAATAAAAATATCTATTAAAAACTAGCCAAAATTGGTACTCAATTAACCGGGAAAATCGATTATACAGAATGCTTCCGGTCCCAACCATCACGGAAAATCGAGGTCCACTGTATCTGTTTTACAGCAACTTGGTTGCATCTTTACGTTAATTAAATACTACTTGCAATGCTTATTCTACTATTGGGTGGGCCATTTATCGATTTAAATTTGAACCATCGGTTATTACGAATCTGGCAATACTTCTGTCATTCTATTCTGTCACAAAATTCAGTATATTATCTCCACTGAACGTAAGGAATCGATTTTCGCTTGAGCAACGTTGGCATTTATTGGAAATTTATTTGTAAAACAAAGACAATTGTTCAGAAATTGCATGAAAATGTCGTACAAAGGACCAACAGTGCTCGGTATACTCAGGTTTATTGCTAAAGTTAGTGAAACTGTTTTTATTATTGATGCCGAACGTCCTCGCACAGTGCGGACACCCGAATATATCGGAGCTGTGGCTGAGAGTGTGCGTGAGAAGTTGTCAACATCAACTTGTCATCGTTCTCAAAATTTGAACATTTCCGGCATCAGTTTACGTCGAATTTTGGGAAAAGATCTCGGTATGACTTATCTTAGACGTCTTACAAAGTTCAATTGGTTCAAGAGTTGAAGCTGCATGACCATATTCGCCTTGTTTTCGCTTCGCTAGATGGATCAACGTGAAACTGCACGATGATGTCAATTTTGCCCAAAAACATAATTTTTTCGGATAAAGCTCATTTTCATCTTGGTGGGTGCGTTAATAAGCAAAATTGCCGCATTTGGGGCTCAGAAAACCCACACGTGGTCTTACAGAAGCAATTACGTATGACTGTTTGGTACGGATTGTGGAGCGGAGGCATCATTGGCCCATATTTCTTTGAAAATGAGGCGGCGCAACCATTACGGTCAATTGAGACACCTATCGCACCATGATAACCGATATTTTTATACCCGCACATCACGATATTGATGTGAACAATGTTTGGTTTTAACAGGATAATCCAACTTGCCACAAATCGCATGCCACAATCGATTCATTGGGTCAAACGTTTAAAGGCCGCTTAATTAGTCGAAATTGTGATGTCAATTGGCCGCCAAAAAGTTAGTTTCAAAAAGACTAGTTTCTGTGCCGTTAAAGAAGAGTGTTATGCCGACAAACCAGAGCATTTGAAAGCCAACCTTCGTGATACCATTGCCGAGATACGATCCCATACACTCAAAAAAGTGCATGAAAATTAGTTCGATCGAATGAGGTACTATCAGGCCAGTCGTGACAGCCATATGAATGAAATCATATTCCATTTCAAACCGGAACAATTGCATCTCACAACAAAAAAATAAATTTGGCAAAGTTTTAAACCGTTTCTGTTTTATTGTATTTTAAAATTTAAACTTTTAAATGGACCACCCTATATTTTCCACCCACGTGGTCCACAACATTTATTTTTGGAAACAGTGTACAACTTATGTAAATTTAATAGGAATGACAGTCAAAAAAGTTTCTATTGCCTTTTTTTTTGTTAATGGTAAACAAACAAATTTTTTCTTCGTCTCCATATTTCTTTCCTTGACGTTTAAGCGGAGCCTTTAAAATACTATCAACTGAGTAATTCATACGAATTGTATTTAAACCGAAACCGAAACCTTAAAATCTCTCATTGACATACAATATCTTTAATACTGTTTGTTACGATAACTACACTGAAAGAAATTCAAATTAGAGGCCATAAATAAATCGCACAAGTCAAAGTGTTTCAAGCTGGTTCTTTAAACTTGTATTTATAATAGGAGTTTGAGTTGGGTTTGCCATAAAAATTCGCATTGCAAAAGGATGAAAAAAGGTGTTATAATGTTATGTGGCATTAATTTATTACCAAAATAACTACTGAAAATAGAAATATTGGAAATTTCGTTTCTATATAATTCGAACTTTTGTATAAATATGTAAAAAAGCGAATAACAATTTATTTGTATATACTTATGTACATACCTGCATATTTATTTATTTATTTTATTTATTGATTAAATCCAGTACAACAACGATTTAATCTCATCTAATAGTACTGTTTATACAATGTTATAATAATTAAGTTAATTATATAATTATATATGCAAGTTTCACAAAAAAAAAGTGAAAATTATATTAATTAGGTTTAAGTTAACCTTAAATTGGATTAAATTAAATGGTGAATTCTAAAGAAAAGAAAAGTCTGTAGAGATTGCTGTCTTAAATTGCATTACATTGCTTTTCAATTGAATTTCTGGTGGAAGTTGATTCCACGAACGAAAAGTGCCTTTCAGACACCTGTTTTCGGTACCTTACGGCGTTTATCCTATAGACTCTGTTAGTTCTAGAAAATTGTAGCCTGGTAAATAGATAATTTGGTTCCTTTACATAGATAATCTTGTGCAGGAAAATTAGCATACGATATTTCAAAAGGCTTTCCAGTGTCATATTGTAGATTTTGTAGAGGGTCCACCAAATAACTTCTTTTTTTTTTGAAAATGTTTTAAAAAAAAAACTACTGAATATTTTGGGTGCGTCGGCTTTTCAATGTATGCGTGCGGGTTTCTGTGCCCCAAATGCGACAATTTTGCTTGTTTATATACCCGCCAAGATCAAAATGAGCTTCATCTGAAAAGATGATTTTTTTTTGCCAAAATCGGCATCTTCTGTAAGTCGATCGCAGGCCCACTTGGCGAAGCGAAAACGCATTGGATGGTCAATTGGCTTCAACTCCTGAACCAATTGGACTTGTATGGCGTCATACCAAGGTCTCAATGATGTCTCCGAAATGTTCAATTGTAGAGAACGACGGTGAATTGATGTTGATGGCGCTTCACGCACACTTTCTGCCACAGCAGCAATATTCTCGGGTGTACGCACTGTTTTTGGCTTTTCACGCTTTGGTTTATCGATGAGGATGCCAGTTTCTTTCACTTTTTTCACAAGATAACGAACATACGGAGCTGACGGTGCTTCTCTTGTTCCAAAATCCGTACGCAATTTTCGCACACATTCTGCAACATTACCATGATTTTCAAAGTAATGTCGCAATATTTCCCAGCGTTGTTCAAGCGTATACACAACCATATTCGTTCAGCGGAAGGATAAAACTAATTATCTGTCAAATCAGACATGAGCTAAGTGTTACCATTCACGAAATAAGCACTAGTTAAAAAAAAAACGTTAGATGGCGGACCCGATAGGAAAAATGCGAGATACTACTATATCTACAGCGTTCAAAAATATATCTTGCTATGTTATTATAATTTACAGTAGGTTTATTTTTGCCGCAAAGAGCTCACATCCATACAAGAGGATTGGAATTAAGTATGTTTTCGCCAAGAGCATACGTATATTAATTGGCGTAACGGATTGAGTCCTACAGAGATTCCTCAGCATAGCATACGTCTTCCCACAAATCGTATTAATATGGTTAGTCCAGGAGAGTTGACTATTAAAAGTAATGCCTAAATTTTTGGCAAATTGTATGGGTGAGTCCCCAACGACTAATGGTGGCAGTAAGTTTGGCAAAAGGCCAACTTTCCCAATTATGATAGCCTTTAATTTATTCGCATTTAAGCAAAAACAATTTACAGTAGCCCATTTAAATATATTGTCAGTTTTAATATGCAATTGTCGATATCAGTTTTAAAACAGCTAATGTAGAGTTGAACGTCATCGCCATACATTTGAATTCCGCAGTGAGTAATACGAGAAGGTAGGTCATTTGACTACATTATGTATAGCAGAGGGCCGAGAATTCAACCCTGTGGTACACCTCTTCGTACCGGCCTGCTAAATGATTTTACATCACCATAGTGCACTGCCTGACTTCTCTTATAGAGGTATGTACGTAATAGTTTTACTGCTGATGTTGAAAATTTATAGGTATTTATCAACTTGTGACAAAGAATGTCATGATCAACAGTATCGAAAGCTTTCGAGTGATCTAAAAGTACCAGAAAAGACACCATGTTCTGATCCATTTTTGACCTTAACTCCTCTACAACATTCACTAAAGTCGTAACGCAACTGTGTTTTGGTCTGAAACCGGACTGTCTGTTAGTCAGTAATGAATTGTCGTACAAATGTTTGCCAATTTGCTAATGGACTAAACGTTCAAAAGGCTTAGACAATTAAGATAGAATCGCCTTAGAATCGCGATAGAAAAAACCACTTTGCAGGAACCAAAAGATTAATAAAACTTTTAAGGATAGAATCCGTATATGAATTGAAAGTGTCAGTTTTGCTCTGGAAGCCCAGATAGCTCTACCACTCTTCATGCCATCTCTAAAAATCTATGAAAGATTCCTAAAGTTAAAGTTATCACATATTTGGAACTATGAATTTTTTTGATAGGGTATTGGGGAAATGGACGGCAATTAATTTAAATTCATCAGTTTAAAGGTGTAAAAAGAGAAAAACCTACTTAATTGATCATTAAACCATTTAGCTTCTTACATCACCTATGTTATGTGTGTTAATTGTATTCACATGTGGCGGGACCAGTGTTGCCAGAAGCCGGTTTAGAAAAAGTGCAAAAAGTTTGTCAAATAAGTGCAATCCTGAATAGAAAAGTGCCAAAACTTTAGAACCGGTCATTAAAAAAGAAACTAAAAAATGAACAACGTTTTTCATTATCAATTTTTTTTTCTAATTTAGGTTAAATTTTATTAAAATTATTGGAAAATTAAAAAAAAATCCTTATCTTGGTTTAATAAATATGAATTTAGTTTGATTTAAACAAGTATATGGAATAAAAAATTATTTATATTCAAAACATACAGAGGTAGTCATAAGTATTTACACAAAAGAACATTTTTACGTTTTTCTTAAAAAAGGTCTCAGTACTTTTTACTAGAAGTAAATTTTGGGAACATTTTTTTACTATTGCCTAGCCTGGAATATGCATAAGTAAATAATTTCAAATCGGAAAAGATAACGGTTCTTAGTACTAAATAAAAAACAAATAACCATATGCTTATAAGTTGTCAAAATTATTTACACATATTTTATTATTTTTAAAAGTATTTACAAAAGACTTAAGTCCGGTCGCAATCTTTACTTTAATTATTTCTCTTTTAATTTTTACATAGTTTATTAATAAATTTAACTAGTACTTTGTAATACCGCCTTTTGAATCAATAGCCGCTTGTAATCTTTCTAGAATTGAGTTAATTAAGTTTTGGACAAATTCGGGAGTCAATTTAGACCAAATTTCACTAATTTCTTGTATAGGCTCTTCGCGTTTTCGACGTTTATCTATAGTTCTGTGATATTTTATGAAAGCCGAAACATTTTTAATAACGTTTAGGTCAGGGCTCTGAGGAGGCCATGGAAGAACAGCCTGACTTACGTTTTCTAAGAATGTGTTAGGTAACCATCCTTTGTGACAAAGGGCATTGTCGTGCTGTAAAATCCATTCACTTATTGTTAAAAGCTTGTTTGCGGACTCAAAGGCATGGTTGTTTATCATTTCGAGAGTAAAAAGTATTGAGACCTTTTTTAAGAAAAACTTAGAAATGCTCTTTTGTGTAAATACTTATACATTCAAAAATAAATATAAATTTTAAAAGTTAATTTAAATTAAAGAAAGACTTTATTATTGCATTAATAAAAAATAATTTGAAATATGAATTAGAATGAAATATACAATTAATTGTATGTTAAGTTTTGAAATTTAAGAAATGCATTGAAGTTTTAAATAATAAAAAAAATATAATTTTCTTACAAATTTCATTGGAAAAAAAATTAAATTGTTAATCATTTTTAAAAAATGCAAAATTTATGGAAAAATACTAAAAATGCACATTTAATGCTAAAAAAATACAGAAAATGTCAAAAAAAGTGCTAAAAAGCATCTAGCAGCAGAAGAAAAATAGTGCTAGAATTGCACTTTAAATGCCGTTATGGCAACACTGGGCGGGACCGACAGTCTAAAACCGATTCCGATTGAGAAATTTTTTACTCAAAATTTTTGCCAAAAGATTGCTAAGAGGAAAATGTCGAAGAAATACTTTTTCATATTTCGTTTTGTTCGATATGTCTGAGCTATGGGTTGAACCTCGGACTCGAGTTTAATAAGCCAATTCTAATAAGAATTTCAATCCTGAATATTTTTCATGTGGATTTCCCTTAACACCCATGGTTTTGTTGCTCCGAGTTGTTTTTTATTTCTCTGTAATTTACTTTAGATGAGGAACAGTATCAGTATCCAACAAGCGTTTAGAGAAATATTAGTTTTTGTTGCACAACATGCAAGTTTATCTAATTTTCTGTCTACCTATCACATACATAGATACATATCGCTCCTTTATTACAACATAGTCATATCTCAAAAAATTAAAAATTTGTAGTTACTTAAGCAAAACTGCTCTTTTAGACCTTCTGTACATGTTGAAAAAAAAAATCAGTTTTATATCCCAAGCTGAACCGAAGTTATAGCAATTAGAAGTTAAGCAATTAGATCATAGGACTTATGTCTTGAAAGTTTTTTTGAGATATGACTATGTTGCAATAAAGGAGCGATATGTATGTGTATACACATGCCTTGTTCCTTGTCATTCGATGATAGTCATCTCTATACTGGACATAGAGAACACAGCCCTGCATGGGTTTTGCAAATAAGATGGCTCCAGGTATTGCCGAAGGCATTTTGCGCGCTGATCACGAATCTGGATTCCAAAACTTTCCAACACGTCAGGTTTTCGAGAAAAAGAGGGCTGAAACCCCTAAAAATAGCGTTTTTGGCCATTTTTGAAGAATTGTAGAGCTAAACACTGACGTGCTAGAACCATCGCTATTATCTGAAATTGGCAATTGATCTTTGCTCTTTAAAATGAGCCCAAAGTCATTGTTTGCATGCACCCTTAAAGTAGGGGGTGGGTTTATGTCAAGGGGCGCAAGAGAAAAAGAAACACATTACGGAGGTCCTTAAATATTAATCAGATTTACTTGAAAATTGTTACTCGCGGGTTTTTGGGGTCGCTGATGACAGATTTTTAGTCAGATTTTAAAAATTCAATTGTATATGTACATATGTATGTATTACAACGGGACATAAGGTCTAAGTAGGATGTGCCTTTTAAAGGAACTGCCAACCTAACCTAACCTAATACGATGTTCAGATATGCACCGTTATTGCGTAAATCGCAATAAACGCCATTATTGTGCTCAATATTTCATTTAAAGTTTCAATTAATAATTGCTCAATAAATACGCAAATTGTTATAAAATTGAGTAAAACTTAAAATGAAGCACTGTCATACATAAGTGTGTTTAGCGAGCATATTACAATTAACCGAACACTTTCTGTTGATATTTAACAACTCAAATGTCAACAACGACAAACAAACACTAATAAACTAACAAACAACACTATTTTTCGCGACCAAAATAAAAACAATGTTGTTGTTTAACAGCTGTCTAATGAATATTGAGTAAGCTGAATTGCGTACATTATTATGCCTGAACACTTAAAATATTGTACTCAATTAACCGAATATTGACACAATAAAAGTGCATATCTAAACACAGTACATATAAAGACTTTTTAAAGAAATTTTAAATTTTTTAAGGTTTGATTTCAACCATAATACACATTACTTTTTATACTGCTCTAGATAGCTCTATCATGTATGAATAATACCCATGAATTTGAAGGTAAGTTTACGACGTCCTAAACTGATGTCAGAGTTAAATGTTTTATCTTTTCTGTTATGCCCTATGTTTTTTTGCCAATTATGGAATTACAAAATATATATGAGAAGCGAAAATATCTGGGCCAAATGAAGACTGATTGCCAAAAACTACGGTACAAGAGAAGGAATCTGGGTTGTAGCTGTTATGAATCGATTAGCTGTTATGAATCGATTAAGCCCAATGTCCTATTACTAGAAGATTCATTTTCTACGCCTCAGCTGGATATCAGAGTAGGTCCAATAATTTAAGAATTTTCGAAAAACGCAATTTAGTAATAAAAGTGGGTCCAATTAGAACAGATTTTCACAAAATATTGTGCCAAATTGAAAATAGTTTTTGTTTTTTATTGTGTACCTTTTTTTAAGAAATTTGTTGACGGCAAAATTTAGATGAATTTTATTCAACATCCTTCAAAGTGTCTGAATTTGAAAATTTTTGCTGTCATGTTGACAGTAAGTTTAATTATTCCTCCTCTTTATCCGTTACACTTTGCAATGACGGTGCTAATGCTGATGCTGCTGATGATTACGTTGGTGAAATTTCTCTGAAGGATTAAATTGTAAAAAAAAAACTTTATTTTTTCGGTTGATTTTGCAGAGTGTACCTGTTGTTTTGTTTGGCGGTTGCTGTTGCTGTTGCTATTGTTGTTGTTATTGTTGTTCTTCAATTTAAAACTTAAAGTTTTTAATACAAAATATAAGTACTATGTACACTTACAGTGTGTATAAATGTGTACAACTAAATGAGTGTGATTGTATGTACGTGTTGTGTATGTGTGGGTGTTTGTATTTGTGTTGGTAATGTTATGAATGTTTAAGCAGTTGAGGAATTCTCGTAATACTTTGTTGAAAGTCATGTTTTTTGAATTTTTTTGAATTTTTTTTTGTAAATAAAAGTTAAGATAATCCATTGAAATTTCCATTTATATAGCGAAACTGTTTCATTTCATTTATTTCTTCTTGTTTTTTTCTCATGTAAATATTCATATTGTTGTTGTTGTTTTTCATGTTTTTCATTTTGTTTTTTTTATTTAAATTTGTTTAAATAAATGTGAATGTGTTTATGTATGTATTTGCAAACAAAAATATTTATTGTTTCTCTTCTTATTTTTGTAAATTATTTTTGATTTTTTCTTGTTCATTTTTAATAGAGTATTTTGCATTGAAATTGTTGCTGTCAGCAGTAAAATGTGCTTTTTTCCGTAATTTTTTCTTTTTTTTATTATTTTGTAATAAAATTTTATACTTTATTTAAGTCCATAATTGCCTTTGAACTGTATAGCAGATTTTTTTTAATAAAAAAGAACATAATACGGACTGATTTTGCTGACAACATATGTACATATGTATGTATGTACAAGTGTCTGTATGTATGTATGTACGTATCATGATGCATATTTTATACAAATTATGACTTTTTATAAACGCAATTATGACATAAAAATATAACGGGAATACTTTGTTTAGTTGCTTTTTTTAGTTGCTTCTTTCATTCTTGCAATTATAAATTTATTTCTCCAAAGTTAGTCTATTCTTGGGACTCTTTTTTTATTCATGTTATTGGGTATATACAGTATATAAGACGTTCATATTAGGGCCTCGCTTGATCCATCACTTCTATCCTCATTCCAACATGTCTTCAGGTTAATCAGTGGAGACTGCACTACTCTCTTATCTATACCCGGACGCTATAGTTAGGGCTCTTGGTTCTCTCAACCTGGGACAGGATCTGGTCAGGTTTATCGAACTCCTACTTAAGTTGAGAATAGTAACCTCCACAGTGGTGGCTACACATTGTCAGAGAATTGCCTGTAGAGGTACATACACCCTAAAGCTGGATTCACCCATCGTTTCGGAACAAAATTTTATGGGTGAATCCAGCTTAAGGCAGTATTCTATTTCCACTTCTCTGGAGTTTTGCAGTCAACTCACTCTTGAGAGGACTCGAATCCTTTGGTAATGACGCCATAGCTTATGCTGACGACATTGCCATTGCTGCGTCCGATACGATTCTTTTCGCCCTGCCTAGCATATGCGAGACCAGACTTACGTTGAGTCCCGGGGTTAAATATCTGCGCCTGATCCTCCATCCCAAGCTCAACTGGAGGGCAAATCTGGCTGTTAGGGTGCGTAAAGCGGTCTGTGCTGCTTACTGCTGCAGTAGAGCGGTTGGATCCAGATGGGGTCTCCACCCAAAGGTCATGCGCTGGATTTATTCTACAGTCATCGAACCCAACCTCCAATATGGTGCAGCTTTCTGGTGGACTGCTCTGAAGAAACTACCCAATGTCAGACTTCTTAACAAGGTTAGAAGGTGCTCTACGCACCACCCCCACAGAGGTCTTGTTCGCAATGCTTAACTAGCTTCCTACTGTGCTTCTCGCTAAGCAGGTAGCTAAGTTTGCTGCGACTAGACTCAGTGCCTTATATCGATGGCGCATAGTCCCTTATGGTTACCGCTCTGTTTTGGAGGTGGATCCTGTGGCCCCATTGAACATCGATTGTCTCCCTGTGGAATATTCTCTTGACAGGAGTTTTCGCTTTCTGATTTCGGGCTGGGATGACTGGGACCCTGACATGATCATTCCCCCAGAACTCCTGGATATATGTACATATATACCGATGGCTCTAAACTCGATAATGGGGTTGGTAGCAGAGTCTACTCGGGGAAACTGGACCTGAACATTTCCCTCCAACAGCCCTATTATTGTAGCGTGTTTCAGGCGGAAGTAACGGCCATCATGGATCCTCGTCAACGGTGTGTTGTGAATAACTTCAGGATCGTTAGGGAATGTCGCCGCTGTTGCGACCTTCTTTCTGGGCGCCTTAGTGTCTCACTTGTCTGGGTCCCTGGGCACAGTATCACTCCGGGAAACTGCAGGGGCGAAGAGCTCGCCAAAGCTGGTGCACTCCTTCCGGAAACACAAACAACAATGAAACCACGAGAGCTCTCGAGAAGGCGAAAACACGAACATTCTACTTCAAGAACATTCACCAGACTGTTTATGTGGGCATATAGAAAGGCAAGAGAAAGCAGGCAACGAGTAGTAAGAATTCAGTCAGTCTTGTGTGAAGACGCGTTGCGTGTGAAGAGGACAGTCGTGGTTTGAAGATTTCCGTTGTAAGCAAAGAAGAATAGCGAATAAGCAATTATTGTTGTATACATCAAGTTATAAACAGTGACACAAAAAAATAGCGCGAACAATAAAGAATTTAATTGAAACTAAACACCAATTTATTTTTATTTTGTTTCGAATCAACGAACTCATATTTTAAACGTTTTTAAAAAGGTAAAAACTTAACAATATTATAAACGTGCATGTTGTACCAAAAGCCAAAAGACAAAATGATAGGCATATCAATATGGTTGTTTCATTCATAAATATCTGATTAGAATAAGAATTGATTTTTTTTTTTTTTTTTTTTGAAGAGTGCTAGAGAGGATGGTGGTAATTATTAATTAATTTAATATCAATTAATTGCTCTGCCAGTTGAAGGAAAACTTATCTTACATTCGAAAATATAATTTTAATAATTGTTGCAAAGGTAAGGTTAGAGGACGTATACTTGTCGCAATGACAATACTTGGAGGTCATAAAGGAGAGAGAGAAATGATATTAAAGGAGAGGAGGTAGGAAAGGGAGGATAAGGAGATGGAGGAAAAACACAGATCACAAACTCAAAAGAGAGCGCGACTACACCATTGTAGTCCTAGCACTTGGCAAACAACTCAAACTATTAATGAATCTATGGAGAGCCTTAATCGGCACTCGACAAAAAAAATTCCAAAACAGTCTTAAAGACCCTGGTCTTTAAGATCAACCTACAGTTACAGAGGTGGTGTTCGATAGTTTCCAACTCCTGCTCGTCGCATATACCTACAATAGTCCGGCTGAGACCTGTTCCAAATATCCTTGCCAGCGATCTAATCTTGCAGTGCCCTGTAATAAAACCAATAACTAACCTCAGACTGGCCTTATCTAAGCCCAGCAGCAAACCTGTTTTATCACTGTCTGTAGCAGGCCATAGACACCTAGACACATAACATCCCGATCCATTACCCCTACGCCTCTGCTTTTCTCCCCTAACCTATCCAGCGATGAGGCCGTAGAGGTGGCAGATTGAGCGATCAGTATCAACTATCAAATCGCCCTCAGAATGTGAACCTAATCTAATCTTTGGTCTCAATTTTAGGCTAGGCGTGGTCGTGGTAATGAACACATATTTCTCAGAAATAATGAAACCACTTTAAAGAAAAACAAAAATTAATAATTTAAATACAGTATTCCCTAATAGTACAAGAAAAGGCAAAGAACTCTTCACAAGGAATCTGTTCGATTGAAGTTATATTTTAAGATTGACAAAAAAAAATAATATAAGTGACCTTATAATTATGAGACAAACTACATATATAATGAAACACGTTTAATTGTAGTTTACATATGTATGTATGTATACTAAATTCATATAAATATGTAAAGCTGTATGTAGGCAAATCATAACAATTAAAGATTAATTTAATTCGTATAAATAATTAAGTTTATTATTCTGAGTATCTCTTACAGACACCTTGTTTAAATGAACTGATTGAAATAAGTATTTGCTACAGATTTATTTAATATTGCATGACAAATGTCGATAGATAGTCTTGGATTTATTATAACCATAATTACATTGAACATCTAAGAAAGAAAACCAATAGAAAAATATTGAAAAAAAAAATATATATAAAACGAAAACAATTATAGTATAAATACAATTAATTTATTTAATATATTTTATTTATTTATTTATTTGTTTAATTCTCCAATTCCGAAACAAAAAGATGTAATCTAATGCTTGGTTCAGGAAAACAATATTAAACGTTAGAACAAGAGATCTAACATTTAAAGAAACAGTTATCATTAAACCGAAGTCGCCGTAGTCTAGTAGGTAGTGTGTTGGCTTATTAGACTGAAGGCCCGAGTTCGAATCCCAGGTCAGACATCAAAACGAAAATATGAAAATATTTCTTCGGCGACTTCCTCTCAGCAGATTTCTGGCAAAAACTCTGAGAGTAAATAAAATTGCCATGAAAAGCTTCTCAAAAAAAAAAAAAACTGTCGTTCGGAGTCGACTTTAAACTGTAGGTCCCTCCACTCATGTATAAAATTAACGCACACAACATAAGTGGTGTGAGAAGCTAGGTCGTAATCCAGACTGAAGGGTTGTAGTGACCAATTATGTATGTATATATGTTATCATTAAACTAAACCATAAATTATTTACACATATTAAACAAAATTATTAAAATTGTTAAAAATTAATTAACTAATAATTATCGCTAAACTGTTCATTATTCATAATCATTAAGCGCCACTGTCACCCTTAAATTGCAATGAAACAAAATGAAGCTATTATGTATGGATCATTGCGTGGTTCAATTGTCCGCCACAGTTTCTCTGGCTGGAGCGCATCTGAAATGTTCAATTACCTATGGCTGTGGCGCATAAATCAGTCAGTATTTGACCGATGATATGGGTTATGTTAAAGTCGCCGTAGTCTAGTAGGTAGTGTGTTGGTTTATTAGACATAAAGGCCGGGTTCGTATCCCAGGTCAGGCATCAAAACAAAATATGAAAAAAAAAATTATTTATTCAATGGCTTCCTCTCAGCAGATTTCTGGCAAAAACTCTGAAAGTAAATAAAATTGCGATGAAAAGTTTCTCAAAAATCTCTTATTCAGAGTCGACTTTAAAGTGTAGGTCCTGCCACTAATGTATAAAAATAAAACACACACAACATGAGTGGTGTGAGAAGCTAGGCGGTAATCCTGACTGAAGGGTTGTAATGGCCAGTTATGTATGTATGAATGGATTATGTTGGCTTTGAGGACAGGTGTGGTTTGTGGCTTGTTCGCATACACTTGCAACTTAAGAAAACTAGGAAAAAATGTCTAACGGGGTCCGTTCGAACGATCTCGGTGGCTAGGGTGGCTAGTTCACATCACCTCCAAGCGAGATGACCATGTCCTCAATTCGCTCGTGCAGAGACTTTTGATTGGTATCGTTTCGACAATTTTGTTTGTTCACCTATCCAATCATCCAAAAACAAATCTCATTCCAGAACATAATTTTTATATAAAAAGTAGAGTCAGCTGCCAACTGCTCCGGAGCCCATTCAGTGCATAACCGACTGTGGGTTTGACTTACTAATGCCTGTTATTAATGATTTTCTAAATATTCATTTGTGGTTCATTTATTTAAATGTCTACACTGATATTAGAGTCAAATGTGATTTTACTAGAAGTAGAATGGATGTTTAAACACCTTCTCAGATTTTGTTGCGCAATCCGGAAGCGGATATGGATATAAAAGGGCCAAATGGCCAGAGGGAATCCACTTCGAAGTAATACCATCGTAGTTCCGGAGTGGGCACAAAGAGTCCAAAAGAGGAGGGGGAGATTTAGTGGGTGAGGGCCCCACTATGGTGCGTTAGGTATATTCGGTCCTCCTCAGCGGAAAAAATATATATTTTACGTTTACAATTTCATTAAAAAAAATTTAAAAATTACACACTTAATTTTTTCTTTCTTCCTTTGCAAATTCATTGTTCTAATATTAATTTTGATATTTAATAGACAAGTAATAGACAAATGGGTTGAGTTATCAGTCACTTTAAAACAAGGTTGGCAACCGATACCGTTATAATACAGATACCGACTAAATATCGTTTAAAATTAAGTACCGGTATTTATACCGATACCGAAATAAGTTTTTCGGTACAAATACCGGTATTCATATACCGTTTACCCTTATACCAGTATCATACCGGTACAATACCGTTATAAAATGGTATTAATACCGTTTTCATACCGGTATCAATTATGGATCAATACCGGTATGGTAGCAGTTTCAATACTGATATTGTTTATGTCTGACGACCGATGATTCCCACCTCTGACGACATAAACAGGATTGGCATCGACTTGTTCGCAATTTGGCAACAGAGGGCGCTGCAGTATATAATTAAGGTTTTGATATTTTAATATTGTTGTTTTTTTGACATTTAATTTTTGTTTTGTTTTATTAATAATCATTCGCTTTTTAACATCCATAGGGATGCAACTAATTTGTTTGTCTAATTTGTTAAAAAATATTAACTTTAATTGTGATGCCAGTAATTTGCTAAAAAATCTAAAAATTTGTGCAATTATTTTTTTGTAATACTTTGTTAAAAAAAAATGCTGTAATTTTGTACCAATAAATATACATAAAAGGAAACCGAGTGACTGATGTGAATTTTACTTTATTGGAGAAGTTTTCCCAGAAACTAAGCTCAACAATTATACATTGAAAGAAGAGTGTAAAAGTCTAACATACAGACAAAAAATAAAGGAAAGTGCTCTTTTGTGCGTCAATTAGTGTTGGAATTTTTCTAATTTTTTTGTTCCTTTTTCTTAGTGTCCGAAAAATTTGCATCAGCAGTTTGTGTTTTTTTGTTTGGTCTCTTGTTTTACCTATATACAGTCCACGGAATTAACAGATATTCATACCGAGTTCATCCTCTGACAGCGTAGAAGCTATTCTTAGAAATATGCAGAAAGAAAGTTCCTATACAACACCAAATAGCAATAAAATACGTGAATTGCTAAGTGCTTTTAGAAATGAAAAACGAGTACAAAGACATGTGAATGTTCTCAATTGGTGGAAAGAAAAAAGTACAGCCAAACCAGAGCTATAAGCCATTTCTAAAGTTATATTAGCTGTACCTGCCACACAAGTAAGTGTGGAACGGTTATTTTCAGGAGTAAAGTATATCATGAACCCAAGTCGGAATAGGTTGGATGATGACAGTTTAAATGCAGTTGTAGTCATTCGATCTAATGAGGAATTATTTTAAAATTTTAAGTTTATGTGTATTCATTCAATTAAATTGAATTAACATTTAACTTTTCTTTTTGATGATGTAATCTAAAATGTTAGTCTAATGTTTTTATATTCTAAAGTATTTATTCATGAATTGAATTATTTTTTCTTTACAAAAATTTAATTTTAATATTAATAATCCTAATATATATTATAAATCTTTCTGTAAGTCTGTTTTTTTGTTTGTTTGTTGGTTTGTTTGTTAGCCAATCACGCCTGAACGCCTGGACCGATTTTCTTGAAATTTTGACCAAAAGGGGAGAAAAAATGGGACAAAGGGAGAAAAAATGGGCAAAAATTAGTACTTTTATGCATAAATGCTGTATTTTATCTGTTTTATAGGTAATTTTTTACGATTTAGCTTGGTTAAGTTTCCCAAATTGCTATTGGAGGTGTTTCGTTTCTAAAGTTGAACCAAAAGGGGTCCAAAAAGGGGGAAGGGGCCAAAAACGGGCAAATTGAGTGCATAGCCAATCACGCCTGGACCGATTTTCTTGAAATTTGGGATATAGATCGAGCTTTTGTCGATGCAGGTTATAGGCAATAAATCTTTTCAAAATTTTGACCCATAGGGGAAAAAATGGGACAAAGGGAAAAAAAAATGGGCTGAAATTAATACTTTATGCATAAATGCTGTATTTTATCTGTTTTAAAGATATTTTTTTACGGTTTAGATTGGTTAAGTTTCCCAAACAGCTTTTGGAAGTGTTCCGTTTATAAAGTTGGACCAAAAGGGGTCCAAAAAGGGGGAAAGGGGCGAAAAACGGGCAAATTGAGTGCATTTATATTTAGGACTTAGAGTATTCAAAAAACTGGGTTGTTTGTTAAACCGGTTTCCGAATAATTTGAAAAATTGCATTTTTTAAGAAACCGGTTTCAAAACCGGTTTCGAAACCTATAAACCGGTTTTTTATTTATTGTTATTTTTAATGCAAAAATGACCCAATAATAAATTTTTTTTTAATTTTTTAAACTAATCCAAACTACATAACCCGCCTAACGCCGGGTACAATCTGCTAGTATTTAATATTTGTAAACTTTTGTGTTCTTAGATTTAAGGAGAATGTTATTTCTTTATGTTTGTTTTTGAATTAATAAATATGTTATTTATATAAAAAAATTTTAAATTTTGTTTCTATTTTTTTGCTTTTTTAGGTTTGATACATTTAATATAAATACCGGTATAAATACCGATATATTACTTTTATACCGCTATACCGAAACCGATATAATTTATATACCGTTACCGATACCGAAATAATAATAAATTGATTACCGATACCGTTATTCGTTTCGTTTGCCAACCTTGCTTTAAAAGCAATGTATCTAAATCAGGGGTGCCCAAAAGTTCCTTATGGAAGTGCAAACACCAATACATTTAAAGAAAAACAAATTTTTATTTAATATTTTTTGTTGTGAAAACTAATACATACAAAGAAAAAACAAAACACACTTTTTTAAATGATGTACGAAAAACAAAAACAAAATCTACATTGATGCTCGCTGTTGTCAATGTTTACCAACAAAGTATACGAAAGTGTTGTTGCTTTGTATACTCTTCATTGTATACGAAAGAAACGAAACGACGAAAAAAGACGAAAAAAGCAAAGTTGTTTGTGTATTTTGGCTTACTAATACTGAGTGTGCTCTATGCGTATATAAAATACACAGCCTATAGCTAAGCGCTTTTACAAAAACAAATGTGTATGAAGTGTATAGGGCTTGGGCACTACTGATCTAAAACTCTTAACAAGCGGATTAAAATTGTACAAAATTTTAAAAAACTTAATTTTAACTTAATTAACCGAGTGTGCCTGAATTGTTGTATATTTTCTTTACTGATTATCTCATGCAAATATGTTGCTTTCAAATGATAAAACTGTTTTTATGTAACAAATTTAAAAAAAAAAAGACAAAGTATTCTTAAGAGCTTAAGATTACTTTGAGATCTCTACCATATTCAAGTGCTAAATTTTTTTTTTTGTTTTTTTTTTCATTCGTGAAAATCACACACGTTTTCATATTTACAAATTTTAAGATAAATAAATAAACATTTTATGTTGTATGTTTTAATTTTAATTATCAAATAACTAACGATATGTAGGTATGTATGTATATGTACAATATTATGTTAAATAAACAAGTTCATGAAAGTAAATGAACCATTTTAAATGCAAAATACCTTGGGCTTAACAGCGGATATGAACTCATATGGTATTTGTTTACGTTTATATGTATGTATAGATGTTTTTGTTTTATAATCGCATAAAAGAATTCAATGTTGTTGTAAACTTTGCATTGTAAGGTATGCGTTAATGTGTCGGTTTTATTTGCTCCCACAAGTTACTCTGTTATACGATGGTTTGCTTGGGCTGTGTGATGGTTTGTCTAATACAGTATTGTTTACGTATGTATTTTTCTTGTTTCTAACTTTCTCTAAACAAACATTGTAAGTGAAGAAATAAGAAAAAAAAATAAATAAATAAAGACAACAACAACAAACTTAACAGGCCTATTAGGCTTTGAAGTAAACTCCCACTTTTTAAACGAACAAAATGAGTATTCATGGCTTATTATTGTTTTCTTTACTTATATTCATTTACCATACTTTTTTTACTCTTCTTATATTCAATTTTCTCTTCATTTCTTTCTTATCGTTGACATTACAGTTTTTGTTGTTGTTGTTGTTGTTGATGTTTTACCGTCGTTGTTGCGGCTGTTGTCTTGTAGTTGTTTAAGGAAGATTTATTTAAAATTAATGTTCAACCATTATAATCATTTACAATGAATGATATTTGTTTGTTTGCATGTTCCAGTGTTTATTTATGTTTCTTAGTATTCGTTTTAACTTACTTTGTTAAAGTTGTTGTTGCTATTCTCGTTGTTCATGTTTAAAAGAAAATTTTCTAAACAAACACGATATTTTTTTGTTTTATTCTCTCGTTTCAGTGTGCAAATAACATCTAAACGCTCTATGATGACGTGTTTTCTATGGAGACACCGCCACCGCAAGAATATGTATATTCCACAGATTTTTATTCTTTTTAGCATTTGGTTGGAATATTCCACACAGACTTTCTGATGCCGCACATAATATACTTTCCAAAATAAATTTCTGTTTCAGACTGGCACTTAGTGTATTAAATTGTAAAACATTTTGGTAAATATAACTTAGCAGAGAAGATATTGTTCTTTTTAATTCAATCATACTCTGATTGTGCATTTATTTTTACTTAATAGTTCACCATCATGATTACTCGCCAGACAATATGACTTGTTGAAATACAAATTATTGCCTCTGGGCACTGCTCTTTACTATTTGAGAATTACCAAACTCTTAATAGACGATTTCACATAAGAATTCCTAGCACGGAAGAATGGTCTTTGAGAATGGTCTAGAGATTCTCCAACTACTAGCATTGCTATCCTGCGACTAGCAGACAGATGATATTTTCTTGTACAAGCCTGCCAAAGATGGAATCCACCATAGGGGATTTAGAAAAAAGTGTATATTGTACATCTATCAATAATAACTTAATAGTCATTATGTGCGTAGAAGTCAGACACATTCCTGATTGTACATAACGCTGTCCGTCGCTTGAAAATATTGTTACGCAAATGGAAACGACCTAATATCATTTCACATGAAAACGATAAACAAAAGCTACCAGCTACACTAACACACATCGAACTTATTTGTATAACAACAACATCAGTATGAGAAAAAGAGATAGACAAGTAAGCAAACGCAACAACAAGCAATGTGTCGCGATAGAGTTCTCGAGAAAACGAGAACAACGTTCGTTGTACTGTTTATGTTGGACTATAAAAGGGCAAGACAAAGCAGACGACGCGTCAGTAAGAATTCAGTCAGCCTTGTGTGAAGTTGCGTGTGAACAAAACAGTCGTGGTTTGAAGATCGCCGTTGTGAGCAGATTAGCGAATAGTTGTGTGTAAAAGAAGTACAACGCTGTTTCAGTATTACGCGGTAGTATTGGGATTTCCCTAAATCGCACACTTTATTGATACTTGTTGTATATGTGTGCAAATAAAACGGCCATGCACCAACTAAGAGCGGTGCACTATATAGCAAATGTGTATACTATGTATCATTTTCAACGTTCTTTTGTTATTCTGTCCAGAATAAAGATTTGAACTGTATTTTCCGAAGTCGCAATCACAGTACGAACGCATCTTTCTTCGTTGTCTCCTTTAACGCTGTTTCGTTTAACGCTATAACTTATTGGAACGTATCCCCCGCGTTAAGCGGGGTCTTACTGTATAGCGAACTAAGCAATTATTGTTGTATACGTAGTACAAATTTGAACGGTGGCACATAAGATAGTGCGGACAATAAAGAGTTTAATTGAAACTAAACACATATTTGTTTTTACTTTGTTTGCAATTAACGAACTCATATTTAAACGTTTTTAAAAAGGTAAAAACGTAACAATATATTACTTTGCCTATAATTTAGTAGAGCAACTGCCAATATTGCGCCTCTTTAGTCGTGGTGTATGTCCAGTCCTACGTAACATACCTTCGCATTCAAGTCTTCGACAATTCCTATTCAAATTCCTGAGCTTAAAGTCCGCCAATATAAAGCTAAGCGGGAATTTTCAAATGTATCACATTAACAGTACATTTCATAAAGCCTTCTTGGCTATTTTTCAAATTGCTCACTAAGAATTTATCACAATCTCATATCGATGCCTTGTTGCATTTGATAGTAATGTTTTAGTTCACACATAGTCTACTATAGGAGTTCTTGACCCGCTTAGCAGTGCCGAAAGTTAAGCTGTAAAACTTTAGTTGTCGTACACTGATTAGATCCTCCGATAACATGAATGGCGTTAATAGCACTTACAGCAATATTTCCTACTACATGGCCAAAGCCCAAAGTCATTTGAAGTGCGTCTTTGGGGTGACTTTTGTTAAGCTAACTAATTTGTTAATGAAAGTTTATGTGCTTATATGCTTACCAGTTCTCTCTTGCTTAATCTGAAACAGGACTGACACCGAAGTTGAACAATGGACAATAAGGACTCAACGTTATAACGTTTCTATGTGACTTTCTTGGAAAATTTTGCATCGCTGTTAAGGTTAACAGAGCTTTAATGAATATCACTGGTGAGAATTAATACAATTTGTTTATAACATTACAGATCTTAGTTCGTAGAATCTAGAAACAGATAATAATTTTTTTTCTTTTCTCTTGTGTGTCTCAGTCAGAGGAGCATTTTTGTTTAAATTTAATTAAGTCGAATGCAATAAATTGTGAAGGATTGCACTGCAAATATGTAAAAATGTTACTGTCAGCATTTTTGCAATATATGCATACACATACACACATATCTATTACTATAACAATGACCATCACTTTTCCGTCGTAGTGAAAATGTGCAAAAATATTATCTCTACCGAAAACTGATTTCGGTTTTTGGGCCAATAGCTAGATTGTGTTACCTGGCTAAAGTATTTAAGAAAATGCAACATTTTTAAATGAATTCCATCGTACTAATCAAAGTTGTTTCTCTGCGTTACAGGCTGTGTCTGCAAATATACGAAACAAACTGGATGAAGGATAACTAAACTTCTTAACCCTTCTTGATCATTTAAAAGCCTTTGACACGGTTGATTACATCTTACACTCTATGAAGCTGCGTTACTTTTTTAAGTTCTCTAAACCTTTAACACAACTTATGTTATCTATCTCTTAAATCGCAATTCGAAATTTGGGCATTGCAATAGCGACCGATCCACTACATTAAATTTCTATAGAGGTGTACCTCTAGGATCAATTCATTGACCACTTCTTTGTGCGATTAATATTAATGATTTGCCAATACAACTTTTGAATTGTAGAATGCATATGTACGCAGGCGATGTGCAGATGTACAAAAAAAAAGGTTATAAAATATTATTGTTTATATTTACAAAACTACAAACTACAACTACTACAAAACGCGAACTATAGCGAATTTCAAAAAAAGGTGAGACCCGTACTTAATTAAATCGACTAAAGATTAAAATATGTTAATTTGGCATTTTTATTACAAACAACCCCGAACAAAAAATTCAAAAACCGTTTTTTTTCACAGAATATCCTTAAAAAAAGGACATGAATGATCGTCCTTGGAAAAATTGTATACACAGTTGGACGCGCCTTAAAAACCTTTCTTATGATATACATATTGTATATGTTGATAAGGAAACAGATCTTCAAATTAACAAAACATGCAAAAATAGACCCTTTTTCAAAATGGTCCATCTCACGAAAGGTCAAAGCTGGACCCGAAATATTTTAAATGTCATCTTAAAAAAGTCCAAGGTTCATTTTCAGGGGGGGTACATCGAGCACGAATTTCGCTTCCATACAACTTGAGTCGCTCTAATGTACATATGTACTTAAGTAGTCTGTTGGCTTATTAGACTGAAGGCCCGTGTTCAAACCCCAGGTCAGACATTTAAAGGAAAATATGAATATATTTCTTCGGCGACTTCCTCTCAGCAGATTTCTGGCAAAAACTCTGAGGGTAAATAAAATTGCCATTAAAAGCTTCTCAAAAAATCTGTCGTTCGGAGTCGATTTTAAACTGTAGGTCCCGCCACACATGTATAAAAATTAACACACACAATATAAGTGATGTGAGAAGCTAGGTCGTAAGCCTGCCTGAAGGGTTGTATTGCCCAATTATGTATGTATGTATGTACAGCCACTGCGAATGCTACGAATATTGTACGATTAACGATGAATTGAACAAAATCTACGGTGTTTGAAAAAACCAAAAGTCTAGGTGTATAATAATAAGTAGAAGAACACTTTCTTCTAGTACCAGTATTGCCATTTTAATAAGCGGATCGAAAATTAATATTATAACTGCTGCAAAGAACCTAGGACCATGTTAATGCATTTGTAGACCAAACTTATGATAAGATATGGTTCCTGTTGACGACGCAATACTTTGCTCCACTACACATCAAGCAAATAATCTTACCTCATAGCGGATTTAATGCATGAATGCAAATTTTGCGTATCGTAAATACCCGATGTCTTGTTGTTCAGCAGTTCAGAAAATAAAAAAATAAATAAATAACTCAATGCACGAGCATACCGTAAAAAAATAAAATTACATTTTAAATCTATTAAATCGCAATTCATTCTTAAATTTAAAATTTTTTTTAATAAAAGAATTTTATGTGAGGCTAGAAGAAAAATGATAAATTTTTGGTTTTTGATGTATTGCTTTCAATAGTACTTGACTCTCAAACATACTTGACCTTTAGGAACACGAGTATTATCAAAACCAATTCAATTCTATACATTACGGACAAAATCTAACATTGAAACCATAACCATCTAACCATTAAAATTATGAACAACAATCTCATCAATTGCTATTTTAAGGGGGTGCTATTTTTATTGCTTATTATAATATAAATAATATTTTTTTTCTGATCATTTAATTATTTATTAAATAAGAAATTACCGGAAGAACGTTACAAACAGCACTAACAATTTGCAAACGGCTACTGCCAAATCAACTTGACGTTGCCACTACTGGAAATGAAAGACAGTACGGGGGATAATAAGTAAAAATATGCGATAAACACTTTTCTTTTTTTTTTTTATTCTTTCTTTGGTAGTGTTTTGCATACACATGTAGTTTATTAATTTGAAAAATAAAAGAAATAAATTGAAAATCAAAAACTTATTATTAGAATTAATTTTATTAACAATATCTGGATATATAGGGTCTTTCATTGTAAACTTACATACATAATTGGTCATTACAACCCTTCAGTCAGGATTACGACCTAGCTTCTCACACCACTTAGAAAACATAGTTCCATGGCGTCAACAGTCCAAAATCTACACCATACAGTGACCATTTCGACATACATTGGATGTTCCTGGTTCTTGATTGGTATCGTCCCAAATTCGGCAATTTTGTTTATTCACTTATCCTTTCATCCAGAAATGGGCCTCATCGCTGAAGATGATTTTTCAATGAAAATTAGGGTAAACTACCAACAACTTCAAGGCCATTCAGCCAAAATACGTTTTTGTATATAATCGTTTACCACTAGCTCCTGGTTCCGTTGAACTTTGGTGCAACTTGGTGCAGGCCCAAGTTGCTCTTCTGAGCAATACGAAGTATACTGCTTAGGATTTTTCTGCGCACTTTCACGGCCACCGGCGATGATTTCGGTAGATCATGCGTTCCGACGACGTATGAGTGTTGATCGATCGTTCTCCACCAAATACGAAGCACGCGGTACGTTGTCCTAACAGAACACCCATTTTGATAGAACAATTCTGTTATTTAAACGTATTGTTGAATGCTATATCCTTTCATGGTGATTTGAGGAAAGATACTGTATATATGGAAACTAATTTGACAAATGCAGGTTCAACAACATGACATAGTTCGGAAGTTTCTATAGGAAAATCCGATATAGGTGATGCCATATTATAATTCAATGTTGTTGTTTTGCCCACGTAAATCTCTAATGTATGTTTTAAGTACATACATACATAATTGGTCATTACAACCCTTCAATTTACGACCTAGCTTCTCACACCACTTATGTTGTGTGCGTTAATTTTATACATGAATGGCGGGACCTACAGTTTAAAGTCGACTCCGAACGACAGTTTTTTTTTTTTTGAGAAGCTTTTCATGTCAATTTTATTTACCCTCAGAGTTTTTGCCAGAAATCTGCTGAGAGGAAGTCGCCGAAGAAATATTTTCATATTTTCGTTTTGATGTCTGACCTGGGATTCGAACTCGGGCCTTCAGTCTAATAAGCCAACACACTACCTACTAGACTACGGCGACTTCTGTATGTTTTAAGTAGACAAGGAAAATATTTGCAAATTAATTTCGCATTACAGTTTGAAATTCTAAAATTTCCATTAATTACCTTGAAAGATGAAGCACAGCATAGCAATAGAAATTAGACTCATTACTGATATTTAAAGTGGAATATCCCATAAAGAGTACGTTAGAAAAAACAAAATAACTACAGCAGTGCATTCTCGAGTTCGGTTAGAACGTATTATTGCAACAGAGGACGTTGGAGTTGTTCGGGAATTTTAAATTGATCGTGCTATTCAAAGAAGTTTGTATGGGAACGTCTGGTCAAATGAATGAATGATGATGAAGAGTACGTTAACTAACCAACTCTTGCACCCTCAGTACTGTCGAGCTACTGTTAAACATGGAGGTAGTCACGTAATGGTGTCGGATTGTTTTTTTCAGGATCTGTAAATATAATCGATAACATTTCAATGAGAAATAAAGAAACTTATGTTACGAATCCTAAAGAATTTATGTTGAAATATATAAAAGTAAACTAAGATCGATACATATTGTTACGTTTTTACCTTTTAAAAACGTTTAAAATATGAGCTCGTAGATTGCAAAATAAAATAAATTTGTGTTTAGTTTTAATTAAAAATCTTTATTATTCTCACAATTCTGTGTGCCACTGTTCACAACTTGATATAAACAACAACAATTGCTTTCCTTTGTTATTCTTCTGTTTATGCCATTTGCATAAACAATAACAATTCTAGACAATTATTCGACAAATCTTTGTAACGGAGATCTTCAAACCACGATTACTCTCTTCAAACGCACCGCGTCTTCACACAAGACTGACTGAACTTCACTCACTCCGTCGCCTGCTTTGCCTTGCCTTTTATATGGCAAAATATGCAGTCTGATGAATGTTCTTGAAGGCGAACGTTCATGACTTCGCCTTCTCGAAATCTCTATATACATATGTAAACATCGTTTTTTACATTAATTATTGTTGTATATTTTTTTCCGGTGTTTGTTGTTATATTAAGCAGTACGATAATTTGTAAACAGGTTTGTTTACTGCATTGTTTTGTTTTTGTAGCTTGTGTTTATAATATTAATGTTAAGCGATGTAAAAGCAAAACACTAGTATCTAAATTTTTCGTTTTCGTAACAATATGAATAGACTACAATGATTGATGTATTAATAATTAACGATGAGAAATATAAACATTAGTTTGCAAGTTTTGAAAAATATTTTTTTAATTTCATCAATGATCTTGTGATACTGTTCTCATTATTTACATTATTTAAAAATTTATATGAAGTTTATGTCGGCAATTAACTAAGAGTTGAATCTGTTCTTTGAATTTTGTTTCTATTGGGTTGAATAAAATAATTTAAATAAAACAATAGCAAAGGCACCATAAACTATAGCCCCAGTATAGTGCAGACAATGATATACTGCGAATGCCGTCCACATTTCTGAAAGTGACGAGTGGCAGACGAACTATTTCACAATCACATTGAATGCTTTATTGTAGAAAAACAAATTTGTCGGCAAGGAATCTATTCAATATTTCTGGTTAAGTATTATATGAATGCAAGGACCTCGAGGCAGAGCATGTGTAGTTTCAGCTGTTCCACTAAAGATAATGAGATAATTTTTATTTGCATCCAAAGACCTGTATGTGTTTGGACATAAATTTTTTACAGCAGAAGACTACAACGCCAAATATAACTTATGAATATGCCCAACAATTAGGTGCTGTTTAATTTAGTATCTTTATTGCATTTCAGCGTCACTAACTTTCTGGTTAGTTGTTACTGATTTTGGACTGACGAAAAATGTGCTCATAGACTGTATTCGCGTTGTGTCGTCACTGGATTTGATATATGACCATTTGTCTGTTATTCTTACAATTAAAAACCTTAACGATATTGTAACATCTACTGTAAATGAATTAATTTAAAAAAATTTTAAGAATACCTATTCAGTGCTCAGTTGATGTAAGCGTTTTTTATTTCCAATTTTGACAAAGATTTCTAGAAAACCGCACAGTGTCTTAGTTTCATCCTACTCCTCTTCCTCTCGGTTAGATTTAATGAAGTGTGTGCTGTAAATGTCATAGGAGAATAGAAAAGAAAAAAAAGGGAAGAGCTCGTAGAGAGTGAAAACAACACAAATTCAATCAACATTAAACCTGAACGTATAAAATACCTCAGAGATCTTCTGGAATCTCAATGTCGGAAATGTTGCCTTAAATAAGATGGAACCTAAACCTGGCAAAGAGTAGCCCCCAATGCGGAACCTGGTTTAGTAGTCAATTTAAGCAGTTTTTGAAGCTTTTATTTGAAATTGAAGATTAAATTAATATGTGAATGTAATAAAAGCTAATGAAGTACCCTAGTAGTCTAGTGGTTAGTCTACTAGTCTAGCTAAGAAAGCTAGCAATAACTGACACAACAAATATAATGAACATGTACTGCAAAAGCAAGTAAAACCAAAAAGTCTAGAAACAAACGGAAATAATTGTTCATAGAGCTTGGATAGAGACAAATGTATCACTCTCGCATGACGACTTTCTTTTTAATTTGTATTGTTTTCGCAAAATTTAAGTATTTTACGTCATTGAAACTTGTTTAGTTTAATGGGAAATAAATTAAAGAAAAAAATGTCTATTAACGCCAAAGAGTTGATTGTGAATTTGCATAACAATGGCAAAAGTGTGTGGAAAATTGCTAAAAATACTAGACTAAGCTCATCAGTTCAAGAGTACGCAATCGGTTTTAATATCACCAGCAAGAGGACGAAATAAACCACGATTCTCTGAGGAATATAATCGAACGGATTCCTTCCTTTTCAATGAAAAAAATCACTCTTATACAAAAAAAAAAATAGAAAAACTATTCGAATTTATGAAATGTTTATTAAATGCACAAATCTCTCCTGCTTATGAGTGTATGTAAGGCTTGTTTTCCACGTAAGAAGCTTCCTACGTTTAGATTATTCCATAAAATGTATTTGTAAGTCAAATGACTTTTAAAATTAACAAATAAGAGTAAATTAACAATTTTAGATCAGATGGTAGGCTATTTGTGTGCCGGAGCAATAAAAAAGTATCCCTGAAATATGTTTAGTGGTTTGTGGAAATGTTTATTTATTTATTAGAATACAATTACAAATTATTATGAGCTGAGTAACATGGTACTTATGCTCAGTATAGTGTAAGACACCTGAGTCCCTGGTGGGAATCGAACCCATGACTCTCACGCTAATAGTCTAGCACATTACCTACTAGACTTCCAGGGCACTCTTGTGGAAACATGGACAAATGGACAAATTTCATTATTTAAATATTTTAAATGAATATTTTAAAATGAGCGCTTTTAATTTGAACCTACAATACATTTATTAATTCCTTCACATTAATAATCTGAAATATTTGTCCAAGGTTGCAGAAGAAGCAATAAAGAAGTAATACCTACCTGTGTCGGATAACTGATTTAAACACAATAAAGCATTTATAGGGTGTTTTAAAAAACAACAATTTGATAGCACACAATAACTAATAAGCACAGTTGCAGAAGTCTAGAATATTGAAGAAGAAATCAAAAAATAAAACTGGCCTTTTCTATGAAACATCGTTTAGAAAAAGTTTTTGCGAAAAAGGACATCACATTATTAAAAATAAGTTTCAAATAAATCAATTTAAGTTCCCAATGCTGTACGAATAATTTTTTGAGATAGGGGTTTGAATTGTTTTCGAGTGTTTTATATTGTTACGAAAATGGATACGGTGTAACATCGTTTAACATTAAAATGATAAACAAAAGCTACAAAAACAAAAACCATGAGTTTAAAAGAAAAGGGGATAAACAAGTAAGCGAGAACGCAACAACAAAGAATGTAAATAAAATACACAAACAACAATGAAACCACAAGAGTTCTCGAGAAGGCGAAGACAAGAACATTCGACTTCAAGAACATTCATCAGACTGTTTACGTGGGCATATAAAAAGGCAAGACAAAGCAGGCAACGAGTAGTAAGAATTCAGTCAGTCTTGTGTGAAGACGCATTGCGTGTGAAGAGAACAGTCGTGGTTTGAAGATCTCCGCTATACAGTTCTAACGAACAGGTGTTGTTGTTTACGCAAAGGGTGTAAGCAAAGAAGAATAACGAACAAGTAAATTATTGTTGTCTACATCAAGTTGGACAACAATTGTTCGAACAATAAAGAATTTAATAGAAGCTAAACACCAATTTATTTTTATTTGGTTTGCAATCAACGAAAAACGTAACAATATAAAAAAAGGATACCTTTTTGAACAAATGTTTTGTACCTAATTATTATAAGCACAAATTGGAAATTTAAAATCTAATTTTTTTATTATATTTTATTCAAGTTTCGTAAGTAGCTTTTGAAATATTGTGGAAATAGTCTCCGCCAGCTAAGTGTACGGACAATTATTTGAGACAGTGTATGCACTTAGCCTAAACAATTAGAATATAATTTGTAAATAACTGCAGTTTAAATCACAAGTAAATTTAAATTTTTTCATTCGAAAGCAACAATAGATATTAAAATTATTGAAAATTTAACGATTATACCTACATAAAATAGGAAAGTTTATTATGAAATAAGATCCGAATGTACAAATTCAAAAATTTTAATTACAACATTTACTTACTTACCGGGAGATAATATGAAATTCTTTTTCCACGTCCACGGTATATCATTCAAATGTTAAGCGTACAAATATATGAGAATTAATTATCCTTTAAGAAACCCAATTTTGAAATTTTCCTTTTTCTTCGATAGAATAGAAAAGAAAAAAAGGGAAAAGAAGATTTTAGTGTAAAATCCAGTGTTTACTGTTGAAGGTTTTTTTTCTACCTCCTTATGTGCTGAAGATGTTAATGATAAAAGGAATGAACGGAATTAACAACATGATGAATATATGTATGTATTGTAAGGCATCATGTTGTTGTTTATTTTTGCGTAAAATTTTTCGTTTTGGTATTAATTAATGCCTTTTACGTTTAATCAAAGAAGACCCTCTCATTAGCTTTCAGCTTTCATAAACGTTAAACGCCACAATGTACGGAATGAACCAACGAACGAACGAACGAAAAAAATGATTCTGATATAAATAATTCAGCACCGGTGAATAATTTCATCTCGTTATTTTGGATGCGGCTTTAAACAGCATCAGTATGAACTAATTAATGACAAAGTTTTTCCGAAAAGAATTTTCTTATTCTTATCTCAAGTCTAACAAAAGTTCTTATGGCTGCTCTGTCTGCCTTCCGTTTTCTCTTTTTCACTCCACAACAATTTGCATCTGTTAGACCGGGTTATCCATTTCGTGGTTTCAAAAGTAAACGTAAATAAAACACATATAAAATATTTCTTTCATGATATTTCTTTTTTATTGTAAAGTTTGCACGTTGACATTATGTGTGAAACACTGCACCATTTAAATGACCTCCACGCGAAGTGTAGCAAGCATTGATTCGTTTGAGGTAATTTTCGATCACTTTTTGACACATATTGGGCGGTATCTCAGCCATAACTTGACGAATGTTGGTTTTTAAGTGCTCAAGAGTTGAAGGTTTATCTTCATAAACTCGGTCTTTCGCGTAGCCCCACAAAAAAGTCTAATGGTGTCAAATCACATGATCTTGGTGGCCAGTTGATATCGCCACGACGAGAAATTATGCGGCCAGGAAATGTCTCTTGCAATAAAGCCATATTCGCTCGAGTCTTGTTGAAACCACATACACCCAAACCTTTTTTTACACGGTAGATACGTTCCAGTGGATACCGTGTAAAAAAAAACGCGTAAAAAAAGACAAATATTATGTATGTATGTAAGTGTATAAACAAACTGAAAAGATAAAAAATAGGATTGATGCAGCAGCCTACATATGCCTATAAAATTGAATAACTTTATAAAAACGCACAGATCTAGTTCAATAGTATACACAGAGTTTTTATTTTCTTTCATTTTATAATTATAAAAAAAAATAAAGAAAAAACTTAAAAATTCTCTTCCATTTATAAAAATAAAATTAGTTATCAAACTCTTAAGACAATTAGGAACGGAATTATTTTCAATAAAAAAAATTTTTATTTTATTCGGAGTCAGTTTCTTGATAGCAAGCGCATTCTCTTGTGCTGGTGTGGCTCAATATCAGTCTCGTCAGTAGAAATACTTATTACTTCTACATCTTCAGAAGCTGCTTCTGGCGCTAGTTTATTTCTTTTAACAGCAAATTCTGTTATAGTGCATTGTGATCCAACTTTGGAAAGCTCTTTATAGAGCTCTCTGTATCTAGCCATACATGTTTGTAGGTCTGATTGAAATTTCACAGCTCTTTCAATTATGTTATCACATGTCAAAAAGTGTTCTGCCAACTTATTTGCCATTTGAAGGCCGTCAAGTATCAACTTGGCAGTTATTGGACTTTGAATTACACTCTCATCAGTTTCGACATTTTGATCTTCATTTCCCAGCGCAACCTCCAATATCTCTTCTTCATTTAGAGCTTTATCAACAATTATTTCGTTTATATCTTCAATGTTAAGATTATCAAACCCTTCACCTCCAACTTCTCGCGCTAAATTAATTATATCTGCATACACTTCACCACCTGAATTATCATTCGCACAAGTGTCTTTGCCTTTGACGCATTCTTTTTTTTTTTTTTGTGAAACCAGCACTCAGGGGATGGCCCCTACTCATGCAGTGCATTGTGCAGGTTTTAGGAAAATGGGTTATTGGAAGGTGGAAGAGAGGGAGTAGTGTTTGTGGACATCTCAAGATGCGAACGGCAAGGAAACGAGTTGCTAGTGGGTGACTATAAAATGGCCAGTGCTATACCTTACCATTAGACAGTCTACAGCAATCGTCCCCAAGAAGCCCGCACCCTTCAGTCCTAGCTTCTCACACTACTCATGTTGTGTGTGTTAATTTTATACATGAGTGGCGGGATCTACAATTTAAAGTCGACTCCGAACGACAAATTTATTGAGAAGCTTTTCATGGCAATTTTATTTACTCTCAGAGTTTTTTTGCCAGAAATCTGCTGAGAGGAAGTCGCCGAAGAAATATTTTCGTTTTGATATCTGACCTGGGATTCGAACTCGGGCCTTCAGTCTAATAAGCCAACACACTACCTACTAGACCACGGCGACTGGCCAAATGCTCTTCCAACAGGCATTTAAAGTTGATGGTTTTATTTCTGAAAAGGCTAAAGCAGCAATCCATAATTGAAAATTTCTTTCATGCGTCGATAACTGTAGTATTAGCATCACTTTCTATTTCATTTAAAATGTACTGAAATGATCTCTTAATATAAAAAAAAAAGAAATGGTAAATTTGTTAAAAAAAAAACCGTGTTATTTCAAATTCGCGTAAAAAAAACCGTGTAAAAACAGGTTTGGGTGTATTCTCCAAGTCGTATTCTTCAATAACAGGCAAAAAAAAGTCGGTAATCATATGACCATAACGCTCCGAATTGACGGTGACAGTCGTTCCATCGTCGTTTTCGAAGAAGTAAGGTCCAATCACACCTTCGGACCAAAGAGCGCACCAAACAGTGACTTTTTCTGGATGTAATGGCCTCTCTTCAATTACTTGAGGATTCTCAGAACCCCAAATACGACAATTTTGTTTATTAATTTTATTATTTATTTATTATTAACATAACCACCGAGTGTGAAATGTGCTTCATCGTTGAAGAAAATTTTGTTCGAAAAATTGCCGTCCACCGCCTGTTGTTCAAGCACCCATTCCACGTATCTACGACGTTCTGAATGGTCAGCTGGCTTCAGTTGTTGCGTGAGCTGGACTTTATATGGATGTAGGTGTAGATCTAAATGCAAAATACGCCATAATGTGCCGTAAGACAGTCCTACTCCTACTACTCCAGTCTCTTCAAATTTCTTCACAATTTTGCCAATTGCTTGCGTAGTTGGACGATTATGTAAACCATAATCTCCTCTTAAAGCACGATACGTGGCTGTGGCAGAATCACCATTTTTGTAGTAGGTTTTGATAATTTTTATGCGTTGTGTGATAGTTAAGCGATCCCTTTTCGTCAATGTCAGACTTTCAACTGAAAAGAAAAAAATTGGTTTCACAACTTAGTTTGACAGATGTCGAATTCCAGTCCGCTACTTTTGAAACCACGAAATGGATAGCCCTTTATAATGTTTGTGAAATGTAAACAAGCTGTTCGTATTGTTTCTGTATTTTGTTTTCTCTCTTTCTTCTTCGTCTTCAATAATTTATCCAGTTTCATAATTTTTTGCTACTGCTGCTGCTACAGCTACTGCTTCAGCTTCTGTTTATGCTCAGCCCCTGTCATATTTACATATAACAGTTCCAACAACAATACTAATGAGCAACATTGTCTTATAGTCGACGTAGAGTATTTGTTTGTTACACACCGAAACAGAGGAAACCGAAGAAGAGATATCAATAGTGGTTGGAAAATAAAAGGGAAAGGAATGAATGGGGAAATATGATGTTCCTTATGAAACTTAAACGAAACGAAAGAAGAAAAGATTTTCTTAAGGAACGCAAACATTTTGATAATGATGTTGCCGGTGACGATAGTGAGAGTGGAAAACATTATTTTTACTCTCTCTGGTACTTGTCAAAGAAAACTATTACGCTGAGAGAGAGTGAGTGGTATGATGACTTCATGATTCTTATAATTCACATTTCATGCCATGTATGTACAATACATACATACATATGCGGGTGTTTTTTTTGCCCTACACTGTGTATATTTTTATGGGATGAGAAAAAAAAAAGCAAAGCACTTACATACATATGTGTGTAGATATTTGAACTCAAATATTTGAAAAAAAAAAACAAAAAAAAATAACAGAACTAAGGGAAGCAAATTTACATGATTGAAAAAAAAGAACATAAAAAAATAAAAAAAAAATAATAATAATGATAATATAATGTTGCAACAACAATACTACTACGAAGGAAAAATATTACAAATACGTTCAAGAGTGAGAGTTAGAATTACTTACAGACCCAGAAAGCATTTTCTACCACAAATAAATGACTACGATATTACGATAATAACATGTACGTACTTATTTGTATACACACATATTAATGTGTACATGTATGTACTACATAGCATAAATACTATATGTATGTATGTGTACATATATGTGTATAGAAATTGTAATCGTCTACATTCCTAATAAATTAAATATTAGGAATCAAGATAGATACATAAATCTGTTGGATAAGCTCTTTCAAGCCAAACATCTAGAAAATCGTTATAAAAATTTAAAAGTTTTACTTATGCACCTTCTTCGACGACAGGCGTATAGTACATACTTGTAAGGATATCTATTTAAAGGGGTTTATCATTAATTTTTTTTATAAGATTATTCATTTTGTACGTTCAAATCGGTATACCTTATCTGCCTCTAAATAAAAATTCCCACTCTTTGAAAAATTTCAACAAATAAACATTGATTTCAAAATCATGATTAAGATGGTAGCAGTTTGCGAAATTTGTTTTAAACAACTAACAAATGTACTCCATTTGCAATTGTCTCGATTTCTATTAAAATTTTGAAAATTAAAATATTTACATATATTCTCTGTTATTATTTATTATATTTGTGGCGTATAGGCGTCATAGTTCTGTCACCATGTACAGCCTGAAATCGATGTAGGGTATCTCTGTAATGTCCCTTCAAACCCTAGTTACTTGAAAAATTTCTGGAATTTCCTTCTGGGGTGCATTAATGCTGACCATGGTCCTCGCATGAATTCTAATGATTTATTATAATTATCACGGAAGAAAATAAATAAAAAATTTCGGAAAAGGTCTCTTTGAGTCAATAGTTACCCGTCAGTCATAAGACTCCTTATTAACCGTAGGTTGCTCCTGGATAATATGGTGCATTATTCAAATATTCTTCTACATAATTAGATTGTCTTAAATCGATTTGATTTGAAATAAGGCTTTGTCTTTTTTCATCGTTCCTTTTGTTGAGTATACCTTTTCAGACATCTGTTGTCTCTCCACAGAAATGTTCTGGCCGTATCAGCGACGTGTCTGTCTGTTCACTACCATGAGAGGGTTATCATACTTCTCCAGACAGTCGCTTACTATCTTCGAGATAACCGCATTAGGACCGAGTTTCCGAATGGCGTTTTGATTGTTAAATAGTATTGCTGTACTATTCTTTGAGCTTCCTGTTCAAAATTAATGAAGTACATCTTGCTATCGCTTAGACTTCCATATATTTATAAGATACCTGCGAGTTTCCAATTTTTCCCAAAATACTTCATTCATCGACTAAACACCTCCTCTAGTGCTGTAATAGCTGCTCTCTGCACATCATGTTGCTCTATACACTTTTATTACTCAATCTTGCTGCGAAGCATTTCGTAAACTCATAGAGGCTACTGGTTCCGTCCGGGTTACAATTAAAGATAAAACTATCCTATCATATGAAGCTATATATCCTCGGATAAATCTCATAAGCTTGTCTCCTATTATCCTAATCATAGTCCTCAAAGCTCTGGTCCCCACTGACCAGCCACCGCAACGCTATTCTCATTGGACCGATTAGACCAACACATGCAATGCATGTTTATCGATTAAAGTTTTTTTAACGCAACACTTATTTTATTTAGAAAAATGGCTTACATACTAAAACATCAGAAAAGATAAAACACAAGCGTTTGTATACTTAAACGAGAATGTAACACTTCGAAACGTGTTACGTTTTTAGCTTTTTAAAAACGTTTAAAATATGAGTTCGTTGATTGCAAACAAAATAAAAATAAATTTGTGTTTGGTTTCTATTAAATTCTTTATTGCTCGCACAATTATGGTTGTGTGCCACTGTTTTCAACTTGATGATACAACAATAATTTGTTTTGCACGTTATTCTTCTTTGCTTACAACCTTTTTGTAAACAACAACACTTGTTCGTTAGATCTGTATAGCAGCGATCTTCAAACAACGAATGTTCTCTTCACACGCAACGCGTCTTCACACAAGACTGACTGAATTCTTACAACTGCCGTCTGCTTTGTCTTGCCTTTTTATAGGCCTACACAAACAGTCTGACGAAGATTCTTGAAGGAGAATGTTCATGTTTTCGCTTTCTCGAGAACTCTATCGTGACTTCATTGTGCATTTTGTTCACATTGCTTGTCGTTGCGTTCGCTTAGTTGTCCATCTCCTTTTCTCATACTGATGTTGTTGCTTTACTTGTAACAAGTTCGATGTATTTGTTAGTGTAGCTTTTGTTTATCGTTTTAATGTTAAACGATATTACACTGTTTACATTTTCGTAACAATATTCTACTCCCAAAATGAAATGAAAAAAATCAAATAAAATTCAAATCATTATATTCTTAGGATATCGACTTTTTTGTCACAAAATAAAAACAAATAGAATAACAAATTGTTTACAGGGTATAAAGGCATTTGTGTATCGAGTATATGTGTATATGAGTGTGAAGGTATAAAGAGTTCATTTGTCTTTTATATGCCATTTGAGGCATATTAAAATTTTCCTAATTACAGAAAAGTAAGAATGACAACAAGCACTGGTACATCCACCTTGTGGATCCATTTGAATGTCATACATCGCACTCGGTGCTAGTGTTCATGCTGTTGTTAACATCGCTGTTGATGCCATTATTTTCGTTCTTATTCCCGTTGTTCATCTCTGCTATGCTTAGGTATGCATGAGGAGCATTAAAATTCAAAAAGTCATCACAGCCGGAAATGGTTGCGCGTGTAACACAAATGTTCTCCAAAGGAAAGTGAATTCGAATAAAAAAACATCACAGCGCAATAAGAATTCTATATGCAGTTGCGGCAGTGGCAGTGGCAGAAATAAAATAAAAAATACATTAAACTTTTATAATCTCCATTTCTTTTTTTTTTTTTTGTTTTTTTTTGTTTTGTTGAATACAACACATAAAATTTGCAAAAGTGCCTGAAAAGAACGCAGGTAAATATTTATCCAACATCAGCAGAATATAATTCGAAGTACAGAAGGCAAAAAGATTAAAGACAATACTTTGCTTAGTAAAGCCAAAAAAAAAGAAGATTTTGCTGATTTCGAATGAAACTTCATGTATAAAACACTATTTCAGTTTTAAAGTGTTAAAAAAAAAAATTATTTTCCATTGCACTTTATGCGTGAACGTTAACTTCATCTCATTGCGATGTGTGCTATCTTCGCTTTGGAATCCCTAAATATTTTCACGTCTTTCAGGGCTGCTTGGTATTAGAGAGTAAGAATAATATGCCTTAGTTAACCAATAAAAGTAGAGATTTCGCGATACTGTGAAACACCTTACATTTGGTTTGAGCTCAGAGGTTTTCAGATGATCTTCAAAAATGTTTGGGTGCTCAATATGATCATTTTTCGTTGTCGTCTCCCTTGATTGAGGTGATACTTTATAGATACAAAATAGTTTGGCCTTAATGATGGAATTCTTCATTTTAAGATGAATTAATTAATAGTACAAAAGACTAGTCAAAGTCATCTAAACTCTTAAGGAGGGCCTATGAATTAAAATGTGGCATTAACATTGTGTGAGTGATCATTACATCTTGTAGTTTTGTTTTTAAAATCCTGGAGTTATGACAAACATCTACAAAAGCTAAAGTTCTGTACTCACTTACACTGTGACCAATGCATCACATTTTCTCCAATTTCTAGAAATTCCTTTTCACGACAGTACTTGCGAATCTTCATATTCAATGGTTCAACTATTATTGTGATGCAAATTTGCAGGCCGGGGGTCTATTATTCAATAGGTTTGGAAGAGTTTTATTGTTTGAAATTAATTTTTTTTATTTAACATACTGTTACGTTTTTAGCCTTTTAAAAACGTTTAAAATATGAGTTCGTAGATTGCAAATACGATAAAAATAAATTTGTGTTTAGAGTTAAAACAATTCTTTATTGTTCGCACAATTCCGTGTGCCATTGTTCACAACTTGATGGAAACAACAACAATTTGCTTTGTTTATTATTCTTCTTTACACTCTTCTGCGTAAACACTAAAAATTGTTCGTTAGGTCTTTACAACGGAGATCTTCAAAGCACGATTATTCTCTTCACACAAGACTAACTGAATTTTTACTAACTTCGTTGCCTGCTTTGTCTTGCCTTTTATATCGCAGGGTAAACAGTGTGATGGGTGCTCCTGAAGGAGAATGACTTCGCGTTCTCGAAATCTCTGTAAATGTAAACATCGTTGTTTGTGTATTTTGTTTACATTTATTCTGGTAATGTTTGTTGATGCTTCTTGTTTACTTGTTTATCCCCTTTTTTATACTGATGTTATTGCTATATTTTTGTTTATTCATTGACCATGCAAGCAAGTCCTCTGTTTTTGTAGCTTTTGTTTATCATTTTAATGTTAAACGATGTAACACCATTCCCATTTCATAACAAGATTTTTCCAAAATTAAGAAAATAAAATAAAGCGATCGAGGAATGGTTTTTCTCTGCTTTTCGTGATAATAAAATAATTGTAATATTGTTACTTACGTATCCCATGAAAAATTTATCCCCATAAAAACTTTAATCTGACGAAGTTTGTTCGCATGATCAGAGACCGCCTCAAAACGTAAGATTAATTTCTCACCAAGCAAATCTCTCGATAGGTTCAATAGTGGCCTATTTCATGTTGTCGTTGTTGTTTCATGTCATGTGCAACCCAGTTCAAAAATACCGTATTGGGCAAAAAAAAAATCTCGGTATCTGTTCGGTTAATGAAGTGTAACATTGCGATTTTCATCGTTATTGTACTGTCCAATGACGCCGACGGCCCACAAATCACAGTAATTCGGGAATTTAAGACACTGACTGTTTGTTTTCCTTCGCAATAAGCCAAAAACAACTTTCATCTCTGAAGATAATTTTTCGATATTCCAATTTACAACACACGCTTCTCATGCACCACAAATTTTGATTGTAAAATCCAAAATTCCCTTGCAAACGTTGTTTGTTTGTTAGTCTATATAGTATATATATTTAGTATATACCCAAGTTATTAAGGGCAATGTGAAAAACTTGATGTAAACATTCGTGTACGTGTGATTTTGTTTCTCTTTCTAATGCATGAATTTTTGCGATTATAAAATATATACCTAACCTGTTCACAATTGATGTGTAAACCTAACTGAAAGTTGAATAGGAAATTGGTTACAGTTGACTAGTCAAACTTGATGCATATACCGGTAACGATTGACATGTATTTGGGTCACAGTTGACTACCAAATTGATTCATAGTTTTCACTTAAAAATAATTTTTTTTATAAGCAATTTATTTTCATTAAATAAAATTGTAATACATAATTAAATACTGTTAATAGTTAGCATTTTGATATCTCAATAAAAATTTCATATAAATATGTAAAACAGTCGACTTCGTCAAGAGGTGGCCCACAACCGAATTCATTTGCCGTCACTTCTTTGCCACTGGTATGGTTGACGCATTCCTCCTTCACTATATCCTTCACAGTTCTTGAATGTATCATCAGCTTTAGTTTTATAACGAGTTAGTAAAAATATTTATTAAATACTGGTCAAATGATTTACAGAGAAGAGATACTTACATTTCCAAACACTTACTGGCCCTTTTGTACTGCACTTCGATTTCTTGTTCCATTATATTTTTTATCCTACACTTTTTTTTTAAATTCTTATCTTAATTTATTAATGTTGTCTCTTTTTTTATTAATTTTTTCCAAATTTTAAAAATTTTTAATACTTTTAAAACTTTAATTTTAAAATTTGTCACAAATGAAATTTTTTGTTTTGAAAGATAATCAAAAGACGGGTCATTTTACCGTCACTAATGATATATGTATTGTTGGAAATGCAACTCTATAGCTAGAAAGAACTATAAAATGTTATGTATGTATTAGTGAAGTGAATCTTGTATGTGTTAGTTTCGGTCATTCATTTCTTGTAGGGTATATGTTGAAATGACATGAGTTGTTGAGTACTTTTAGTATTGCCACATGTCACATGTCTTTTTTGTTCCACTTGTGAAATTTCCATTACATCATTTGGTATTTAAGGTGTTTAATATGGTTTGAGTATTGAAACCTTTACTCGCTACAGGCTCATAAGTAACCTTGAAATGCCTTTCATCAACCTTGTAGAGCCTAAATCATAAAAACAATCTGAGCAAATTAATTTTTATGCTCAACATTATTGAAAACAATTCAAATACGCTAAAGAACATTTGAAATTTCCGTTATTTCATTATAAATTTTATTAGTACAGGTGCAAAAACAAAGTAATTGTCGCAATAAAATTTGCCTCCTGTTATTCGAAATATTCGAAAGCGTATACTTGGGTATATGCACCTTGTGATGCTTATTGAAGGAAAAAAATCATTTTCATGACAGCAACTCGTCAGTAATAAAATATTAATGTCACCAAAAACAATAATAAAAAATTTATTATTTACGAACCTTTCAAGGTATGAGTAAATGAATAAATGAACGAAAGTATGGATGCAGTACTCGTAAGTGTGGTTTCTTTTGCTTTAGTCAACTGGTTGTCCTTCAACGAATACGCATTTGCAAACAACAATACTGAAAGGGAGAAAGAGAGTGAGAGAGAGAGAGAGTGAGAGAGAGACGCAATCAAAACCTATATACATAATCTGACCCTTGATATTCATTTGTTTCTATCCCCAACCACGCACTACTTACTTGACAATTCACTTCATCCACTCACTTCTAGAGCATGCAATAAAATCAACATTAACCGCAAAACAATATAATCATGATGGTAAACTATTAGAATTGAATTGCGCCCTTGTACTGTCGCATAGAGAACTACTGGACTGAGGATTGTATGGAGTGAGGGAACTTCATAATTATGTATATCCAAAAGAAAGTAAAATGACAAGGAACGAATATTAAAATGAGAAACGAACGAGTGAACGTAAACCGCAAAGGCAATATTTCTTACCTCAACTTATTGCCAAACGTCTCTGCTTATCAAGAACTTTTTTAAGTGAAACATCACCAGAAGCAGTAAAAACTAAAAGAAAAACAAAAACATCGGGAACTTGCAAAAAAACAAAAAACAATTCAAAGGAGTAGATAAGTAAACAAACAAAGCAAAACAGACAGACCAGTCAACCAACTAATCATGCAACTAGGAAACAAAACGTGGGTAGTTTTAAAAGTACATGTTCATGGTGGCAACCATTTCTAAGATTTTTTAATTTTTTAGCCAGCGTTAATACTTTGATTAGAATAATGGGATAATCTTTGTGGCAGTTTTTGGTTGAAACCTTTTTAGACGTTGTCTAGAATACCTTGCATATCCTGACCCCAAAATACCGTTGATAAAAACTTGAATATTCTCATGATACAATTTTAAGGTTTTGCCCTCGAGATAAAAATTTTAAAACCTAAAGATTCCGCCGGCATCGTAGATTTAGTGCAAGATCCTAATAGCTGTGCGTCGGTAGAAATATATACAATCCTCACACTATCCTCGTGTCAGGGGCTGTACTGAACACCTTTCCGAACTATTGACGTTTCACTTAGCAATTTGTCTTGTTTTATTCCATAGCAGGCGTTACCGCACTTTATGAAGCAATTGAGTTTACTGTACTCCAAATCATATGCTGATTTTGTTTACTAAAAGCTTTCTCAAAACCTATAAAGAATTGGTGTTATAGATAAATTCTTGCAGACCATGATTGGAAGCTAAAGATCCGACGTTTTTTAAATTTGCTACTGATAAGGTGAATTAGAAGCACACACTTTCAGTTTTCCCTTTATACATTAAAATTTTGTTTAAAAAAGTTTTTTTTAAGGATTTATCACAGGCTGATAAAAGCATCAAATCGTCAAATATTGGAAAAAAAAATCGTCAAAGACGTTCATGGAAATCGTAAAAAAAATCGTCAGAAAAAATAAGTTTTTTAATTTTAAATTATCTCTCCATATATTGCTTCTAAGGAATTTGGTTTAATTTACATCAACTTGGCTTAATACTCTCTCTACATTAGGTGAAGAATGTGATAATACTAGTATTTCTTCATAAATTTAGTCAAGGCTGGAAATTAAAAGCTACCATCCCTCATTTTCATTTCTGATTTTTTTTTCCAAAAATCGAGAAGTTTTATATTATTTTAGGACAAAATTGTTTACGGTTTAGACAATCTAACCCATGTTGTTTATTGACACATAAGCCCAGCAATAATATTGCGTCATCTAAATCTATGGGTGGTGTATATATTAGAAAGTCAGAAGCTCTTGACGTTCTGAGCATGAAAATGCGCTGGAACCAACACATTTTTCAGTGACTTAGCTTCTTAAGCCGGTGCAAGAAATACTTCACTTCATCTGATTTTCTTACTATTTACACCACTTATATCCGAAAGAAAATGGAATACAACTCTCATGTATAGGCTGGTGCCTCAACGTCTATTTTGAGACTCGTTAATGACGTTAGGGTATTGAACTCTATTGATTCATTGGAGCATCGTTGCAATGTGGCATTTGTTTCACTGTTCTATCGCTATTACAATGCTATTACAAAATGACGATAAATCGTCAAATCTGGCAGCTATGCTGATGAAGCCTGTTTCATTGTTTCAAACTCACCATTAGTGCCAAATACTACCCAGTGTAGACTGTATGGTTCATTCAAGTTGAATACCTGTCCAATGGGATATAGTAACGGACGGATTTATTTTAGATTTAAAACATTATTAATCATACAACTTCAAAATATATTTTCATACTCCACAATGTTTGTCTTCTTTGTTGGTAAATTTATTTGAAAGTCTACCGAATACGACTTGCCGCCACAAATTTCTAAAATAAAAAAAAAAATAAAAATAATAAGAAAATAAAATCCGAAGAAATAAACTTTCCATTACAACTGCTCCCAGAGCGAATATCACAGGTTGTCATGGTCTGAGTGCTGGATAACAGCATGAAACAGGCATACAGAGAGGCAAGATGGTTGAACATTATCAACACTATACCATTAGGTTGGACAGACAACAAAAAATAAAATAAGAAATCTAAAGTAAATCTAACGGTTCTCATGGTTGCCATTAAAACTTTACACATCTACACATACGCACATAAACACACAAAAGTATGTGCGTTCACTAGCAATTTTCGCATACAGGGCCAGCATACACACATGTGATGATAATAAATGTTAAAATACAGATTGGCACTGGAGTGTGTATGCCTGTAAATGACACTTTATAGAATATGTAGCCCCTGCTGAATACGTAGTAGTAGTAGTAATAAAGTTTTATTCATGTCAATGCTGTTATCGTAATAAGGTCTCAGCTATGATTAGGCAGGCTTATGTGAAGTATACACCTTTAATCATACACTCGCACCTTCATTTATTTATTCATTAAACAAACAATGTATCTAAACTTCCATAAATTCATCCAGTCATCTGGGGCGAAACAGTTGTTCAGTTATGACGGGTAAATTAGCTGAAATGTCTACTGTATGACATTCTTGTAAAATAGATTTGTCTAAGTGCTACACTATTTACACGTGCAATGCAAATTTCAGCACATTTGCCAGTGAAAATTTATCATTCGTTTACAAAATTATTAGAATTAAGCTCATTGGAATATAATCCATAAAGATTAGTTTATTTAATTCTATATTTTTCAATTGCAATACAATTTCAAAGACTAAGGCCTCATGCTAGTTGAAGCTTACCAGCGTAAAATCTCTTTAGCCACCTCTTCCTTGGCACTCATAAAAATTTTAAGATAAAAAGAAAAATTTTTTAAACATGAAACTGTATTTTCTTTTTAATTTTTGTATAAATTTGGACTGCAAATGTCCTGGAAACATAATGTCTGACTTACTTGACAATAAGTTTCATTACTTCTTCTGATTTTTTTGGAGGATAGCACACAATGTTCCTTCTCTATGGATTGCTGCAGGTAGAATATGAATTGTCAGGGATATTTCTCATTAAAAGATGCATTAGAAATTAATTGTTAAGAATTTTACACCATTTATAACCTCTAGATCATTTTGCAAATTCCCATTCCTTACGATCCAAGGCGATATAATTACCTGAGAAGTTTGTTTGACAAACGATGTTAAATTTCGTCATTGGATTTCGCGTATACTATATGGTCAGACTGTTTTTAGTACTTGATTGTATATTAAGAACAATCTTGAGCTCTTCAAATTAACCATCAAAATTTCCCTAATTTTACCAAGTTTACTCCAATTGCATTGATTTTGATGTATTCCTTCTAATTGATATTCTAATGTATTTGACACTATGTCGGCCTAGAAAGTTGGATTTAATAAGTAGTAGGATGCCCTGGTGGTCTAGTGGGGAGCATGCTAAACTATTAGTGTAAGGGTTGTAGGTTCGATTCCCACAAGAGACTCCGATCTGTTACACTACACCAAGCATAAGGACCATTACTCAGCTCGTATGAATTATAATATAATTTGTAGTTGTATTCTAATCAATAAATGATTAAATACAAAATACACCGAATTCTGTTTTTACTCGTATTTTATTTAACGCGTTTCGAAATAAATATTTCATTCTCTTATTATGCGATTTGATTTCGTTTTAACACGATCCAAAAATGTATTTATTTTCATCAGAAAAACGTTCTTTTGGACATCGAAAAACTATTTTCAGAGGTGAAGCCCATTTCTTAATGAATGGGTACGTGAAGAAACAAAATTGTCGAATTTTACACGATACTAATCCACATTAGATCCAAGGGTGTTCAATGCATCCCGAATAAGTCACTGTTTGGATACCGACTATATTTGGTTTCAACATGACGGCGATACGTACCATACAACTCATCCCACATTGGATTTTCTGCACCAGCGATTTTAGAACATGCTTATCTCACGTGGAAGTGATATGAACTTGTCACCGAGGTGATATGATTTGACCCTGTTAGACTTTTTGATCGGGTGTTCTAAGGTCGTAGTTATATGCCAGTAAGCACAAGCCACTGTACAAAGTCAACATAACACTTGCCATCGGTCAGATCCAGTATGATTTGTGGCCCAGATTCATGGAAAATTTACATTACGAATGTGAGCAACCCAGATAAGCTGTGGCAGTCATTCGAACTTTAATAACATAACGGCATTAATAGGTCCTTTAATCGAATAAAAATTTCGATTACATTACACTGTTTTATTTAAGTTAAATTGTAGAAAGTTCTTAAAGAATATATGACTCAGACTGCTCAATATGCCGCTCTAATTCATTCGCAGACTAAATTTAACAAAATTTACTCCGCAGATATAGAAATATTAGTGTCTGACGAAAGAACAGCTCGAAGATACTAGAGACAATACGGATCCACTCAAAATATTTTAGGATTTTATATTCCAGCTAGAAATGTGAATAAATGTATGGCGAATAAAGATGAATGAACAAAGATATATATACGTAACTTTAAGATTACAAATAACCAAGTAGTGGCTCAACATTCTCAAATAAAATATCTCGGGATTTATCTTAATGGACGTCTGATTTAGAAATTCCAGATAAAAGCAAGGTTAGCACAAATAAAGTTTAAACTCCTTGAAATAAATTCGCAATGAACTGTAAACTTTTACTATGTAATTCATTACCGAAAGTTATTTGGTGTTATGTTATACAGATATGGGGAACTGCTTCAACTTATAAGATCTTATAGACGATTACACCAGCTTTTAGGTGCACTAACAAAACTAGAATACATACAGATCTCAACATGCCATCGGTCTAAGCAAAATAACTGATAAAACCCCTATTATACCCGAAAACGGCGACATCACAGCTCTCATCTCCGTTGAATACATATAATGGGTGATTTTTTAAGAGCTATAGGAAAATTAAAAAAAAACACATAAAATTCAGAAAAATGCATGAAATCTTTATTTGAATCGATAGTACGGTCCATATAATTTAATGTTTGAAGATTATTTCATGCAAATATTGACCGCGACTGCGCCTCAAATGGTCCATCCGCTTAGTCCAATTTTGGCATACTCTTTCCAACATTTCGGCCGGTATCTCACGAATAAATGCTTCAATGTTGTCTTCCAATGCGTCAATTGAAGCGGGCTTGTCTGTATAGACATGAGCTTTAACATAGCCTCACAAAAAATAGTCTAAAGGCGTTAAATCGCACGACCTAGGCGGCCAATTGACCGGTCCCGAACGTGAAATAAAATGTTCACCGAACTCGGCTCTCAATAAGTCCATTGTTACGCGTGCTGTGTGGCTTGTGGCACCGTCTTGTTGAAACCACATGTCATGAAAGTCAAGCTCTTGCATTTTGGGCAAAAAAAAGTTGAATATCATCTCACGGTAGCGCTTACCATTCACAGTTACGTTACGATTCGCAGCATCTTTGAAGAAATACGGTCCAATGATGCCACCAGCCCATAATCCGCACCAAACTGTGACTTTTTCTGGATGCATTGGTAGCTTTTGTAATGCTTCTGGCTGATCTTCACTCCAAAATCAACAATTCTGCTTATTTACGTATCCAGTGAGCCAAAAATGAGCTTCGTCGCTGAACACAATTTTTCGATAAAGAAGTGGATCTTCGGCCAACTTTCCATGAGCCCATTCACCAAAAATTCTGCGTTGCGGTAGATCGTTCGGCTTCAATTCTTGCACCAGCTGTATTTTGAAAGGCCTAAATCCTTCCGCAAAATTTTCCACGTTGTTGAGTAACAGAGGCCCAATTGCTGAGAACGGCGACGAATCGATAATTGATGGTCATCATTAACACTGGCCGATACAGCTGCGATATTTTCTTCAGTTCGCACTCTACGTAAGCGTGTTGGTGGTTTAATGTCCAACAATGTAAATTTGGTGCAAAATTTAGTCACAATAGCCTGAATAGCCGCTTCAGTGGGTCGATTAAACTGACCATAAAATGAAAGAAGCGCGCGATGAACTTTCTTAACAGAGCACGCATTTTGATAATAAAATTCAATGATTTGCAAGCGTTGTTCGTTTGTAAGACGATTCATGGTTAAATTATAGACCAAACTGAAGATGTTTGACAGTGAAACAAAACACGAAACGTGCGTGAGCTGTTTAAACCAGTGTTGCCAAAAAGATAATAGCTAAAAAATCACCCGTTAAAATTCAAGTGATGAATTGGAGTAAATAATTTGAATCAAGTGTTAAAAGTCAAAAAATTTCGACAGACCGCTTATGTTCTGCGAGTTGCTACCTACGTTCCAAATTTAAGATTCGAAAGCTTATTGTCAATTCGATATGGTATTGAAAATTCAAAAAATTACTACGCACCGAAAAGGGAAATAAGCCCCATACGAAGTAATCGTTTGTTAATCGACAAATTTGTTGTGTTTTTTATTTTATGTAAGACGATTTCTAGCAAAAACTCCGAGAGCAAATAAACTTTCCACGAAAAGCTTCTTTAAAAATCTGTCGTTCGGAGTCGAATTTAAACTGTAGGTCCCTCCACTCATGTATAAAATTAACACACAACATAAGTGGTCTGAGAAGATAGGTCGTAATCGTGACTGCAGGGTTGTAATAACCAACTAAGTATATATTTCTAAAGAATTTCTTTTTAATTAAAAATAAAATTGGTGTTGATATAGATCCACAATTTAAAATATATTTGCCCTCATCCAAAGCATTATTTATTTATTTATTAATTACAATACAATTACAAATTATATTCAATTATATACGAGCTGAGTAACTTCGATCATAAGCTCGGTGTAATGTAACAGACCAGACTCTATGGTGGGAATTGAATCCATAACCCTCACGGTAATAGTCTTGCACTAGACTATTAGAGGGTATTTAAACAAAAACATAAAAAACAGCAAAAAAATTTCACCTAAATAAACGAGCTTTAGTGTTGCGAATGTAAATTCTTTTTGTCATAGTTGTTATTGATTACCGTTACTATTTAAAATTTATTCCCAACTCGTATATTTTCATATTGTTGTTGTTGTGTATTGAGACTCTTGTACTTGTCGTCTGTAAGTGCAAGTCTAAGTGTATGGTATGCACTTAATTTGCTAAAAGCCTTCTAAGCTTTAAACAAATCCTTGTTGGATTTATAATAATAAAACACACAAACACACACATTTGCAAATAACAACAATGTTAATTCCACACACAAAACTATACAGTTACAGTTATCGATATTGTTAAAGGACACGAAATACAACACAGAACGATGAAGTAACAAATATTGATTTTAAATTAATTCGAGTGCAAGTGAGCTGTTTACAACATTACGCATGTAGTAGAGTAAAGCTGAAATTAGTCGAGCGTTCACGAACCGTACGTTCGTTTCTAGTATGTGAGAGCCAATGAGAGCGACTACCCAACCGTAATGGTATTTCGGTTAGAATTTTCATTATTTTCGTATGCAAGATACGAACGTATGTTCCATTACGTTCTGTAAACATTCGGCTATTTCTACCATAAGGAAGCTGATAAGGGATTGTAGGCGATTTATTATCTGAGAAGACATATGAAGATATATGTAAATACATATGTATGTATGTATGTACATACATTCAACCATGTATATACATATGTATGTAGTATAAAATTGTTGTTATAAAATAACATTAAATTAAACCATTTTCATCGATATTAAATTATTACAGATTCAAATTAATCGAATTATGGTTTGTATAACACGAATCTTAAAGATTTAATCTTTGTATTGTATTGTATCTATAGATTGATACTATTAGGAAACTAAGTATCTGGAAAAGAACAAACTCTGATACTCAAATGTATTGTAATTTTCAACAAAATTACTTCTACTGGTTGCACTATTGATTAACAGTGTCTTTCAGACAAAAGTAGGTACAAAATAGGATATAATTTTCAATAATTTTGGAAAATTTGCGTTTAAGCAACAAACTGAACTCATTTTTCATTTGAAAACTTAACCACTTTATGGAAAAATACTTGCATTTAATTAAATTTCGACATCTTTTTCGCATTGAATTGACACTTTCGCCTTGATTGCAGTAAAGAGTTCCTCTAGGCATAAATTGTTAAATGCTTTGAATTAAGTTAGAATCGTTATTATGTTGAAATTTTATTTTAATTTATAAAAAATATCTTTTCGCACGATTTGTCCAAAATGCTTTCGATTTTATGTACGCATTCTGAGATTTGCCAAAAAGAAAAAAGCAATCCCATACCATTACATGACTACCTTTAACGGTATTTCCGCTCTAATGAGGATACCTAGCCTATAGCGCTGTAATACCGCAATACCTACTGAAATATCTCAGACGTTCCGAAGTTTTATAAATCAGACTGAACTGGGTTATGCTGGCTTTGTGGTCGCTGTTGTCTGTGGCTTATTCGCATACACCTTCGACATAATAAAACGCACAAAAAAGACTAACAGAGTCAAATTGCGCGATGCCATGCTCTCAAATTGTACATGCTGAATATCCAATGTGACATGAGAATCTCCATATCGTTGGTGTTCATTCAATTAAGGCCAAGAGAAGTTGATAATAACACCGAGCAACTATATATATAGACATGTACTTTTATTGAGTCAATATTCGGTTAATTGAGTACAATATTTTAAGTGATCAGACATAATAATATATGTATGCAATTCAGTGCTGGATTTTAAGTTTTACTGAATATTATAACAATTTGCGTATTTATTGCTCAATAATTAATTCAAACTTTTTATGAAATATTGAGCTCAATAATGGCGATTTATGCAATAAAGGTGCATATTTGGTCTCGCTATATCCTCTAAAGGCACCCAGCATTCCTGCACAATCTTAGGTACAGTCTACACACTCTTTATGAATCAAACAGCTGTTTTACTCTCAGTAATTATGCATATATGTACATACATACATATGTATATCTACTTTATAGTATCGTCTAAGCGCGATTAGACGGATAAGTGGCTTCAGGACAGTATCTGATGAAGCGGTATTGGTATTGGCAAAGGTAATACCAATAGACATATTGGCGGATGAGATGAGGCGGATATACTTTCGCCGTCTCGAGTATCCAGGACGGACAGCGGATATAAAAGCGGAGGAAAGAAGGACTTCCATGCACAAATGGCAGTCACGATGGGAGAGCAGCTTAAAGGGAAGATGGACATTTCACCTTGTCCCTTCTATAACCCTTTGGATGGAGAACAAGCATTGCGAGCTGAATTACTACGTGACCCAGTTTCTAACTGGTCATGGATGTTTTAGGAAGTACCTGCACAGATTTGGACATGATACTTCCCCTATATGCCCAAACTGTGTAAATGAAGAGGAAGATGCGGGGCATATTCTAACATGCTGCCCCAGATTTAGATGGCCCGGAGAAAATAGATTAGGACCAAACCGGCTCATGGAGGAGCTGTTGAATTCTAGGACGCTATGGAGCCAATACAGCCAGAAAATGGCCGAAGTAATGATGGTGCTCCGAAGATTGGAGGAACGAAGGCGAAATTTAAGATAACGTGATAAAGCTTTCGAGCTAACCAGCCCTCCGCGAAGTAATACCTTACGGCAGTCCCGCGGGGGGAGAGTGGTTGAAGTGTGTAGGGGGTAGGTTTAGTACGTAGGCACCAGTGATGGTGAATCGTGCATGCTTTTGTCGGAACAGAAGTATCTTTCGAAGATTACCACCTCCGGCTCAAGGCAAAAAAAAAAAAAAAATATCTACTTTATAGGATTTGATACTGGATTTGCAAAGTGGTGGTCTTTATAGTTATTATTACCGCGTGAATAGTACGACGGAAGAAGGTTATTTACATTACATGACCAAATAACACAAAATACTTTGAATTGCAATTTTTTTATTTAATTTTTTAGTATTTTGTTGGAATTCTCAGAAGAATTATAACGGCCTTAAAAATATTGCTGCAGTTTAGAAGAATTAGATTCCGTTGATACATTTGATCACCTTAAATTGAACAGTTCAACGGTTATCATAAAATATAATAAAAATAAAATTTATTTTATATTCCGAAATCAATCATCTCAATGTAGTGATTTTTTTACAATCATTTACGATTGTTCTGACTTGTTAATCAAGTGCTCTACTGTAGAAATTCGAAGGATATAGATTTATAGATTTGCCATCTGGTTTTTCCTAGAAGCAAACGCTTATTGTAAACTTGTATTGGTATTAACGAAGAGAAATTTTGCTGATTTGGTACAAATCTCTTCTCAAGAAGTTGTGGAAATTAGCCTATCTAGGAGGCGTGGATAAGTAGAGTGCACAAAGTACAATCCAATCTATTTGGATTTCATTGACTGATTATTATCTACGCAAATGAAAAAAATTCTTTTTTTTAAATGTTAAAAATTGTTTTTATGTTTTATTTTACAATAAAAATAATAGAAAATAATAAGTAAACAATTTGTTACATGAAATGCAATAAATAACAGAATTTATTTCGAACTCAATAATACACAAATGTAAATAAACACATCGTTTTTTATTTTTTTACATGGATTAACCCATTAACACTCAAATAAAAAAATTATCACGTGCATGTCTACATACGTACATAATTGGTAATTACAACCCTTCAGTCTGGATTTCGACATAGCTAAGCGTGGTTATCTAATCCAATTTAGTCTAATCTACAGGATAATAATATTTGATTTTAGGGTAATAAAATTAATTACAACGTTCGCAAGTCAACGCGGCTAGAATGATTTTAAAAACAAAACCAATTCCATCATAATGTAAGGAGTTGGAGTTCAAAAAAATTTTTACCTTAAAGTTAAACGATGTAATTTCACTGTAATGTAAATAATATGTAATAACATATGTACATAAAAATCCTTTAGGCACGGTTACGATCCACCTTTTCACACCATAGATGTTGTGCGTGTTCATTTTATCCGTGAGTGGCGGGACCAATTGTTTAATGTCGCCTCCGAACGATAGACTTGAGGAACTTTCGTGGCCATTCTATTCTCTCAGAGTTTTTGCTAAAAGACTGCTGGAAGGAACTCGCCGAAGAAATATTTTTCATATCTCGTTTTGTTCGAGATGTCTGGACAGGGGTTTTAACCACGTGTTCTCGTCTAATATGCCACCACACTACAACTAAACTACGGCGACACAACATCGACACTATCAGATCGTTGCTAAGTAAACCAAATTTAACAAAATTTGTTTAAAGTGTACATTTGATTCAAACGTACATACATGTCTGCTTCAATTTAAAATGTCACCATAAACGTTGCACACACACCCCACATTAATATTGTTACGAAAAGGGAAACGGTGTTACATCGTTTAACATTAAACAAAAGCTACAAAAACCATGAGTATAAAAGAAAAGGGGGTAGGCAACTAAGCGAGAACGCAACAACAAAGAATGCAAACAAAATACACAAACAACAAATAAAGCGACGATGGACTTCTCGAGAAGGCGAAAACTTCTACTTCAAGAATTTTTGTCAGACTGTTTACGTGGGCATATAAAAAGGCAAGACAAAGCAAGCAATGAGCAGTAAGAATTCAGTCAGCCTTGTATGAGGTCGCTTTGCGTGTGAAGAGCACACTCGTGGTTTGAAGATCTCCGTTGTAAGCAAAGAAGAATAAGCAGCGTACAAGTAATTATTGTTGTATTCATCAAGTTGTGAACAGTGACACACAAAATACTGCGAACAATAAAGAATTTAGTTAAAACTGAACACAAATTTATTTTTATTTTGTTTGCAATCAACGAACTCATATTTTAAATGTTTTTAAAAAGGTAAAAACGTAACGATAACCCTTACTCTGGATTACGTTTGTCATAGTTTTAACAATGAGTGGCTGGACCTGCAGTTTCAACTGATTTGTGAAACTTTTTGATGGAAATTAGTTTACTCAGGACGGTAATGGCCGATAGAAATATTTCTTTTTTAAGTTTCAAGAGCTTGAAACTTTCGACGAGTAAGTCAACATACTATCAAGTAGACTATAACGACTACTTATAAGCATAAGGTAAGAGGGAATATACGGTGTGATATACATTTTTATAATTATTTTATTTTTTTTTTTGTTTCTTCAATTCTATTTCAATTTATTGCCGATAGGGTTAAAGTTTGCAGCTGGCAAAAGAATTATTTTAATTAGATTAAGAATTAATAATAATTAATTTCAATATACATACATACACTTGCTTTACAAAATAGGTTATTAATTAATAACTTGACGTTTTTTCTCTAATAAAAATAAAAACAATGATAATATGCAAATGCGTTCGACAATATTCATTAAATAACAATAGCCACCGTAATAAATAATGATAACTTCAATATTCTGTTCAAATATATTATGCTTTAGGGAAAATTTTTTCAATGTGCAAAATTATGAGCTGAAGACCTTTATAATTACAAACAGACTACTACTCGGATTTTAAATGGAGAGGAAAAATAGGCGAAATTATAGTCACCTAAATAGCTTATGCACATGTATGATTGCTTTTAAAGTTTAAGTTAGGCGCACAATTGATTGCCATTTATAAATTAAATGATTACAATTATTGCAATCAATTTCCTTTAATGGAAACCTATCAACTGGAAACCGATAAGTGTTATTTATTTGATGTTCCACACAACAAGATCTATGATCTTATAATTATAATACACTAGAGCTCCGACTTGCGTCGTTAATGGGGACCGGAGAATTGCGACGCAAATCGAAACGACGCAAACCGAATCAACTTTTTCTATACAAATGCATTGAAATTTAATTTATTGGGACCAAGAATTCAAAATGAAGCCAAAAAACTTAATATTTCGGATAAAAAAGAAGTATGAAAACGTTTTTAATTATTTTATTAAGTTCAGTAAAGTTTTTTTTAATTACAAAAACACCCGAGTAACTACATAGTCCACGTTTTTCAGTTAGTTGAGTAAAACTCAAAAATACCTTTTTTATATTTCTAGAACCCTCCAAACTTGTTTTATTTAACAAAAACTGTTTTTTTTTTTGACTTTACGCACAAATTTCTGGATTACTCAAACATTTCTGACCCGATTTCCAAAATTTAAATCTTTTTGGAAAGGGAGATGGGCCTTTAAAACGGTGTACATATATATATTATTCGACTTAATATGCTATGAGATTTGATGAGGTAAACTTGGAAAATTCGAATTTTTTTCATATATTTTCAAGTTTGTCCAAACATAGTAGCAAACTTTAATAAACAAATATAGGATAAGTGATAATATTCTTAAAGTCTGTTCTCTTGTGAAGAGATTGAGTTATCACTTGATCAAATTGGACAAAAATTACCGTAATTATTATTTAAAGAGTCTAACAGTCGAGTCGGATCGACGCAAGTCGGGGCTCTAGTGTATACAACTGGTATTGTGTAAACAATTTATGAAGAAAATATAATTTTAAATTATTATAATTAGAAAATAGTAATAATAACAAAACTAATAATATTAAATAATATGATAACAATAATGGAAATAAATTTACTAAAATCAACAATGAACGATCGCAAACAGTGATGCCACAGCCATCCAAAAGTAAAGCTTTTTATTTCTTTTATTGTATGCAATTTACCGAACAAATAATAGAATTATTTATTTATTTACATATCAGTTCATAATTTGTTTTTTATTGAATCTTTCCTAATGAAATTTACAATAGTTTTCAAATCTTAAAACTAGTTTTGAGGGTTAATAGTTAGCACCAGCGTGTTAACTATATTTTGTATTCAAATCTTATAATAATACTAATAATGCAATGTACATCTTCAATTAGGGTCAGTGCAGCCGTCGAGCGAGGCTCAATGTGTCACTTCGTTTTAACCTCTGATGGCCATTGAATTGAAGCAGGTCCCTTAGTTTACCGACGTATTTTACGGCGAATTTTTTAATTTCTTCCTGAAATGTAGGAATGTTTGTCGCTCGTCGAGGAACGTGGCTAAGCTTTGGAGAAGAATTTTTTCGAACACTTTTGATAATATTGATAGCAATTCATAATTCATATTTAAAATTATAAGATAATATAAGGCTAGGAGTTGTAGCTACATATGTAGGCCTTTATCTCAACGGTTAGGATTGAATTAATACAAATTAGAGAAAATATATAAAGATAATAAATAAAATAGATGAGGTAAACAGTATTCATATAAATACTATTTATAAATTTTTGCAATTCCCTATCAGTTAAGTTATAAATATTAGTAAATTTGAGGAATTGAATAATAGTACTTCAGATATCTGTTGTTGGGGTTGACAAATACAGCTTTGGGTTTGAATTGTTGACGTGAATTAGTAAATTTTGGACATGTTGATAGGATATGATCCAAGTTATTGGGGTGACTAATAATATAGTTACATATATTCTGAATAGATTGGATCATAACATTCCGGTATATCCAATCTGAGCATAATTAATTTTATTTGATCCGATCGAGACAATTTAACTTGGCAGTTTTTAATATTGTTACGAAAATGGAAACGGTGTAACATCGAACACATTCCGAAGTTTCTACTGGCATACCGATCTGCGGTCCATGATTCAACATCTAGATCACCCGCCAAGGTACTTTTTGGGACTGAGATAAAACTGCTCGGTGACTTATGGTGTTTTCTTTTCTACAAAGAAAATGTCTCTAACAAGGTACATTAAAAAATTGCTGTCCAACCCTGTTGTAATGTAATTTTTTATTTGAGAAGAATAAAACACAAATTTTAAAAAAGGGTATGCCCTGTGTTTACCACTTATTAAGAAAATGAATGACGAAATGCCAATTTGTTCAAAAGATGACGAAGATGAATACTAATAACTGATTTATTTAAATTTTCGCAAATAAAATAGATGCAGCAATATCCATATTTTAAAATTTAATTTAAAAATATGTTGTATTTTTTGATTTGTTTTCAATAAAATATGTAAATATGAAAAAGATGTTGCCAGATCGCTAATTTTTCGACTTAATTTTTTGAGCACTTTTTATAACACTGTTCTAACAGTGAATACAATTTTTTTTTATATTACTGACCATTTAGATTTAATAATATAATGTTTCCTTAATGTTACTCCACAAAACAATGAAAAAATTAACTTCAAAATTGGATAACGATACCAGGCGACTTTTTTTAAATTTCATCTGGTAGCCCTATAAATAAACAAAAGTCATCTGCTTTACAGGGCATTATCAGCACTCTCGATTTATACAGGGCATAAAATGCAATGCCCTCCACCATTGGCAAGTGCAAATTATTTAGAATAAAACATACCACCCTTTTAGAGGGCGAAACATTTTTAAGAAACAAACACAAAATTGGATTTTTTTAAATAAAATGCACATTTTTTGGTAGAAAAGAAAACACCATTAGAGTTTGGTGTTAAGACCGCCACAGAGAGGGATGCCACATATACTGGAAAAGAAGAAAGCCTAAATGAACTTCATGAATTTGTGTGCACACGTATAAAAATGGTCAGTGATGGAATGAATGCCAGGTATGATCGTGCAGCAAATACGGAGGGTCACCATGAAGGACAACTGGTACTATTCTACAACCCAAAGCGGAAGAAGGGATTATCCCCCAAGTTACAAAGTAGCTGGGATGGACCGTATAAAATAGTGAAAAGATTAAACGATGTCGTGTACAGGATACAGAAAACTAGCAGCCCCCGAACAAAAATGAAGGGGAGAAGAGATAATGAGACGATAATGTAATAATGTAATTAAAAGAATTTTTAGTTCCTTATATTGAATACCAAATAAACTTTATTTTAAACAAAAATATTTATTTTATTTTATTCCTTTTTAATAAATATTAACCAAATACTGGTGGGCCATTTTCACTGTGATTCACTGTATAGTACACATCATGATCCTAAATAGAAATCTCCTGTCCAACCTGATCCTGAACGGAAATCTTATATCTCAATAATATCTATAATATGTGGAAGATTGTTAACATGCACGATAGAGTAATTGATTTCACAAAAAGAGTATACTCTAGCTGCCATCCTGGATAACCAAGAAGCTTTCCATAATGTGGAATTAAGCATTATATCCGGCGCCCTGACAAAATTACGTATACAGAATACTATGGTGAACTGGAAGAACTATGTATCTATATGATGCTAGGAAATTTGAACGTTATCAGAAATACAGCAACGGCAATTCCACAGTGTGGGTTGGTTTTATCGTCCTATGGTATTGTGTGATCAACAAGCTACTATGTAGTAATTTTGGAACATGTTGGATGTCGGGATATTGCTGGTTACTACAATTCGCTGCAAATTTGAAGACTCCATGGGTGATAGGATGCAACTGGCGATGGTCTAGTAGGCAGTGTATTGCCTTATTAGAAACGAGGTCACGATGCAAACCCCAGCTCAGATATCTCGAATAAGACGAAATATGCCACATCCACTACATAATCTCATGATCTCGTAGATTAAAACACTACCTACTAAACTACCGTGACACCCCATATGAAACTTGGGGTTGTAAAAAAATGCATATATGTATTGTTTTTCAGCATTGTGTCCTTGGGGTTGTGTAAACTTTGTCCAAAGAAATAAAACTTGTCGATGTCGTCAAGCTAAATATATGTCTTTCCGCCAAGAGAAGAAATGGCAAGAAAACATATAGAATAAGGCAGATAATTCGAGAGTTTCACGTTCACGATTTTGGATTCTTTCCTTAAATCACGATGTAACCGGACTAATACTAATGGTTGTCAAACACAAATCAAATGATGCAGCATGTTTCAATTTTGTCAGGCTTGTTATCGTTAATAGGAGTAGTTATTTAAGAAGTCACAAACTAATTGATCCGTCCTCATAGTCAATAATTAACTGTGTTTGTGACTTCAGTTCAGTTCATTTCAATTCATTTCTTTTTCCACAATGATCCGTTTTACTTCTAAATTAGTTAAAGGTTTTGGCTTCTCCTGAAGAACAAAAAAGTTTTTCTCCAACTTCGTTTAGAGATATTTTTGTGACTCAGTGTGTGCAGTTTTTAATCAAAAGCAGCATAAGTAATTGCAACAGACGAATTTTTGAGAGTGTTTTCAAGCAATTGATAATATTGTTACGTTTTTATCTCTTTAAAAACATTTAAAATACGAGTTCTGTGATTGCAAACAAAATAAAAATAAATTGGTGTTTAGTTTTAATTAAAGTCTTTATTGTACGCAGTATACATGTGTGCCACTGTTTCCAACTTATACAATAATAACTACGACAATAATTGCTTGTTTGATATTCTTCTCTGCTCACACCCTTTGCGTAAGCAACAGCACTTGTTCGTTAGATCTATATAGAGGAGATCTTCAAACCACGACTGTTCTCTTCACACGCGACACGTCGTCTCACAAGACCGACTGAATTACCACTACTCGTCGTCTGCTTTGTCTTGCCTTTTTATAGGCCTAAGAAAACAGTCTGACGAACGTTCTTGAAGTAGAATGTTAGTGTTCTCGCTTTCTCGAGAAATCCATCGTCGCTTCATTTCTTGTTTGTGTATTTTGATTGCATTCTTTTTTATTGCGTTCTCGCTTACTTCCCTTCTATCCCCTTTTCTTGCATACTCATGGTTTTTTTGTTTGTGTAGCTTTTGGCTATCTTTTTAATGTTAAACGATGTTACACCGTTACCATTTTCATAACACTGCCGCCCACTTAAGCCTGTTCGTCCCGAATAGTCTCATTATCTCTTCTCCCATATTTTGCCAGTCGCTCTATGTGTACGACCTTCATTTTTGTTCGGGGGCTGCTAGTTTTCTGTATCCTGTACACGACATCGTTTAATCTTTTCACTATTTTATACGGTCCATCCCAGCTACTTTGTAACTTGGGGGATAATCCCTTCTTCCGCTTTGGGTTGTAGAATAGTACCAGTTGTCCTTCATGGTAACCCTCCGTATTTGCTGCACGATCACACCTGGCATTCATCCTATCACTGACCATTTTTATACGTGTGCACACAAATTCATGAAATTCATTTAGGCTTTCTTCTTTTCCAGTATATGTGGCATCCCTCTCTGTGGCGGTCTTAACATCAAACTCTAATGGTGTTTTCTTTTCTACCAAAAAATGTGCATTTTATTTTAAAAAATGCAATTTTGTGTTTGTTTCTTAAAAATGTTTCGCCCTCTAAAAGGGTGGTATGTTTTATTCTAAATAATTTGCACTTGCCAATGGTGGAGGGCGTTGCATTTTATGCCCTGTATAAATCGAGAGTGCTGATAATGCCCTGTAAAGCAGATGACTTTTGTTTATTTATAGGGCTACCAGATGAAATTTAAAAAAAGTCGCCTGGTATCGTTATCCAATTTTGAAGTTAATTTTTTCATTGTTTTGTGGAGTAACATTAAGGAAGCATTATATTATTAAAGCTAAATGGTCAGTAATATAAAAAAAATTGTATTCAGTTTTAGAACAGTGTTAAAAAAATTTTTTGGGTTATAAAAAAGTGCTGAAAAAATTAGCGATCTGGCAACACCTTTTTCATATTTACATATTTTATTGAAAACAAATCAAAAAATACAACATATTTTTAAATTAAATTTTAAAATATGGATATTGCTGCATCTATTTTATTTGCGAAAATTGAAATTTTCACTGTAATTCACTGTACATATGTAGATGTGTGTCTATGAGGCCCTCCTAGGTCGGAGGAGAGTGTTATGGGTCTGTAAACCTTTCGAGTGGTATAAGAGTTCTTGCTGCCTTCGGTAAGAAGACCGCTCTCACCTTTCACCATTTTGATGCTATTATCGAGAGACAATAATAATAATTTTGTAAAGGGTCCGCCCCATTATTTTTTTTTTTTTGAAAATGCTTTAAAAAAATACTAGTGAATATTTTCTCAAATCACTTTTTTTATTTGAAAGTACAATTTTATTTACTCTCGAGTTTTTTGCCAGAAATCTACTGAGAGGAAATCGCCGAAGAAATACTTTTTGTATTTTGTTTTGATGTCTGACCTGGGGCTCGAACCCTGGCTTTACGTCTAATAATCCAACACACTACCTACTACACACTACCTACCTACTAGACTACGGACTTGGGTCCGCCAAATACCTTTTTTTTTTTGAAAATGCTTTAAAAAAAACTACTGAATATTTTCTCAAATTTTTTTTTTATTTGAGAGTACAATCTTTTCGGTTAATATGCAAAATAATTTCTTTCAAATGGCTGCCTCGGCTGGCCATGCAGTAGCCTACACGATCGGTCCAATTTTTAAGCCCATTATCGATTGTGTGCAGCTGTATTTCACCAATGGCTTCACGAATATTGTCCTTTAAAGCGTCAATTGTCTCTGACTTGTCGGCGTAACACTTATCTTTGGCGGCACCCCACAAATAATAGTCCAACGGTGTCAAATCGCAGCTCCAGGGTGGCCAAACGTTTTCAGCTCTGCGGCTGATAATGCGATCTTCAAAAACAGGGCGCAAAACATCGAGTGTAGCTTCGGCTGTGTGGCACGTAGCGCCGTCCTGTTGAAACCAAATGTTGCCAATATCCTCCTCTTCAATTTTTGTGAACAAAAATTCGTTCAACAAGGCGTTCAACGATCGCCATTGATTGTAACGGCCACTCCTTGCTCATTTTCGAAGAAAAATGGCCTAATTATGCCTCTGGACCAAAATCCGCACCAAACATTGACTCGTTTTGGGTGCGTCTGCTTTTCAATGTATGCGTGCGGGTTTTCTGTGCCCCAAATGCGACAATTTTGCTTGTTTACATACCCGCCAAGATCAAAATTAGCTTCACCTGAAAAGATGATTTTTTTTTTGCCAAAATCGGCATCTTTTGTAAGTCGATCGCAGGCCCACTTATCGAAGCGAAAACGCATTGGATGGTCAATATTCGTTCAGCGGAAGGATAAAACTAAATTAAAATTAAAATTAAAACTAAATCTGTCAAATCAGACATGAGCTAAGTGTTACCATTCACGAAATAAGCACTAGTTGAAAAAAAAAAACGTTAGATGGCGGAACCGATATATACACGAATCATGAACAGTGGTGCCATTTTGTTATCAAGTGAAGGTTTTTCCGTCGATTATAGGAGACGACTAAGTAGACTGCCTTTTAAGCCTACAACAGTAGACATTTTCATGTTTGCTGAGTTCACAAAAAAAAAATATTTTTCGAACAACATGGGCGAAACAAGCTTGAAATCCTGATCTTAAATTTGGGGTTTGGGCTTAGCTTTCTGTTTCGATCTTTGTTTTCTTGCAATGATCTGATACGAACAAAAAATTAAAAGCTTTTTCTATTAAAATATCTATGTACATACCAGAGATCAGCAATGAGTATTCAAAAAGATGAGTTGAATCGAATCATACTCATAATTTCTGATACTTATACGCATTCATACTTATTTTAATATCATACTCATAGTACTCATTTTCAAAGTTTCAAGTACTCATCGTACTCATAATTATACTTAATACATATGATGTTGTTAATTTCGACTCTCCATGACTCAACATATACACGAATCACAAAATAAGTATGATTCACGTACGAACACTAAGTACCGGGTTATCCATTTCGTGCTTTCAAAAGTAAACGTAAATAAAACACATATAAAATATATTTTTCATGATATTTCTTTTTTATTGTAAAGCTTGAACGTTGACATTATGTGTGAAACACTACATCATTTAAATGACCTCCACGCGAAGTGTTGCAAGCATTGATTCTTTTGAGGTAATTTTCGACCACTTTTTGACACATATTGGGCGGTATCTCAGCCATAACTTGACGAATGGTGGTTTTTAAGTGCTCAAGAGTTGAAGGCTTATCTGCATAAACACGGTCTTTCGCGTAGACTTGTGGCAGAATCACCATTTTTGTAGTAGGTTTTGATAATTTTTATGCGTTGTGTGATAGTTAAGCGATCCATTTTCGTCAGTGTCAGACTTTCAACTGAAAAGAAAAAAAAATTGGTTTCACAACTTAGTTTGACAGATGTCGAATTCCTGTCCCATACTTTTGAAACCACGAAATGGATAGCCCTTTACAATACTCACTAAAAGGTTGTGTGTTTGCTCTGCTTGGCTACTCTGTCTTTTTGCTTATGTGTCTTTTTTCTTTTTTTGTAAATGCAACAACTAAGACTGTAAATTTTAATGAATGATTCGAGTCACTCGAAGTATTTTTCTAAATTTATGAATCTGAATGAGTAGGCGTATGAATCAAACATATTTCGAATGGTATGAGTTTGATGTCAACGTTGTATTCATACTCATTGCAACCTGTACTTATAAATCAACGTTGTAGTGAGTACGAATGAGTCAGAGTATTTGAATTTCAATACTGTTGACTCAGTTATATTAAAAATTTCATGAGTACTCTGGTACATAAATATACACACTTCCAATATGTACTATGTTGATTTCAATAGACTTTAACTTTCTTAAACTATTTGACGACAAGTTTGGCAAAAATATGTTTTTTTTTCGTAATTTGTCAACAAACAATAAAAGTTATGAGTAAAGAAAATTTCCAAATTTCATAAAAGTTGTTAATAGTTTCTTGACATTAATGATGTCATTGGCAATGTAAATACTTAAACAAGCCTATGAATGATTCATCATACACAAAGTCAACTACACAATACAACTAAACACAGGAAATTAAAAAGTTTTTTTTTTGGGGGGGGAAACATGTGCTTACGAATTGTAAAACAACACAAACTCAATTCAATTGGCGAATTGGCATTGTGAATAGAACTTGAGTTACTTAAAGATAAGCCGAAATGAGTGAAATTGGCTTAAACTTTGATTTCGAAAGAAATAACCTCCATGTGAATACATAGTGTATGAACGAACCTCCATGAAATGAATCACATTCAAATTATTGTAGATTGGTGAAGAATATGTATTCGTGAAGGGAATATTTATTTATGAAAATAACTTTTGGCTTTTCATGTTATTGGTAATAAAAATTGTGTTTCAATTCAATTTATTATTTATGAATCGAAATGCTTTCTAATATTTGTGGTGGCCAAAATGTTTACTCATTCATCCTTCATTGGCTTGTTATTCATCCATTCATTCATTCATTCAGTTAGTCAGTCAGTCAGTCAGTTATACATTTACTTATTCATTGTTAAATATGTACAATGCAAATAATTAAAATTTTTTTTTTTGTTATTTTCTTATTCAGAATATCCTTTTGCTTTTCCCCCTTTCGGTTTCTTTGGTATAGTGTGTTTCTCTGTGTGTGTGTGAGTGTACATGTTCTTTGCAAAAATCTCTTTTCTTCATTGCTGTTGTTGTTGGTAAAAATTATTCGTGTGAAATGGCACTTAAGTTCTTAAGACGCATAATTTTTTTTTTTTTCGTTTTCATCTCATTATTTTTATTGTTGTTGCTCAAATTGTTGCTGTTTTCTCGTTTAGTTCTTAAGAATTGGTGCGTTTTTCTTTTTGTTCCTACGTATTCTTGTCTTCCTCAATTCTTTCTTTGTTGAGTTCTTACTGGGGATTCTTTACATTTTCCTTGGGCTATAGACTTTCTCTTACAAAAGAAATAAAAACAAGAAGTTTTCGTTTATTTTCTCTGTTTCTTTTTTTTTTTTTTTTTCATTTTGTTTATCTTGTTTTTGTCTAATTTTTCCATATTCCTTTCCGTTTTATAGTCTATATATATGTATGTGTGAGTTGTGTTTGTCTTCATGTCGATGAAGGATCCTCTTGTTTTTTGTTGAAGTTTTCTTTTTTCGTTCTCCTTTTGTTTTTCTTCGGTTTCAGATATTCTTTCTTTATTTATGCTGCTATTGCTGTTGTTTCATACTTTAATGTTTATCCAACGTAAACACACTTCATCGAATACGTATTCTTATACGTACATATATATTTACGTGAATAAACATACATATGTATGTATGTATGGACATGTATTTACTATATGCTCTGTGCATGTGTGTGTATTTGGCGTTGTCTTTTGTATTTTTTTTGCGCATTTAGATGTCCTTTTGCATTTTAGTTCAACTTTTACAAATTGTTTGCCATTCGAATAATTTATTAGATGGCTTTGGTTTCTCTTTTATGTGGGATTTGCATTTTTTTGTCTTTTTCTTTTTTTTCTTCTTTTTTTTCCTCCTTCCTCCTCTGTTGCTTCCTGACTTCCTTTTTTATTCAACTTTTACTCGCATAACATTTGTGTTTTTATGTTCGGGCGTTTTTTGCCCCCATGAAATATGCGTGTTCGTACATGTTTTGTGGCCATGTGTTCAATTGGAAGAGTGTGAATATTTTTATGCGTACTTCTGTGGTTTTCTTAAATTTCCTTTTCATTTAGTTATTCAGTTTATTCGTTTTTCTTTCAAAACATTCGTAGAGTTTCAAGGAATCAAATCATTTTAAAATTAGTTACACTTTAGATCCCTAAGTACGGCAATATCTCACGCTCAATGCCTGCATTTAAAATTTTTTTTTTTAAATTCGTTCAACCTGCACCTTCATTGGCCCATTGGTCATGGTATACATGAAGCCGATATACATTCAGGGCAAATTTCTGATTTGTTCTGTTCTCAAATGCATCCTCTATGAAATTTCCACGTAATAGTAATATTGCTCGATACTTTACCTTCGGTTTTCGTTACATAACTTTAACTAAGAGTTAATTGTTCTTCCATTCAGGAAGATGTCTCATTCTCGTTAGTGTTACTCTTGAGGACAAGCGGTTGTTTATAGTTAACCATACTGTACCACTTACTGTACGACTTACAATCTCAAGAACACTTTGCTCCTAATCGTCAAGATTCCGTCATCTGCAGTGGATGTCCACCACAGACATTTTTTAATATCAAGAATTAACCTACCATCAAGGTCCATATTAGTGGTTCTATATCACCACCGACCTTTATTATTTCGTTTCCGTAAATCGTGTGCATAAGACCTCTGTAATCTATTCACTGGGTTACTACAGCATATACTTATTAGGTATGGTAATAGATCATCTGTGGCCTTAGCAGTATATCAGAAAAAAATCCATCTTTTCCCGGTGATTTGTACGCAAAAAATTTAGTCAATACTCGCTGTTCCTGAAAAGTGTTTTCACAGCAGCTGCTTTGACCTCTCAAATCTGCTCTTTTTATAGCTATCATCGTCCTTTCTCTATTAAATCTTCAACACACATCCAATCTTCGCAGAGGCTGCTCCATCCGAGAGATTCTTTGCCCTCACAGAAGCTATCACGATTTAGTCTTCCTTATTTCTTTATTGTGTTCTATATATCTCGCTTTATACTACTCTATGTATCACGTACTCCTTACTCTATCCCCGAGCTACTATTGAAGGCTTCTACATACATAGATACCTAATTGGTCATTACAACCCTTCAGTCAGGATTACCACCTAGTTTCTCACACCACTCATGTTGTGTGTGTTAATTTTACACATCAGTAGCGGGACCTACAGTTTTAAAGTCGACTCCGAACGACAGATTTTTGAGGAACTTTTCATGGCAATTTTATTTACTCTCACAGTTTTTGCCAGAAATCTACTGAGAGGAAGTCGCCGAAGAAATATTTTCATATTTTCGATTTGATGTCTGACCTGGGGTTTGAACTCGGGCCTTCAGTCTAATAAGCCAACACACTACCTACTAGACCACGGCGACTTCTACTGTTTGAAATAAGCAAGGGAAATCGCCTGTTTGGTTTGTGTTGTTTTTCGTTCCAACAATTTACAAGGCTGCCAACGATGTGCTTAATTTAAAATACATACTCCAAATATTTTTTTTTATATTTTCGTTTTGATGTCTGACTTGGGGTTTGAACCGTGGTCTTACGTCGAATTACCTAATACACTATCTACTAGACTGAAGTCTTTTAATATTGCCTTATTCAAGTGAGTCCCACTATTTTCGAGATCAATGGACGCATAAGGAATTAGGCGTTTGTTCCTTGAGTTGCCTTGTAGATTATAAACCGTATGTCTGCCAAAAATTTTTCTTACGGTCTCTGAATGGTGATATTGGGGTCTCTAGACCCTATAGTGACAGTTCAATGTTCTTGTAATTAGATAAACTCTTTTATAATCCCAGTCTTCTATAAACCTAATAATGCTCGGCCTTTGTCCGGAAAGATGAAGTTTTATGTGTTGGAAAATATGCAGATACCACTACTAAGACTTTCCGCTGCCCTCGATCTTAATGTGGGCCTTTATTAGAATTTGGTCTGTTATCGACAGTAGATTCTACTGCGAAGCTGTTCGTACTATGTCGCTTCTTTGATTAATTTGATATTTGCTTCGATAAGCCATAGTACGGGTTCAAAGCTTAAATGAAATTGTAACGACACTTTTCCGCTTGGGTGCTGGGGTAGTTCAGCGGCGTCCAGTGGTTACATAAAGAAAAGACACTTCTTTGAAAGTTCTAAGCTATTTATTAACAATAAGTAAAATAGCTTACGTACTAAACTACGTTAGGGCTACATAGAAGGAAAAATTAAGTTTAATATTAGTTAATAAGCCCTAGGCCGGCCAAATAACGGTTCGTCAAGTAACAGTGCCGAAAGCGTCAAGGGGGGGTTGAGTCAGAACAACAGTCAAACGGCATGCGCCCCGGATGACTGTGGTTTCTACTGGTCCTTGCTATTACCCCGGCACAGTCAGTCTAGTCAACCAAAGGGGGATGTCAGAGCAACAATCATATGGCCTACGCACACGATGATTGTTTCTCTGAGGCCTCTGGTGTCTGTCCAGTCACAGTTGCCAACGTGTTGCTGGCTGTAAATATCTCACTAGTGGGGGACAACCACACCACTTGTGATTTGATATATTTTCAGCGACAGTGGATGTCATAAGATCGACCTGCCTTACCAGCAAGTCATCACCAACTGCACCGACCGCTGAAGTCATGCTTGCTTTTATTCACAAAAGTAACGAATAACAGATCAAACATGATCGAACATCAAGCATGTTGTGTCCTACTCTACAACTTAGCAATGTGAGAGCAAGCACCAATTGAATTCAGCAGAGAGGTCTTGCAGGTCAAATGTGAGTCGTACAACAACCGTTATCAAGAATAAAGCCCCAGTTAGCCATACATAACGTAAGGTACCGTAGCAAACATTCTATTTTTAGCATATGGAGAACAATGTAAACGATTACTGAAACGTTCTCTCTCGTTAACAAAACGTAGCAACCTGTATAAAACAGAATTCTCCTACGTTTTTACGTGACATTTGAACATGAGTGATGGGGCTATTGAATGCAGAGTTGTATTTCGACACAAATGCCTTCTTTGGTACATTCATGTTTATTTATATAAAACTTTTACATTGCCATATGTATATAATGAAATTTTTAATTTTTGATTAAAATAATAATAAAAAAATTATTTTTTAACAAATAAATACTTAATGCTTTGTTTCTATTGTGCTCACAATACAATTTTAACAAAATAAATAAATAATATGTATGTATTTTGTGTGACGAAGTGGTACGAATTCTCCTTTTTGGTACTTTTAAATTTGTACATAAAAAATTATTTTTCTTTAATTATTATTATTATGATTGTAATGTGTGTAAAAAATGTTGAAGCATAATAAATAAAAAGTATTTATTTTGAGTGGCAATGTAACGCAAATGTCTTGTTTGGTACTTTCCTATTTTAACATAAATCTTAAAATTTTTTTAATACATATTCTTATGATTCCAATGTTCTTAAAGAATTATAAGACTATTTGATATTATTACTTTTCTAGCTAAAGGTATTGTTTTGCAATTTAATTTAAAAAAAAAAAAACACATTTGAATAGAACAAAATTCGACCGTACTTATATCTAAATGCAATAAATATAAACTCAGGTTGAACCAAATATGTAATATTCTATAATATTACAGGAATAAATACTGATAATAACATAAAATTTAAAAATATATATATATATATTCTTCTAAATTATTGAATAGTATTGAAATAGTAATAGTACCCAATTATTACTTTTTGTATTATGCTTTATGTTAACAATACTCATCACTGTTCTGAACAGCTGAATTCCAATTGACGTTTACAATTTGTAAACAAATTTCATTTGCATTGTATTGTGATAAATTTTCTTTTTTTAATGTATCCAGCTACAATATAATCTCGGTTAATGGGCCGAACACCCCATCTTCTTTTACGGCATTCAACAGTCGATTTCTTTTTATTATTTAAATTTACTATATTAAAAAAACTCATATCAAGAAACAAATCGTCAAAATCCATTATATGGCATTAAATAAATTTGCTTAATTTTGTTTTTCGTTTTTATTTATTTGTTTGTTGACATATGTCCCGTTTTTAATGTTTCGATAACTACACAAACGTTTTTAAGGCTACGTACGTTACGATTTTACGTTTCTTACGGATGGCTAACCAGGGCTTAATTATATTTCTAAAAATAGATCATAAGAGCTTAGCAAAAATTAATTTAAATATTTTAGGCACAGTGGGGCTTGTTATGAACTTACACTAAAATAATTACAATAGTTTTATTTACAATAATTCATACAGCAAAAATATAAAAGAAAATGAACAATACATTAAATCATAAATATCATCCAGTAATATGGTGTGGGCAAAAACAGTCTCCGCCTTTTACACATAATACATAATTGGTCATTACAACCCTTCAGTCAGGATTACGACCTAGCTTCTCACACCACTTATGTTGTGTGCGTTAATTTTATACATGAGTGGCGGGACCTACAGTTTAAAGTCGACTCCGAACGACAGTTTTTTTTTTTTGAGAAGCTTTTCATGGCAATTTTATTTACTCTCAGAGTTGTTGCCAGAAATCTGCTGAGAGGAAGTCGCCGAAGAAATATTTTCATATTTTCGTTTTGATGTCTGACCTGGGATTCGAACTCGGGCCTTCAGTCTAATAAGCCAACACACTACCTACTAGACTACGGCGACTTCTCCGCCTTTTGTCGTCACAAAATTTACCTTCAAACCATAAAAAGTTAATCGAATACAAAGCACAGTGAGAATTTGATTCTTTTAAACGACTGGAGGTTCTAGCGTATGAATCAACTGAAATGATAATGATGATTGAGGGTGGCATATGATTGTCAGGCGTCTAAGGGCATAATCAAAAATGCTGTGTTTGTCAAGCGACCCTCAATTTTCATTTGTTTGTGTTATTTGTAACGCGCTATTGGAGTTTATGTTGTTGTAGTTTGTGTTCGTGTTCGTCCTCCCTATAACTCAGGTGTTGTAAAATGCTTGTTTTATTGTATTATTATTATTTATTTTCAAACTTTTTGGGCATCACTCTCTGGTATAATAAATTTACGCAATATGTTCTGTTCGACTCCATTTCACTGAAGTATGTATCGCATAACAAATACAAACAGCCGCCCTCATAAGCTATCTACTACTCACTCCACCACACTATTTTCACTTACCACCTGGCGGCTTAGAATCTTAAAATTTTAATATTTGTTTAGATGGACGTTATCAGTAGGTCTACTACCCAGCCAGTACAGTAAAGTAAGTCAGACAGACCGTCAGTCAGACAGCTACAGTGCCAGTCAGCAGGTTGTATTTTTGAATAACTGTTTCATCCGGCTATTATAATATGAAATTTCGTAAAATATTTAAAAAAGGAAATGAACATTTAACGAAAGAAAAGAAAATAAGACGAAACATACAAAATTTCGAGTTGACTATCGACTTACAAAGTCTACAGAATTATTATTAAAAGAGCAAATGAACGTAGAAAGTGTTTGAATTATTCTTAAGTATTTCAGAGAATGGTCGAGCGGAGCGAAGAGAAATTCGTATGAATTTTTATGAATTTTTTTTGTAAATTTAAATTTCTTTTGAGGCTATAAAAGTTAATTCATTTTCCAAAGTTAATATTTGCCATGTTCAAAACTCGTTACAATATTTTACCGGAAATTATTTTTCAAAAGTTTTCTTCCTGCTGATGTTTTTGAATTTTTTTTTTTCATGGGAAAATATAAAGAAATTTAACGCTCACTAGCTCGGTAATATTAATAAAAAACAAATATTCTTTCCTTAATGGGCACACACAAGAAAAACTATAAGGAAAATAAAGTGAAAAGTGAGGGAAAATTTTCAAATACAAGAAGAAGAGCAAAAACAATAATATGAAGCAGAAGTAGATGAAAAAGTATAAGTTTTTGTAAATTATTTAAGCCTTGACATGCTTAGAAAGTAAACGGATGAGTTACTTGAGACTCATGCCAACATTTTACGAATTAAAATATTAAAAGGCATGAGTTTATTAATTAACTTTTCCTACATCCACAATAATTAAAGAAGTGTATTAAATAACTTAACGAACAAATAAACTTTTATCTTTAGAAGGGTTGAGTTTGAGTCTCTGAATCAATTCATATTTAGCAAACGAAGTATAAAAGAAGTTCTTCTCCCTTCTTTATCATGTGATATAAACAATATCGTATGCTGTTGCAAATAGCAAAAGTTCAAGAGTTTAAGAAATCTTCACTTTCCGAGTTTTTGAATTTAAGAACAAAATATTTAAAAAAGATTTTCACAAACTCCATATTTTAAATAAGCTATTGGACATCTATTAGGGCATTGGAAACAATATTCTTCATTCAACCGATTAAGATACTGTGGAGAGCGTTACTCTTGACCGTGCGATAATAAAAGACGTGATGGTTAATTTATTTAATATAATATTTAATTTATTTTTAGGTTAAGAGCGTTATCGGGGTTATTTAGTTGTCGTCGATCAGGAGGAATAACGCTAACATCAGCACCTGTATCAACCAGAAATTTTAAATTGGAATTTTTATAGTAAATTGTGAGACAGCGTTGTACTACTGGTTGTCTGGCGCGTACCGTCGCTAATGACAAACGTTCTATTTCAGGGATTACCATTTCATAGCACAATTGTGCAGAGAGAATTCACACATATTGCTTATGATCTTTTATTTAGTTATCGATCAGACTGCGACAAGCACACATCTCAGCGGATGCTATATTACAATTCTTTAGGTTTACACTCAAAAAATATTTTATATTAAAAAATCATTGTTTTAAAATACAAAATCTTATATGTTCTTAAAACACAGTTTGATTGTTTTAATAGTCAAGTAAATAATTTAGATGATGTGGAAAGAGAACAACTTTTTTATAGACATAAAGCAATATTTTTTAAAAATTAATATTTTAATAATTAAGTAGGAGAGGAAATTTATGAACCAAAATTAAAACCCTGCAAATATCTAAAAGATATTTCCAAATTATTAAATCAAAGATGTATAACTTTATGTATGTTGATGAAATGAAAATCAAAATAGGGTGTATTACTAACATTTTTCTATGACTGTAAGCTCTCAACTTATTTTATCTCTCTTACTCACTAATACACAACCAAAAAATTTTTGGTAACCCCTGTTCTAGTTTAACTTTTCGCTGCATGGCTCACGACCAGACGTCGACACAAAGAGAACATGATAAAAATGTGAGTGTATTTGTGAGAGGCATGTGTTAACCCAGAGGAAAATTGTTAGTAATATTTTCAAGTGCAACCAAATAATATTGTACCTATATGTAGTGGAAAATATAAAAAAATTATAGCGTCAAATCCCTAAAGACTGCGTATTTAACTTGACAAATATTCTTCTAAAAATGGAGATAATTTCTGATTGTTATTAGTGAATCTCATTGAATATTAGTGAATCCTACTGTATTATTTTTTTGGTGTATAATTGAAACCTGAAAAAAAGCGACATTAACCTTTTTCTTTAGAAGCTGACAAGCAACTGAATGCAATTTTACGCTCTTTTTAACGAACATTGTTGATGTATCGATGGCGTCGACCACAGTATGATATTTGGTTTGTTCGTTCATTATACCGGCTGTGACGAACTGTGACTCGATTTGCGCAAACCAAAGTTCTGGTCGTGCATGCCAGAAGGGCGGTATTCTAATTGACTCGATTCTGTGCAGATGCAATTGACAAGCTCTGGCCAGAATTATTGGGTTGAAAAGGAACGCTTTGGCCGGCGGAGTTTTTTGCATTCTCCATTGTGTCGCTTTATTTAATTTTAATTCCCTGTCGGGGTCACCAAATGTGACGTTCATGGTTCATTTATTTAATATAATATTTAATTTATTTTTAGGTTAAGCTATTTAGTGGTTAACATATTCGAGAATTTTCTAGAATGAGTTTTCTTATATTTTTCTTTTCAATTAGGTTAGGTTAGGTCGGAGTGGTAGCTCTGATATCACAAAGCTCATTTGAGCACGCATAGCGGCCCGTTGTGATGCCACGGGTGCACGCAGTCCCTGTACTAACCAAGTTCCACCAAAATCAGGGAAAAGGAAGAAGTTGGTCAGCGCAAGGGCTGCACAACAAAAGCACGACTACCCCGCACTGGAAAACCAGCCAGAAAGTTTGATGAAAGAAGCTATATCCTTGATGTCAATAGATGATAGCTCCGTTCAGCTGACAAGGCATGGGGAGCCAAATAACCTATAACTACACCTAGCAAGAGACGGGCACTGACAAAGAAAGTGAACAACAGTCTCCTCTTCCTCAGCGGACCTGCATCCACGGCAGAAGTCGTTGAAAGGGAGCCTCATCCTTTCCGCGTGTCTACCCATGACGCAATGACCTGTAAGCACGGCCACTGTAGTCGAGATGACATCACGACCAAGACCAAGTAATCGGTTGGTACGCCTTCTATCCATCTTGGGCCAGGTGAGTCTAGCGGTGGAGCAGGACTCCTCATTGACCCAGGATAGGTTGGCGTCCCGAAAGAACTTCCGCGCAATGGTCAGCTTGACCGAGGCAAGTGGCATACCCAATTCAACAGAAGAGGATTCCTGAAGGAGCGCACCAACTCTGGCGAGCTCGTCGGCCCTACAGTTTCCCGGAATTTCACTGTCCCCCACCCGAGAGACACTGGCGACGCGCCCCGAGAGAAGGTCGAGACAGCGACGACATTGATTAACGATCCTAGAGTTATTCACGATAGAGATCTTATCGCGGCCTGACTATCAGAAAAGACCGAGACGCGAGTGAAAGGAGCATCGTTGACGAGGATCCATTGAGCGGCCCGGTAAATTGCCATCACCTCCGCCTGAAACACACTGCAGTAGTCCGGCAGACGGAGAGAAATATTCAGGTTCAGTTTTCTATAGTAGACACCGCTTCCAACCCCATTATCGAGTTTAGAGCCGTCGGGATATATATATAGGACTTCCGGGGGGACGACCGTATTAGGATTCCAGTCATCTCTACTCGGAATCAGAGAGTGGAAACATCTGTCAAGACAATATTCAGCAGGGATTTCTTTTCAATTACGTTTGACGTTTTTATTTTTAACAGTGTTGTCAATGTGCGGTTTTCATACCACACGCCACAATACAAATGAGATACCGATGAGATACTTACTGCACACGGAATTATTCAACAGTTGCGTAGCATATCAATCGCGATGAATTGCATCGCTTTGATACCAGATCTACTATTTTAGTAATACGAAACTATGGCCCTTGGTCAGGCGATCATGTGGTTTATTTAATACAGGACTTCAATATTTTCACTCACGGTCAAATAACAATTAGGGCAGAAATATGAAATCGAGGACTGCACTAAAATGTAAGAAGACATTATATGGGTGGAAACGTGGAAGCGATAAACCTATCTACAACAGATAGTTAATTACATAAGATAAACTTGAATAAACCAAAACCCTTTCAATGAATTGAAAATCATGTGACGAAAGTGGGCGAAAACGTCGTACAGGCTGTTGTGGAGTAATGAGAAAGTAGGAATTTTTGTAAATTAACTAACTGAACTATACAGCTGTGGTAGTAAATAATGAAAACAGAACATGTGGAGAGGACATCCCCGATCGAATTCCGAATATCTTAAAAAAAACACACTATGCCAGATATTATTGATATCATGAAAGTGGACTGGAAGCACATAAGGAAGTTTGTTCAAGATGTAGATCTACTGCTATAGAAATGTGGTTGATAGTCTTTAGTGATAAGTGCATGAAAAAGTGAATTTGTATAGTTGGGAAGTTATATTCATAAAGTTAGCAAAAATTTAATGAATTATATAAACAAAAGAAATAAAATTTCTGCGTAAATCTTTCGAGCGGCTTGTATATCGAATGTTCATTGCAGATTGGATTCCTACTACCGGAATATGATAGCCATATATGATATGATACCCACTTATGTATAAAATTAACACACACAACATGAGTGGTGTGAGAACCTAGGACTGAAGGGTGCGGGCTTCTTGGGGACGATTGCTGTAGACTGTCTAATGGTGAAGGTATAGCACTGGCCATTTTATAGTCACCTAGCAGCAACTCGTTTCCTTGCCCTTCGCATCTTGAGATGTCCACAAACACTACTCCCTCTCTTCCACCTTCCTATAACCCATTTTCATAAAAACCTGCACAATGCACTGCATGAGTAGGGGCCATCCCCTGAGTGCTGGTTTCACCAAAAAAAAAAAGCTTTTGCCCTTTGTTTGTAATTGGATATAAGCGATGTAACAGTTTTGAAAACGGTCTTCTAGATAAAAATTTTGTCTTGTGAATGTCGTCGATGGCAGTGAAATTTAATTTGTGTCCTTAGTGTGTTGCTCTCTATTTTCCTTAGATAAGTCAATGCCTTAATCTTTAGGAGAAATTTTGCGACAATCAGCTCAGATATAATCAGCTGATAATTTATCCATATTATAAACTCTTCTTTAGTTTTGTTGTAATATCCTATAATTTCTAGTTTTACAAACGTTTTTGATTCCACATTAAATTTAACATGCATTGACAAAATATCTGCTGCCTTTTTTACTTTTTGACAAATAGAAACATAAAGTTTCCTCTCGGCTAAAGTTTTCAGAGTCTGAAATATTACGTTTCCATCTTTTTAAAAACGTTTAAAATATAAGTTCGTTGATTGCAAACAAATTAAAAACAAATATGTGTTCAGTTTCAATTAAACTCTTTATTGTTTGCACTACTTTTGTGTGCCACCGTTTATAACTTGTCGTATACAACAATAATTGCTTGTTTACTATTTTACTTTCCACTCATATTGCATAAGCACTAACAACGCAGATCTTTACAACAGGGATCGTCAAACCACGACTGTTTTCTTCACACGCAACGCAACTTCACACAAGACTGACTGAATTCTTACTACTCATTGCCTGCTTTGTCTCGCCTTTTTATATGCCCACGTTATTAGTCTGATGAAGGTTCTTGGAGTCGAACGTTCGGGGTTTCGCCATCTCGAGAACTCTATCGCGATTTCATTGTTGTTTGTGTACACATTGCTTGTTGTTGCGTTCGCTTACTTGTCTATCCCCTTCTCTTTCACACTGTTGTTGTTAGTTTACTTGTAACAAGTTCGCTACATTTGTCTGTGTGGCTTATGTTTATCGTTTTAATGTTAAACGGTGTACCATGTTTCCATTTTCGTAACAATATATTTTAAGCCGTATATCAAAAGTTTATGATTAGATAAAGTTTATCTTGGAACATCTTTATTTTATTTTTTGTTTGTTTTTTCTCTTGACTTTAGACTTTTTTATACTTGGGAATCAACTTTTACGTGTCTTTCGTTCCCACGCTAACCTTATGACCATATGCAATGAAGATATGCACAAACTATACAATCTGGGTTCATGTTTTTTTCTCACTAGACTTGAGGCCTAGATGTCTCAAACAAAGCGAAATATGAAAAATATTTGTTTCGGCGACTTACTCTCATCAGATTTGAGGCAAAAACTCTGAAATTGATACAAAAAGTTTTTCAAAAAGCTGTCATTTGAAGTCGACTTTAAACTGTAGGTCCCGCCACTCGTGGGTAAAATTATTACACAGAAACTAGGTCGTAATCATGACTGACTGATTGTTTTTTTTTTTTTTTTTTTTTTTTTTTTGGTAAAACCAGCACTCATGGGATGGCCCCTACTCATGCAGTGCATTGTGCAGGTTTTTTTTTAGGAAAATGGGTTATAGGAAGGTGGAAGAGAGGGAATAGTGTTTGTGGACATCTCAAGAGGCGAACGGCAAGGAAACGGTTTGCTGCTAGGTGACTATAAAATGGCCATTAGACAGTCTACAGCAATAGTCCCCAACAAGCCCGCACCCTTCAGTCCTAGCTTCTCACACTACTCATGTTGTGTGTGTTAATTTTTATACATGAGTGTCGGGACCTACAGTTTAAAGTCGACTCCGAACGACAAATTTTATTGAGAAGCTTTTCATGGCAATTTTATTTACTCTCAGAGTTTTTGCCAGAAATCTGCTGAGAGGAAGTCGCTAAAGAAATATTTTCGTTTTAATGTCTGACCTTCAGTCTAATAAGCCAACACACTACCTACTAGACCACGGCGACTTCAATAACAATTTAAGTAAATAAATATTTTTTATAGAATTGAAAGAAAGTAAGTGTGGTTTCTAACTTCTTTTTCCTTGAGCGTTGCCTAATAAAATGGATTATGGTTGTTGGTGATTTTAATGTTCACATTTTAACACTCCCACTACAACTCACATACCACTTTACTCTATGCATTACATTTACACAATCAATATGTTTTCAAAGCTGCGTGACGTTTCATCATCAGCTACAAAATGTTCCATTTACATGTACGAAAATTTACTTTGTGCCGAGTTGAATGATTTTTTATGGCAAACATGGCGAACTTTGATTCCTCGGCCGAAACATTGAAGCCAAGTAAAAAAAGATAAAAAAAATTTATATGCCATTGAAAGCCTTCAGTCTTTGTAAGGGAAAGAATGAAAGAAAGAGAAAATTTTATTCGAAATAGCACTCCAAAAGGATGTATGCGAGCAGTGCCTTCATGCTATAGTTCGTTCTTTTGCTGGGGAAAGTAGGATCTTCTGATAACGCCATGTAGAAATCAATATTTGACAAATCAGTGAGAATAGTGGTAGTAAGTAAATTGTAAGAAGCGTAGTAAAAGTCCAGGAGTTTTCTTTTCCAATAAAACTTACAGGCCATGTACCCAAAAGGTAAAGAACAGTTTCTTCTCTTCCTCATCGCTGTACCTTTTAGCTATTTCCAATGGTATCATATGAGTATACAAAATACAATTCCCAGACTTTTCGTGTACCATTCAGAGATCAGCAAAGAATCGTTTTTTCGCTACTCATATGTACTCATGAAATTTTGAGTACGAGTGAGTCAAGAGTATTGAAATTCAACTACTCTGATTCATTCGTACTTGCTACAACATTGATTTATAAGTATAGGTTGCAATGAGTATGAGTACAACGTTGACATCAAACCCATAACATTCGAAATATGTTTGATTCATACGCCTACTCATTCAGATTCATAAATTTACAAAAATACTTATAATACGAGTCACTCGAATCATTCATCAAAATTTACAGTTGTAATTGTTATTGCATTTACAAAAGAAGAAAAAAGAAAAGACAAAGACAGCAAGCAAAACACACACACAACCTTCTAGCGAGTATTGTAGTGTTCGTACTCGAATCATACTTATTTTGTGCTTCGTGTATAATTTGAGTCATGGAGAGTCGAAGTCAACAACATCGTGCGTATTGTTAAGTATGAGTACGAAGAGTATTTCTAACTTTGAATATGAGTAGTATGAGTACGATATTAAAATAAGTATGAATGCGTATAAGTATCTGAAATTATAAGTATGACTCGAATCTACTCATCGTTTTGAATACTCTTTGCTGATCTCTGGTACCATTCATCCAAACTTGGTCAGATTTGTTGCGCTTACTTGCCCGTACTATTATTATTAATTTTTAGCTTGCAGGTTCTCAATGGGTTTCTTAAAATAAAGAGGCCACCTGGAAGTTAATTTTTCAATTCATCTCCAGTTTCATGAAACTTGTACCGTTCTACCAAGAAGTTGAGAGCTTCGTAGCAGCTATAGACAATCGTAGAAACTATTATTTTATTACCGCCTGGATTTGAGAAAATATAGTGAAGTTTCACATAGCGAGCATTGGAGACATTTTTCATCCTAATTCAGTTCCAGGACAGACTTCTATCCAAAAAAGCATCGGGATTAGTTTCATTATTGAATCGATAAAATTTCAATGGCCGTAAAAAATCCTTCTTATGTCTTTCGGTAAACAAAAATGCCAACTTCGCTTTCTCACGGTTTTCACCCAAGTTAGATGCCTATTCGATAAGCTTTCTCAAAGCAAATTAAGTTATCCTGTCGCTATTTACATACGTACATGTGTTCCAAATTGAAATTAATTTTTGTTGAGAATTGTTCACAACTAGTCACATACGCTAAAATGCTTTCATATCGAACATAATAATTGAAAAAAAAAAATATTTTAAATTGTTGCATTTTACTCTGCAAAATTTTTCATTGCAATGTTGAACTTGATTTTAAAGTTCCATGTACTCCATTTTGAGCTCAATTATAGCGTATGTATTTGCGTATGCATTCATAAATTGTTGCAATTATTTGACATTAATCGCCTTTCATTATGTTGACAAGTCTTATCACAGAGTATCTCTGCACTGCAGAGTAAGAGTCTGCAGTCAGAGTGTGTAATAAAATCTATTTACACACACATACATACATACATGTATATTATATATATTATTTCAATATTTTCACATCGGTATGTGTGTGAAGGCATGTATGAGTGAATGTTATAACACTTAAATTATTATTAATTGAGCAGTTATTGTCAATATTTATATGATATACGATACGAGTTTTAGTACTTGAATTAATTTACAATAGCGATTACCGTTATAAAGATGGCTGTTAAATGTTGACAATATTTGAATTTATTATTAGTACATACAGTTAAATAAAAGCCACCACAAATGCAATTAAATACGGTACTATACAGACTAGTGAAAATCAGTGAACGGGTCTGTCAGTCATTTGGTAAGTTACGCAATTCAATGTAATTGTAGTTATGATTCGTGCCTGATAGTCAAGCGTAAAACACAAATAAATACACATTTACACGCATATTTAAGCACAAACGATGATTTTAATGTGTAAGCATATGCGTGAGTTACATGTTATCAGTATGACCTTTAAAAGTCAGATGTACGTGTATCAGAATTATGAGATGTTCGATATTTTCAAATTTTAGTTAAAAATTGTTGTTGTTATCATTAATTCATAAAGAAGGGGAGCAATAATTTCATGTTTTCAATATTTTTCTTCAATTTTAATTAACCCATTAGTACATATGCCCCTTGAAAAGGACATCAACATTATTCCTCTTTCTATCGACATGGAAAGTGAAACTAATATTTGAACAAATTTTTATGATGTTGTTGATGCCGGTAGTAATGCTAGTTTTTTTAGCTTTTTTTAGTCAAGGCCAACGCTCTAGGTCGCATTTTCATGAATCCGAAATTTGTACACTCAAAAAAAGTATCAAGCAATCCGGGCTTGAATCAATCCATCCGGGCTTGAATCAATCCATAGTACGGTCACAATAGTACGTTAAGTACGGTTTGGCTTGAATCAAGTACAAAAGAGTTGAATCAAGCCCGAATCAGCAAAGAACAAAAGTGTTGATTTTAGCGCGATTTAAGCCTTTTTGGGATCAAAGTGATCTCATCATGTATTTGGTTTAAGCATATTTTTTCTTGATTTAAGATCGAATTCGTACTTGATTCAAGAGAGTCAGAAGTTGAAGTAATCCTTAAGTGCATTTGTTTCAAGAATTATAAAGTTGATTTAAGCTAGATTTCGTACTTATAAATGGGATCGAATTGAGGCAAATCGTACTTTATTCGAGCACAATGAACTTGATTTAAGCCCTAAATTGTACTTGATTTAAACCTAAATTTATCCAAAAACGAGCTTGTTTCAAGAATTTTGAATTTGATTTAAGCTCGAACTTGTACTTGATTTAATCCCAAAATCGATTGATTTGAAAAAAAATGCAAGTCATCGACCGAAATAATCCAAGTCTTCTACCAAAGAAATGCAACTTGCGAAAAATACGACATTTTGTTGGATATATATTGTATAAATACACATGAAGTAAATGAGAATTATTAAAATTTTTACTTTTGAACTTAAAAACCCACAATTCCATAACTCAAATAACAAATAACTCAAAACAATACTTTTTTAAATAGATTTAAGCTTTTTAGTGTTGATTTTAGTAATATAAGGTTTAGTTTTTTAAATCAATCCCGTTTTTGCTTGTTTTAAGCAAACAATAGCCAAAACGGGCTTAATTTTTCAAGCACGTTTTTTGGCTAAAATTGAGAATAGAAAAGTTAATTTTAGCACGCCGTTTTTCTTTCTGTGTAGTGTTTGTAATATAAAACGTAGCTTATATGCTGGCATTAATTTGTAAATTATTATATAAAAATGTATTTTAGTTCTTGTCTTATGTAGTTCCGGTTTATTTTTACTTTATTCAGCTTGTGATTAAGTTCTGTAGCTGTTTTATGTTCTCGTTGCCATTACTTTTCCCTTACCCGCTACTGTCCAGACTGTAGCGTGTACGTGTCCCTACGTAATGGGGACGAGCCCTCCGCGGTCGGGTGAGGGTGGGTTAGTGTGAGGCCGGGGACGTTCGAAAAAAAAAAAGGCCGAGTGACAATAACAATTATCTATTTTATTACATACATATGTACATAATTGGCCATAACAACCCTTCAGTCAGGATTACCGCCTAGCTTCTCACACCACTCATGTTGTGTGTGTTAATTCCACACATGAGTGGTGGGACCTAGAGTTTAAAGTCGACTCCGATCGACAGATTTTTGAGAAACTTTTCATGGCAATTTTATTTACTCTCAGAGTTTTTGCCAGAAATCTGCTGAGAGGAAGTCGCCGAAGAAATATTTTGTCATATTTCGTTTAGTTGGAGTTGCCTGACCTGATGTTTGAACCTAGGCCTCACGTCAATAAGCCAACACACTATCTACTAGACCACGGTTTTATTAAAGAAATGGTCCACCTCAAATAGTTCGAAACGTGGCCGCGGTTCGTTTAGAGAAAATTACGTTCTGTTTTTTTTTGTTTTTTTTTTTTTTAATTTACACAATGAAGAATAGGTAGGTAGTTAGGTTTGAAAACGTGTAACGTCATGAAGTCAAGTAGACTGTTGGACCCACTGTGATCGTCAATCATAGAATTGCAATTGTAAAGGGCTCCTCCTTACACTCCATACTTCTTATATTAAAAATAAAAAAAAAATAAAATACTGTTTAAATAATAACTGTTATTAACGTAGTTACAGAAAACATTGAATATCTTATGCCCTAATGGGTTAAAATTAAGAAAACGAATTATGTATACAAACTCATCTCTTATAGAAAAATAGGAGCTCATATAGTATGCCACAGATCCACAGATAATTTCCTTGTAGTGAATGCAAGGACACAAACGGTTCTGGCAACACCGAGAATGCCAACGTACGAGTCAACTATGTGATCAACTTTATTGTTTTTGCTGTTGTATCGATTACAAATAAAAATCTGTTGTAAAGGCAGCAAACTTCGTTAGATTGTAAATTAAGTAGACTTTGTGCGATATCTGAATGTCACAGCAATTGCAAAAATTTCACTTCCATACGCTTACTCGTCCCTGTCGTCTCTTTCTCCTCTTGACGTTATTGAATTTAGTGTTACGTGCGAAATAAATTATATCACCTGTGAACCCAGCTTTGACTTTAATAGACACATACGCTGACAGCGTCATGACCAGCGACAGTAGCATGTGAGACAATAGAAAAATGAAAAAAGAAAAGAGAGAAACTTACTATTGTTGGAAACACAACTTGGCCACGTACATATGTACGTAACCCAAAACACAGGCAAACATATTGTCGTAAATTGCGTACCGTAGAGCAGTTTATTCTTTGTCCCATTGACATTCGTATGGAGTTCAGTCGTATTTGGAGTATAACGGAAATCACGTAAGATGTATTGGACGTACACTTTCTTACACACAAACACAATGACATTCATACACACACACTGGCATAAGTGTATTGTGTAGATTAAAGCATGTCTAATATTTGCCAACGTCCTTGCACACACATACACATAGATTCTCATCCTTAAACGTGTGATTGTTCGTAGATTCTATTTGACATTATCTGATGACGTCCTGTAATACTCTTTGTATAGCACGTCATTAAAAATTCTCTCAGCACAATAAAAGTGAAATCAAAGGATTTAATAAAATTGTTTATGTAATTAGTTTGTCGTTAGAGTTTGCTTTTATTTATTCTAACAAAAACTAAACCAAACTACCAAACAAACAATGATTAAATCCCGAACAATTATATTCAATGTGACCGAGTCTGCTGTTGACTCGATTTCATCGTTAAATAATAGCATTTTATAAGGCAGTGTACCTAGTAGTTGGCAATATTATTTATTAAATTTAATTTTAATTTTAATTTATTAAAAACACTAAATCTATTGTCTTTATTGGCTTTAACGATTGCATATCATGTTCTTTTAAAATTTTCTATTTAAAATTATACGGACAGTAATTTCTCGTTTAATTTCTCTTTTTTTCAATTTAAATTGTATCTTCGAATTTATTGAAAGCGAAAGCACTTCTAATCAAGTAATACGGTGTTCACATATGCACATTTATTGCGTAAATCGCAATAAACGCCATTATTGAGCTCAATATTTCCTATAAAATTTCAATTAATTATTGCAATTATTGCATTCAATTATAATATTGAGTAAAACTTAAAATGCAGCACTGTCAAAAGTGTGTTCAGTGAGCATATTATAATTAACGCAACACTTGCTGTTGATATTTGACAACTCAAAGGCCAACAACGACAAACAAACACTAATAAACTAACGAACGAAACAAATTTTCGCGACCAAAATAAAAACAATGTTGTTGTTTACCAGCTGTCAAATGAATATTGAGTAAGCTAAATTGCGTATATTATTATATCTGAATACTTAAAATATTGTACTCATTTAACCGAATATTGGCTAAATAGAAGTGCATATCTGAACATAGTATAAATTTAATAACATAATTTATTTGTTATCTTTGCGTTCATAGTCCGTATTGGAAAAACAGTTCGGCCTGCCACTCATGCACTGCTATATATAGACAATTTCAATGTCAGGAGCATTTCAAATTGCAACCAACTAGTGGCAATTCATCAGCATTAGTTGCTAACAGTTCTACAACCCTGCAACCTTGCAACTACCACCCGCGAATTTACATGCACATGTACATTAAGGTGTCGTTATGTAGGTAGGTAGAAGTGGTTGTCCCCTCGACGGAGTTATGAGCGGACACACTTAGGCCGCACACAGGGCCCATTGAAAACTTTTGATACAACATTACATAGTCTAAAAAAAATTTTAGCTTGTTTAACCCCGGACTGCCTAGACATCAAATAAATTGTGCCAGATTACCATCTAATAGGCAAGTTCTCGCTGTACTATTTTTTAATATTCACAAAGTCAAGTTGATTGTAAGATAGAGTGTGAATCTTGTCATTAAGATGTGCCGAATAATTTGATAAAAAGAACGAAATTCCACTAAGGTACACACGTTATAGAGATCTACAAAATATAGTATAGACTCTGGTCACGTTCAAGGATGGTGAACATAATTTTAAAATTGATTTTGATGTATGGGATCCCCATGTTCTTACAGAGAGAATTCTGTGTCGTCGCATTGACGTCTGCGATCATCACGGGGATGAAAAATGGGTTGTATACAACAATGTCAAACTCAAGAGGTCATGGACCAAAAAAGATGAACCGGCTCAAACCACTTTAAAGTCGATATTCACCAAACAAAGGTGATGCTGTCCGTTTAGTGGGATTTTAAAGGAATCCTGTTTTTTAGATTTTACCAGATAGCACAACGATTAATTCAGAAGTCTACTGTCATCACCTGGACAAACTGAATGATGCACTTCAACAGAAAAGGCCAGAACTAATCAACAGGAAAGGTGTAGTGTTTCACCAAGGCAACGCGAGACCTCACACAAGTTTGGTCGCTCGCCAAAAGCTTTTACAGCTTGAATGGGATACAACGCCACACCCACCATATTCTTCAGACCTGGAACCATCGGATTATTATTTGTTCCGGTCACTCCAAAATTTTTTAAACGGTAAAACCTCCACCTCAAATGGAGAGGTTAAAAACCATCTCGATCAGTTTTTTGCCAGCAAGAACCAAAAATTTTATGAGCGTGGAATTATGCTACTACCAGATATATGGCAAAAGGTGTTGGACCAGAACGTTCAATATATAATTTAATAAAGTATTTGTTTATTATACGAAAACTGTCTTCCATTTTCACCAAAAAAAAAAAAACGAAATTACTTTCCCAACAACCCAACAAATTATTAAACTCTTCCTAACTTTATTTAAATAAAACAATGTGTCTGTAAGATATTATCAAAATTTTTTATTGGTTTAAAATACCACTATAGATGCCATTATATGGGAACTATAATAACGTTCAAATGTCCACCACGTCTTCTGTGAGACTTCCATGACTGTGTTGCATAAATCAGGCATAATTTAACTAATGGCACAGGCTATATTGATTTTGAAGACCGCAGCAGTCGTTTAAGCCAACATAAGCTGAGTAATAAAACTGAAGCTTGGTTTAATTACCGTAATTTTTATAAAACCGAACTTAATTTTAAACTACTGAAATGAAAACAAAATAACTCTGTACGTTTTTTAGTTAAGAGCTAAAAACAGGTTGTTTAATATTGTTAAAAAGGAGAAAATCTAGTCCGAACATTGTCATCACGGCTTGTACTACCAACAAATTCGTTGACTTTCACTCAGTAAACAAAACAAATATTTTCCGACAACTCCCGTTAATTGCTGACAAACATTCTACGAAAGAAAAAGAGCAATTCACGGACCACCAATTCTAGTTACAAACATAATATACATCTACCGTCCATGATATTGGAGAGTACTGAAGACTGAACATATACGCGTACAACGACATGCGAAGTTATAAATACAAATACCGCCATACGTTCCGTAATTGTTTGCATTCTAAAATGTGGGGAAAGTAGTGATGCGTGTAAATTACGAAAACGTGAGTTCGTTAAAATAATTGCAAGTTTTTTCAACAATTGTTCTTTGGTGTACAAAGGATCGCAAGTTTAAAAAAAGACAAACACTCTCATTTCCATTGAAATCATTTACCAAAAAAAAAAAAAATTTTAAATTTCATGTGAAAACAATTCTAAGTGGGCTGATTAATAAATATCGAAAGGAATATTTCTTTGAGTCCATTTATATTCTTACTTATTCATTCATTTGATTTCCCATAAAAAAAAAAAAAACGCTTCAAAGGTTGATGGAAATTTTTTTAAAATTTTACTAAAATTAGAAAAACGTCAACATAATGGATTGTTTTCGATCTGATAATTCAGATCTCAAGAAGACATCCTGCTATAAAAGCGGAGAAAAAATGGGAAAAAATTGAGAAAGACCAAGAGACCACATATAATGGGTCTGCCATCTAACGTTTTTTTTTCAACTAGTGCTTATTTCGTGAATGGTAACACTTAGCTCATGTCTGATTTGACAGATAATTAGTTTTATCCTTTCGCTGAACGAATATCGTTGTGTATTCGCGTTTTCGATTCGCTAAGTGGGCCTGCGTTCGACATACAGAAGATTTTGGCAAAAATATCATCTTTCCAGATGAAGCTCATTTTGATCTTGGCGGGTATGTAAACAAGCAAAATTGTCGCATTTGGGGCACAGAAAACCCGCACGCATACATTGAAAAGCCGTCGCACCCAAAACGAGTCACTGTTTGGTGCGGATTTTGGTCCAGAGGCATAATTGGGCCATTTTTCTTCGAAAATGAGTAAGGAGTGGCCGTTACAGTCAATGGCGAGCGTTATCGGGCCATGTTGAACGAATTTTTGTTCACAAAAATTGAAGAGGAGGATATTGGCAACATTTGGTTTAAACAGGACGGCGCTACGTGCCACACAGCCGAAGCTACACTCGATGTTTTGCGCCCTGTGTTTGAAGATCGCCTTATCAGCCGCAGAGCTGATGTCGTTTGGCCACCTCGGAGCTGCGATTTGACACCGTTTGACTATTATTTGTGGGGTGCCGTCAAAGATAAGTGTTACGCCGACAAGCCAGAGACAATTGACGCTTTAAAGGACAATATTCGTGAAGCCATTGGTGAAATACAGCTGCACACAATCGATAATGTGCTTAAAAATTGGACCGATCGTGTAGGCTACTGCATGGCCAGCCGAGGCAGCCATTTGAATGAAATTATTTTCCATTATTAACCGGAAGGATTGTACTTTCAAATAAAAAGAGAAATTTGAGAAAATATTCAGTAGTTTTTTTTAAAGCATTTTCAAAAAAAAAAAAAGTTATTTGGCGGACCCTTTACAACGTTGATGTTGCTAGGCATTCATCAACAAACAGTTATCAACCAACAGTTATGCGTTGATAACCCATCACCAGTTATCGACCTTAAACTTTATCGATTAATAAAATTTTAATAAATCAGAAACACAGAATATCAAACCAAACAACGACCATAACGTATGGTTCAATTGGAGGCGTATAAGACCGTATAAGAAAAACTGCCAATAACAATATATGTAGTTTTATTCAGTGAAACTGCGTTAAAATGAGAGTCGGCCGTAGGCTTCCTTATCTTAAAAAGCGCTAACCAATCGGTTCTCTCTTGGCAGTCAATATCAGACCGGATCATCACAGCGCGAATTATTTCTGGAGCATTTAAAGCGCCAACAATGTTACGCACCAACAGAATGCAAGGATATGATAATTCTTACGAACAATTAATGGCAATATTCACTAAAGTAAAGAAGGAAAAAATTATAGTTCTTATGGTAGAATTCAATCTTAAGATAGGTAGCGAGAATAACAGCCTGGAGCAAACTCGAGGCACATATGGTTGTAAAATACAGAACAGTAACGGTAAACGCTTCATTGGCTTTTTTGAATGCCTTCAAATTATAGTTGGCTGTTCCATAAAGACATTCACAAGTATTATCTATAGGAACCAAATTAACTATGTATGCATAGACAGAAAGTGGAAAAGGTCTCTGATGCCGACAGCGATCATGAACTAATCGTGGCCGACAAATCAATAAATAGACCAAATATTGAAGCGTGCCGATTTCATAAAGAAAAGCTGTCAAACGCTTTCAGTTGTAGTCAGTCTCTACTGATAAGTTCACGATCAACGATTAGTTCATGATCGCTGCCGGCATCATAGAACTTTTCCATAATTGGCATTTTATCGAATAAACAAAGAGGCAGTAGGAACATACCCGTCCGTGATACGAACGGTGATCAACTCACCAGTTCGCATGATGAGCTGTGCCTACTTCACGAATATCGGTAACTAGCCAATAGATGTGGAAGTAATAACAAGCATGGTTGTTAAATCAGGAGCATAGGAACGTGAAAAAATTAAATAAAATTGTCTTAAAACGCTCCAAAAAGGCCAATATTCGAGAGATTGAAAATTAGCGGGGCTTCGCCATATTGAACAAAGTCCTGACCCTCCGAACAAAAGCTAAGAGATGTGTTGACCAATCAAATACACTACGTCATAACCGATATGGTGAAACGGAATTCATACCATAACGCCAAACTAACCGCATTACATATGCGAATCCTTAGCACCCCTTTCATAACTGCCTCTAGCGTGAAACAAGGTTGTTTGCTTTTCTCGAAGATGTAGACTATGCGGATGATATTTAACTTGTCTCTAAAAATCTCATCGGTATTCAAATTAAAACAAACCAGCTGGTCAGGTAATGCGAATGAACAACAGATGCACAGACTTCATAACAACAATCGCTATCGCGATAGCATAATGACGTCATTGATACGTGGTCAACAATTAAAACATTAGGGTCAAATAAAGTTTGACGGAAACTTAAATTTCATGTAAGAAATAATAAAAACTTAAAACGAACGAATTAACAGTGAAAAATTTAATGATCAGAATTATCATCTGCGATTCATTGGGTAAATTGAACGTAGTCGAACCATTTCCGTAACGGATAATTACGGCCAATAGTTCTCGTACACTAACAGTATAAAACAAAGATCAGGATTGAGACCCAGAACGGTAATGTTGTGTAACTGGCCTTGTCGAGCGATTGATTATTATCTCTACCAGCTGTCAACAATTAATTAAATTGAAGCAAGGATATATGTTGATGTAGCATCCTGACAGTGCTAGGAAGGCAGGGAAGTTATCTCACAAAACCCAGAAGTACTCTTCTATCGGTTGGCATATACGAGTATTTAAGAAATGGAAGAAAATTTGTTTCATTTTAATTCTGATTTGAATTTCCTTTCAATTTCATATTTGTTTTATGTACTCATCAATGGTACCACGCATACCCTGCTTGACATGAAAGCTATACAAATAATGTTGCACATAATAAAGTCACTGTAAATAGTCACACGCCTAGTGAAAAAAGTTGACGGTAATGTCTTTTGTCAGCTGATTATGTAAAATAATGACAAAGAAAAATTGAAATAATTGAATAAAAAAAAATTTTGTTTTTTTAGTAAAATAAAACATACACACAACTAACATGGTGTGGGTATGTAAAATATGGTAGAAATGTCAACTGGTGTATGTACAATAAAAGATGAGATAGTCAAACGTTCAAAAGATCAAAGAGAAAAAGAAAATTCAATGATTTAAAAGAAAACTTCTCTGTGTTATTCAATTCATTGTTAATGATGTGATTACAACTCGTAATAAGGAATAGAAAGGCAAAGAAAAAGGGAAATAAAATTCAACGTAGCTCGTGTGTAGCGATTTACAACAACAGTCTCCTAATGAAACTAAAATTTAAAATCAGTTTGCACGTAAAATTATTATTTTTTTCCTTAAACGTTATCATCGATTAATTAACTGATAATATCTATGTATGTATGTAAGTATGTATGTTTTAACTTTTGTTTTCATGTTTACTCTACGGAAGTGAACGTAAAATAGAGTTTCCAAAATTAAAAAAATAAAAACAGGTATTAGAGTGGGCTAGTAATGGCTCATTTCCAAATCATTCTTCGATTCAACATGGAAAATATATTTCATTCCGATAAATCCATCATTCGAGATAAAATATTAAAAATATTTTTATTTTAACTTTTTGCAAATATTCTTCATAAACATTCCAGTAATTTGTTCATAATTGTTATCCATTATGTCAATTTTTTACTCTCTCATTGACTCTACAATGTTTGGTAAAATTCTGAACATAAATTTCTTAAACTGACATGGAAAACAGAAAATTTGTCACTAAGGACGTACATAACATACATAATTGGCCATTACAACTCTTCAGTCAGGATTACGACCTAGCTTTTCACACCACTCATGTTGTGCGTTAATTTTATATATGAGTGGCAGGAACTACAGTTTAAAGTCGACTCCAAACGACAGATTTTTGAGAAACTTTTCATTGCAATTTTATTTACTCTCAGAGTTTTTGCCAGAAATCTGCTGAGAGAAAGTCGCCGAAGAAATATTTTTTTTTTTCATATTTCGTTTTGATGTCTGACCTGGGGTTTAAACCTTGGCCTTACGTCTAATAAGCCAACACACTACTTACTAGACTATGTCACTAAGGGTCTTGGTGAAAAAGGTTGGAGTTTAGTTTCGCTGTAGTAAACAATTTTGATGAAAACTGATCCATAGCTGATTGCAATATGCAAACCAAGTTGTTTAAAACAGTCTTAATCGGACTGGTTGTGCCATAGTAAGTGAAAGTTTACAAGTATTGTGTTGTTTTTTAGTTCCATGAAAAATTTAGATATACACACCTGCCTAACTTTGGTTTGACAACTGACAACATAAAACTGTATTGTCATTTCTCTCCAGCAAGGTTTAACGTCAAAACGCTGTTCGGGAATGCCATAGAGCACTTCGTCTATTTTGCAGTCAATATAATCGACCTAATCAAACGATTAACTTTTTAGCAGAAATGGCCCCCTAGTTCGTGAGATTACCTTGTTAAGCAATTGATTAAGGCGAACAAACCAGCATTTCCTGAAGCATTTTAAACTAATATTTAAGCCAATTTTGGCGACAAACTTACTTAAATTAATTGGTCATTGCAACCTTTTAGGGTTAGGACATAGCTTCTCACACCACCCATGTTCTGTGTGTTGATTTTATTCATGAGTGGCGGGGTCAGTTTAAAGTCCGCTCCTAACTGCAAATTTTTGAGGATCTTATCATGACAATTTTATTTACTCTCAGAGTGTTTGCCAGAAGCCGCCGAAGAAAAGTTGTTTCGTATTTCGTTTTGTTGCATATGCCTGTTCTGGGATTTGACCCACGGCCTGACGTCTAATAGGCCGACACACTGCCTAATAGGCTACGGTGGCTGACGCCATACGTCCAAAAGGACCGTGCAAATGAATAAAATAATTACCATGAAACTGTATATCAGAATACAATAAAAAAATTTAAATTTTCATTCAAAAATTAATAAATTTACATTTTATTAACTGTGGCAATGAAATCATGTTGTCGGACTATTATTTTTATGGAAATGAAAATGGAAAGTTGCTAGCAATTATGTATGCTTCCATAGTGAATAATCAGATTCCGAGGGAATTTTTGTTCTTCAACATTTAAGTGAATACTTAATTAATTATTCAAAAAACTTATGCAGCCATTTAACATTTAAAACTTCGCCATCTAATAGAATTCACAATAATTATTTCGAAATGCTTTGTACTTTACAACTTTACTTTAATCGTAAAGCCTAAATAGCCAAACAGACTGTCAGCACAGCTGTCATTTCACCATCATCCTGACATAATCAGAATAATATTTGGTGGCACAGAACATTGACAGCTGATACAGTAATTACAGACAAGTTGTCTTAGTTTAACAACCCCGAGAAACCCTGCACTAAAAATAAGAGTCACGTCATTTAGTGATTTTTATCTGATTGTATGTCTGGTCTCCACCCTTCTTCCGACAACTGAAAGGTTTTTCTTTCTTTTTTAGCTCGCAACCACTACAGTGAAGTGTTAAGTAGTCACTTAGAAAACAATTTACGATTATTACATGCATTTTCCCTCTTCGTTCGTGTTTTTTTTTTCGTTTTTTATTTCGCCATTTGAAAACATTATCCCTTGTTTTACCCGGGGCTTTTGTAAATGTTATCAGCACTCATCGTTTTTTCTTATTCATGTTTTTCCTTTCAATATATATATAGGAAACGATGAATAAAAAAAATTATATTTTGTCAACTTCATTTGGCGCAACTTATCGATGTGTTTGTTTGTATTGGTGACTAGACCTTCCCAACAGTGAAATATAATTATAACGAATTGCCCTATAATCTATTTGTTAGAACATCTTAACCAATCTATGGGGAGTTTAAATTTTTGTGATTTAGTTGTCTTGCTAAACGTGAATTTTTTGGTGTTTTTTTTTTTTTTTTTGGTTTTGTATCGTTTTCATTGTAAATTAACGTCACTGTTGCCAAGATCTAAGAAAACTCTTTTTACAGACAAACTAATAAAATAAATTTATCGTATCTTTGTAGTGTCGCCTATGCGTTCTTTACATTTTTATTATTCATTCAACTCTTAAGTAGAAGCTCTTTTTTTTATTATCCAACAATACCCCACACTATCGTCCGTCTGTGCTATCGACGATATCTAAATACGCGCTGGCAAAGTGAGTGAGTTAAGAAATGGCAAATGTGCTCGAAACTTTTAAGTGTTTTTGAACGTCTTTGACAAGTAAACTATAAAGATCCACTTGAAAAAAGGGGAGCCGATAGCTTGTTACAAATTTATGTCATCATCATTGATGAAAAAAATTTCTTGTATTTGTACGAGCAGCAGTAGCAATGTTACAGTGGGTTTCAAAAATAATATTCCACATCAAATTATTTTAAATAAATTCGAATAGCAAAGGATTCTTAAATTTATATACCATTCACAAAGTTTAAAGAATGTTTTAAGTCACATGCTATTCAATTTCTCCAGGGTCTTTGTTTAAGCGTTTCCTGTCTTTAAATTTATGTAAAGCAAAATGTGTGTGAGATATCATAGAAATTTTTTATACATTTGAAAGACGGAATATAATATTGTTACGAAAATGGAAATGGTGTTATTAAAATAACAAACAAAAGCTCCAAACCCTACACAATGGACTTGATCATGTATAAAATGATAAACAAAAGCTCCAAAAACAAAATAATGAACTTGTTCACGTGATCAACGAGTAAGTAAAAATATAGCAACAAAAACAATGGACTTGTTTACAAGATCGATGAATAAACAAAAATATAGCAACAACATGTGTAAAAAAAAAATATAAGGGATAAAGATGTAAACAGACAAAGAAGTAAACAAGCAAAAACGAAGTGCAGTATAAAAAAGGCAACAACAAAATGCAGTATAAAAATAGCGGATAGACAAATAAACAACAACTCTGCCTGGACGAACGTAAACAAGATACACAAACAACAATGATGGGAACAGCTTGTTTACATTTTTGGATATTTCTCGAAGACATTCTCCTTCAAGTGCATTGATCAGACTGCTGATCCTTGTAATATAAAAGGCAAGACAGAGCAAGCAACGAATATTTAGTTAGAATTCAGTCAGTCGTGTGTGAAGACGACACGTGGGATTCAGTTAGAATTCATTCAATCGTGTGTGAAGACGACACGTTGCGTTGCGTGTGAAGAATAATTGTGGTTTGAAGATCTCCGTATAGTGCTTACAAAAAGGTTGCAAGCAGAGAGAGAATAACGAACAATTGTTATTGCGTACGCGGAAGAGAATCGTGGTTTGAAGTTCTAACGAACGAGTGTGTAAAGAATAATAACAAATAAAGTAAATTGTTGTTGGTTAAGTTAAATCGATAAAGGTGGCACACGTAATTGTGCGAATAATAAAGAATTGATTTAAAATTAAACACATATTTATTTTAATTTTATTTGCAATCTACGTTTTTAACGTTTTTAAAAGGGTAAAAACGTAACAATATCATTCAAATGTCCGCCACCGCTTCTCTATGTGAAGTGCATCTGAGTTTCCCATAACTCTGGCACATAAATCGCAGTTGAATTTCCTCAATTGCATGTAATATGAAGTGGTTTGTGGCTTATTCGGATACACGCTCGACTTAAGAAAACCCCACAAGAAAAAGTATGAAGGTATCGAGGTAAATCTGATTAATTTTTATAAACCTCGACCACCATATTGGATCCGCCATTTTGAGTTTTTTAAATCTGAATGAAGATCTGTAATCAGCGACCACAAAAACCCCCGAGTAACAATTTTTAAATAAATCTGATTAATTTTTAAGGACCTCCGAAATATGTTTCTTTTTCTCTTACACCCCTTGACATAAATCCACCCCCCACTTTAAGGGTGCATGCAATCAATTTGGCTTTGGGCTCATTTTAAAGAGCAAAGATCAATTGTCAATTTATGATAATAGCGATGGTTCTAGCAGGTCAGTGTTTAGCTCTACAATTTTTCAAAAATGACCAAAAACGCTATTTTTAGGGGTTTCAACTTTCCCTTTTACTCGAAAACCTGACGTGACAGACAGTTTTTGATTCATGTTCAGCGCGCAAAATGCCTTCGGAAATACCTGGAGCCATCTTATTTGCACAAAAAAGTCCAAATTTGCAGGGTTGTGTAATTTATTGTTGTGGATGAGTCGGCATTTGAAACTTGTAATTCAAAGTAAGTCTTTTCGGTAGCGTTCTACGCCTCTCCAAACTTCAAATACTGTACCTGACGACACTGTTTAAAGCCGAATGGGATGCCAAATCTAATTACATGGATCTAAAACGATAATTTCTATTTTTTTTTTTTTTTTATCAAATCAACATTAAGACAATTTCCTCTGAAATCCAAAAAAAAAAAAATGATTTTTTAGTAGTGCGGCGATAAAAATGTTGAATTGGCATCACTTTAATCTCTCCATATTTTTTTAAACAAGTAAATATTTTTTGTAAGTTATTGTACAGTTTTTCAAATAAAGCGTTACATTATAATTTTACAAGTAGTATCGTAACCTTATGTAAAGTGTGCGAGAAATTCCACTTGCAACAAATTATAGTGGGTAGTGTTATTAACGGCTAGTTTACTCGGAATGTTTGCGTAGAAGAAAGCGGATATTAAAATGCGCGAGTTTGAAAGAAAATTCTGATTTTACGTATATCAACACTTATCGTGTAAACTGGCCTTAACTCCGCACGACAAAGAAGTATCTGTAGATAGCAATATCGATGGATGCACAAATTGAAAATATTGTTACGTTTTTACCCTTTTAGAAACGTTAAAAATATGAGTTCGTAGATTGTGTTTAATTTTAAATCAATTGTTTATTATTCGTACAATTCCGTGTGCCACCTTTATCGATTTGACTTAACCAACAACAATTTACTTTGTTATTCTTTGTTTACACACTCGTTCGTTAGAACTTCGAACCACGATTCTCTTCCGCGTAAGCAATAACAATTGTTCGTTATTCTCTCTCTGCTTACAACCTTTTTATTAGCACTATACGGAGATCTTCAAACCACAATTATTCTTCACACGCAACGCAACGTGTCGTCTTCACACACGACTGACTGAATTCTAACTGTATCACCGTTGGTTGCTCTGTCTTGCCTTTTATATCACAAAGGTCAGCAGTCTGATAAATGCACTTGAAGGAGAATGTCTTCGAGAAATATCCAAAAATGTAAACAAGCTGTCCCCATCATTGTTGTTTGTGTATCTTGTTTACGTTCGTCCAGGCAAAGTTGTTGTTGCTTATTTGTTTGTCTATCCATTATTTTTTTTTATACACTAACGTTGTTGCTATATTTTTGTTTATTCATCGATCTTGTAAACAAGTCCCTTGTTTTTGTTGCTATATTTTTACTTACTCGTTGATCACGTGATCAAGTCCATTGTGTTGTTTTTGGAGCTTTTGTTTATTATTTTAATAACACCATTTCCATTTTCGTAACAATATTCATTGATTCATTGGTAATAGTTCCGTGAATTAAATTTAACATTCTGTGTTTTAATTCCGACACGATTTTGTTGTGTCAGATGATGGTGAAGCCGCGTTGAAATATATTTCGTCAGTAGATTTCACAGAAGGCAGCTACAACATAGTGACGGTAAGAACTTTAACATGATTGTTCCTACAGACGATAAGACGTCTGCAGCTAATATTTTATTATGTAGTATTAATTTGCTTTTGGAGCAGATATGAATTTTTTTGTATTTTCTACTTCTTTTCAAAAGGCTTTGATTAAAATTAACACGGGTTTCTCTATACCGGTTTCTTTATCACCAGAGTCCAACGCATGATAAGGGCTTTGTTGGCAAGGCGCACAATATTTTAGAGTCCCGTATATTATTCTCTCGCGATAAGAATTGTGGATAGAACATGCATAGAATTTCAGTTCAGCCAAAGTGAATATCGTCTGTATGGGTTGTTCGACTGAGAAACAGTTTGGCAGATGATCAATATTAATTAACATCATTAATCTTGCGATGCTGACAGCAATGTTCTATATGGTTTAGAGTTCTCTTTAGAGGATACATATTGAAATAAACGATCGTGCCTAGAGCTGCGTATTCCATGAACGTGCAATCAATTGCCTTGTAGGTCCTTATTATGATTTCCTTTGTGATATCCCATACCATAACATACCATTCATAAACCCATAAGGATTCTCTATAATACAAAGATAGCTGCAATGGCAAGATTTATTTTGGACCCTAGGGAATCGAACATTCCCTGCGTTTAATATTCTTGACAAATTGAAAAATTCTTCCAAGAAGGGAATGAAGAAAAATGAAGAAATGAAGAAAAATATCAACATTGCGGAGTTAATAACTCGTATATAAATCCACAAAAATTATATTAAAATGTTGTCATATAAATGTTAACAAATAAAGTCTATAACATCCTGTTAAAAATTAGTATTTTTTCGAAATCTGAAAATTTTGCAAAAATAATATTTTGATACGTTTCGAAATAATTTTTGTATGTGTGTGTGTGTGTGTGTGTGTTGCTAACAAAAAACAAAAGAAGAATAAATTATTCTTTCTACTGTAGTACAGAATACTTTTCATGCAATACCTGACTCTAATAAGGATATGAATCAGTGTTGAAAAATTCAGTACTTTTCAAAAATACCCCGCTACGCTTTCAGTACTTTTTTTATTATTACATATTTTATGTCTTCCGCTTTTTAACTATTAATGCATTAGCAGCAACACGTTCAACGCAATGCTAAAGTAAAATTAGGCTTTAGCCCCGGTTAGCCAAACGTCCACGGAACGTACGTTCGTTTTTAGAATACGAAAAGCAATGAAAACGCTTGTCGAACCGTAATGAAATTTCGGTAAGCATTTTCATTGCTCTTCAAACGAACGTTTGTTAGATTACGTTCCATCGACGTGGACTTAACGGGGCTTTTACCTTTTGTTACGTTCCGAATCAGCTGTTCTTGTCCTGTATGTGTATTAAATATAAATAAATAGTCTAGTAGGTATATGCTGGCTTATTAGATGCGAGCCCACGATTCAAACTCAATGGCAGGCAGACATCTTCATCAAAACGAAATATGAAAAAATATTTCTACGGCTACTTCCTCTATCAAAATCTCTGAGAGGAAAAAAAATTGCCACGAAAAATCAAAAATCTCTCGTTCGGAGTCGATTTAAACAGTAGGTCCCGCCACTCATGTATAAAATTAACACACACAAAATAATCCTGATTATAACCCTTCAATGACCAATTATGTATGTATTATGTATGTATCTTTTACAAAAGTACTATTTGATGGAAAAAAGTACTTTTTCAATTATAATTCAGTACAATTTAAAAATTTCAGTTTTGCAACACTGAATGAATACGAAATCATTAATTTGAAATCGATATAAACAATCATAAAAACTTAAAATAAAAGCAAAAGTGTACAAAAAGTTTTGGAAAGTTTCCAATAGAAGTCAATTGCATATTTTTAATTGCTCTACAATGTCATGTTTAATGAATTTCATTGAGAATATTTAATAATTTTATATAAAATATTACCGAAAACTTTTATTACAAACTGTACTTACTTATGATTGCAGTTGTAAAGAATTTTCTTTCAAACATAATATTTCTATCGTATTTGTGGATAAAGAATAAATACTTTTTTATATTGTAGACAAACTTTTTTTTTCTTCTTGAGACAGCCAACTAAACTGAAAACATTTCGTTTTAGTAAGAATATGAAACAACAAAAAATAATAATTCAGTACTTGTCTGTATACATACATATTTTGCTAATATAGTTAACCGTATAAAACTGGTGGTTAAAACTTTATGAAATTAGCATTTGCGCTTAAAAAGATAAATTTTTTTACAATTTAAGTTTAAATTTTGTTAGTGGGTAGTGTGAATAGTGTGATGGTTAAATGCTATTTATTAAATACAATCATAAGTGTAAGACTGTATTAGTGTTAGCAGGTAATAAGTTTATTTAAAATTACAAATTCTATATGATAAGTTGATGCGACGACAGAATTTGTTCACTTGCCTATATTGTATTGATATCTGAATCTGTGGCGAAATATGGCGATTCATATTTGTAAGCCTAGATGTCTAGTTGCATTCTTTATACTTAGTCTTCTCAAAAGACAGTCTCTTTTCATAAAATTTTTTATGGATATTTCCATTACTTTCATACAAAACAAATACGGCAGTAATTCAATACAAGAATTCAATCGAAAAGTGCGAAAATTTGATTTACTTTCAATAATTTTTGTAAGTAGTTATATTCCGGATCATTAATTTAACTGCAGATCCAACAAGTCCAAAAATTGGTGCAAGTAAGAAGTGCTTTCGAAAGTAGTCGAAAATTCACATGGTACCATATAACGACCGGTTTAATATCCATTGCACACACTTCTACCTTTACCATTACACTATGTTTACTGCCAGCCACATATGTATGTATGACAACTATCCACAAGTTTCTCGGTATTGACAGGAACACATTTTCCAGTTAGAAATGTGATAAAATTTTTGTACAATACAAGTAAGTGACTTTCATATGACTTTCCCATAATGAGAGGAAAACAAACCAGTAGTAACTCAACAAACGCATCTAGAGACTTTGGGCATTTACCTTGACAGTTATCTGAGTTAGGGCCATTATTACAACTTGCCGTTAACTAAAGGGAGGATTTTAACGGGCAGATAAATTGTTTTTCATTATTATGAGTACCCAATAAGATAGAAGTGATCGTTAAGCTAAAGGGAAGATCATCCTACCTTTAACATTTAAAGGTCACTTTATGTTTGGACTTGCTATATCATATACTATTTTCAGTATGGCAACTTCAAGTTTAAACAAAATGATCATATACAACAACAAAAAATAAAGCCCCTCGTTGCCACTGCGTTAAAAAAAACTTGTTTTATTGAGCAGTTTTATCGACATTGCTCCGGCACTGCCATATGTTTGAAAAAAGTTAATTTTATTTTATCTGTAAGTTGTAATAACGAAAATAAGTTAAAGGTAGCTTTTCAGTTCCCTTTAGCTAAAGGTACCTTTAACTAAACCCAAGTTTAACGGCAAGTTGTAATAATGGCCCTTAGAAATTTCAGATTGGAATAAAGTTGCATACATACATACGTAATTGGTTATTACAACCCTTCCGTCAGGATTACGACCTAGCTTCTCACACCACTTATGTTGTGTGTGTTAATCTTTATACAAGAGTGGCGGGATCTACAGTTTAAAGTCGATTCCGAACGACAGATTTTTGAGAAACTTTTTCATTTATTGTTAGAGTTTTTGCCAAACATGTTTTTTCATATTTCGTTTAGTTGGAGATGTCTGAACTGGGATTTGAACCATAAGCCAACCCACTTCCTACTAAACTAGGGTGATGAAGTTCACAGAAATTAAATTGAATTTGAATTGTTGAAATGTCGAATGTAGTTAAAATACTCGACTTCTAAGAAATACTCGAAAAAGTTAACGAAAACTTATTGAACTGACGCAATCGTTACTCGAGCGTCACTAAACTATTTTACCCAAAGATTTTAAAGGACTTCAATCAATTTGGGTTTCATTCGCAAAAAAAACTGTGTTTAATTGTTTCATGCAATTATAAAAAATATGAAAAAACCTAAAATTACTATTTTCCTTAAATTTAGTGCCATTTACTTTACATTGCACCGATTATATAAGATCTTATTTTAACTGTTTCATATGCTTAAATTTAAAAAAAAAACCAATTCTGTGTGAAATATGATAAAATTTTTTAAGCGTTTAAAAGACCAATTAAAACCATTATGTGTGGAATATAACATCGTTTAATTGTATAAAGTCGCCGTAGTCTAGTAAGTAGTGTGACGGCTTATTAGAAATGAGGTCCCAGTTCAAACCCCAGATCAGACATCTTCAACAAAACGAAATAAATATGTAAAAAATATTTCTGGCAATAATTCTGAAAGTAAATAATATTGCCATGAAAAAGTTTCTCAGGAATCTGTCATTCAGGATCGACTTTAAACTGTAGGTCCCGCCACTGATATTTAAAACTAACACGCATAACATAAGTGGTGTAAGAAACTAGGTCGTAATCATTACTGATTACGTTAAATGTTTGTCACAGCCTCTCTGCGTGGACCGCATCTGAAACGTCAAATTGTACTAGATTCTAGTGCATAAATTAGGATTAATTTAGCCGACGTCATGGAGTCACACTTCGGTAACCAATTCACATCACCTCTACCTCAAATCGCTCGTGCAGAATATCTATTAGCTTCATGTCGTTGGTGTTCAGATCATCCAATTCAAGTCCAAAGGAGTTGGTAACTATCGACCTATAGTACTCGCCGTTAATAGGGTTAACCTGTCCAACGTCGTTTACAAAGACGTCATCAGCACAAATTGTGCAAAAGAAATGGCTAGAAAAATATGCAATTAAATTATTGTTGAATAATTTCGAAAAAATACGAAAAAATAAATTGTCCTCTAATTTGAGCTTATTGAGGTGTTTGACAAACCACATACTCTTCAAAAACTATCAGAAATACAGTATTATTCCCCATCATTTTTGGTACCCCAGTGTAATAAGCATATAGGATCAGGTTATAGGAAACTATACAACCTATTTCGGATTATGCAAGACATAACTAATTTCTTTTCCTTGAAGTCGAGACACCCCATTTTTCTAATCTGTTGTCTTCCATTGGCCAAGATTAAAAAAAAAACTTTGCGCAACAAATTCGACTTTGTTGTATTTTCTTAAATTTTGAATGATCATATCCTCTATAACCGGCATTAATGCCCCATGAATTGTCATATCAATACACTAGAGCCCCGACTTGCGTCGTTAATGGGGACCGGAGAATTGCGATGCAAATCGAATTAACTTTTTCTATATAAATGCATTGAAATTTAATTTATTGGGACCAAGAATTCAAAATGAAGCCAAAAAACTTAATATTTCGAATAAAGATGAATTTTTCATTATTTTCAGTAAAGTTTTTTTTTAATTATTATAAAGAAATAATTCGCTTGTCAGCTTTCATTGAAGGACGGTCTCGTCGCTTCTTTTTAAAAATTTTTTGTATTTCAATTATACACCCAGTGATTAGTGAATAGTAATAGGTGAATAGTAATAGGTGACCTATTGAATATTGTTAATAGGTTGCATGCTTTGTTGTGCTTGATAAATTAAATAATAGACAAGTAAAAAAATAACATAAAAAAAAAAATAAAAAAAAAAAAAAATTAAATAAAGGCCGTTATCTTAGTTGATGAGCGTGCCTAGTGCAAGCGCTTCTGAACACCGCCCTAGCGAGAATAGCAGAAATGCATACATAACCATTAATGAATGTGAAACAGATATTTTGATCAGAAAAACGGATGATTCCCGCTACCTAACTGCAAAGCCAGCAAACCGTATACGTTGTCTTAGTGACCCTATGAGAAAACCCAATACTGAAACAGAAGTGAGTGCTACTTGTCCTTCAGCGCCAGCTATTCCACGTCTTGAGTCAAATATTAAGAAAGCGCCAATTCAAGTAGGAATGGACCGGTACGTTACTTTACTAAAAAGAGGGAGGAGCCCAAATTCAGTTAATACGGCCTCCATGTCAAAAATTTCAAAAGGTGAGAAAATTAACTCCCACAACAGATTTGCCCTGCTAGCAAATGAGGAAATGGAACCAAAAGAGGCTCCTAAATCGTCGTACAAGCCGCCTCCAATCTTCTTGAAAGAGAATAACAGCACTGAAATTGTTAAGTACCTGGTTGCTCTTATAGGAGAGAACACTTTTTATGTCTCTCCTATTAAACGGGGTAGTATAAGGGAAATTAAAATCCAGGTAGATCACGAAAGCGATTACCGCAAAATTGTTTCCGAATTTGAAACTCGCAAAAAATTTTTTATACATATCAGCTGAAGAGCAGTAAAGGTCTTCAAGTTGTAATTAAAGGGATTGACTCCTGCGTGACCCCGGATGAGATAAAAGATGCTCTATTAAATAAGGGCTTTAAAGTCAAAACAGTGATGAATATTAAAAATAGGGAAAAGGTTCCCCAGCCTATGTTTCGGGTGGAAATGGAACCGGGTGATATGAAACTAAATAAAAATGAGACACACCCCATCTACGATTTAAAATACCTGCTTCACCGTAGAGTGATAATAGAAGAGCCTCACAAGCGCTCAGGACCAATTCAGTGTGGAAACTGCCAGGAATTTGGGCATACCAGGGCGTACTGCAAACTACCAACTGTTTGCGTCATATGCGGAGAACTGCATGCTTCAGCCATGTGCGACAAGCCAAAAGAAGATCCTAAAGCCAGAAAATGCAGTAACTGCGGCAGTAACCATACTGCTAATTACAGAAGATGCCCTATTTATGATCTAGTAAAACTATCTACGGCTCGAAGGCCTGAAAATAATAAAGTACAGCAGAAACCAGTGAGCACCACCGGATACCCCGTGTATTTCCCACCCAGATATTCCATCACTGGAGAGCAGTATTGCAAATTTTTCAAATCTCTGGGACCTCGATTCTTGGCAGCCGGCGACTACAATGCCAAGCATACTTATTGGGGATCTCGTCTAATAAGCCCAAAGGGACGCATTTTGTACGATGCGATATTAGCATCAGAACTGAATGTGATTTCAAGTGGACAACCCACCTTTTGGCCCACTGACCGGCACAAGATTCCCGATCTGATTGATTTTGGTGTTATGAAGGGTGTTTCTGGAGAAGCGATTCAAGCTGAATCTTCCTTAGATTTGTCATCGGACCACTCTCCTACTATTGTCACCGTATTGAGCACTTATCAAAACATGTACCCAATTGGTTGCTCTGCGCAGACTAGCACGCGGATAAATTGGCTGAAATTTAAAAAATACCTTAGCACGCATTGCTCCGAAAACCTGCCGCTTAGAAGTCCGATAGACGTTGATCAAGCTATAGAGAAGCTCGAAGAAAATATCAAGATGGCTGTCCAGCACGCAACCTTGCCTCTCCGCCAGATCAGAGTTAATAGAATACACTCTACAGATGTGGAGCAGTTATTAACTGAAAAAAGAAGAATACGACAAGCATGGCAACAACATAGATCCCCACGACTTAGGAACGAATTAAAGGAGTGCACAAAAAAACTTGCAAATCTGCTGGAATCGAGAAGGATTGCTGCACTAAACAATTACCTTGAAAATCTGGATGTGACCGCAGATTCTGATTATTCTTTATGGCGCGCTGCAAGAAACCTCAAAAGACCAGTTATAAGCAGACCTCCGTTGCGAAAGTTAAATGGAGACTGGGCGAGAGATGATTTTGAAAAGGGGAATTTATTTGCGGAACATTTGAACAGGTTTTCACCCCAAATATGGCAGACGAAGTCGAAGAATTACCACTCTTAGCAACACGATCTAGTACACCCGCATTATTAAGACTTGAGTTGCATGACGTTGAAAGCGTTATCAGCGATCTTAACCTCAGAAAAGCACCAGGTTTTGACAGAATCAGTAATAAAATGATTTCGGAGATGCCGCGCCTGACAAAAAGATTACTACTCTTCATATTCATGCTGTTTTGCGCCTAGAATATTATCCACGAGCATGGAAAATTTCGCTTATCTCTATGATCCCGAAACCTGGAAAGGACCACACAAAGGTAGAGTCATACAGACCAATAAGCCTGCTGTCTAATATATCAAAGCTGTTCGAGAAAGCTCTAATCAAAAAGTTACACCCATTATTGAGTGACGGTGAGTGTATTCCAAATCATCAGTTTGGATTTAGAAGCAAACATAGCACAATCGAACAAACACATAGACTGGTGAGTGCCATAAGAAGGACCTTTGAGGAAAAAAAATACTGCTCCGCTCTATTTATCGATGTTTCACAGGCGTTCGATAAAGTGTGGCATGAAGGTTTGATACATAAGCTGAGACAAAATTTATTACGAGAGTATTTAATTAATCGTAAGTTTAAAGTCAAGGAAGGCGATTTCTTAAGTGAGTCCCAGACTATTAAGGCCGGAGTACCCCAAGGAAGTATCCTGGGACCCATGCTATACCTGGTCTATACCTCAGATATGCCAACATGCAGTAGCACCCAAACCTCAACATTTGCCGATGATACAGCCATCTTAAGTATCCATGAAGATCCACAGGAAGCAACAAGGTATTTGCAAGATCATATAGCACAGCTAGAGGCCTGGTTGAAGCGATGGAGGATAAAGGTTAACGAGCAAAAATGTACTCACGTTACATTTACACTGCGTAGGGAGTCCTGCCCGCCTGTTCGAATAAACAACAAAATTATCCCTCAGAGTTCTGTGGTAAAATATTTGGGTATTTATCTTGACCGCCGGCTAACATGGAAAAGCCACGTAGAAGCTAAGCTGACGCAAATGAAATTGAAGGCGATACAAATAAATTGGCTTATTAATAGAAATTCGGTCCTTAGCTTGGATTGCAAGCTCCTTCTCTATAATGCAATTTTGAAGCCAATTTGGTGCTACGGAGTGCAGTTATGGGGCACTGCCTCAGCTTCTACCATTGAACGTATTCAAAGGCGACAAAAGAAAATATTGCGATTGATAACAAATGCTCCATGGTTTAAAAGAAATTCCAACATTCATAAAGACTTGAACGTGCCATTGGTTAAAGAGGAAATCTCGAGGTATGCTGAGACGTATTTGAAGAAGCTAGAGGTCCACCCAAACCCACTAGCCCGTGTAATCTTGAGTGATCCTGGTCACATCCGATTGAGAAGAAGAGACACCGCGGACCTAATAAGAAGAAGAGTGAGAACAATGTCAAATTAATTCCGTGAACCATTAATATTTCGTCCCGCGCTGGCTGGACTAAATTAACATAATAGTAGAATTAGTTTAGATTTTAAGATTTGAATACTAATTGTTAGCTCACATTACAGTGAGGATCCAATTATATAAAAATGAAAAAAAAAAAAAAAAAAAAAAAATAACAGAACAATGAATTAATAAAAAAAAAACTTAACAAAAATCAATAAAATATATTTATAAAAAAAAAAATTTGTTTAAAGAAGAAATCGTGCTTTGTTTAGTTTATGTGATGCTATCTACAGATAATAAATCCAAATCAACAACACTTTATCCATTTGATTAGGTGGTCTTACAATTTTGTTAACAAAACTGTCTAAAGTTTGTTGAATTTTTAGAGATTTTTTTGCTGTTATATTTCCTTGTAGCGACTAATGAATGGTTTGGTCAACAGATGCTGCTACTCCCGCGCTACGATTTTCGTCAGGATCGTTTTCAGAAAATATATCCAATGCATGGGAAATTAATTGCATAGCTTTGGAAATATTGGCGATTGTTAATTTTTTTTCCTCTAAAGTATTGTCACTTATCATAATATCATCTTCTAAAGCATGCTGCAAGAAAAAAATTAAACGTATGTAGCGTCGCAAATCGAAATTTAAACGATGTAAATTGGGATCCAAACGACTCAAATCGGGGCCGAAACGACGCAAGTTAAAATTGCAACAACCCAAGCTGAGTTTTGTCAATTTTTAAAAAGCGACGCAAATCGGATCGACGAAGTCGGGACTCTAGTATATACATATCATAGATGGGCACTTTGCAGTACCAGTAAAATTTCAGTAAAAATTGATTTTTACTGATTACTGAAAAAAATTACAGTTACAAAAATGAAATCTAAATTTCATTACCATGGTACTGCAGTAAACATTTACTGAATACTGAAAAGCTTAATGCATTAGAATTATAATGCAGTATGCCCATGTATGATACATATGTATGTATGCGTTGTTTTAATGCTAGTTGTAGATGGTAATAGTAGGTGCGGTCAGACCATACAAATATTTGGTAAAAAAATATTTTTTTTTTCAGATTAGAATACCTACAAAATATACAAACATGAAAATTCTACAAAAACAAATAACACGGTGCGACAGTGAAAATACACTCGAGTAACTACATAGTCCACGTTGTTCAGATAGTTGAGTAGATCACAAAAATACCTTTTTATATTTCTCGAACCCTCCAAACTTGTTTTATTTGACAAATAGATATATGTATACCGTTTTAAAGCTTCATCTTTCCCCTTTCCAACAAGATTTAAATTTTGGAAATCAGAAGTGTTTGAGTAATCCAGAAATTTGTGCGTAAAGTAAAAAAAAAAACAGTTTTTGTCAAATAAAAGAAGTATAGAGGGTACAAGAAACATAAAAAAATATTTTTGAGATCTACTCAACAAAACTCACAACCTACATTATGTCATTAGCCGGGTGTATTTAATTTTTTTTATTTTGTCGCATAGTGTAATCTACCTATTGAAACAGAGAAAAGTAAATTATTTCCAATCTAGGAATAATAAAATAAATATTCATAGAAAATTAATATATTTGTTGAAAAAAAAACAGAAAAAAAAATACAAAAATTTAAAAACAAAAGTACACGATAAAAACAAGAAAAGTTTACCATCCAAGCAATGATGAAATATGATCCATGTTCGAGATATAATGCTGCCAATAATCATACATGAATCGACATACAAATTTCAAGCATCATGCCAATCTAAACTTTGCACACATCTCCGATTTACTTACTCTATCCATATACATATGTATGTATGTACGAGTATGTACGACTACTGTCTCTAATAAATCAACACAATCCCAAGACACAAGTTAAACTACCACACAATAACACCAAACATAAACAACAACAATAACATCAACAACAATAACAAAAACAATAAAATGAATAAATAAATAATAAAATAAGAATATTATCACATTCAGGATACAATAAACTGACTGGCTGGCATTGTTGGAATGTAGAGAGAACACATGTAAATTTCAACAAGAGTGGTATCTGTGGGTAGTTTAACATGATTTATAACCTGCCTCGTTAAAAACAAAAACAACAAAAAATCAAAAAAAAAAAAAAAAAGGAACAAAAGAAACCCAAATGAATACCATATGAATGCTGGATGAAAATAAAAACAAAAATAAACGGGGCATAGATTTAAGCGACACTTAAATATTAGTTTGTGATTTTACGGGAAATAAAATTTCCTATTCTTTAGCTGGTGAAGCGGAATATTTTGTGGCACGTCGTCAAAAAAATATTTTGAATTTATTTTATGACAAACCCAAATATTATTGCCAAACTCATATGAATTTTGATCATTAACTTTTCATATTGTGTAGTAAAAATGAAAGGAAAAAATAAACAAGAAAGAAGTGGTAAAATTTGAATTCGAAATTAATTCGTAACTCGTCAACTTTCTGAGTGATTGATTAAATTGATGGCGCAATAAAAAGAAAATAAAAATATATTTTATAACGTTACAGTTCATTGTCCCTTTACGATATATTTGATAAATAAATGATACATTTGCTTATTTACCATTCTAATACATATTCAATTTTAAGTTCAGTGGCCGTAGATCGAGCTTTGTATCAAAAATGATACATTTCAATTTTTTAGACCATATAACTTTTACTCAAAAAAAGTTAGATGCGATATATTTTTTTAATTCGTTAGTATTGTTATCGTAATTATTTTTAACCAAATAAAAATATCAAATTTTATACAGGACTTAAAAAATTCAAAAACTTCAAAATTCTGTATTATGTATCATTTTTGATACATACCACTTTCCTAGGGATTCTAGGGAAATTTTCAAAGATTTTGTGAAGTTTTATCGTAAATAATACATTATTTATGGTATTTGAGAAGGAATCGAATGTTAAGTGTTAGATGAAAGTGAAAAGGTTGTAAAGGATTCGCCAAATAACTTTTTTTTTTTGAAAATGCTTTAACTACTACTAAAAACTACTGAATATTTTCTCAAATTTCTTTTTTTTATTTAAAAGTACAATCCTTCCGGTTAATAATGGAAAATAATTTCATTCAAATGGCTGCCTCGGCTGGCCATGCAGTAGCCTACATGATCGGGCCAATTTTTAAGCATTGTGTGCAGCTGTATTTTACCAATGGCTTCACGAATATTGTCCTTTAAAGCGTCAATTGTCTCTGGCTTGTCGGCGTAACACTTATCTTTGACGGCACCCCACAAATAATAGTCCAACGGTGTCAAACGGTGGCTGCTTCGAGGTGGCCAAATGACATCAGCTCTGCGGCGGATAATGCGATCTTCAAAAACAGGGCGCAAAACATCGAGTGTAGCTTCGGCTGTGTGGCACGTAGCGCCGTCCTGTTGAAACCAAATGTTGCCAATATCCTCCTCTTCAATTTTTGTCAACAAAAATTCGTTCAACATGGCCCGATAACGATCGCCATTGACTGCAACGGCCACTCCTTGCTCATTTTCGAAGAAAAATGGCCCACTTATGCCTCTGGACCAAAATCCGCACCAAACAGTGACTCGTTTTGGGTGCGTCGGCTTTTCAATGTATGCGTGCGGGTTTTCTGTGCCCCAAATGCGACAATTTTGCTTGTTTTCATACCCGCCAAGATCAAAATGAGCTTCATCTGAAAAGATGATTATTTTGCCAAAATCGGCATCTTCTGTAAGTCGATCGCAGGCCCACTTAGCGAAGCGAAAACGCATTGGATGGTCAATTGGCTTCAACTCCTGAACCAATTGGACTTTGTATGGCGTCATACCAAGGTCTTAATGCAAAATTCGTCTCAATGATGTCTTCGAAATGTTCAATTGTTGAGAACGACGGTGAATTGATGTTGATGGCGCTTCACGCACACTTTCTGCCACAGCAGCAATATTCGCGGGTGTACGCAGTGTTTTTGGCTTTTCACGCTTTGGTTTATCGATGAGGATGCCAGTTTCTTTCACTTTTTTCACAAGATTACGGTGCTTCTCTTCTTCCAAAATCCGTACGCAATTTTGGCACACATTCTGCAACATTACCATGATTTTCAAAGTAATGTCGCAATATTTCCCAGCATTGTTCAAGAGTATACACAACCATATTCGTTCAGCGGAAGGATAAAACTAATTATCTGTCAAATCAGACATGAGCTAAGTGTTACCATTCACGAAATAAGCACTAGTTGAAAAAAAAAACGTTAGATGGCGGACCCGATATTTTCTGTACTTAATATTGATTGAAGTAGTCGCAGTCTAGTATGTAGCGTGTTAGCTTATTAGATGTCAGACCAAGGTTCAAACCTCAGGTCAGACATTTCCAGTTTACAACGAAAGGTTGTAATGTATGTATGTAATATTCCCGCTGCTGAATACTCTGAAGAAGAAGAAAACAGAAGCTCGTTTTATGAACTTACGTTAGCATTGGCAGCAGCAAACAGGACAATGGAAAGATGCTACTACTTGGAAAAGAGAACCTTATGCCTTCAGTAGTTTCGGAGGAGAAAATATTACCAATTTTCATGCAGATTGCTAGCAGCTGTTTCTTGACTCTTGCTGTAGATTCTTTCTTACTGTTGTTCTCATATTTATTTATCTCACGTGACAGACAAAGTGTTTCTTCCTATATTTTATTTCATAGATATAACAGATGATAATATTTCGGTCACCTATGTATGTCTGAGATAACAGAATAATGTACTACTCGGAAATGATGATAAATTTACATCTATTACGCCTTTTCGAAAAATGAGCTCAAAGTTATCTTATGGTCGTTGTAAATTTCGTGATCCACAGAAATCGAATTGCCAGTTTTAGATTCAAGTACATGCTACGTGTGTAGCAACTACTAACAGTCGTATTTGGGGAAACCAGAGAGTAATCAAAGAGAGGGCTTTATTATTGACATAATCGATATTCTATCCTGTTCTATTCAACGGAACTCTTTTTTACCTCACATGACGTTGACAACAAATTTTTCTTAAGGAATATAACAATGGTTTGTACCATCAGGTTTCAGCCAGCCCTCAATTAAGAGCGTTCCCGAAGCGAGCGACAATAAGGTGTCTAAGCATAGCTGCCAGATTTGACGATTTATCGTCGTTTTGACGATTTTGTGCTCCAAAAATATCATATTGACGACATGACGATTTATGCCCTTATTTTATATTTATGGAAATTAAAAATTTACATCATTTTTTTACTTTAGTACATTAAAAGCCTCCTTAAACTTTGTATTTGCTTTGCAGTTGTTACTGTTGGAAATTTATGCCAGTACAACAACAAGGAGTAAAGTATTATATTTTTAAATTGTTTTCGAATATCTGTGATGATTTTTCTGTATTTGATGCGTTCCTAATCCCTTAAAAGCCAAAAAATTGCAACTCCTAAATAACATCATAGTTGAGAATAAATTATCATATGCCGTTGCAGACAATTTTAAAAATTCGATTATAGCTTCTAATATTACCATCTGAAGAACAAAGGCAAGTGCCAATATTTTTTTTCATACGACCAACTCTCAGGGGATGGCATTGTGTTTGGAACTAGGAAAAATATGTATATTTTAGGAAGGTGGAAACAGGGAGCAGTGTTTATTGCCACTAGGTTTGAATATTTTTATACCATAAGTAACAGGAAAGATCTCTGTAGGAAGGGAGTTCCACATACGAATAGTCCGCCTAACAAACGAACTTTGTCTGTAATGCAGTGTGTGATACAGTGGCCAATCGACCACATACGGCTGTGCTGGCCGAGAAAGACAAGTGTTACGTAGGAATATATGATTTTCATAAACAAGTCGCCTTATTTCGCTCGAGCAATATCCGTTGTAGTAGTGATAGAACAGTGAAACACAAGCCACATTGCAACGATGATCCAGTGAATCAATGGAGTTGGATACACTATCGTGATTAACGAGCTACTACGGCCTCTCCTGTAAACGGTCAAGGCCTTATAATAGACTTTAAGAGCCAACCCATACATGAGAGTTGTATTCCATTCTCGGTCGGTTATAAATGGTGTAAATGGTAAGTAGATCAGATGAAGTAAAGTATTTCTGTCACCGTCTTAAGTTCTAGCGAACATTACACTGAATTTTCATGCCCATAGCGTCAAGATCTTCTGACTCTGTCTAAGTCTAAAGCAATTGGAAATTTATAAATTGCCGCAAAGTAATGGTGCTAGGTATCAAAATGTTACCATTTAGAAAAATATAAAACCAAGCTGACATGAAGTGTTTGATTTTTACGTAAAAACTAGTGCTACAAAGTTCATCATGTCAAAAATTTTGCCGTAGGTTTCATAAAACTGATAATAAAATATAATAATATAAAAAAGTTTTATTAAAATGAATTAGAATAAATAAAAATATTTAAATTTTTTAACAAAATCTATCAATAATTGCGAAAATTCCATGTTACTACAAGTATGTATCAAAAGTGATACATAATTTATAATTATGAAGTTTTTAAGGGTCGATCTACGGTCTACAAGGATGAAAAGAAGTACGTTTCATTCTCTTGTGATATGCTATGCTATGTTAAATTTTAATTTCTTTGTACTGATAAGATCCTCTTGTTTGGCATACTAACACTGAAATAATCTATAATTATTCGAATTGACGTTATCTTGGAAGAAAAACCATAGAGAACGAGTGACACATTACAAAGTCCAGTTGCTCTCCTAGAATACATTATATTTTTTATATTTCTTAATGACTTACTCTCTTGATATACGAACCTTTTTTTGGATTTAACAAATTGAGATTATTATGAGTGATTGATTCGCATCCGCACGATTTTAATCAGTGAAACATCCAATATTGTTTATTGACTCATAATCACAACATTAATATTACGGCACTTGGTACTATGGTTGGCATTCTCATACATTTGTCAGTGGTCGAAAGAAGCATTCCAGTGACTCGAGTTTGTGGCATCTGATCTCCTTACTTTGTACACAACTTACATATATCCGGCAGAAAGTGGAATACCACTCACAGTATATTAAATTCTATTGATTTATTTCAATACATTCGCAATGTGGCTTATGTTTCATAGTTCTGTCATTTGTTTAAATTAAACTACTCGACAGATATCAAGAAGTTTGTGCATATCTGTTCATGGTCGATTGGACAATGGATTGCACAATACATTACAGATTGAATGAAGTCGCCGTGGTCTAGTAGGTAGTGTGTTGGCTTATTGGACGAAAGGCCCGAGTTCGAATCCCAGGTCAGACATCAAAAACGAAAATATGAAAATATTTCTTCGGCGACTTCCTCTCAGCAGATTGCTGGCAAAAACTCTGAGAGTAAAAATTGCCATGAAAAGCTTCTCAAAAAAAAAATCTGTCGTTCGGAGTCGGCTTTAAACTGTAGGTCCCGCCACTCATGTATAAAATTAACGCACACAACACGAGTGATGTGAGAAGCTAGGACGTTGTACAATGGGTCAATTCGACCTCCGGGTACTGTACTTGTCACAGTTCACAAGTAACACGTCCTCTAACCTAACCTAACCTTACAGATTGAATTCGTTGTTTTCCTGTGAGTTTTTCCACTCAAACTCAAACTGATTCAGTGAATATGCAAACATGAAATAAATTGGTCACTATAACGGACTTGAATACTTGGATTGATTCGAAATCACATAGTTCAACTACTATTAATACCAAGCTATCGTCTGTTTTCGCATTTACGACTGTAAACTATTGAGAACGATTCAAGTTTAGCTCGAATTATGCTCCGGCAAACATTATTACAGACTAGCTTCTCACTCCACCTATGCTGAGCGATAAGAGAAACTTCTTAATGGCAACTAGTAAATCTCTGAGATTTTTACAGAAGTCTTCTCAGATCGATGTCACGGTTCCTGACAAAAGTTTTGGCAAATTTTATTTCACTATAAAGCCTAGTTTTTACTTCATAACAAACCGTTTAGACAGTGGACTGGCTTAAGATAATTATTGCTAGAGAAGATAAAGTGTGTTATTTTTAAAAATCAACTGCGAGTACATAGTTAACAGAGCTACTGCATCCATTATGTGGGAAATAGAAGAACCAGACCGAATTTGCTGAAAATTAAAGTGTTGTACATCAAGATAGTACACCAGTTCGTACAACCCTTAAGGCTTCTGCCAAAATCAATGAATTCAATTTACAATTGCTTCACAGCGTATCTTTTTTTTCGCAAAATTGGAAATAGATGCCTCAATAGTAAAATATGAGAGAAGAGGTGGTGTTTTTTTTTTTTGATGGCTACTTCAAAAAGTAAAAGAGCTTTTACAGCATACTATCAAAGCGATTGAACCGTAAGTCGCCGTAGTCTAGTAGGTAGTGTGTCGGCTTAGTAGATGAAAGACAACGGTTCAAACCCTAGGTCAGACATCACCAGCATATTTCTGGCAAAAACTCTGAGAGTAAATAAAATAGCCTTGAAAAGTTTCTCAAAAATCTGTCGTTCGGAATCGACTTTAAACTGTAGGTCCCGCCACTCATCTATAAAATTAACACACATAACATGAGTGGTGTGAGAAACTAGGTCGTAATCCTGACTAAAGGGTTGTAATGGCCAATTATGTATTTATCAAAACTATTGAAAAAGATATCGAAAAAAGTTATCGATTTAGGAAGAGATTATTCTGAGAATTAAACAAATTAGAATTTTGTTTTATTTTCGAATAATTTCATGACATCGTAACTGTAGTGTCGCTTTTGTATTTTAAATACAATTTGAAACATTAAAAATCATTTTCCTTACAGAAAATCGATTTTGGTTGTTGCGAATAAGTTCACCATTATTGTCAATCTAATAGTTCGCGATACTTTAATGGGAAAAAATAAATCCATAATTTACCATGAAAGTGAATTGATAAAACACAGCGTCAAAACAACAAAAGGAACTTACTTTTGTAATGCAGATGTGAACTTTAACGAAAATGTACTTTCATTACACCATTTCCATAATCACATTGAATTTTTCCAAAATGACAATGAAATTATACGTTGAAAGGAATAGTAGAAATCAATTCAGTTATACACCAAAAAAAAAAAATTTGACTGTTTTAGGCCAATCCCAATCATGCGACCATGCGTCGTACAAATATAATATTACCTCCACTCTATTGATTAAATACAACGCTTGCATGTGGGTTTCAATAGTGTTGGTCAGAATTAAGCATTTGCCTATGGCGGAGCAGACCGAGTCTTTGTAGACTCATTGCCACCATTTTGGATTAATATTGTAATATTTGACTCACTTGTATCACAAGTTGTAAACACAAATGAAAGTTTAGTCTATGTACAGTGCTATTCAATTTTTCCACTCAAATTTTTATTGCATTGGCAATATTTTCGCCAATTTGATTCCTAAAATGTGAATCATTACAGGTACGAATCGCTAAGCATTGTTAACATATTTTTAATTATTTATTATTTTTTCGTTTCCCTAATGCGGTCACAAAGTATTTAACCCTTTTTCTTATTATTTTTTGATCTGTTTCAGTTCAACTGAACAACTGACTTGGCAGTGAAGCAGTAGCAGGTTCCAGGTTGATAGGTTTTGCTGTCTACCGTTGCCTAGAAACAACACTCTTTCTCTCATAAAACCGCAATAAAATTTGTTTTTATCATATATGACATACAGTGGCTCCCAGCTTACATATGTACATTAGAGCGACTCATCAAAAAAAGTCCTCGATGTACCCCAATAAAAATGAACCTTGGACTTTTTTAAGATGACATTTAAAATATTTCGGGTCTATTTTAGGATGTTTTGTTAATTTGAGGATCTGTTTCCTTAACAAATTAACAAAAAAAATGGTCCAGCTGGACCATTTTGAAAAAGGGTCTATTTTTGGATGTTTTGTTAATTTGAGGATCTGTTTCCTTACAATATGTACATACATATTGTATATGTTGTGAGCTGGACCATTTTGAAAATATACAATATGCATGTACATATTGTAAGGAAACAGATCCTCAAATTAACAAAACATCCAAAAATAGACCCGAAATATTTTAAATGTCATCTTAAAAAAGTCCAAGGTTCATTTTTATTGGGGTACATCGAGCACGAATTTCGCTTCCATACAACTTGAGTCGCTCTAATGTACATATTTACATACATAATTGGTTATTACAACCCTTCAGTCAGAATTACGGCCTAGCTTGTTGTGTGCGTTAATTTTATACATGAGTGGCGGGACCTACAGTTTAAAGTGGACTCCGAACGACAGATTTTTGAGAAGCTTTTCATGGCAATTTTATTTACTTTCAGAGTTTTTGCCAGAAATCTGCTAAGAGGAAGTCGCCGAAGAAATATTTTTTCATATTTCGTTTTGATGTCTGCCCTGGGGTTTGAGCTCGAGCCTTCAGTCTAATAAGCGAACACACTACCTACTAGACTAAGGCGACTTAGAATAGGTGCAGTTACTTATCAACAATTTTGTCATTTTACTTATTTTTCCATTCACTGCCATATTGGTGTCCTTATTAATTATCACTTGACTGTATACATATCTGTCATTTAAATCGTTATATTGGGTGAATTTTTGCTTTTAATATATCAGTGCACGGTTTTTTCAACACAAAAAGAATCCGGACAGGTGGCAATGCCAAAAACGCACAGTAGAGTTTGCCGGCAATGAAATGTGTTTCTATTTGAAAAAACATTTTCAGCAATGCAGTCGATATTTGTCTCAATGGTTATGTCGACACAAAGCAATACCGAATTTAATGTGAAGACTTGTCTTCTTTAAGAACGATAAAAATCGCGTTGTTGAACTAAATAGATTGTTATACTTTGTGCTGATTACTAGCGTTTTTGCCTCAAGTGCAAGAATTGGGCATGCCACTCAACGCACGACTCCATGCACATGTTGTGTGGATGGATTACACCCAGTAATTAATGTTTCAGTACTGGAAAACTGTTGTTTCAAATTCTGGAAAAATGTCATGTCCAATTTAGAGATTTCACGCGGCCAACATCTAATTAGTCCATCTAAATAGTCTCCAAAAAGCAAATGGCAGACTCTTATTACTCCAAGTAAATATTACGTTCGAGAGAAAAGTCCTACGTAAGATCTTCGGTCCTGTGCGAGTTGGCTATGATTTCCGCATCCGATCCAACAGTGAGCTGTATGAGCTCCTCAACGAAATAGACGTTGTGTGGCGTATTAATATCCAGTGGCTGCGTTGGCTCGGCCATGTCGTTCGAATGGAGGAGGATACTCCAGCGAGACGGGTATTTGATGCGGGGATCTGCGGAAGTCGGCGAAGAGGTCGGCCTTGTATGCGTTGGAAGGACCAAATCGAGAAAGACCTGTCATCGATTGGTGTGACCAACTGGCGTAGGCGCGCAAGAAGCAGAGGCGCCTGGAAGGATGTGTTGCGGCAGGCAGAAAACCGTTAATCGGGTTGTTAATGGCCAATTAAGTAAGTAAGTAAGTAAATAAATATTACGTTTACTTTAACAAATTTACATGTACATATTTATAACATTGTGAATAGCCTAACAGATCAACGATAATATTTTTCACCCTATTAAGCTTTAGAATGCAATATGATTAGATTTTAATAATTTGTTTTAGTTTTAGTTTTTCATTCAATTGACAATTGAAAGAATGGAAATATTGAATACGAAAAAGAATATTTTGGAACAAAAATTATAAAAATTGCTCACTCTTTACATCGTTGGTGCCAATTTGCTGTGAAAGTTAAAATATGATACGATATTTATTTATTTTTTTTTCTTCGCTACACTTTCATATTTATTTAATATTCTAAGCGTGTAACATTTCAAATATATTCACGAAATTAAATTATTTATTAGAGAATGAAAGGGGAGAAATGGTTTAGTATTGCCCAAAATAAAGTATTTGTCAATGCAACTGCGTGTGTGTTTAATATTACATTCTACTCCCCCCCAGGCACACAAACATTACAAATTTTTTTTTCTCATCGCTAATGCTCGGATGCCACAATATGTTGTGTGTGTGCGTAGATGTGGTAGTAGATCTTTAACAATGGCTGAAAAATAAAGTAAAATTTTTATATTTTTTTTATAAACAACTCAAACGCAAACGCAAATATATTCACATACCATATTCACCAGCATATAATTTTGTACATATGCTGTGGCATCGCTTACAGTTGCAAGCAAAACTTACATTTTGAATGACAAGACAACGAGCACTGAAGTTGTATTGTATTTATTTAAAACATTTGGTCAATTCGCACAAGCCCTTGTATCGTTGTATTGAGTGTATTGTTGGACGAATATACAACAGTGTATCCTTGTTGTTGATAATTTTCATGTAAAAATCCGATACACTTATACACATTTCTTTCATGTTGAAACAAATTGGGGGATGATTAATTTGTTTATAAATCTCAAACCTCTTCTTTATCAAACCTCTTCTTTGCTTAAACAGCCGTGTTAACGGCACATTTGGAGACATTCCAAATTATGTGCAAAAAAAAGAAAAACAAACTGGAGACATTTCTTTTAGCTTGCTGGAAATTAGGTTGTTCTTATTGGAATCGCTTACAGGGTATTGTGTGTTCAAACCTCGTTTGAACACATGTGTTTTTCAAAAGTTGTATTGGTTTCATGCTATCAAATTGTTTGAATGCCAAAAAAATGCGTGTATTCAATACAACATACACGATACAAAGTCGTGTGAATTTCCCAATTTATTTCAATTTGTGAATCATCACTTTTAGGAATACTTGATCACATCGATTTATACAGCATTTAAGACCTCAGCGAATATGTTGTTTTGTTTTTTAATTTTTTTATGCTGCCAATGGGTTTAAGTATAATACCAAAATTTGCCCACAGGTATGGGATGTTGTCTTAAGAGTTTGAATATGTATACGTAATACAGGACAACAATATTGTTGGAATGAAATTAATTTTTTTATTTGGTGGATATTTTCATGGCATTTTCTGGTCCATCCATATATAATATAACATAATTGGTCATTACAACCCTTCAGTCAGGATTACGACCTAGTTTCTCAGACCACTTATATTGTGTGCGTTAATTTTACACAAGTGGCGGGACCTACAGTTTAAAGTCGACTCCGAACGACAGATTTTTTTGAGAAGCTCTTAATGGCAATTTTATTTACTCTCAGAGTTTTTGCCAGAAATCTGCTGAGAGGAAGCCACCGAAGAAATATTTTTCCATATTTTCGTTTTGATGTCTGACCTGGGGTTCGAATTGTGGCCTTACGTCTAATAAGTCAACACAGTACCTAATAGACTTCGGCGACTTCAATGAGGCTTTAGTATAACACCAAAATTTGCGCCCAGGTTAGGGTTTTTGTCTTAAGAGCTTGAATACTTAAAATTATAATACAAGACAAGAATATTGTTGGAAAGAAATTATATTTTTTATTATTTGGTTGATATTTTCATGGCATTTTCTGGTCCATCCGACTACAAATGTGTACTCATTTTTTTTCAATTAATTTGGCCATATGTTCTCAGTGGTGGCTTGAATATTGGATACCAATGCTTTAAGAATTGCTAATTTGTCGCAGCATAGCATCACAAGAAATAATTCAGAGGCGTTAAATCGCACGAACAAGTGTGTGAACGAATTAGACCACTTCTGAAAAGAAAATTGTTCCCAATTTAATTTTTATAAAAAACCAATTATGGAGCTGTGGGGCAAGTAGCTCCATCTTGTTGAAATCAAATGTCGTTAATGATTAGAAGATTGGTTTTTGAAACGAAAAATTTAGGCAGCAAGGCTTGATGATTGTCTTCACAACAAATACGTCAATTTCGCTTATTGACTCATCTCAAATGTTCATTTCAAATGAGTCCAATCAGCAAACATGTGATGCAAACAATGGTTGTTTGGCACGTAAAGTTTTTCACGTAGTTGAAGTGCAAACACCAACACAGTTAAGGAAGACGAATCGACATTTCAGCGTCGTCTTCAATATTTTCTCTTGTACTTACATTTCTTTTTCTTTTTGACGGTTTTGACTAAAGCTAAACAATAACTGCACGAATAGCTTGCTCATTAGGCATATTATGTTGACCACATAATGGTCACACATGACTAGAAACCAATGAAACATCAAATATTCTAGTATATCAAGGAAAATATTATAATTTCATGAGACTTGTTTTGATCACAACTGTAAATATCACTATAAACGAGAAGTGCTACAGTAAGTATGTTTGTGTTATTCTTTCATTACATAAACACACACACACATACACACGGACACATTTATTCCAACCTAAAGTAAATATATTGTCTTTATCGATTTTCAGTCAGGATAAAGGAACACAGCAAAAAAAAGGAAAAGAAAAAAGCAGGAAAATATTGAAAACACCATCATTGTTTCCTTTAAAATTCAACGTTAAACGCAATAAAGTTTTGTTATTGTTGCTGCCATTGTTACTTCAACAACACCGAACACCGGTACCGGCATTGAAGGTGTTTAAAAATAGAATCGAAAAAAGTCTAACACAAGAAAACAAAAATAAAAAAAAATAAAAAAGAAGACGGAGGAAGAGCAATAAATCGATTGTTTCTGTTTAAATTTAAGGCAACCATATGCAAACATTTATGGTCTTGATTAAGAAAAATTGAAAAAATAAAAATAGGTGAACGGGTAAAGGTAAGCACCTCAAATAAATCTTGTGATCTTTATTGCGTTTGAAGATAAACTGATTAGTAATTGAGAGAGCCAAACTCTTAAGGCAGAGGCTTGTCATAATTTGAAATGTTGAATTATTTCTCGGAAATTTAACGAATACACATAGAATAATGGACAGGTAGGAGAAATATTCAAGTGCAATTACATCAGTTTACCTCAATCGATTAGCACAGGGACACTTCAATAAGTCTGTGACTTTTTAAATTTCTCCTCTTTTAACGGCTTCTGTTAACAGGCATCTGTGACTCAAAATTTATTGTATTATTAAACATAAGCCTCTCAAGCAGACTACAGTTTGATTGCTAAGGGAGGTGGATAAAGGTACACGTTTAATCAATAATATTGGAACTCTACATTGTATAATTTAAAAATTCGCGACATGACGTTGCCCGCCTAAGAGCGTGGGTGATTGTTTAAGCTATAGGCATACCATACGGCCTAGTGGTTTGAATTTTGAATGCTAACTGGTGTAGAAGAAAATTATCTGCAATCTCAATAATATGAAAACTTTTGAGAATTGTTTGACGTTGTTTAACCGCATAATGGATGGCTTTTTTCGACGTATCGCAACTATGCTCGAAATAAGGATTCATTTAAATACATCAAACGTTACACATCAGTCAAAATAGTTAACTTCTCATGGAAAGGCGGTACAGGATTTGGTTCGTTAGCTAATAACGGTGTAATCGATTTTTAACGGACGAATTATAATCCACAATTGACTGATGAGGATCGAGAGCGAATGCTATGTCGACGTACTGTGAGATTAAATGACTCCATTTGGACAAGAAAAAAGTTCTTTTGTTCAGAGACCTATTCCCAAGATGTAGCTCCAAGAGTCTATTTCTTCTTCTTAAGAACTTGAAACAATGAAATCATCTCACAAAAAATGTGAAATTAAAAGATTATGTAAATAATTTTTGAATCATTCAATAGAAATGCTTCTGTAAAATATATTTTGTTTAGTAAATATTGTAAAAATAATAAAATTATTATAATATTTTAAATTAGATTATTACTATAATTGTACGTTAAGTTTAATAGTTGCCAACTTGCCTCTAAAATGTCTTTAAGGCTCAGAGGCCAAATGAATTCTATATAAATATTTATTATTGTACAATTATCACAAACAATAAAAACAAATTTTATCCAAAAAATCAAAGGAGACTGTCTTGGAAAATAAAAAAAAGTTCTTCATTCTCTGATCAATTTTCAATTTCCGTAGGGTGTTTGTGTAAAATTCTTAATTAGGATACAGCTTTTAAATATTTGTTTTTTTTCCGAGGTCTAAACGTAGAAAAATTTTCTTGTCGACTTCATATTTGGATTCCATGTGTTGAATTCCTCTAAACTTCCTCATGCAATCCGTTCAACTTCAGATGGACAACGTCGAGTTGTGAGTCACCACGCACAATTCATTAGCGAACGAATGCAGTCATATGTCGGGTGTTCTTGACTTTCTTTTTACTTCAAAGACTGAAAAATATGAAGTGAAATTCCGATTACTGCACCATTTCTAATTCCATTTTTGTTCTTTTATACTAGGAATACATTTTTGTACACGAAAAAGGCACTGGGTTCAACTGGAAACTTTAATTTCTCGACCAGAATGTTAACGCCATGACAAAAGTTATTGTCAAAAAAAATATTTGCTCATTTCTATGAAGGCAATATTGAATTTCTAATTTTCACTCTGATTCGCAAACGAACCACTCAGAAATTCAAGCGTTAACAACGATTCGAATTCGATATTGACATTATGTGGCTTGTTATAGAAAGCATTCTATCAAATGAGTTGAAGTCGTCGTAGTCTAGTAGGTAGTGTGTTGGCTTATTAGATGCAAAGCCCCGATTCGCATCCCAGGTCAGGCATCAAAACGAAATATGAAAATAAAAATATTTCTTCGGCGATTTCCTCTCAGCAGATTTCTGGCAAAAACTCAGAGAGTAAATAAACCTGCCATGAAAAAGTTTCTCAAAAATGTCGTTCGGAGTCGACGTTAAACTGTAGGTCCCGCCGCTCATATATAAAATTCACACAGCCGGCATGAGTGGTGTGAGAAGCTAGGCCGTAATCCTGACTGAAGGGTTGTAATGGCCAACTATGTATGCATTCTATTAAATAAAGTTAGCCTTCACTCTAGGCTACCGCAGAATCTACTTCACCATGCGATTTTAAAATCACTTTTGGACACTGGGTAGTTTGATAGATCTTCCGTCTTTGCTGCGAATCTGTAATAGATCCATAGTGCATGGATCCTTGCATACGATAAAGTTACATAAGCTTCTTTGAGTAAATGTCTATCGACATCTTATATCAATCGTCCCTTCAAAGACTGTGCGGTATGCGCAGAAGAATCTTAACTACTGATAGACTATATTCATCGATGTTTTAAAAACACTCATACTCGCTGAAACCTATCGAGCCATCGAAATAATTCAATGATTTATAGATCAATATCGAGTAAAGATCGATGCTCTTAAAATTAGAAAATTAATTCAAAAACAAAACAAATGTTTTGTAAATACATCCTTGAAAACAGATTAGGCGGAGTTGGATAAGCTATGTAGACGTGTTTGCTATGAAAACTTTTCTTATAACGGTACTGCATGATTTGTTGGATTTAAACTCGTTGCATATGGTAGTCAGGACCAGAGCCATAGATGCTAAAGTAAGGATACTGACTTGATAATTGTAATGGCTGACAGTTTCCTCCTTAACTGTTCCCTAGACAGTAACAGTAAACTGTATGATTTTGGCAAATGCTTGGCAGCGAGACTGAATGAAGAATGATGAGTTTGTGGATGAGTCAAAGACAGATAGTGTTCGGTTACAGTGTGAAATATTCCGAGCAAATCGGCAAGTTTGTCAGGGCAACGGGATTGAGGCAAACATTTGAAGGATCTTGATCTTTGTTGTAGGGACGTGACGGCTTAGATTAGTAGTTATCTCCGAGCGACTGTACAGTGGTGTGAAGAATTTGAAACTGTCGGGAACTGTAACAACATGACATCGCAATAAGATTTAGGGCATCCATTCCGGATAGAAAAGTCTGGAAGAATGGAGCGACGCACTTCGCAAAGAATCCGTACAAATTTACACCAAGTTAATGTAAAATTTTTACGGAATTGCGGAAGTGTCGGCAATACAGGAAAATTATTGGGACGCGAATGTCCCCAAATGCGAATTTACAGTAATTTTCGATAGCCAGGCTGCTATCAGAGCACTGGATTCTAATGTGACGAATTCGAAGACGGTGTAAAACCGTCGCAGATATTTTAACGAGGGAGCAGATCGATATGATTTTCCTATCACATGGGTTTCAGGACACAGACACATTCCGCAAACTGTACTGGCCAAACTGGATACAATTACCAAACTCTACTAAAAATTCTCGACATTCCCGATTGAGAACCTACAAGCTTATAATTGAAGACTTGGTCAAAAATAGGTGGGTAATTTTAGACAGGGGCAGATCGACGCAGAAAATCCGGTCAAGGCTGGATAGAGAACGCACGGCAACTCTACTTAATCTTCAAAGAAGCCAGCTCAGAATAGTTGTTGGGGTCATTACTGAGCATTGCATTATGCACATGCGTGTGAGTTTGGATGTCTCGCGAATGATGAAACTGTTCACCTACTGTGTGCGTACCCGGCATTATGTCGAGGGAGAAAAGGGAACCGCGGTATTATTATTACTATTATTACACAAAATTTGTTAAAGATGTTTAGTATTCTTAAAAATTCAAGTTACGATACAAGTATTCTGGCCAAATTTTGTAAAGTTTAGTATTCCTTCCACAAAAAAATTTTTAAATATAATTAATTGGGTTATTGGCAACTGTAATCCACCAGGGACTGTTGCCTTCTCTTCTCTTTAAATAGATTTTCGAAACAAGCAATCTGACTTCAAGTCACTTCGGTCCATCACTAACTACATCAACAGCTTACATTTTGTAGTGAAACAGTCTGTCTGGCCTTACAAAATTTCACCATGGAATTCGTATTATCAGGCGATTGGAACGCACCTTCACTTTCAAATGAGGTTAAAATTGGATTGATTGCTCAGGTCAGAGCTCCGTATTAAATCTTAACAAGACTAGCACTGCATTAACTATTGTTTGGCAATATAGTTGTTGTAAGTATTTGTAGTACGATGGGGATGCATTCTATCACCAGTTTTACTTAATATCCTTTTTGGACTTAATTATTCGACAAACGCATTACGTGGGATATGTAGGAACAGTTGATAAGACGTCGATATTAACTACCTACTCACTCATACCTTTTCCGGTATACATATCAGAGATCAGCAATGATTATTCAAAACGATGAATAGACTCGAGTCATACTCATAACTTCTGCTACTTATACGCGTTCATACTTATTTTAATATTATACTCATACTACTCATATTCAAAGTTTGAAGTACTCATTGTACTCATACTTAACAACACGTATGATGTTGTTGATTTCGACTTTCCATGAGTCAACATACATATACACAAATCACAAAATAAGTATGATTTGCGTACGAACACTACAATACTCACTTGAAGGTTGTGTGTTTGCTTTGCTTGCTGTCTTTGTCTTTTCTTTCTTCTTTTTTTGTAACTGCAACAACAACTAAGACTGTAAATTTTGATGAATGATTCGAATCACTCGAATCATTTATGAGTGTTATAAGTATTTTTCTAAATTTATGAATCTGAATTTATGAATCAAACATATTTCGAATGTTATGAGCTTGATGTCAACGTTGTACTCATACTCATTGCAACCTGTACTTATAAATCAATGTTGTAGCGAGTACGAATTAATCAGAGTAGTTGAATTTCAATACTGTTGACTCACTCATACTCAAAATTTCATGAGTACTTATGAGTAGCGAAAAAACGATTCATTGCTGATCTCTGATACATATCTGCCGAATCGTATAAATTGTACCACATAGCAGACAAAATTGTTCTGCATATTAACATTGACAAGATTTGGGTTTTGTAAATTCACACCAACAAAGCTTTTAAGATCAATATTTACAACGTGGAACTCGAGGATGTCTACCTGGGGAGCATTACATAAAAAGGCAAATCTTTTATTAAAGGTTGTAAAAAAGTATGGAAATCACCACTCAATCAGTTGTTATCGTTAAACATAAAATCTACTCTACAGTAAGGCTGTGTGTGACTCCTGGAATTATTTCACAAATCAAATAGACTTACTGCAGGTAAAAAAATCATAGAAAATATAAAACAGCGACAACATCAATTTGCAAGTAACTGTACGCTGCAACGCCTATGTTTAAATATTATTTTAATCACTGCAAACATTAGCTTAAACCTTGACATTCCATCAATGGAATGTTGAATCAGTTTTAAGATCCACATCTACTCTACATACATATTAAATTACTATTACTTTGAATTAACCCTCTAGTGCCCAAATGTGTTTTCTGGATTAAAAAATGTTTGGTTTTGATTTGTTTTAAAAGTAAAGGATATTTAATAAAAATAATTTCTCTTGGTCAAATCGGGTTTTACAGCGCCAATATCTTAGACCGCCTTTAGGCGGCTTTGGGAAAAGAATCCAAAAAATTTGATAGCAAATTTTTTTTCTTCATATAAGTAGAGTGAAATATTTTATTGAAAAAAAAAGAACAGATTATAAAAGAGATGTTTAAAAAATAAAGATAAATTTCAGATTTCATTTCTTTATAAGGTAATACAAAACAATTTTGAAAAAAATCAATATTTATAGGATAAAAGCATTTTGTTCAAGTTATTTATGGTGAAAATCGTCGAAGCAGTCATTGTGATTAGAAAGACACAAGTTTATGTTACACTTGCGACATACAATTTTTTTTACCAGCGCGTGATAAAAACTACGGAAAATGTCCGACTCCATCGTAACGGTCGTCTGTGGGTGTTAGAAAGAATTCTTTTTTTGATCTTGAAGTGGGCTCCCTTGAGCGTTTGGCAACGAAGCCCTCTGCATGCAAAGTATAGATGCAATCTCTGGTCTGAAGTTTGGCAGCTTGTATCTCGTATCATTAGCATTAGGCCTGTTGATTCTGTTGAACAAAATGTCGGCGTTTACCATTTCTAAGTCAAGCAAATGCAAGAACAGTCGATTTGTATTCTTGTTGCCCTTCACTGGAATTTTATATCGACCAATAAGATCCATGAGATCGACACAACCTATATGGCTATTGTATTCATGGATTATATTGGGGCAATTGACGTCAACAAACTTTTTTTCAGAGCGAACAAAAAGTGATACCTGTGCTTTTGTGCCAATATATTCACGAATTTCCGAACTGATTGTAAAGAAGAAAGTTCTTATATCTTTTTGAGTAGCATATAAATTTGATTGTTTAACAATGTGCTCAATAATAGTGTCGCCCAGAAAGTACTCGAAGCATTTGAAAGGCGTTTCATGCTTTGGGAGATCTTCTTCTAGTTCGGGCTCAGGAAATGCAATCGTAGAGTTATCTATTACTAAGTCCTTTTGACGCCACAAGATTTTCTCGAAATTGTGGTAATTCGGATCTATATCCGAAACAGATCCAATAAACTTTCTTGTTTAACATTTAATACTATATTCAGGCTGAATGATATTCTGCTCTGCAGACACATTACGTTTGCGTTTCTGTGACCGAAGAGTAATTGAATCAATCGAAGTAGAATGGGATAGTAATTTTCCCAATGAAGAGGGACTTTCGTTTGGAGTAACGCAAATCTCTGATACCAGCATTGATTCTGACATATTCACCGCTCTATTTATCGCCTCGTCATATTTTCTTCTACGAAATTCATCAACTCCAAAATTTTCTCAATTTCCTCAGCAGAAAGCGATGACAAGTTTTGCATTTGTTGACGTTCCATGTCTATTAAACACAATTTTTTATCTTCTGAAATCTTCCACTGCCAAATTCACCTAATACATATATTTTTGTTTTTTTTTTTTGTCAATAAACGCCATTATTGAGCTCAATATTTCATATCGACGGCTCCGTTCTATAACATTCTAAGTCGGAAAAGTGTGTTTTGAGTTATGAGCTCTCAAAGTTTTCACGCTACATACGACTATATGTGTATTCTAAGTAGATTTTTCCCTATAACTTCGGAACGGATCGGCGCATCTTAACCAAATTTTGACAGTATTTAAGTTAGAGAACGTAGAATTTAAAAATGCAAGAACATTAAAATGGAATGGAGGCGTCGATATGAAGTTCAATTAATTATGGTGCAATAAATACGCAAATTGTTATAATATTGAGTAAAACTTTAAATGCAACACTGTCATAAGTGTGTTTTGTGATCATATAACAATTTTCCGAACACGTTCAATTGATATTTGACAACTCAAATGTCAACAACTACAAAAAATAAACAAAATAACAACATAACAAAAAAACAAAATAAATACAATGTTGTTGAAACAACCAGCTGTTTTGTTTACCACTACCAAATAAATATTGCCTATATTATGTGTCTGAACACTTAAAATATTGTACTCAAATAAACGAATATTGACTCAATAAAAGTGCCTGTCTGAACATAGTTTTAGTCAGCATTTCACAATTTTTCAACTTTAAATGACAATGATAGCTGCTCAAAGTATCAGCATATGTTGCAAATATATGAAAAATAATTTTTGGACTTTCCGAATTAATCAAAATACAAAAAGAAAACAAAACAGAATTTGAAAAGCCAATAAATTAGCTTTGAATTTAAGCCGTCTACAGGCGATCTTGGGCACTAGAGGGTTAATATTGATAAAATCCTAGTTAAAATATTTACTATTCTTGGCATTTACTATGTAAAGATAAAGGAAATGTTTGTCTCTACTATAGAAACCATACTATTAAAGTTAATTGTAGTTAGTCTTCATGGAATATTTAAATGTTTTACAATAACAATAATAATTTCGAATGTTGTTCACTGGTTAGAAGAAGTGAAATTTGAAGGCAATGTTTATGAAACTAAAATTCTTTTTTGCAAAATGTAAAGCGAAGCTATGTTGAGAAAGAAATCATTTCTTTTATTTTAAAAAATATTTAAATGCTGGCGTATGCTTTGCTTTCCCTCTCTTTATATCAGTCAATATGAAATAAAAAACCAAAAAAAAAAAAAAGCAAACAAACAAAAAACAGAACGAATAATGAACGAAACATATTTTATGCAAAGTTTATTCAAGTTGCAAACATTTACTCCACAGTACAATATTACAATATTTGTACGAGTACAAGAAAATCAAATACTTTCCGTTTCCGTTTGTTAAAAAAGAAAAAACAAAAAAGAAAAAAATTCAAATATTCATATGTTTGTATTACATAAACGCACATACCCATTTGAAATAATATTCCCGTTTGAATTTTAGACACACGAATGCAGAGAGTTTCACTGCAGAAAAGAGAAAACGAGAGCGTAAAGGTGGATGTGTATGTGAAAATATTTTCATGAATTTATTCTCACAGACCTATATACCCACACACCCACATGTGAATGTACGTACGTACATACATACATATCCCAACCGATGTTAATAAAATTTTATAGATGACAACATGTGTAGTTTATGATTATTTTAGAATGTTCTAATAAAGAGCAATTCCAAATGGTTTGTAATGTTTAACTGTCGTTTTTTTTTCTTCTTCTTTTTGTTTTTGCTTTTTTTCTTTCAGTGTAATCTTTTTAAAATGTATACAAATGTGTAGATTTTAGCAATTGAGAAGGAATTTTGGATTATTCAGGGAATACCTAATGCTCTCATACATATACTACTCAAGTTGATGTTGATGTTGATGTTGCCAACATTATGCATGTTTGCCAGTTTGTAGCGCTTGCGTCTGTACATGCAAAGTGAAAGTACTACATACATACATATGTACATATGTGGAGATGGCCAACATTTTTTCAAATTTAATTTTAAACTTTTATTCTAACGCATACACACCGTTTAAGAATATGCTGACCGATTAGCGAAATTTAAAAGTCAATGAAACGTGTAACGAAAGAAAAATTAATAACTTGTAAATAAAATGAAATGAAATAAAATATGGGAATATTGAAATGTTATAATTGTTTTATATTGACCAATATGATTGCCATTTTGTACTTTAAGTATGTATCAGATATCAGCAATGAATATTCAAAAAGATTAATAGAATCGAATCATACTCATAATTTCTGATACTTATACGCATTCATACTTATTTTAATATCATACTCATACTACTCATATTCAAAGTTTGAAGTACTCATCGTACTCATACTTAACAATACATATGATATTGTTGATTTCGACTCTCCATGACTCAACATATGTATACATGGATCACAAAATAAGTATGATTCACGTACGAACACTACAATAACCACTAGAAGGTTGTGTGTTTGCTTTGCTTACGGTCTTTGTCTTTTGCTTCTTTTGTAAATCTAACAACAACAACGACTGTAAATTTTAAATGATGAATGATTCGAGTCACTCGAATCATTTATAAGTATTATAAGTATTTTTCTTAAGTTATGAATCTGAATGAGTAGGCATTTGAATCAATCAAACATATGTATTTCAAATGGTATGAGTTTGATGTCAATGTTGTACTCATACTTATAAATCAACGTAAATTTCAACATTGTTGACTCACTTATATTCAAAATTTCATTAGTGTTTATGAGTAGCGAAAAAACGATTCATTGCTGATCTCTGGTATGTACGGAACCGTATGTAATTAAATTTGTTCTTTGTGGAATATCACGTACTGTGTGGAACACAAAAAAAAAAATATTTTAACAGTAAACTCTAGGTAATGTGATTTTTTGATTAGATTTTTGATCGGGGAAATGTGTTCTTTTACTTCAAAAATTCTAATATTTTGTAGCGTTACATGTTATTAATTGCAATCATAGTTACATTTTGGTTACAAAGTGACGTTCTTTCTTCCTAAAACGTTATATACATTTCGTTTTTAAAATGACAGACGTAATTGGTCTGTATTGTACAGATAATCAGTTCTTATATCGAGTCGATTCACTTTTACAAACATCTAAATGTGACCACCGAATCTTTGGTTCCAAAGAGAAATCCTGTAAATAAAAAACTGATATTGTGGGTAGGTTCTTCAATATCTCTGTTAAATTATTAATCGTCCATGCGCGAACCTGCGTAATGTTAAATATTTGAAAAGATAATCAGGTTGCCAAGTTCTTATATAAATACATACATAATTGGTCATTACAACCCTTTCTAACACCACTCATGTCGTGCGTGTTAATTTTATACATGAGCGGTGGGACCTATAGTTTAAAGTCGATTCCGAACGACAAATTTTTGAGAAAATTTTCATGGCAGTTTCATTTACTCTCAGAGTTTTTGCCAGAAATCTGCAGAGAGGCGGTGCCGAAGAAATATTTTGTTCATATTTTACGTCTAATAAGCCAACACACTACATTCTAGACTACGACGACTATAGTTGTTAATACTTTATGTAAAAAAGATAATACACATAAATTTCAGTAGAATCCCAAAAGCTTATTCGGTTTAACCAATATGAAAACTGGGAAATTGATCTCTGTGGCCCTATAGTATTAACGTAACTGATAACAGTATTGTAAGCTGCCCTAAGGCACGTGTAGTATATACAAAAGAAAAGGTAATCGGTAGGTAAGCATTTAGATAGGAAGTATTGGTTCTTAGGCGTTGGATTTTTGATGTCCTAAATGTTTCTAAGTATTCCATAAACTCTACTAACTACAGTCAATAAACTGGGTTTATTGGTCTTTTTTTTTTTTTTTATTCGACCAGCACTCAGGGGATGGCCCCTACTCATGCAGTGCATTGTGCAGGTTTTTAGGAAAGGTGGAAAGGGGAAGATGCGAACGGCAAGGAAACGATTTGCTGCTAGGTGACTATAAAATGGCCAGTGCTATACCTTTACCATTAGACAGTCTACAGGCAATCGTCCCCAAGAAGCCCACAGTTTCTCACACCACTTATGTTGTGTGTGTTAATTTTATACATAAGTGGCGGGACCTACAGTTTAAAGTCGACTCCGAACGACAGATTTTTGAGAAACTGAGAAGAAATCGACGAATAAAAGAAGAGAATATAAAGAATTGAATAAATGAACTTTTGGCAATAATTAGTATATAGATCGACTGTTAAGCACTGTACACTCTCTCGACGATAAAGCATGTAAGTGGTAATTCTATTTCTTAACCCTGTTGGCTCTTTCTTAAAAAAGAAAATATGTACAAGACATTTAAAAAGTAACGAATTATGTTGAAATTCTTGGAAATTTCTTGCTATATTATGTGGAATAAATGTATGCCATTTCGAAATGTGTTCCAGCAGAATAATGACACTATATATACTGCAAATACTTCTAAGATATGAATATCAATGTATTAGACTGACCAAGTCAGATTCAATTCTTATTAACCCTCTAGTGCCCACGGCCGCCTGTAGACGGATTATATTCAATGCTCATTTATTCACTTTCAAAATTCTGTTTTGCTTTCTTTTTGTATTTTGATTAATTGGGAAGTCCAAAAATTATTTTTATTATATTTGCAACATATCCTGATGTTTTGAGCAGCTATCTTTGTCATTTAAAGTTGAAAAATTGTGAAATGCGGACAAAATAATTATTTTGCAAAAAGTGTGAATTTCAAAAAATCAAATAAAATATTAAAAGTGGTCAAAGTTAAAAAGCAAAATTATTAGTGTGTTGCTGATAGTGTTAAGAAAGCACAAAGAAAAAAAAAAGGAAAAAAAATCTTTCGGAAACGGAGGCGGTCTTAGGACAATTCAACAAAAAAACAAAAATGCATGTATTAGGTAAGTTTGGAAGTGGAACATTTCTGAAGCTAAAAAATTGTGGTTAATAGACATGGAACGTCGACAAATGCAAAAGTTATCATCTCTTTTTTATGAAGAAATTGAGAAAATTTAGGATTTGATGATGATTGGTTTGGATAATGATGCTTGTGAGACCAAGGACCACACTAACGTTGGTTTTGACGAGGCGGTACATAGAGCGGTGAATATGTCAGAATCAATGCTGGTATCAGAGATTTGCCTACCCCAAACGGAAGTCCTTCGTCATTGGGAAAATTATTATCACTTTCTAATTCGATTGATTCAATTACTCCTCGGCCACAGAAACGCAAACGTAATGTGCCTGCAGAGCTGACTATAGTATTAAAAGCAAAACAAGGGAGTTTATTGCATCTGTTTAGCATATACATAGATCCCAAATCCCACAATTTCGCGAAAATCTTGTGGCGCCAAAAGAACTTAGTACTAGATAACTCCGCGACTGCATTTTCTGAGCCCGAACTAGGAGAAGATCTCACAGAGCTTGATACGCCTTTCAAATGCTTCCAGTACTTTCTGGGCGACACTATTATTGAGCAATTGTTGAACCATCGAATTTATATGCCACTCAAAACATATAAGAACTTCCTTCTTTACAACCAGTTCGGAAATTCCTCAATATATTGGCATAAAAACACAGGTATCACTTTTTGTTCGCTCTGAAATAAGGTTTGTTGTTGTCGATTGTCCGAATATAATCAATGAATAAAATAGCCATATGTGTGGTGTCGATCTCATGGATGATCTTATTGATCGATATAAAATTCCAGTGAAGGGCAACAAGAATACAAATCGACTGTTCTTACATTTGCTTGACTTAGCCATGGTAAACGCCTACATTTTGTCCAACAGGCCTAATGCTAATGATACGAGATACCAAAATTCTGAGCAGAGATTGCATCCGTACTTTGTAAGCAGAGACCTTCGTTGCTAAAAGCTCCAGGGCGCCCACTTCAAGATCAAAACAGAATCCTTTCTACCACCTAAAGACGTCCGTTACGATGAAGTCGGACATTTTCCGTAGTTTTTATCACGCGCTGTTAAAAAAACTTGTAAATTTGCTGTTTGCAATTCCGAAACTCAAATTGTATGTCGCAAGTGTAAAATAAACTTGTGTCTTTCTAACCACAAGTACTACTTCTAGGATTTTCACCATAAATTACTTGAACAAACTGTTTTTCCAATAAATATTGATTTTTTCAAATGTTTTTTGGATTACCTTATAAAGAAATGAAATCTGAAATTTATCTTTATTTTTTAAACATCTCTTTTATAATCTGTTCTTTTTTTAAATAAAATATTTCACTCTACTTATATGAAGAAAAAAAATTGCTGTAAAATTTTTTTGGATTTTTTTCCTAAAGCCGCCTAGAGGCGGTCTAAGATTTTGGCGCTATAAAACCCGATTTGACCAAAAAATTATTTTTTTTTAAAATATCCTTTACAAATCAAACCTAAAAATAATTTTTTAATCCAGAAAAAAATTTGGGCACTAGAGGGATAAGAACTTGTGGAATATATAATATATAACAATCAAAACAAAGTTTCATACTTTGGGAATTAGTTCAAACTGCGTGGCAAATTCGGTATGCCAAAATCTTGTTGATCATACGGTTAGGCCATCCCTAAGTGCAAGTGTATTATTATATTCTTACTTCTTTAATAAAACTTTTAAAATACAGGAATAAAAACTTATAAAATTGCAATGAAATTTTGGTTTTGTGGTATATAAGCTGACAATAAGTGCAGTTTCTTATCAATAATTTTCTCATTTTACATACTTTACCATCAAATACCGAAGTGTCACATTAGTGTTCTTATTATTTTTCACATTACTGTATTTACCGGAAGGTTTAAGGTTTTTCCATAATCTTCCGATAGCCGTAAGTACTTTGGAAAAAATTTAATTTCCAATTTAATTTTAAAATGCTCGAAAATTTAACCATCACTTATAAAAAAACTAAAAATATTTTCAATGCAATTTGATAAATATTACAGTGATTTTCAATGCCCTGCACAATTAGTGAGTATATTGTTACGTTTTAATCTTTTTAAAAATGTTTAAAATATGAGTTCGTTGATTGCAAACAAAATAAAAACAATTAAACTCTTTATTGTTTGCACTACTTTTGTGTGCCACCATTTATAACTTGTCGTATACAACAATAATTGCTTGTTCACTATTCTACTTTCCACTCTTATTGCATAAGCACTAACAACACAGATCTTTACAACGGCGATCGTTAAACCACGACTGTTTTCTTAACACGCAACGGGTTTTCACACAAGACTGACTGAATTCTTACTACTGGTTGCCTGCTTTGTCTTGCCTTTTTATATGCCCACGTAAACAGTCTGGCGAACATTCCTGAAGTAGAATGTTCGTGTTTTCGCTTTCTCGAGAACTCTATTACGACTTCATTGTTGTTTGTGTATTTTGTTCACATTGCTTGTTGTTGCGTTCGCTTGTAACAAGTTCGCTGTATTTGTTTATTGTTTTAATGTTAAACGATGGTACACCGTTTCCAATTTCGTAACAACATTTATTTTTTTTTTTAAACGATTGTATTCCTTCACAAATTGGTGTTCAGGTTGAACACCTTATTACACAACTTAATAAAATTAATGTCCAGTTTAATGAATATTTTCTAAATTTATTTGTGTGATAAATGTATGTCTTAACATGAAAAATTATTGCATACTGTAGACATTATGAGTCTGTGTCCTGTTGTGCATTGTAGAGTAAATTAATAAATCATAATTCATTAAATATTTATTGAAATCAATTATATTTCGAGAGCTACAAGTGGGAGGAGTTTGAAAATAATGAAATGAAAAGAAATGAAAAGGAACGGAAAGAACTAAAGGAGCGTAAAGTGCGTGTACATACATATTTATTGTTATAAAGTAAGTTTAAAAAAATAATAAAAAAAAAAAACGATTATAAACAGAAGAAATAATCAAAGTTTGCCTTGTGATTGAAATAAATTCTCATTTTATGAGCAGCGTTGAATTGTAAAACTTGTTTTAAAACTTTCGAAAATCTCAATTTCAAATTGCAAATTGCGAAAAACAAAAGCCGGAATGAAAAAGTAAATCTTTTTTAAGAAATTCCTTTAATTTTAACGACAATACTTTTTGTATATTATTGTAGGTACATATATGTATGTATGTATAGGAAAAGATGGCAATTTAAAGTTTGCAACCTTTTTAGTAACAGCGAGAAGATAGACGAAAACATGTTTACCTTTTAGGGATTTGAATCAATTTCAGGGTCAATTACAGGGGGTTGGATTTTTTTTCTCAGGGCAATCTGTATTCCGTAAATGTTCTTAAACAGCGAACAAAAATTCTTTTTATTAGCAAAGTTTCTTTCTTCTTTTCCATTTCCCACATCAACATCAGTTTTAGCCTCAGCTACAGCTGCACCTTTGCGTTTGAGTTTAAGCGTAAACAAGTTTTTCATTCCTTTACTCTCGACTATGGCTCTACAGCTAACTACCTCTACCTCTGCTGTTTCCGATCTACGATGCTATGTTGCTATTTGGCTTTTACAACTTGTACGTGTTTCTTCTCTACTGTTTTCTTTTTCTTTTCATTTTATTTATTTTTTCTTTTTCCCTTTAATTTTTTACTTTGAGCAGACTGTTTGTGTGGAATTGTAATAAACCTGTAGACAAGTTAATTTTTGTTTTTCCTTTTGTTTATTTCTTCCCATAGTTCCTATTGAAAAATTCAGTTGGTTCTCATAAATTAAAAAATATTGTTAAAGTTTTTCCTGGTTTGTGACAATATTGTTAAACATTCACACTCAAACATTTACTTGCGTAAAAATGTAGAGAAAATGTAAAACATCTACATAGTTTAAGTAAATAATATACATACATAAAGGGCTATCCATTTCGTGGTTTCAAAAGTATGGGACTGGAATTCGGCATCTGTCAAACTAAGTTGTGAAACGAATTTTTTTCTTTTCAGTTGAAAGTGGGACATTGACGAAAATGGATCGCTCAACTATCACAGCTGACCATTCAAAACGTCGTAGATACGTGGAATGGGTGCTTGGACAACAGGCGGTGGACGGCAATTTTTCGAACAAAATTTACTTCAGCGATGAAGCACATTTCAAACACAGTGGGTATGTTAATAAACAAAATTGTCGTATTTGGGGTTCTGAGAATCCTCAAGTAATTGAAGAGAGGCCATTACATCCAGAAAAAGTCACTGTTTGGTGCGCTCTTTGGTCCGAAGGTGTGATTGAACCTTACTTCTTCGAAAACGACGATGGAACGACTGTCACCGTCAATTCGGAGCGTTATGGTAACCGACTTTTCTTTTGCCTGCTATTGAAGAATACGACTTGGAGAATATGTGGTTTCAACAAGACGGTGCCACATGTTACACAACTCGAGCGAATATGGCTTTATTGCAAGAGACATTTCCTGGCCGCGTAATTTCTCGTCGTGGCGATATCAACTGGCCACCAAGATCATGCGATTTGACACCATTAGACTTTTTTGTATGGCTACGCGAAAGACCGTGTTTATGCAGATAAACCTTCAACTCTTGAGCACTTAAAAACCAACATTCGTCAAGTTATGGCTGAGATACCGCCCAATATGTGTCAAAAAGTGGTCGAAAATTACCTCAAAAGAATCAATTCTTGCAACACTTCGTGTGGAGGTCATTTAAATGATGTAGTGTTTCACACATAATGTCAACGTTCAAACTTTACAATAAAAAAGAAATATCATGAAAAAAATATTTTATATGAGTTTTATTTACGTTTACTTTTGAAACCACGAAATAGATAACCCGGTACATACGTACATGCTGCCTTACCAATTACAAAGGTACACACCAACACGTACACATTTTATTATACAAAAACGTATTATGATTGTAAATAAATTTTCAATTGTTCAATGGATGAAGCACATTTCATTTTTATTTTTTTTCGTTCCATTTTTTTTTGTTTTCTTGTACCTTATTTTTGTGTGCTTTCATTTTAAATTTATTTATCGATACATTTCGATATTTTATGTTGTTATTGTAGTATGTTGTTCAAGAGAATCTGTTTTATCATATTTCATTGCCAGCATTTCATTAAATTCCATTAAAACATACCATACACCCTGTGAAGGTGTGCCTGCGTTTGTGTAAAGTTTTTAAAACTTTGGAAATAATTTTCATATAGATTCGATTACTCTATTCGAATACAATTGAAGTTTTGTTATCGTTCGTTTTCTCAACAGGCATCATACTTACATACATATATTCGTATCATTTTGCTATGAAAGTTATGATATCGATGCCTATGTGAACAACTTCGTCTTTCACAGTTATTGATACAATGCTGGAAAAAATATTTGTTTTTAAAAAATTAAAAAATAAGGACTAAACAGACTTAGGCTTATCGATTTTTCACATGTCTTTTATATTTAATGTACAAAGTTTATAATGAATGCGTTAAAGTTTTTTTTTTAGCAAATGATAACGACCTTCTCTCCATCTGCTCATATACATTTTTGTGTTAAAGTATTGGTTGTATTAAATAATTATTACAAGTAATAAAACAATGAACACGAAATTTTCATTCGTATGGACCTAGAACCTTCCCTTAAAACCGAGATAACTCTTTCCCTAGATACCAGCCTTCGTTCTAAATATGATGGCCTGTTAGTCCAGTACGCAAGTCCGTCCCCAATTCTAAATTTGGTAGCCTCTGTACCCATTGCAAGGGTAATGGTCTGCGCCTATTCATCATTAAGAGTGAGTGACAGAATAAAATCACGTCTTTTGTCTCCGGCAAATGTCTTCATAATCCTTGGGGTAACCACTTCTACTGTAGCAGACTGTGTGCATTTGTATGCTACTGAAATCCAGGTTAGTGAAATAAAAGAAAAATTAGATCCAGATGAACTCCCATAAAAACGCATATCTAAAGACATCCTGAAGATTCTTCATTTCGAATCCATTCAAACTGCAGACTGCTTTTCTGGAACTGTATAAGGCACCAAAAAGGCCACTGTCAGTGAATCCCTGTCATTGTTTCTGAATCCTCAGGTAAAGGTGTATTCTGGTTTTGGAACATTCATCAGTCTCTCTAACTAAACACCGTTGGTTATCATATTCAGTATGCAGCAGAGATCAGCAATGAATCGTTTTTTCGCTACTCATAAGTACACATGCAATTTTGAGTATGAGAGAGTCAACAGTATTGAAATTTAACTACTCTGATTCATTCGCACTCGCTACAACATTGATTTATAAGTACAGGTTGCAATGAGTATGAGTACAACGTTGACATCAAACTCATAACATTCGAAATATGCCTACTCATTCAGATTAATAAATTTAGAAAAATACTTATAAATGATTCGAATGATTCGAATAATTCATCAAAATTTACAGTCTTAGTTGTTGTTGCATGTGTGCAGCCCTTGCGCTGACCAACTTCTTCCTCTTCCCTGATTTTGGTGTAACTTGGTCAGTACAGGGACTGCGTTCATCCGTGACATCACAACGGGCCGCTATGCGTGCTCAAGTGAACTTTGTGATATCAGAGCTACCACTCCGACCTAACCTAACCTAACCTGTTGTTGCATGTACAAACAAAGAAGAAAGAAAAGACAAAGACAGCAAGCAAAGCATACACACAACCTTCAAATGAGTATTGTAGTATTCGTACGCGAATCATACTTGTTTTGTGATTCCTGTAAATGTTGAGTAAAGGAGAGTCGAAATCAACAACATCATGCGTATTGTTAAGTATGAGTACAATGAGTACTTTAAACTTTGAATGCGAGTAGTATGAGTATAATATTAAAATAAGTATGAATGCGTATAAGTATCAGAAATTATGAGTATGACTCGAATCTACTCATCATATGCAGTCGAACCGGACAACGACAGACAAGATCCTGTACTGTGTTCAAAGATACTATTAAAGCCTTTACGTCATCAGATTTTAGTGATAAAGTCTCTCGTGCTAAGGCCATTGAAGACTTAAGGCGAGTATTCATACTACCAATGTGAACACACTATCAGTGTGCGGATGCTAGCATGCAGAATACCATTGGAGGAAGTGTCATCAAGCTACCTTAGAAGTGAGTAACTTTTTATAGTAAATTTGCAGTTTTAGATAGGGGTAATGAACTCATCTTTATTGTTAAAACCGGAACTAAGGTTCTTGATGTTATGCTTATTAACAATAGATACAGAGATTACGTCACTGAATTGAAATATATATTTAGATTGACTCTTTTATGTCCACATGTATGTATATTAATATGGAGGCAATGGATTGGAAGACGAAACATAAGGAAAACGTATTGAAAATATTTTTTTTTAATTGTGCGACGATATTTCATTGTTAAGGATGTATGAAAAAAAAAAAACAAGTTTTTAAATACAATGTACCACCAGATGGCAATGCCATAAAACAAAAAGCAATTGTCACGAAATATTATGTATTAAGAAAATGCGAAAGAGGAATTAATGCAATCACAAATAAAATGCATAAAAATGGAATTGGATACGACATATCCCAAGAAAGGCAACAGAAATTATAATAAAGATATCCATAGAATGGAACGCTCAATAAAACTAGCAGAAAAATATCAAACATTCATAGCGCAGCATAACTGCTAAGGCGTCAATGAATAAAGCATGAAACCAACCCCGTAATCTAGTAGGTAGTGTGTTGGCTTATAAGACGTTAGATCACGGTTCAAATTCCAGGTCAGACATTTAAAAAAAAAAAACAAAATATTGCTTCGGCGACATCCTCTCAAAAGATTTCTGGCAAGAGAGTAAATAAAACTGTCATGAAAAAGTTTCTCAAAAAAATCTGTCAATCGGAGTCGACTTTAAACTGTAGGTTCCGCCACTCGTGTGTAAAATTAACGCACACAACATAAGTGGTGAGAGAAGCTAGGTCGTAATCCTAACTCAAGTGTTGTAATGACCAATTATGTATGTATGTGTGTACAGGGCTGACATTATTCCGAAAAATAGGTTAAATGTGGAATATATTGTTGAAAGCGTACTTTGTGATAGTAAAAGTCGTTTTAAGGTAAAAATTATTTTGTGACTTAATGGAATTCCGTTTTTATGTAAAAGCTCTTACATAATCGGTAGATAAACGGTTTTTGCTAACAGAAAAAATTATTCATATTTTCGTGCTCCAAGAATATTAATTAAAACTTTTTCTTTTCTTCTTAATTATGACAACTTTCTTGACAGATTGTTAAGACATAACGCTTGTTGTGCCCAACTAAAGAATTTTTTGCCTTAATGAAGTGAAATATAAGCGAATTATTATAAAGAAAGATATTTAATGAAATGAATCACATTCACCAAATGTTCTCCAGATATTTGTATGCATTCTTTTTCCTCTTTTGTCTTTTCGAATTTTTATAGCATTTATATGCGTTTATTGTTGGTCTAGCAATTTAAAAACTGGACACTGTTCAAGATCTAAAATACCTTCACCCATAAAATATAAAAAATGGTTTACATGTGGTATATATCCTCGCAAAACTTACAAATACAGATAAACGTGTCCCTGTACACATGTACGTATCGGTGTACGTAAGGCAAACAAACATAAATAAATGAAATCCTGTGTGTGCAGGACATGTTTCGCAGAAGAGCATAGCACAACGCAACACAACACTTGCTGAGCAAAAAAAAAACAAAAAAAAAAAATCTGAAACATAAAATTGAAATGAAAAAAGGACCAACAATACAAAAAATACGCCGCGAAATATGGAATAAAATAAACCCGTAGAAAACGAATTGAAATAAAAATAATAAAAAATGAAAATGAAAACAAAGAAACAATAAAAATGCTTATTCAACATTAAATAAATTTTTTTTACAATGTTTGTTAAGCACTAAACGAAACAAAACAATAATAGGGTCTTCCAACAAGAACTTTCAAACTACATATTTCAAATTAGTTGTCATTTATTCCGTCTGTATTAACAAATTACCATGAACAACCATAGGGAACGACGTGTATTCGCTAAATGGGCTCAGGAGCTGTTGACAATTGAACATAATTTTCATCGAATGAGTCGATGATTACCAACTTATCTTGGCCTGAATTGGGCGGTACTAAAGGTCACATTTCATATGCTGGACGAGCAGTTTGAGGGCGATTTGAGAATCATTTGATCTGAACTGGCCACTGAGATCGTGCTTATTGACCCCGTTAGACGTTTAAGGTGCATATGTCCAAGTGGTAGGTTTATGCAAATAAATCACTAACAACACAGACCATCAAAGCCAACTTAATGCGTGTTATTGGTCAAATTCAGCCTGGGGCCAAATCACCGCATTCGAAATCTAATGCACATTCGAGTAGACACTATTTTCGATGACCTCAATTTCTTGGATCATGGCACTCGATCGTAATTTATATTTCCTACTACAGTGAACTCGCGAAAACGTGAACTCTCAAAAGTTTGAACGTCTCAGAAACGTGACCAAATTTATTTTTCCACAGAGTATTCTAAAACGTGAACAAAATTTGAAAGCTCTAAAACGTGAACACTTATTTATATTTTGTTTTTTAATCTGTTTTTAAATTGTGAAATCTTTAGAAATTTACGATCAAATTAAAGAAAATGATCGTGGTTTTAACACCGGTGACGGATGGCTTCAAAAATTTAAATAAAGGTTTGGTCTTCGCCTTCTTAAAATTTCCGGAGAAAAGCTTTCTGCGCAGCCGCAACATGTTGACCCACTTAAGGAAAAGTTAAAAGCAAAAATGTAAGAAACCTCTCTTTGTGAAGATCAGCCTTATAATGCTGATGAATCCGGTTTATATTGGAAGCAGTTGCCATATAAAACATATTTGTCATCACTGGAGAAAAGTGTTACAGGCGCAAAAATGGAGGAACAACGATTAACTTTCATGGGCTGTTCAAATGCGTCGGGGACTCATACTCAACTTAACTTAATTTACTGGTAATTGGGAAATCTAAAAATCCACGAAGTTTCAAAAACTTTACTTGTCCAGTGAATTACAAATTCTCCAAGTCAGCATGGATGACATGTAAAATTTTTTTGACTGGTTTTATCAAAGTTTTGTTAAAGAGGTAGACTTCAACTGACAAATTTAAAACGGAAAACTTTATTATAATTTTTGGCCTTTTGGTTACTGAGTTCTTGACTAAAAAGGGGCTACCGGTAAATGCCCTTCAGTTAATAGACAATGCCCCTTCACATCCGGCTGAAACCCAATTCATTTCTGATGACGGATTCATTTGTGCAATGTTTTTGCCACCCTACGTCACATCATTAATTCAGTCCATGGACCAGAATGTTTTTAAAATAACAAAACTGTATTATAGAAACAGTCTCTTGGCATTAGTGGCTGGAAAACAAACAGAATTTCTAAATTCTATTAAGATGTTAACTATAAAAGATGCAATTAATCTTTTGGACTCAGCATGGAGTAAAATTTCGCAACAAATTTTAAACAATTGCTGGAAAAGTATTTTAAATTTAGTTTCGGACAAAGATGACACCGATGATTTTTTACTAATTAAAATATCATTTTTCATATTAAATAGGGTCATTTTTTGTTTTAAATTTGGATACTCGATAACGTGAACAAACTCGAAAATGTGAACTGCCTTGGTAAAAATTAGTTCACGTTATCGCAAGTTCACAGTACTATTTTTTACATTCCTATAGCAAATGACAATAAGAAAAACGAAAACAAAACAAACAAATCGGGATGTTCCATCATAAATTGTACCAGTACCTCTTTTTGTTTCCCATTTAATTTATTTGTATTTGTTCTGGAAGCGTTTTTTCATTATTTATTTGTTTGTCCATTCTTTTTGTACTAATTACTGGGCTTTCTTGACCCTGATGTTCAGTTTTCCTTAAAAACAATTTAAATTAAATTTTTGAACAAATTTTGAGGAAATGTTCGAAAAATACTAACATTCTTACTTATTTATTATTTTACTTAGTTGTTTTCGATGACCGGTTACAAATCGAGTACAACTACGAGTAGATACGTTACGATAACGATTACCGTGATCCACGTTAACCACATTTCGATAATAAAGTACTCGATTTCGAATGCGGTGATTTGGCCCCCGATTTATGTGCCAGAATCATGGTAAATCAGTAAAGCCATGGTAATAATAAATTCAAATAAAAAATTTCGATGATATGACAACTAACACACACTTTGTTTTATGTAAATTTCAAAAAGGGAATCTCTTAAAAAAAGACCTTGTACACCTAAAAATAACCAGTTAGGAAAAGATGAAATAAAAATGAAAAACTGTACGGCTAGATGTCTAGTTGATTTTGTTGTTGCTTAGGCACTGTTTTATACCCAATAAATATTTGAAATTGTAATACATCAGGAAAATCGAAATCGTTTTAATAACCAAATCAAATCATATGAAGTGATTTTTAAGTAATTTTGTGCATTGGTCCGAAATCCATTTTCGGTCGGATAAATTAATGTGCACCATCGGTTATTTCGAATCTGACAATACTTCTGTCATTTTATTCTGTTACAAAATTCAATATGTTATCTCCCCACTGAACATAATGAATCGATTTATGCTTGAGCAACGTTGGCATTTATTGGAAATTTATTTCCAAAACAAAGACAATTGTTCGGAAATTGCACGAAAATGTTGTACAACATTTGGTCACAGAGAAGGAACAACAGTGCCCGGTATACGCTAGTTTATTGCTAAAGTTTGGTAAACTGGTTTCATAGTTGAAGCGCCAAGACGTGAGCGTGCTCGTACATTGCGTACGAACAGTGCGTATTGAAGCTGTGGTTGAGAGTGTGTATGGGAATACAACAACACCAACTCGTTATCGTTCTCAAGAATTGAGCATTTTACGTCGAATTTTGCGAAAAGATCTCGGTATGGCGCCTTACAAATTTCAATTGGTTCAAGACTTGAAGCCGCATAACCTTCCGTTTCGCTTCGCTAGATGGGCCAACGAGAAACTGCACTTTGATGTCGATTTTGCAAAAAAAAAATAAAAAATTCTTTTCAGATGAAGCTCATTATCATCTTGGTGGGTATGTTAATGAGCAAAATTGCCGTATTTGGGGCTCAGAAAACATACACGTGGTCTTACAGAAGCTAATGCATAAGCGAAGCGGAGGCATCATTGGCCCATATTTCTTTGAAAATGAGGACGGTGCAACCATTGTAGTCAACGGAGACACCTATCACACCAGGATAACTGATATGTTTGTACCCTCTCTTCAGGATATTGATTCGAAAGATGTTTGGTTTTAACATGATGTTCAAACTTGGCACACATCACATGTCACAATCGATTTATTGCGTCAAACGTTTAATAAGCTGAAATTGCGATGTTAATTGGTCACCAAAAAGCTGCGATTTGACACCATTGGACTAGTTTCTGTGGGACGCCGTTAAGAAAATGTGTTATGCCAACAAATCAGAGACAATTGAACATTTGAAGGCAAACATTTGTGATGCCATTGCCAAGATATGACGCTCGAAAATGTGAGCGATAATTGAGCAAAACAAATGGGGTATAGTCAGGCCTGCCGCGGCAGTGATATAAATCAAGCAATATTATATTTCTAACCGGAACAATTCGACTTCATAACAAAAAAATAAATTTTGCAAAATTTCAAATCGTTTTTCTTTTATTGCTTTTTTAAATTTAAACATTTAAATGGCATATATAAGTAATCAAACTACATAGTTAGTGAGTTTATGTTAATGTACCTACAAATTTACAAATTATAGTGAACTCGCGAAAACGTGAACTTATTTTTACCAAGGCAGTTCATATTTTCGAGTTTGTTCACGTTATCGAGTACCCAAATTTAAAACAAAAAATGACCCTATTTAATATGAAAAATGATATTTTAAAAAGTAAAAAAATCATCGGTGTCATCTTTGTCCGAAACTAAATTTAAAATACTTTTCCAGCAATTGTTTAAAATTTGTTGCGAAATTCTACTCCATGCTGAGTCCAAAAGATTAATTGCATCTTTTATAGTTAACATCTTAATAGAATTTAGCAATTCTGTTTGTTTTCCAGCCACTATTGCCAAGAGACTGTTTCTATAATACAGTTTTGTTATTTTAAAAACATTCTGGTCCATGGACTGAATTAACGATGTGACGTAGGGTGGCAAAAACATTGCCCAAATGAATCCGTCATCAGAAATCAATTGGAATTCAGCCGGATGTGAAGGGGCATTGTCTATTAACTGAAGGGCGTTTACCGGTAGCCCCTTTTTAGTCAAGAACTCAGTAACCAAAAGGCCAAAAATTATAACAAAGTTTTCCGTTTTAAATTTGTCAGTTGAAGTCTACCTCTTTAACAAAACATTGATGAAACCAGTCGTAAAAAATTTTACATGTCATCCATGCTGACTTGGAGAATTTGTAATTCACTGGAAACTTCGTGGATTTTTAGATTTCCCAATTACCAGTAAATTAAGTTAAGTTTCTGAGTCCCCGACGCATTTGAAGAGCCCATAAAAGTTAATCGTTTTTTCTCCATCTTTGCGCCTGTAGCACTTTTCTCCAGTGATGACAAATATGTTTTATATGTCAACTGCTTCCAATATAAACCGGATTCATCAGCATTATAAGGCTGATCTTCACAAAGAGAGATTTCTTCCATTTTTGCTTTTAACTTTGCCTTAAGTGGGTCAACATGTTGCGGCTGCGCAGAAAGCTTTTCTCCGGAAATTTTAAGAAGGCGAACACCAAACCTTCATTTAAATTTTTGAAGCCATCCGTCACTGGTGTTAAAACCACGATCATTTTCTTTAATTTGATCGTGAATTTCTAAAGATTTCACAATTTAAAAACAGATTAAAAAAACAAAATATAAATAAGTGTTCACGTTTTAGAGCTTTCAAATTTTGTTCACGTTTTAAAATACTCTGTGGAAAAATAAATTTGTTCACGATTCTGAGAAGTTCACACTTTCGAGTGTTCAAATTTTCTCGAGTTCACTGTATTTTATGTTCGTAATAATAATAAAAGTTTTAATACTTACAAGATACATTCCAAATATAACTGAGGAAGACTTTTTATTGGTTTTGTAGTAGTAGTGACAATTCGGGACTTCCTCTATTGTTTAACTATATTCAAGATTGTTTGTACAAAATTCCTATCGACTTTCACAATATGTACTTCTTCTTTTCGGTGTGGTCGCTCAACGTGAAATTGACACATTTTGTGATAAACAATCAAGATCCATAAAAAATTCTGAAAATTTTTGAACTAAAAGTTCATTTGATGAGTTGACGTATATAAAAAATATAACACGACTATTATACTATTTATATGATAACTACGGCAATTTTTGTCCGATTTGATCAAACGAAATGCCAATCTCTTCACAAGATAATGCACTTTCATGTCATCACTTATTTCATATTTGTTAAGTAAAGTTTGTTACTATGAACGGACAAACTTAATTTTGGAAATCGGGTCAGAAATGGTTGAGTAATCCAGAAATTTGTGCGTAAAGTCTAAAAAACCAGTTTTTGTCAAATAAAAAAGTTTAGAGGGTTCGACAAATATAAAAAAAAATATTTTTGAGATCTACTCAACAAAACTCACAACCTACACTATGTCATTAGCCGGGTGTATTTAATTTTTAATTTTTTAAGATATTTCAAATGTGTTACGATTTTTTATTATATTTAAGTACATATGTTGTGTGTGTTGTTTTATTGTTTTTCATATTGCAATCAGCCTGCCTATTGGGTAACCAATTCCCATATGCATGTACATATGTATGGTATGTTGGTCTGTTTCGTTATATGAATTTGATTTTCTTTCTGTTTTTTCTTTTGTTTTTCTTCGTTATATTTTTATTATTGTTATTATTTAAGCACATAATGTTTTCGTTTTCATTTGTTCTTTTGTTGCTGTTTTCTTTTTATTTTTATTTATTTTTTTTTTTTTTGTTTTTTTTTCCTTTTTGTTTCATTTTTTTATATTATTCACACAGATCACGGATGGTTTTATTGCTTTCCGACCAGTAGCTGGAACAAATATCGTATCCAAAGCAACAGATACGTTCAAAATGCATGTACATAGTTGTGTCGACGTGCATTTTAACTGGGTGCCATCGAATGGTGTAAATTTATAATTCCACTACCATACAGCAGTGGAGACATTTAAAGCACGTCTTTACATCAATTAGATCGTATTTTAATATCGTTCGAATGGCTAAAAGACCAGTAAAATTTAATAAATTTTTATAACCAAAGTTATAACATTTATGGGAAAGGACAACAATACACGGAATTTAAAATATTAATTGAAAACGGAATTAGAGAAAATACTTCTACGTGAATCATAAACTACATGCACACCATCAATGTAGACGGTATATAGGGGGGGGGGGGCATATCTAAGTTAAGACAAATAAGTTTTTATATTTAAATACTGCATTTGTTAATGCAAACGAATACAGCAAGGCCTTGCAAATCAAAACATCAACAGGTCTGAATAATTAACGCATACACTACCTAACAAGTACACTAAGTACTATCGATTTCCCCACGAGAAATGATAATTCAAGCACCTCCATGGTTGATGATGAGGAATTCACGGGATTGGAAATTGGAAAATTGTGAAAATCAAAACAATAGAGACTGTAAACTACGAAAAATATGATGTATACATAAATATATACAGGGTGCTGGGGGGCCAAGTCTTTTAAAGGGTGATTTTTTAGCTATTATCTTTTTGGCAACACTGGTTTAAACAGCTCACGCACGTTTCGTGTTTTGTTTCACTGTCAAACATCTTCAGTTTGGTCTATAATTTAACCATGAATCGTCTTACAAACGAACAACGCTTGCAAATCATTGAATTTGGCATCATTGCACCGTACTTCTTCAAAGATGCTGCGAATCCTAACGTAACTGTGAATGGTGAGCGCTACCGTGAGATGATATCCAACTTTTTTTTTGCCCAAAATGCAAGAGCTTGACTTGTATGACATGTGGTTTCAACAAGACGGTGCCACATGCCACACAGCACGCGTAACAATGGACTTATTGAGAGGCGAGTTCGGTGAACATTTTATTTCACGTTCGGGACCGGTCAATTGGCCGCCTAGATCGTGCGATTTAACGCCTTTAGACTATTTTTTGTGGGGCTATGTTAAAGCTCATGTCTATACAGACAAGCCCGCTTCAATTGACGCATTGGAAGACAACATTGAAGCATTTATTCGTGAGATACCGGCCGAAATGTTGGAAAGAGTATGCCAAAATTGGACTAAGCGGATGGACCATTTTAGGCGCAGTCGCGGTCAACATTTGCATGAAATAATCTTCAAACATTAAATTATATGGACCGTACTATCGATTAAAATAAAGATTTCATGCATTTTTCTGAATTTTATGTTTTTTTTTTTTGAAAAATTTTCCTATAGCTCTTAAAAAATCACCCCTTACTTTTTACATATTTTACACGAAATAAATGACAGCCTGACGGTTGAGATTTCACTTCCAAAAATTTACGCATAAATGGAATACGATAGGCCATCAGATGGTCATATCATATGGCCTAAAAAATTAATATTTACTTCAGCAGATGGATTGTATTTTTTTTTTGTTCAGACAGTAACGCTGGCTACTACAGCATGATTTTCACTTCTAGTGGAAAAAATATTTAACGCAAACTACATATAAACAAAACACAGCACAAATAATTGGATTTCATAAGAAAACCGAACGGAAGTCTAACACAGAAGGCCATAGAGTTCATAACATTATAAAAATCCCAAAAAAAAAACAACGTCAACCGTTTAAAATTTTTGAGAATAAATTATTATTTCACTAATAAGATGTGATCACAGATCAGCCTAATAGAATTAGTTCTGATAGTATAACAAAGATGGCGCTAGAAGTGGAATTTTGAAGGCTCTTGAAGTGGAGACATACATTACCCCGAGAACTAGGAGAGTACAATATAAACTGCGAACACAATACAAGAACAATGAAACGCCTTCAACAATATTTACCAAAACAAGTGTAATTTAAAGCAATACATTCCTCTCAGTTCGCAAACATCTATCGGGTCCGCCATCTAACGTTTTTTTTTCAACTAGTGCTTATTTCGTGAATGGTAACTGTTCACACGAGTGAACAATTGTACTAGAATTTAATTCTGCCTTCCAATTTTCCTTACATCCAATAACAATACTAACACCAACACACATCAATATTCACCATATACATCAACATTCATCATACACATCAACATTCACAGTAAACATCAACATACACACATTCATAACATCTTTAAAACAATATTTCAAAGCTCATAAAGATCAGTTGATTATCGACCTTGAAGAGTTAACAACGACTAGCTAAAACCCAACAAATCCTTACGCGTGTGAATTACATTTTATAAAGAAATTAATAATTAGCTACTTTTAAAAACTCTAAATTCGTGATAAATTGTAAAATATATCATAAAAATTGTGACATAATTTTTCATAAACCCTAATAATAAAATACAAATTGTGAACTTAACTAAAATTAATATTAATTGTGAACTAATATACAAATACATAAAAATACATTTATAACGTTTATATACACATAAAACATCATTCATATTTATTATTTATTTATATATACTCGTACATACATATATATACATAAATACTAAAAGGTTTGTGCATAAATATACACCCTACCCCCTCTTATACTACACCCTAAATACTAACCCATCTAAAACCCGTCTGTTCAGTAACACTTAGCTCAAGTCTGATTTCACAGATAATTAGTTTTATCCTTCCGCTGAACGAATATTGATCATTTAATGTGTTTTCGCTTCGCTAAGTGGGCCTGCGATCGACTTACAGAAAATGCCGATTTTGGCAAAAAAATCATCTTTTCGGATGAAGCCCATTTTGATCTTGGCAGGTATGTAAACGAGCAAAATTGTCGCATTTGGGGCACAGAAAACCCGCACGCATACATTGAAAAGCCGACGCACCCAAAACGAGTCACTGTTTGGTGCGGATTTTGGTCCAGAGGCATAATTGGACCATTTTTCTTCGAAAATGAGCAAGGAGTGGCCGTTACAGTCAATGGCGATCGTAATCGGGCCATGTTGAACGAATTTTTGTTCACAAAAAATTGAAGAGGAGGATATTGGCAACATTTGGTTTCAACAGGACGGCGCTACGTGCCACACAGCCGAAGCTACACTCGATGTTTTGCGCCCTGTTTTTGAAGATTGCATTATCAGCCGCAGAGCTGATGTCGTTTGGCCACCTCGGAGCTGCGATTTGACTCCGTTGGACTATTATTTGTGGGGTGCCGTCAAAGATAAGTGTTACGCCGACAAGTTAGAGACAATTGACGCTTTAAAGGACAATTGGGGTATTCACACGGTGTGCTACCAAGTCTTATTGTCATAAAATAGTAAAGTTTTATGATAGTTTAAAAAAATTGTTGTTGTGCTTCAAAGAAAAAAGTCCTAAAATAGTAGAACCTTTTGTAATGTGTTTATTATTTTGTCATAATGAAAAAATTAAATATTTTGGTTTTGTATAAAATGAAGCAAACTGGTTCGAGTATTACTTATTTGTGCTCTAAGTATTACGCTATTATTTTCATTTTCGTCATTAAATTTGATCAAGACGTTATGCAAAATGCAACAAACCATGATCCAGTTGTAGCATTTTATTTTATTCTCATATGAGTTCATTCGCAATTTAAGTTCTTTTAACTATAAAATTTCTCCTTTAAAATACCAAAGCAATCCTCAATGCGAACTCGATATTTAGAAAAGTATTTGTTGTAGAGATCCCTTTCAGCTTTGGAATGTTCGATGCTGTTTCCTCTAAAAGACGTCAACAAAACTGACTTTAGGAGATAACCGCTATCACCAGCAATCCATTGCGTTGGCAACAAAAATCGTTCAGGGTGTTTTGCTAGTGGAGAGTTTAAAAAAATTTTTGCGTCATGTACGCTACCTGGATAACCTATTGTTATCGTAATTTGTAGTCACAAACTGCTTGAACTTTAACGGCATATTAACGTTTTCGTGGCGAAACTCGTGGTCTTTGACAGGTGCTTCAGATAATTTTATTTCAGAGCCGTCTATATACCCTACGCAGTCAGGCATTTCGTCTTTAGTTGCGAACAAAATTTGTTGTCGTTCTTCTGCATTAGGCCAGCTTAAGAATTTTTCTTTCAAATTTAAAATTGCTTTAAAAACACGTTTTGTGACCTTTTGTATTGTGCCTCTGTCACCCACTCCAAAGAGGGTAGCTACTTTTCGTGTTGAAAGTCTATCGCCAGAGGATCCCAACGGATAAAGTACGATTTTTAATTCCACATCAATTGGAGGCTGTTCTGTTTTTGGACTTGTGTTAAACACATCATCGTCTTTAATCAAGTTCACAAATTCCGCTGGCAGAACCCTAATCATTTGATTAAACCGTCTGTCATCAAACATTTTTAACACGTTTTGGTGCCACTTATTGGATTTTGGAACTCCAAGGTGGATGCTTCTGCGATTACTGAGCAAACTATGGACGTCTGTTAAGAACATTTCATTTATTTGTTTTTCATCGTCATCACCACCTTGAAAAAGATTTATTTAAATGTAAACATGTAATTATTTTTTTCTTATTTACTTGAATCAGCCATAATAATGTCCAATATGTATTTTTTGCCGGTTATTATTTCAGTTACTTGACTTGTTTTTGGCATTTTTAATTAAAATATTTGTAATTTTTTATAATTGTATTTTTCTTTTATCAGCTGATTCAAATTTGAAATAGCACACTAACATATGAGGGTTGCTCACAGCAGTCATATTTTTTCGTGTTATTATTTTATGATATAAATATGACTTTATGACGACCGTGTGAATACCCCAAATATTCGTGAAGCCATTGATGAAATACAGCTGCACACAATCGATAATGTGCTTAAAAATTGGACCGATCGTGTAGGCTACTGCATGGCCAGCCGAGGCAACCATTTGAATGAAATTATTTTCCGTTATTAACCGGAAGGATTGTACTTTCAAATAAAAAAAAGAAATTTAAGAAAATATTCAGTAGTTTTTTTTTAAAGCATTTTCAAAAAAAAAAAGTTATTTGGCGGACCCTTTATAAGTCGACCTGACGTTATCAATTAGATACAAGTAGATAATACACTAGTGATAGCTTTAGAGGCTTCTGTGAGGCCATTGAATCTTTACCGGCAGTAGAACACTCTTACCAGAAAGTGGTAGAGATACTACTAGGAGTGCTGAAAGGAAGTCCGCGAAGAAGAACTTTTCATATTTCGTTTTGTTCCAGATATCTGACCTGCGGTTTGAACCACGAGCATAGACGAACTGTTGCAATACCCATTAAATATATGACGCAGTAGTCAAGCTCTTGGAAAAAGTCCAGGGTAGTGTTCATACCAAATGTGGGGGAAAAGGGCACGATACACTCGAAATCATAGACTCTGTTATAATGAAAGAACTTGAGGAAGATACGGATAACTAGATGATACATAGCATAGAAGGGGCAAGGAGCGTATGATATCCAAGATGGAAGGAAGATGACCTACGTAAATATATACGATCTGCGTAAACATACGCAGGCGACGAGATTATCAGCGTCAGTACAATCAGAGCATATGGGATTGATTCAATACTAATGTGGTTATGGATGAACTCCTGAAAAAGCTATCTAAGGCGGTCATCGACCGCCAAGGATATGCAGATGATATAGACATGATGGCTAGAAGTAAATTTGAAGGTATGGTCTGTGACATTTTTCAGAGAGGTCTAGAGATTGTAAGTCGTTGGTGCATGAGAGAGGACTTAGGGGTAAACCCGGGCAAAACCATAATAGCACTGTTTAAATAAAATAGAAATCTTCTTAAATGTAAGAATATTTTCAGGATATAATATCACAGAAAATTTACATAAAATATCTGGGAATATTACTGGATAGTAAATTGACATAGAAAGGCTAAACATTTCATATGCAGGTAAAATCTAGGAATGACACCCAAGAGATATGCCCTGGATGTATATCATGGTGATGGCAGACACAGATGATATGACAATGACCAATTTGTGGTGAATATTCATCACAAACAAGCGACATTTGTGGAACCATACAAATATAATGAACGACCATTACACTAATCCCTCGATTTAAATCGTTTTGATTTAAGTCGTCAAATTTATTGTTCATTCTCATTTCGATTTACGTCATCAATCGATTTAAGTTGTTTTCAATGTGTAGCCGATTATTGTTTTAAAGCCACGGATAAAAAAGAAAAGCACAACTTCATAACATCATATATTGTAGGAGCATCTGCCAGCGCATAGTGTACAGAAACTAAAAGTTTGCCAAAAACTTGAAACAAATAATAAAAATATATCATAAGAGAAGAGAGCAAAGATTTCAAAATATGGGATCGGCGGAAATATTGCTGGTGACTTTATAATTAAGCCCTTGTTCTATAGAAATTCCAAGGGCTAAAAATATTGAGACGTTTAATAAAAAATACTTGAAGTACTTTCAAGTTTTTTAACGACTGTTTCAAAAAAAAAAAAAACTTCTGTAACAAAATTGAGAAATATTGCGAAATAAACAATTTGTCTTAAAAAAAAAAACTGCTTAAAATCGATATTGCTCCAACCTACTGCAACAAAAGACGATAATCGAATACAACAGTCTTGAATCTTATAACTGTAGCTGGAAGCGTCCTTGATATTGATCTCTAAATTTTATTTTTAATAAAATGTTTGTTTTTAGTTTTTCATTAAATATTTGGAATTTTATAAGATTGAGTTTAAGCTTCTTCTTAATAAAATACTCCTTTATGGTACGTATGAGCAATTTAAAATTCGATTGACATCAATTGGTTTTGCAGAACAGATATCACGAATTTAGAATTTAAGGTGGACTTAATGCATACTTTGCTTTTCTCATCTGCTTCCCTATCTCCTCTCATTTTCTCCCATCCGAAGCGATCTTTGATCTATATCCCAAATTATATCAAAGAGTACATATATGGATGAACTAAATGATGACAAATTTTTAGAGCTAAAGGTTCAAGAAAACAATGTTGGTCGTAATTCTTATTGGTAACAATTGCAAGATATTTCTTGTTGTAGAAAATAAATTAGATACGGTTAGGATATTACCTGTTCCGTCATACAATAACAGTTCCTGGTTGACACCACTGAGCCATCCCAAAAGTTTCATGAAAGTGTGAATTTTATTCAAATCGCCTTAGGAGATAGTTCCCAAAAATTCTGGACAGAAGGTATTTTGAGGCCTCCTCTTATTCCTAATCGTTATGGCTTCTACGGAATTCGTTGTGACATTTGTATTTTTAGCCTCCACGCGTGTGGACCCAGAGCTCAGTGCGTGTTAAGTCTGATGTCAGGTTCCTAAAACAGAATCTCGTCAGGTTTAACATAAATTTTCTTCTGCACATATCCATATTACTCTACATTCTCCCAACTTTCTTTTGCAAACGAATAAAGTTTATGTGAGCCCATTCAGCTGCCCGGCAGTAGAGTAATACCAATTACATATTTGCCCCAGCCTTCGTAGGTTCCTAACCTTTGCTATTACCTTGTGGTATAAAATAGTTTGCTGAAGTCGGCAGGCTTCTTATCGCAAAACAATTTTTAAACGTTAGGAAATATAGGAATTGTTGCTAGACAAGTAGAGCAGCGAAAACTTTGTCTTTGAAAGTATTTCCTAATTTTACTACAATTTTTTTCTGAGTGTATTTAAAACTTACTTACTTACTTAATTGGCCATAACAACCCGATTAACGGATTTCGGCCTGCCGCAACACATCCTTCCAGGCGCCTCTGCTTCTTGCGCGTCTACGCCAGTTGGTCACACCAATCGATGACAGGGCTTCCTCGATTTGGACCTTCCAACGGATACAAGGTCGTCCTCTTCGCCGACTTCCGCAGATCCCCGCATCAAATACCCGTCTCGCCGGAGCATCCTCTTCCATTCGAACGACATGGCCGAGCCAGCGCAGCCGCTGGATATTAATACGCTGTACAACGTCTATGTCGTTGAGAAGCTCATACAGCTCACTGTTGAATCGGATGCGGAAATCATCGCTAACTCGCACTGGACCGAAGATCTTACGTAGGACTTTTCTCTCGAACACTCTCAAGGCAGCTGCATCAGTTCTTAATAGGGTCCATGCTTCTGCGCCATAAAGAAGCACGGTAAGAATGAGCGTCTTGTAGAGTATTAGTTTCGTCTTACAAGAGAGGTCTCTGCTACTCAATTGCCTATTAAGACCATAGTAGCACCTGTTGGCAAGAGTAATCCAGCGCTTGATCTCCAGACTGACATCATTTTCGGTGGTAATGGCGGAGCCAAGATAAATGAATTCCTTGACTGTATCAAAAGTATAGTTATCGGCCGTAATTTAGAATCAATACGCCGCACGTCTCTACACGTCGATAACATATACTTTGTTTTGCCCTCATTTACTGTCAGACCCATTTTCTTAGACTCGCGTTCAATAGCACTAAAGGCAGCAGTGACATCTCGCTTGGTACGCCCTATGATGTCGATGTCGTCAGCGTACGCAAGCAACTGGACACTTTTTTGAAAAATAGTGCCATTGCGATGCACTCCCGCCTTCCGCAGAACACTCTCCATGACGAAGTTGAAGAGGTCGCATGATAAGCGATCGCCTTGTCTGGAACCTCGCACGGTATCAAAAGGTTCGGAGAGGTCCATTCCTACCTTGACGGAGCTGCAGGAATTGCTCAACGTCATTCTGCGTAGCCTTATCAGCTTCGCAGGTATACCGAGCTCAGACATTGCGGCAAAAACACGATCCCTTATGGGGCTATCGAAGGCTGCCTTATAGTCGACAAAAAGATGGTGTGTGTCGACTTGATTTTCGTGGGTCTTTTCCAGGATTTGGCGTAGTGTGAAGATCTGGTCGATGGTGGACTTGCCAGGTCTGAAGCCGCACTGATAAGGTCCAATCAGTGTTTTGACGAGTGGCTTCAGTCGTTCACACAATACGCCTGTAAGAACCTTATATGCGATAGGGAGAAAGCTTATACCCCTATAGTTGGCGCATATCGTAGGGTCTCCCTTTTTCAGGACAGGACAGAGGACACTGAGGTTCCAATCGTTGGGTATACTTTCCTCTAGCCATATTTTGTAGATGAGCTGGTGCATGCGCCCTACCAACTCATTACGTCCGGTCTTAAACAATTCAGCGGGGAGGCCATCAGGACCTGCCGCTTTGTTGTTTTTAAGACGCATAATCGCGACTTTAACCTCTTCATGGCTAGGCGGCGGGATCTCCACGCCGTCATCATCGATTGGGTTCGGAACATCATCTCTAGAGGCGGTATTGATGTCGTCATCGCCTTGCAGCAGAGGAGAAAAGTGTTTCCTCCACAACCTCAGCACCCCCTGCGGATCTGTAACCAGGTTTCCATTTTCATCCTTGCAGGAAGACGCTCCGGGCTTATACCAATCGGTCAGACGCTTAACCTTTTGATAGAATTTTCGAGCGTCATTCCTACATCTGTACATCTCGATTTCCTCACGCTCACGCCTTTCCTGCTCCCTCTTCTTGCATCTGAAAAGGCGTCTCTCATCCCTTCTCCTCTCTCTGTAATTTTCGACAATGGCTCGCATAGCGGCCGACTGAAACGTTTTTCTGTATGCGGCGTTTTTCGCGGCCTCGCGACACTCCTCATCGTACCATTGATTTCGTTGGGGTGGGCGCTCTAAACCAAGGACTGTTTCAGCAGTATCGCGCAAGAAGTGGGAGATGTTGGCCCACAATCCGCCAATGTCGTTGAGATTAGATGGGGAACGACGGAGCTTATCAGAGAGTTGAGCGGAGAACGCCTCAGCTGTCCTTTGTGATCGCAGCTTCTTAACGTCCAGCTTTCGCAATGCACTAGAGCGCGCAGTCCTCGAGGCGCAAATGCGCAATCGAAACTTGGCTGCGACAAGGTAGTGGTCCGAGTCGATGTTTGGACCTCTAAATGTGCGCACATCTAGTACACTGGATACATGCCTTCCGTCAATCACAATATGATCGATCTGGATGGATGTTGATTGATCAGGGGACATCCAAGTGGCCTTGTGAATGTCGAGATGCTGAAACCTGGTGCTACATACTACCATGTTACGCGCCGCGGCGAAATCGATCAGCCTCATACCATTGTATTTAAAACATTGAAATTAATTTAAAAAAATTTTAAATTTTGATGCTTAACGCCACTATATTGATTATTTCGACCACAGTGTGTCGCTGTAATAAGTAAAAGTAACGCATTACATGATAAATTCGGGAGTGCTGTTTCATGGACTAAAAGAAACGTAATCGCTTCTTAGTCTAGCCTCTCACATTTGTATTGTGTCAAAGTGAAAATAATAGATGACAGTATTGTTTTCTTATAATTTTTCGTTCTTTCAATAAAATTCATCTTTAAGTATGCCATCGTAAAGTGTTTACTCCGGCTTATAGCACTTTCAAGTGGCAGATTCTTTACATACGTTTAATGGTTTTCAGATTTACGACCGTCGGCGAGACCCAAAAGATTTAAAAGTTTTATGTGAACATTTTCTTTTTTCATCCCTTTCGCAAAAACGTTACTTTTCTTCAGTTCTCGTCTCTTTTCATTTTCTACTTTGCAACATGACAGTCCCCCTTTAAGGCAAGTGGCGCTTGATTGACCTTAGAATAAAGCACTGACGACAGAGCCTTAACACATACAGAATTCACTTGTTCACTTGCCGTCTCCTTGTGACGATAACTTTTGATGCGTAAAAAGGTTAATGCGTAAATAATATGTACGTACTTATGTATGTATGGGCCTATATTGTACAATATTAAATAAATTTTATTTTCATTTCTTTTTTTTATTTTTTTTTTATTTTTTTGATTCCTTTTTATATTTTTAAATTTATTTTTTGCTGTGTCTCGTATTTTGCTGTTTGCCTTGGTTGGTTAGTTCGAGGATTCTCTTACAGTTTGGAGCATTAAAAGCAAGAAACGAAAAAGGAAATAAAAAAGAAAAACATATTAAATAAAAGAAATGTTCCTTTCCAACGAAACGAAAAAAACGAAAACAAAGAAAAAAAAAAAATAAAAATAACAACAACAATAAACGAAAAGAAAGACCCGGTTTGAGTTTCCTTTAAATATGTATCTGGGTATTTATTTGTTGAAAATCACTTCTTCTTGTGTCAATTTGAAGCAAATAAATTTAGAGGGATTATAGTAAATATTTAAGCTTTCATTTGCGAAAATGAATGTTTTTTTCCTCTTTCTCTTTCATTTTATTATCATAGCATCATGGAGAAAAAAATGAAATAAAATAAAAAGTTTTCCTTTTTTTTATACAAACTAATACGAATATGTGTACATGTTCCGAGGGATTATTTGACCTTAGCAAACAGAAAGAAAAAAAAAACGGCAAAAAGGAACTGATTTTATATGTTCATGTCATTTTTAATTTCTAAACATTAATTGGATTTTAATGTTACCCTACATATTTGGGTGGCAGACTTTCTAATCCCTTGCAATGCTTCAATCCACTTAACTATTTAAGCAAATAAGACTCAAGTGCTTTAGAAAACTTTCTACAATTTAATGATGTTTTCCGCATGAAGAGTTAAGGAGTGAAAAACATTTTTAAAATATTACAACGTTCTGGTGGCTGCCTAAGACTCGTTTTTTTGTTTTTTAATATCAAACAAGTTTTATTAGTTGTTATACAACGTTTTCAGAAACATTGCTTGACCAACATATATATTGTTACGTTTTTACCCTTTTAAAAACGTTAAAAATATGAGTTCGTAGATTGCAAATAAAATAAAAATAAATTTGTGTTTAATTTTAAATCAATTCTTTATTATTCGCACAATTCCGTGTGCCACCTTTACTTTGTTATTCCTTCTTTTACTGACTTAGACAATAACAATTAGTTTGTTATTGTTTCTTTTACACTCGTTCGTTAAAACTTCAAACCGCGATTCGCAACGCAACGTGTCTTCACACAAGACTGACTGAATTCTTTCTGAATCTCACGTGTTGTCTTCACACACGACTGACCGAATTCTCTCTGAATCTCACGTGTCGTCTCACACACGACTGACTGAATTCTAACTGAATCTCACGTGTCGTCTTCACACACGACTGACTGAATCGCCGTTGCCTGCTCTGTCTTGCCTTTTATATCACAAGGGTTAGCAGTCTGATGAATGCACTTGAAGGAGAATGTCTTCGAGAAATATCCTAAAATGTAAACAAGCTGTTCTCATCATTGTTGTTTGTGTTATCCGCTCTCTTTTTTTATACTGCATTTTGTTGTTGGTTGTTTACTTCTCTGTCCGCTGCACTTTGTTGTTGCCTATTTACATATTTATCCCTTATATTTTTTATACTGATGTTGTTGCTATATTTTTGTTTATTCATCGATCTTGTAAACAAGTCCATTGTTTTTGTTGCCATATTTTTACTTATTCGTTGATCACTTGAACAAGTCCATTATTTTGTTTTTGGAGCTTTTGTTTATTATTTTATACATGATCAAGTCCATTGTGTTGTTTTTGGAGCTTTTGTTTATTATTTTAATAACACCATTTCCATTTTCGTAACAATATGTATTGATAACTTGGCAAAAACCTAAATTTGTTCTCAATACAATCCACATTATGAAGACATATTTTATTAATATTTTCTTTAATACATATATGAATTCAAATTTTCAACTATTTTCTGAATATATTTATTTATCTATGGACTGTATGGTTCCTTACAGACAATTACAATATTAATTCATTAAATATATAATAAATAAAACGAGAATCTTATAAATACTATGTTCAGATATGCACTTTTATTGAGTCAATATTCAGTTAATTGAGTACAATATTTTAAGTATTCAGCCATAATACGCAATTCAGCTTACTCAATATTCATTTGACAGCTGGTACACAACAACATTGTTTTTATTTTGGTCGCGAAAATTACTGTCGTTCGTTAGTTTATTAATGTTTATTTGTCGTTGTTGATGTTTGGGTTGTTAAATATCAACAGAAAGTGTTCTGTTAATTGTAATATGCTCACTAAACACACTTATGACAGCGTTGCATTTTAAGGTATTTATTGCGCAATTATTAATTGAAACTTTATATGAAATATTAAGCTCAATAATGGCGTTTATTGCGATTTACGCAATAAAGATGCATATCTGAACACCGTATTAGGCGTAATAAAACAACAATAATTTGTCACGAAGTCGTCGTAGTCTAGTAGATAGTTTTTTGCCTTATAAAACGAGACCCGGTGGTTCAAGCACCAACTGAGACGTCTCGAACAAAATGAAAAGTATATATCTCACTGCTCGTGTTACAGTAGTTTTATTGCAGTAACGATTTCAAAATTAACTCAAGAAATTCTGATGTCAACTAACCACTGAAATAATGCGATTTAATGTTATGGGATTTTTTGTGCTATTTCGAGATGCTTTTTTTATTATTATTATTTATTTATTATAATTGACATAGCACAACAAGATATAAATCTTATAAGTGACAGTGCTATGTTTAGAATCATTAAGATATAAAATATATAACAAAATTAATATTAATTAAATTATTATAAACATGAGGTTAAAGGGAGCTATAGTCGTAAAAATTTTAATTATGAATATAATTTAAATAACTCCTTTTTGAACGCATTTGCATTGCCTAGATTTTGGATGTAATTTGGTAGGGAATTCCAAAGACTAGTGGTGTGTATAAGAGATTCAGAAGAGTCTTGAATCGTTGCTGAATAATCTTCATACCCCGGTAGGAGATAGCAAACTTAATTCGACAAAATAAATATTTTGGCTATTTCGTGTAAATTATCTTATGAAGTAGAATAAGACATTTAATTTTCAAGAGATTATCAAATTTTATACTAAGAATCCGGTAAGTTAAATGGGAAATGTGATCACGACACCCTTTATGGAAACATATCTAGCTATGCTATATATTAAATGCCAAGTTAGGTTTTCTATTGTCCTCACAATCGCAGTTTGCAAAGATTTCACACCCATATAAAAGTACCAGAATTAAGTACGTTTTAGCAAGTTGCATAGGAATGACAAAAGGAGTTGAATCAATGACAGTCCAAAAGTTCCTAAGCATACTATAAATTCTACTAACTATAAGTGTCGTTAGTCGTCGTAGTCTAGTAGGTAGTGTGTTAGCATATTACACGTAAAGGTTCGTATCCCAAGTCAGGCATCAAAACGAAATATGAAAAAATATGTCTTCGGCGACTGCCTGTCAGCAGATTTCTGGCAAAAACTGTGAGAGTAAATAAAATTGCCATGAAGAGCTTCTCAAAAATCTGTCGTTCGGAGTCGACATTAAACTGTAGGTCCCGCCACTCATGTATAAAAAGAACGCATACAACATAAGTGGTGTGAGAAGCTAGGTCGAAATCCTGACTGAAGGATTGTAATGACCAATTATGTATGTATAAGTGTCGTTATATGGTTGGACCATGATAAACTGCAATCTGGTCAGTTTTATTTCCCCTGATGCTCAATTTAGGTATGACAAATGATTTGTTGGGTTCGAAAGTATAATACATTTAGACTTAGAAGTATTGATGCATAGTCCATTAGCTGAGGCCCAGTTATCAATCTTTACTAAATCACGATTAATATGATCCAAACAAGAATCAATATTCTCCATAGTTGTACTGGTATAATGCTGTACTTCATCAGCATACATATGAACATTACAGTGAACCAAAACATCTGGTAGATCATTTATATACATACAAAACAACAGAGGCCCAAGTATTGACCCCTGGGGAACACCTGTACTAATATTAAGTGGATCTGAAATATTTAATGGCAATATGAACTTTTTGAAATCTATTTATTAAATAAGAATAAATTAGATTACAGGCAGAATTTGAAAAATAAAACGGTTTCCGCAACTTTTTCAATAGAATAAACCAGAAATAAATCCTGTGTTCAAATCAGAGATCCAACCCGTCATCGGTGAGATACATCCACATCAGGGCCATGGGGGCCATTTGATGCATAATTTATTTTTGAAATTCAATCGGAACATATGTATCGTCATCTACCTCAAAAAGTGAATTCTTCATGAAACTATCGTTTATATAAATCATTTTATATATCTATAGTACATATGTACATAAATGTGTATTTATTTAGCATATATTTTGTATAATTGGCTAATTTTGGTCAGGCTTATTAATATCTTACTCCTCACTCACCATTCTACACTCATCCTGAGCAGTAATATACGGGAAAATGTTTAAACGTTTCGCATAGCTTGTGTTTTTGTGTAACCAAATGTGTTGAAGTTCATTTCAATTCGTCTACCATGCACTTTTAAAATCGGAATGGACGTATTAGATTCATCTTTCCTGATCGAAATATAATCTATTTTCATATACTGATTTCACTCTTTTTTCGGAATTTTTCATTTAGAGCATGTGTTTTAGCTTGTATAGGATTTACTTGCAACCAAAAGGGATTTCAAAAGTATGAAAAATTGATGGGTTAATTAATTTTCTGTGTACGTGAACATTGTTTGGTGTAAGACTTAGAAGTTTCAAAATTCTCTTCATTAAATAAAGTTAAAGTTTATTCGCTTCTTCACAAGCACAACGGCCCCAAACCAATTTTACATATGACTTGGCTGCCTAGCAAACAACACGGAATAATGCTTCCACTTTATTTCTGAATGGATTGGAATACCAAAATTTCTGCTTTAAGTAGTATTTCTGAATTCCATATGTGGCATTACTCCTCTAGGTTTTTAATCGTACTCTCGATCGTACTTACATATATCATATACGTATATATTTGAAAAGACGAATATATAAATTCTCTACCATCAGTTCACCTTCCAAATAGTAATGTAGATCGTTTGCTTATGTAGCAAAGTGCAGTGGAGATATCAAATATTTTACTTTGCACCAGTTTTATAGAGTTTGTAAATTAAAGGTTTACTTGCCAATCCTTACAATGCCACTTTAAAAGCGGCGAAAATGGTACTTATCGGAGAACGGTTTAAATGTCTTAGGGCCATTATTACAACTTGCCGTTAAACTTGAGCTTAGTTAAAGATACCTTTAGCTAAAGGGAACTGTAAAGTTACCTTTAACACTTTGAAGTCGTGTCGTCAGGAGAAGCTGCTTCCACTCAAAACTCCATTTGTTTTCACTAAAAAATGAATTAAATTTATTTAAATAATAATAAAAAATATAAATGTTTATAAATGTAAACACAAAGCATCAACCAAATTAGTGATGCACAGTTTGCTTTTTGTTTGCGTATCGATAACTTTTGTTATACATTTAGGAGTGCGATACATTGTCAATATTTACAAGGTTGCGTTTAGGAATGCATGACTTTGTTCGGTTACATTGCAAATGACGTTTTGGAACTCACCCATTTTCACCATACTTGAAGGACAAATTTCAACAAGTTGAGAACGAAAGTGAATCTTTCGGTATTAAAATAGTGATGGCTACATGGAGCACATTGCTTAATTATTTGTCAAAATGGAAAATTCTTTAAAAACAAATCAACCTTTTGGAATTTAATATAGAACTCGGCCTCCAAATCCATTTATACGGCACTTTGTCCCCTAATTATCATCTTAAAATAATATATCAGGAATTTTCAAAACTCTCTGGCAGCCGGATAGATAATCTCGTCAAGAGTTTGTATATAAAAACAAATATCGGGTATAAAATCTAGGCAAGAAACGAACTGATTGTTTTCTTTTATTGAATTTTGATTAAAAAATTAATTTATAATCGTTAATTCAAATTGTAAAATATATTTCCATTGGATCTACCCAAAATTCCATGATAAATTCAGGTACATAGATATGTAATTGTTTTAACTTAGCAAGTATGCCTTCTCGCTTTCGATCCAAGACTTCTTACTACTATTACGAAGGCAGAATGCACACAAAATTTTTGTTACAGAAAAATAAAAATAAACAATAAAGAACAACAAACAAATTACTTATGTAAATAGAGATATGCAAAGAAGAAATTGTAATAATAATAATCCTTTAAAGGAAGATAGTTTAAAGATAGAAATTAAAAAGAATACCAAATACAAATCAACAGTAAAGTTGTAAAGTTGTCATACTGCAAATATAAAAACGAGTAAAAAGAGAAAAATGTGGACGTTAAAATCGCCACATACCATGGAACAGGGACCTAGTGTTTTTAAAAAAGTTGTAGCTTAGCGTATTTTATATATAATTAAGGCTAGTGAGAGAGGTCGCAGGACTAATTGCAAGTGCATTGTAAGCTTGGTGAAAGAGATGGTTGTCGTTGCTTATTTTGTAGATGCAATTGGTTGACAAATCCTATGTAGATGGTGGCCGCAAATACTTAGAATTATTGTGACTCTTCTTTTCTATTGTTGCAGATCTATTTTGTAAGTAATCAAAACAATAAAGAAACGTTATAAAGTTCGTATTTTGGTTCTTGTTAACTGAAAATCTAGAAGCAGCACAAATCGTTTACTAGGCGACGGCAGCAATCCTCATGGTAGTATTTATTTATTTTTTATTAATATTTCCCAACTTACTTAGTGTCGTAAATGACGTGTAACAGATCATAAAAAATGTTGATCTTAATCCATATCACTTTTAAAAAAATGTGGTTTTATAATACAATTTACAATTCTAATCAATATTTTACAAACAAATTTTCGTCTTTTGGTATCACGTTTCTTCTAGACTTAAACCACGTTTGTTTTCCTTTTTTTTATATTAGACAAAAGATTATATTCTCACCTCAATCATGAGAGATGAAATAAGTTTCCACAACCAAAATCTATGTATGTATGGATTATATATTCCAGACTTAATATTTAATGGAGTAGGGTGTTTAAAAGTTATTTTATTGCAATTCCATATAAAATGTAAGCACAACGTTATTTAAAAATTTTACATCAAATATGATAGTTAAACATTAAAAAAGAAAATTAAAAACGAAATATATTTGACTAATAGCATACATACTCGTACATACATATGTGCAAAAATTCTATTTATTTATTTATTTATTATTGGTATGATAATGGTAACGTGAATATATATATTTTTTTTTTGTTCTCTCACTTTATAATTGTTGAATCAAGCATTGGTTATATGGTATTTACAGATTTTAAATGTAAATTTCATTATAATTTTATTTATTCACTGAATGTACATATGTATGTAAATATGGAAAATGTTCGTGAAAAATTGAATAAATAAAAATCATTTTCAAATATTGTATGTTTCTTTGCTTTGTAAATTGCTAAAATATATGAAATATGCAGGTATTATATTCATTTTACAGCAGATTAAATTCAATTAAAAATCATTAACATACACTCTCATCTTTACTTGCATTTGAATTCATTATTAAAATGGCATAAAGCACTGCTGCAATACATACACACATATTCACGTATACAAATCTCATATGTATGTATGTATGTATGTACAGATAAACATACATAAATACCAATTCGTGTAAAAATAAAGTCATAAATAATTCCCTGTACTTACAGGTACAATATATGTACATATACGTACATATACATACATATACATTTAATAGTAGGCGTATGGCAAAAGACCCTGCAGGAAACATGTCGACAAGTGTCTCCAAGTCACCGGTTTTGTCGACTATATTGGTGACTTTATGGTGACATTGTGATCGAAGCGTCAACAATTATTTAATTTGCCTTTGATGAGAAAAAAAATTGTCAATTGCCAAATTGTCAATTATAAACGTTTAATAAAAAAAAACAATCAATGTTATGTAAAAATAGAAGTAGTGAAAATGAGACAATTATAAGTCCAAGTGTGAAAATTTTGTGGAGCCTAAATGTTCTGTGTCGTCTCAAATAGATTTTCTAAAATATAGTTTGCGCGAGAAGATAAAAAATTGGTACATTGGACACAATTGTTAAACAAAATGAAATTGCTTCAAATCTTATGGAATTTTTCCCTATCGACTCTGAAGAAAAACTGAGGGAATTTGATGCTATTTTGAAAACTCATTCAGACCCATACGTAAGTATTTACTTTTATTGTGGAACTACTTCAACGAATAAAATTGATTTTTTTTGTTTATATTCAATTGATTCGACAAATGAAATCACTCCTAGCGGGTAATGCAGAACGAAACCTTCATGAAATATTTGGCCAAAATATTATTATGAATTTTAATGTTGATGGCTCTTTTGTCAAAAAGAGGTTGCGCGAATACTCAAATGTTTTTATAGCCATAATAGGTAATAAAAGCTTGTTTGTGTTCTCATAAATATTTGTAATATTTTTACAATTTGTTTTGTTTTTTTAATATCCAGATGTAATATCAACTTTCAATGAAAATTTTGGACAAACCACCTAGAGCAGCATTTCAGCGCCAAAAGAAAAAATATTTCAAACAAATGGGTCGCAGCAAAACCAAAAATAATGAAAATCGTGAAGAAGACGGCTCTCCCAAAGAGAATTAATAATTTTACTTAATTTTAATAAAACAAAAACGTTATGTTGATGTTTCTATATAAATAAGAGAGACTTAGTTAATAGTACCTTTTTAGTTTTTATATTTAAATTTAAAAAAAGGCTGTAACAAAAAAATCGTACCTTTTTATTTTTTTTAATAAAATATCAAATATTTACAAAAATTTAAATTTTATTGTCGACTTTTACTACAGAAAAGTACTAAAAGTGTAGACTAGAACTGCTGTATTGTACTATTGATTCACTGGTTCCAATGTCTACATATGGTCCCAAAAGAAGTACCTAGTCAATAGTACTAACGTCAGTAGTAGATTTTCAATAACACGCACATGTTAAATGTCTATAGTAAAAAGCATTGCTTGTCATATAATAAGTCAGTAGTACTGGTGACTGTGTCAATAGTACGTCAGTACAGTTTCACTATTAACATTTCCTGCAGGGGAACAATATTAATATATTAATTAAATATTACAAACAAAAATAGTCTACACTGTATACAATACATATATATGTATCAAACTTAATTGGGTTCTTAACTCTTTTCATATCCTTTCATATACTGGATCTGGAGCTTCCATTATTTTAAAACACACAGCATACAGAGATTGAAAATAAAACAAAAAATTTAATCAAATAAATTGCCTCCATAAAATTTTATTTAAAAAGTTTTCCACGGTTAGGTAAACCGAATCAGTTCCTCTTTCGACAGACATATTTCGGAATAAAGATATATGAAATTTAATATCATTAGAACTTCTCTTCCTATTCTGTTTCTATTCATTTACAAACTAAACAGTTAAAGTTTTAAAATGGTGGAGAAATTTTAGGTACTGATGATTGCAAGCATAAATAAATATTTGTTTCTCATAAAAGTTTGGTTACAAATTGAACTAAATATTCACAATATTTTCGTAAATTTAAAACGAGCTTTACAATAAGACCCCGCTTAAAGCTGTTTCAGTATTACGCGGTAGTATTGGGATTCCCCTAACTCCCACACTGTATTAATACTTGTTGTATATGTATATGTGCAAATGAAACGGCCATGCAACAACCGAAAGAGGTGCACTATATAACGACGCTCTTTTGTTAGTCTGTCCAGAATAAAGATTCAAATTGTATTTTCCAAAGTCGCAATGTATTTACATACATATGTACGTGTTAAGTTGCCTACTTTAACGCTGTTTCGTTTAGCGATGTAACTTATTGGAACGTATCCCCCGCGTTAAGCAGGGTCTTACTGTACTATACTAGAGGGCAAGCAATTATTTTCTCGGCGAAAAAAAATAATTCAATTGCGTCTTACAGATTTTTACAGAATTTAAATTTACACCTCTTAATTCCTACCATGTCATTCAGTACGTGTGTGATCATGTAGCGTTGTCATGATCACTTTTTATTGATCTATTCAAGTCGCTTTACTGCAATGAATAGCTTCAATCTCAATAATTGGTGCTGGTAGAGATCGGAACATAATTCTTTGACCAGGTTGCAGAAGTTAATAATGAATAATTCTCTTCCAATGCCATGCAACACACATACATACATCAACTTTTTATTAATTTTTTTATTATTATTCTTACCGCAGCACAGTGGCTCAAAAGGCCAATCTAGCTGGAAAAAAGTCATAACTTCTCTTCGGAAGCAGCTAGAAGTATGAAATTTTGTCGTTGTAGGTAAAGAGGTAAATATGAAAATTTTTTAAATAACAAATTCTTTGTAACAATTACGATAAAAACGTGTAAATGATGGACGTGGGTTTTCCCATATGATATCATTACCGTACTTTAGCTGCAAAGGTACCAAGCAAATTGCAAACAAATATTCATCTGTTTTACAGGAATCATTTGAACTAAAGTTTTGCTTATAGGTTGAGTGCCCACTGCTACCATTACACCCCCATTTATAAACCAAAGTCAATTCCGTATAATTGAATTCCTCTATGATCTCTTTTTGTAGCTTTAAAATTCTACATCCAGTGTGATCAACTAAGTACTGCAAAGACACTTCTGCTGTTACATCGGATACCTTTATCCCATTACTTCGGTAGCACTTTTGTTTAGCTTCCAAAATTCTATGATGGTTATATATCCGCGTTACGAATTTTAGCAACAGTACGCATCGCATTACAACTTGCTTTTATATATATTTTCCATCGATAAACAGACGTAATATTTCTTAATCTGTATATGGTACTGGTTTCTTAGATTGTGCATTAACAATTTTTTTAATTTTAGTTGCTCTTGTTGGAGATCCATTTATGTTCTTTAGAATCGCGGCAGCATCCCTCTTGCCAGATTTATAAAGACTAATGCAGCAGCGAAAGCTAGTTTCTCAGGTGAACATTCACTAACTAAAGTAACACTTCCACACGGTTCCCTTTTTTAGATTTACCTGAAAAATCTGATCGAGGTCTGACAAAATTTGACTTTGACGGTTGCATCCCTAAATCCTCTGGAATTTTAAACACGTTTTCAGAAGGAAGACAAAATAGTCCATCTAACCGAATTTTGTTAGTCTTCAAAATATTTCTTACATCCTTTTGCTTTTATCCATCTTTCGTTAATTGTATACGTTAATCTCCGTACAGCTAACTTAACTTTCTTCTGTTTTAATTTTCTGTCACCCAGTCTTAGCAAAAAAATGGCTAAAGACAGCATTTGCCCTTTCTTTGCTTTTCATTTCGGCAATCCACACATTATATAGTTCTCTAACTGTTATGGGTATGTTATCTATATACGAGTATGTATATAAAAAGTTTACCGGTAAATAATTGAAGCTAATTTTTTTCTCCATCTAAAATGGACATTACAAACATAAACAGGGCACAATTCATTTCACGGGAATCCACTGGAATCCTATTTAAAAGTTACTCTAAAAACTATAAAATCTTAAAAATTTACTACACAAACAACATGTTTCCTCTTACCTATTATTTTACACACAGAACGTTTATATTCGACATTTATTTATAATATAGCTACAACATACCTGACATAATGCAGTATAAAAAAAGAAAGTCAAAATGTGCTATTGTTTGATGTTACGATCAGTTCAAAAGTGATGCTGTGAATCGACTGGCCTCTTATAACAACAGAGACCAATACAATTGATCATTTTTCAAATATCATAACAAAGCAAATAAGAAAAAAATAAAAAAACCTGATATACAGTTATGAACAGTGGATAGTTATTTAACAATTACCAAACAAATTATGTAAACTTTGAAACGTAAAAAAATTTAATTTTTTCCAGCTATATTGGCTTCTTGAACCACTGCGCGCAGTATGCATAACCTTGAGTATAACTTTTTATATCAACATTTGGAGAATATTAATTGACATCCTATTCATACCATTGATAGCATATATGAAAAGGTTTGTTCTCTACAGAGTTATAACACGGTGCGACAGTCAAAATACATCCAGCTAATGACATAGTGTAGGTTGTGAGTATTCTTGAGTAGAGCTCAAAGATATGTTTTTTTGTATTTCCCGAACCCTCCAAACTTGTTTTATTTGACAAAAACTGTTTTTTTTTCGACTTCACGCACAAATTTATTGATTACACAAAGACTTCTGAACCGATGTCCAAAATTTAAACCTTATTAGAAATGAGAGAGATGGGCCTTTAAAACGATATGCATATACATATGTATATACTATTTAACTTAATATGCCAATTGATTCCATGCACCCTTAAAGTAGGGGGTGGGTTTGTGTGAGGGGGTGCAAGAGAAAAAGAAACACATTACGGAGGTCCTTAAAAATTAATTAGATTTAATTGAAAATTGTTACTCAGGGGTTTTTGTTGTCGCTGATGACAGATCTTCAGATTTAAAAAATTCAAAATGGCGGATCCAATATGGCGGTAACAATTTTCAAGTAAATCTGATTAATTTTTATAAACCTCGACCGTAATATTGGATCCGCCATTTTGAATTTTTTGGTAATATTTTCACCAGTTTTTTTACAATTCTCCTAAATTTGCACTTTTTAGTAAAGGAAAGAAACCAAACCACCACGTAGATATCTGTGGAACATGGTGGTCAACCTATTACTTCAATATTTTTCGATATAAAACAATTTGTTGTGAATTACAGAGGTGTCCTGCGGAATTATAAATTTTTTTGTGGAGTTTTATAATAAAAAAGCCTCTAAACCCACGTCATGAGTTGATGAATAGTCGGTGCTCTTCATTAGACATGAAACTGAATTTCTAGTAAACTGCCTGCACAAAAAAAACGACGAAACTTTTTTCTTGCCACTGGTAAGATTAGTAAGATCAACTCCAGTTACACCATTTGCCTTTGGGACACGTTGGTCAATCCATTAGTTCAATGAGTTTTTGTATAAACCAGTTCTTTAAATAAAAATCGTTCTGAAATACAACGTTGTTCTGCTGAAATATAATTTTTCCTGTAAAGTTTTGCAATTAAAAGAAATCGAAATTGAAAGCAATTTACACAAAATACTTATGTAAAGAATTACGTGCCCAATTTTGGCTGGACATGCTTTGTCACCAAATTCTGGGAAGAAGAATTTTTCTTCTTAGGTTCCCAAGCGTCGGACTATCATAGAGAAGATGTCCTTTAGTTTCTTGGTTTCTTTGGTTTTCTTCTTCGTCCAAGTCTTTGGCGTGAACACCCAGAGTTTATTATCCTGTTAGAACTGATATGAGGTTCCTTAGATGGAATCTGCTCTACATTTTCTATATCGGGCAGCTCCGTCCGGTGTCTATACAAGCGGGTTTATTAACCCATCTGACTAGAAGCCAATGCATGAAGTTTTTGTGAGACTATTTGTTTGCCTCACTAGAGAGGAACGCCAGTCTCACGTAAGCCTTGTTGTTACCTCCGATGCCCAGAAACCAGAATGAGGGTAACCGTAGAATGTCTCGCTATCTTCTATAGAGGCACCCGACTTTCTGGACAATATTAGATGTGGTGTACACGTTCTCTAGGGATCTAATAGCCGCTTTACTGTCGGTAAATATGCGTATATTATCAATTTTGATAGACATTTTTCTCACGATCTCATATTCAGTGGTTCTGAAAAGATTCCTCATCTGACTTTGTTACGGAATCTGGATCCATCATTAAACACTTGAATGACATTTCTCGGCAGGTTTAAACAATTAACGAACAACGATCTGAGTTGTAAAACCAAGATCGAAGGCAGATTCAAATATCGTGTAGTAGGTAAGAATATTCAGAACAAGCCCCCAAGTTTTTGGCATAACCTAAGCTTCCATGCTCTTATGGTCTCATTGCCACCTTCGCAGCAATTTATCCAGTAAAGGATAGTAGTCCAAAAGGTACCTATTATCATGATCGCCACCATTCTCATAATCCGCTCAAATCGATGATACTCAGATGATTCATTTTCTCTATAGCCAACCACCAACCCCGTAAAATAGTTGGTTTGATTGCAAAGTTCAGGCTTATTGCTCTCTTGCAACAATAAATAGCAGTAGCCGCCTTGGCGGTTCTGCATTTTGTCTTCGAGCTCCAGATTTATGGCACTATTGGGTAGAGTGAGAGTCACTCCGTTGATACTACGGGTAGGAAATTTAGCGACTTTGTATTTCATTGTGAATAGTAGTAACTCTATTTTGGTTGAGTTTAGTCGCAGTCCACATTCGTTGCATCATTTCGATAGTAGCCTAATAGCAGATTCCAGAATTTTCTAAATGAATTTTAGATATTTACCTGTAGTTTTCGATATCGTTAGCTGAGATATTTCTGTTCTGTTTTATGGTTCCATCTAGCAAGGTCAGAATAACGTTTTCTAATTTTGGAAATTTATTTAAAAAAAAAAATCGCAAAGAGCGAAAAAAAATTTGCGCAGTTATTGATCGTTTTCGCGCTAATTTTACCCCTCCCAATTGAAACAAGATGGATAGTTTTTTGCTACTGTAGACTGAAATTACCAAGAAGATGCCTCGTTGGCCTCTGGCCTCTTAGTTTACGTTCTTATAAAATACAGCTCGGAATGAATTCCATTTGTGGTTCAAATTGTCGCTTTTGGAGCCAAGATGTAAAAATTGTGTTTTGGAGTGATTTACATGTAGATGACACCATCAGTCCCGATTTCTTTTGTAATGAGCAGTGCTGTGTGAAATTCTGTTTCCATAAATTAAGCAGTTGAACATTAAAGACATTTGATTTCAACAGCAAGATGACGCAACTTGCCACACGGCGCGATTTTTAATCGATTTATTGCAAAACCAGTTTATTAACTACTTTCTGGTTCTATCCAATGGATCGTATGTTCGAGAAATTTAATATCCGTGGATATGGGGGCTATATTAAGCCGTCGGTTTATGTCGACAAAACAGCAACTCTTGTATGCCATACGATTAGTAGTTGACTAGTGGGCATGCGTTGTTATAATCGTGACAATCAGAGTCTATCCTTTAAAAACACTGTTGACTCTGATGAATTTCAGTACACTGCATAGGCAGTGGGCACAAGAGCCGTGGTGACTAAAGTCAGGTTATTGGGAGACAAGTCCTTATCTGACACATTTGTTTGCTTCTCGGCATCACTGCCTACAATCAGATTTACTAGGAAAATGTAGTCAAAATCTTGTCTGTCCGAATGGACCATGTACGGTTAAATGGAGCCGACGGAAGTATGCCAGAAAACATAATTAAAAAAATAAATATTAAAGAATTAAATACCATATTATGATAAAATATGTATTTCACTCCAGGAATATCCAGGAATAATGTTTTGGCCAGAATGTTAAACATTGAAATGAAATAAACGTGCCGCTTTCCTCAAATTTCTATTTGACGCTTGACTCTATCGCGCATAGACTGCATATTGCTTTGGTTTATTTAATTAATAAAAGTAATTTAGAAGTAATAATTCTTTATTATATTTTCTGCATCAGTTTTATCGATTTTTTCTAGTTCATTGTCTTCCTCATTTTGTTTGAGCGATACGAATGGCGTTCAATGTTGCTACTTCCTCATCAACGAACAAAACTAATAATTTTATAAATGGTTTGTTAAGAGGGGTCACTGGGCGTCGGAGGCGCATTAACTAAATAAGTATGTATGTATATGTATACATATATGTATGTATATGCCAAACACTCTGAAATGGTTTTTCCTACTACGCCACTAATTAATTACAAATAAATTGTAAATCAAATTTTTACAATAAATCAGCGGCTTTATATCAAATAACATAATAATTATATCTACAACAACAATAACATATAACAATTGAGAAGGCAAAGAGCATGATTGTGTGTCAAAAATTACAATATTTGGTGCCCTGATATATCTGTCAGAAATAGAAATCTAAATCAAAATACTGCTGCTATTATAATGAGAGTAAACACGCTGATAGAAAAATAAAAATGAATAATAAGCATTTAAATGTGTTTCAGGTATATGGTTGTATTAAATACGTGCATAACATATTGTTACGTTTTTACATTTTTAAAAAAGTTTAAATATGAGTTCGTAGATTGCAAATAAAATAAAATTTGTGTTTAATTTTTGATAAATTCTTTATTATTCGGACAATTCTGTGTGCCACTGTTCACAACTTGATGTAAACAACAACAATTTACTTCCTTTGTTATTCTTCTTTACACTCTTTTGCGTAAACAAAAAATTTTTCGGGAGATCTTTATAACGAAGATCTTCAAACCACGATTAATCTATTTACCAGCAAAGCGTCTTCACACAAGACTGACTGAATTTATACTGACTCCGTTGCCTGCGTTGTCTTGCCTTTTATATCGCAAGGTAAACAGTCTGATGAATGCTCTTGAAGGCGAATCATTTCGCCTTCTCGAAATCTCTGTAAATGTAAACATGTTGTTTACGTTATTGTTGTTTGTGTATTTTGTTTACGTTTGTCCTTGCAGCGTTGTTGTTGGCTTTTTGTTTACTTGTTTATCCCTTATTTATATTGATTTTTTTGTTGGTATATTTTTGTTTATTTCATTGTTTTTGTTTTTGTAGCTTATGTTTATAATTTAAACGATGTGAAAGCAAAACACCATTTCCATTTTCGTAACAATATATTTAAAAATTAATAAAACAAATGTTAACAACAAATAACACGTTTGTATTAATTTAATTGATCCCGAAAAAATTTCGGGAAGTACTTCGCAACGAGCATAAGAGGCAAGTCCAGGTACTCTGGTATACATATGGATTAAGATTGGGTCTTGGACAGGAGCGGAAATTTTTGTTCCGAGAATGAAATATTCCACGCTCATAGGAGAACTTGCGGGTATCTACCAAGCGGTTATCTTTGCCATCGGAAAATGTACTCAATTCAAATTAGATAGATCTCTGACTCTCAGATGAATCAGTTAGATAGGAAAAATTAACTTACTATGTAGGAATTATCAGGAATTAGTAAGGAGGGGAGTTTTCCCGTTGTTGATGGGACTAGAAGCTGCGAATGTTTGGAAAAAAAAAATGCTTAATGAAAACGAAGCTAAAGAGAGGCCAAGAGTCTTTCTCAACCATGGATACTAAGTCATGTATTAGACTATCCAAAAAGGGTCTAAGGTTGGTAACAACAGAGGGTTAAAATAAAAACATAAAGAGAACACTTACATACATGCTTGGAAATCAACTTCATTGTTTTAAAAATGCTATACAAAGTTAAACTGAACCAGTATTTTTATTTGCTAAAGTGTAAATTTAAATTATTATCTCTTAAGCTGCATATATGTATGGAATGTTAAACTTACGCGTATCTGGCAACTGTATTATTGCTTGTTTTTTACTAAATTTTGAAATTTATAATAACATTTGCCCAATTTAACCAAAAATATATGAGAATGCAGTGAAATCTCCCCTTATGGACTCCTTCAAAGAGCGGACTCTCCCCGATAACAGACAGATTTCCTCGTCCCATGGTTTTGATGACAGTTCTGTTACAAAGTCAGACAGACCCTCCCTTAGCCGGACGTGAACAGTAAATTTTGTAAAACACCTAATAAATTTTTCTTAAATATCTCTCGTAGCCGGATAAAAATCTAAAAAGAAATAAAATATGAACTAAATATGTATTGTGTTATACGCAGATATTCCTTTTAATTTTGGTTGGCAATCCTTTTTTTTAGTAACTGCCTTAAGAGTATACATGTTTTTTAAAATGCAAAAATCTTCAATGTGTACATTAGGCTGTCCCGTCCTTGAATGACAAAAATAGTTATTTTAACTACACTTTCGTAAGAGATATCAAAATTTGCGTAATTTTACACAGATTACGGTAAAAGTAATAAAAATCGAATTACATGCCATCTTGAGGGCTTGAGGGCAAGAGTATCCTTCCTTTTTAATCGAATATGGCCAGTGTGACGTAAAATACCACGGACTAATGGATTTGTGTGGTCATCTAGGTTATCTAAGTATTTTTCAGCGTGTCTTACAATTTCCATTTTAACCAGCGGGACATCTAGATCTTTGTGAATATTCGAGTTTTTGATATACCAAGGGGCGGCAGTGATCATTCGTAAAATTTTATTTTGGCGCCTCTGAATTTTCTCTACGTTTGAAGCTGAGGCAGTACCCCATAGCTGTACTCCATAACACCAAATGGGTTTTAATATTGATTTGTATATTAGGAGTTTACAATCTAACTTAAGTGATGAATTTCGACCAATTAACCAATTTATTTGAGCAGTTTTCATAGTTATTTGCGCCAGTTTTGACTCAATATGCAATTTCCACGTTAAACGACGATCAAGGTGTATACCCAAGTGCTTTACATGAGTGCTTTGTGGTATTGTCTGATTATTAATGCATATAGCAGGGCAGGTCTCTCTTCGCAATGTAAAAGTTACGTGGGTGCATTTTTGTTCGTTAACTTTTATTCTCCATTTCTTCAACCATTCCTCCAGCAGGGATACTTGTTCCTGTAAGGACTGCGATGCAATCTGTGGGTTCATATGTACGCTTAAAAATGCAGTGTCGTCAGCAAAAGTGAAAGTATGTATGTTTTCACTTATTGGCATATCAGCTGTAAATATCAGGTAAGGAACACCGGAATTAATTTTTTGAGGGGAACTTAAATAATTACCTTGTTTAATTAAAAATTTCCTATCACTTAAGTAACTCTTCAATATTTCATATATATTATCAGGGAATATTTGCTTCAATTTGAGTATAAGACCATAATGCCACACTTTATCGAAAGCTTGAGAGACATCAATGAAGAGTGCAGAACAATACTTTTTTTCTTCGAATGCATTTCTTATTACATTAACTAGTCTATGGGTTTGCTGAATGGTACTATGTTTTCTCCTAAACCCAAATTGGTGATTTGGGATACAACCGTATTCATTCAACAAAGGTGCTAGCTTACATATCAGTACCTTCTCGAATAATTTGGATTGGTTAGGCAAGAGACTTATCGGCCTATATGCATCAACCTTGGTATGATCCTTACCTGGTTTCGGTATCATGGTTATGAGTGAAATTTTCCATTGTGTAGGGTAATATCTGAGTCGAATAACAGCATTCATAATGAATAAAATAATTTTTACAGCTATTCTAGGTAAATTCAACAGCATTTTGTTGCTTATTTTTGTCAATACCTGGGACTTTCCTTGGGTTAAGATTTTTAATGGCATTTACAATATCATGAAACTTAAACCTAATGGGTCTGGGAGTCTTCGCAACAACAGTTGGTAAATTGATTATTTCGGTAGACTTGTTAGGGGTGAAAACAGTTTTCAGGTGATTCACAAATAGCCTACCTTTTTCAGCATCACTTCTTGCCCAGTTACCATTTGAGTCCCGTAAAGGTGGTTTATTAATAATTGGCCTTTTTAGATTCCTAGTTGCACGCCATAATGAATAATTTTTTTGGGAGTCGCGTCCAGATTTTCCAAATAATTTTTAAAGGATAGAAGCCTTTGTGATTCAAGTATCTTTTGAAGAAGTTTTGTGCACTCATTTAGTTTTCTTTTAAGTTGACGTGATCTCTGTATTTGTCACTCTCTACGGAGTCTTCGTTTTTCTAACACAAGGTTTTCGATATCAGCGGAATAAATTCTGTTGTACCTAATTCGTTTTGGGACCTTAATAGCGGTTTGGGTGGCTAACGTAAGGGTGTTTTCAAAATCATATACTGCTTGGTTCAAATCGTCGACAGTTCTTAGAGGAATATTTTCTGAACAGTGAGAGCTTATGTATTTCTTATATTTTAGCCAATTCACTGTAGTCTCTTTTTCCATTAAGTAGCCAGACAGGGACACGTGATTATTCCATAGTGTTATGATTGTAGGCGTATGATCCGAAGACAGATCCAGTGAGGCTTCTACCTCATACACTTCTCTAGAGATGTTCTTAACTACTGCGAAGTCGATTAAATCAGGAATTTTTTGTCTATCAGTTGGCCAATAGGTAGGCTGCCCTGAAGAAATAACATCCAGTTTTAATTTAGAAATTGTGTTGAACAGTTTTCGGCCTTTTGGAGAAGTAAGTCGAGAGCCCCAATAGGGGTGCTTTGCATTATAATCACCGGCGGAAAGAAAACGAGGGCCTAGTGATCGAAAAAAATTTTCATATTGACTCTCAGTGATCAATCATCTAGGAGGACAATATATTGACGGTTTTGCTGGAAATCTTCAAGGCAAATACTCGCAGCGTGAAGGTATTCTTCACTAAAATTATTCATTTGGTAATGTTTTATTCAAGACCTTATTAAGACTGCGGAGCCTCCACATGATCTATCACGGGGATCCTTTGAGTCGTAAAATGAATAACCGTTCATTTTAAATAAGCTTCTTGATGTCAGATGAGTTTCCGAAATAAGCATGACGTCAATTTTGTTGCTAATTATGAAGTGTTCAATTTCATTTTTATGCTGTCGAATACCGTTTGCGTTCCAGAAACAAAGTCTTAGGCAATTCACGGCTTATTAAGTACCGCTTGTAACAGCATTGACTGCATTTTTAACATCTCCTGCATCATGTTGCTCAAAGTATTTGTAAAGTTATTTACCGATTGAACTAGTGTCTCGATAGTAGTCTCAAGCCGACTCAGGTTGGGAGCATTAGGGGTCTGCTTATTTGTCGGCTGTGAATTTGGTGCTGAGTTAGACTTCAAAACGCTGGCGTACGAGATGTTATTTATGCTTTCGTTGACTATTGGTGTATAATTACGTGTTTCTACTCTTTGTGTCTGCATAGGTGCCATCGAGTTCTTTACCATATAATAAACGGGGCAACCCCTGTAGTTGGCAGTGTGATTCCCACCACAGTTACTACATTTTCTTAAACTAGTATCGCTTTTAGGCCTGGAACATTTAGCGGTACTATGTAATTCCCCACAAATTACGCACACTGAAGGTAACTTACAGTAAGATCTAGTATGGCCGTATTCCTGACAATTTTGGCATTGCACTGGTCCTGACCGCTTATATGGTTCTTCTACTACAATTCTTCTGTGCAACAGGTACTTAATATTATTTATTGGATGAACTTAATTTTTCTTTAATTTAATATCGTTCGGCTCTAGTTCAACGCGAAATATTGGCTGCAGCACCCTCTCACGATTCCTAATGTTTACAACTGACTTGATCTTGAATCATGATTAAAATTTTAAGAATTTAAGTTGGTTTTACTGAGCTCTTGGACTATCACGACAATTACGGAACAGCTTGTTGTTGCAATTGCGATGAAAGGCTTGGTTTTTAAGAAATGTCAATATACGTAGCATTAGCATTCCAGTACAATAACATTCTGAAACCCCTCCACAGACATGCATGGGTGTATGTCTGTCTACACACTATTGAGATCAAGGCGAATTCATATATAAGGTGGCCTTAAGTTACCAGCTGATGAGTATCGACGTTGTCAAAAAAATTTTTATTTTTTGTGTATTTTGTTTCGATAATCAATTTCGTATTTATAAACCCTCATATTACCGGATGTATCCTTAAAGTCGCCGTAGTCTAGTAGGTAGTATGTTGGCTTATTAGACTGAAGGCCCGAGTTCAAACCCCAGGTCAGACATCAAAAAGAAAAAAAAGAAAAATATTTCTTCGGCGACTTCGTCTCAGCAGATTTCTGGCAAAAACTCTGAGAGTAAATAAAATTGCCATGAAAAGCTTCTTAAAACCTGTCGTTCGGAGTCGACTTTAAACTGTAGGTCCCGCCACTCATGTATAAAATTAACGCACACAACTTAAGTGGTGTGAGAAGCTAGGTCGTAATCCTGACTGAAGGGTTGTAATTACCAGTTATGTATGTATGTAGTACGTATCCTTAACGATACGCACTCTAGAAATTCTTAAGGATTGCTATTACAAAGCTAATTATATTAAAATTTTTGCAAGATGATTAACAATATTAAGCCTTTAACACTAAATACATATATCTTTTAAGCCACAATATAGATTTACTATATTTATATTTATTTAGATGAGAGTGATGAATGACTGAATTCGGTCTCTCCAACTAGGTGCTTAAATTATGACAAATAAGAATTAACGTTTGCAGCTGTCATTTTTCTCAATGGCTACATATGTAAGTGGAAATGTTATTGACTGCATGAAATAATTTCTTTTTAATTTATAGGTACGGTGACCATTATTTCCATGAGAAAAAAACGGACAAATATATAAAATTGAAAAACAAACAAAAAATCATTTATTATAAAAACATACGTCAACTTAAATTTATACAGAGCGCCCTGGTAGTCTAGTGGGTAGTGTGCTAGACTATTAGCGTGAGGGTAGTGGATTCGATTCCCACCAGAGACTCTGGTCTGTGACACTACACCGACCACATGGTCGAAGTTACTCAGCTCGGATATAATTAGAATATAATTTGTAATTGTATTGTAATTAATAAATAAATAATAAATTTATACATATACGTACATACATATGGATATACTTTTGTGTATAAATTTATTTCTCTACAGAATGTATTTTTTAAAGTATTGGGACTGTTAGATAAAAATGTTTTAAATTCTGAACAGTCCATTTAAAATTTGCATTTAATGGTCAAAAGAGATTCAGAAGTTCCTAGTCCCATTTGGGATTTTTCGGAAGACCAAATATTGTTAGATATAGAAAAAACTCTTTCTGTTGGTGCGTTAGACGCTGGCAAAGCAAATGAAAAATCTACTAATTTCAGGATGTCTTTATACGGAATATTTTTCGTTTCGAAAAATTTTAAAATTTCAACCCACTTTTTATCGGGATTTAATGCTGATTGTTTCCATATTTCTATTTGTTCAGCATTTGCATAAATTTTTACATATGAAAGTAAATTCATCAAAAATGTAGTTATTATTTATATTTAAATCATTTCTGATTTTTGTTACCTTAATTAACGAATTTTGAACTGAAGACCAAGATGGAATGGCATCTAACAATATCCAAGAAAGTCACTCAATTTCTTTAAAAGATTCATCCCAGGTTCTGTAAAAGTTTTTAACTTTTTCCTTAAACAATTTTGTACGTTAAGTGGTAAAAGTACTTCTTTGTGACGTTCTATTAACTTTGATTTAAATTCTTTTAATATTATAGCCGCTTCAGGCATTGAAATATGTATTAAAAACTCAAAATAATTTACTTATGAAAAAAAAAAAAAATTTAATTTTGTAAATTTCATTGATTTTTAATGGGCAAAAATATAGGGTCACTAACGAAAACGATTAAAAAACTTAAACTAGATTTAAAATCTTGGTTCTAAGGCTAATATTTTGCACTGTAACCTTTATTTCTAAGAACAGCTTTGCACCTTTTTGGCATTGATTCCACCAAATCTTGACAAGTCTTATTTGGAATAGAATACCAAGCGTATTTAATTTTCTCCCACAACTCCTCCTTATTTTTTGATTTGACCAGAAACCACTTTTCCACAAGATACGAAGTGTGTTTCGGATCATTGTCCTGCTGGAATATCCATTTGACTGAGATTTCCCATTCGGCATATGGCAGCATCACTTCGTTTAATATGTGACAGTATAAGTTTTTGTCCATGTTTTCTTTAATCCAGTACAGTGGTCCCACGCCATGCCAGGAGAAACATCCGCAAACCATAATACTACCTCCTCCATGCTTAAAAGTTTTTGTTGTATAACGGGAACAAAGTTCTTTATTTTAGGAACGTCTTACTTACGTTTTTCCATCACTACCAATTAAATTAATCTTTCTTTCGTCCGACCATAACACGTTTCTCCATTGTTTTACGAGTATGGAATCATCACAATTCAGTTTTATATGTAATTATACTGACCCTATTTTTTTGTCCGTAACTGTATGTTGACTTTCTAAACGCAGTATATATTTATGGAAGACACTAGCTTGACTGTGTATAAGTAATAACCAAGACATAGCAAAAGGATCATTAAAAGAATTAAACAATATTGTTGGGCATTTTTCTTGTTTAAGAAAGTACTCCATCGTTTTCACGAATTAGTGAAAAAAGTGGACAAAATCGGACATTTTGGTAAATAAATCCTTTTTAGAAGTTACGTGTGATAAAATAATGGACGTAAAACAAATAGCGGACAGGAGGTTAAAATAGCGGACTGTCCGCTATAATAGTGGACGGATTGTCATCGTATTTATAGGTGCTGCACTATTGTGTAATTTAGCATGACATAAAAATTATAAGAATTTTCAATATATAAAATTTATTTAAATTTTTTTAATTTTTTTTTATTAATTTCCTATGGCGGTTTGAGGGTTAATTTTTTTGACAAGCTGACTACTCTTTAACAAAAACAAAATGCCTGTTGTTTTTGCATTGTTGTATTTATTGTAGATATATGGTTACCTGATAGAATAAATTCGCCTTGATTGAGATATTATATCAACTAATTTAAGTTTAATCTCATTTGAATTTCATTTTATCTAGAAACTTACTCCCATTTGAAATTAAAAAGCTATTTTCGTTATTTTTAAAAAAAAAAAAACTTTTTTTCTATATTTATGGAAGATACAGTTTCAAAAAAAAATATATAAATTTTTTACATTCTAATACGCAAGTATAAAAATAATAAATGTTTTCTTTCTTTTTCTTGTCTTCATACCAACATAGTATGTACATATGAATTCTATAATAAAATTTTAAACAATAAACAAATTTAAAATCATTTTTCATTTCTTTCATTTACACCGTACAGTTCAATGCAAAATTATGTATACAATATTTAACAAAAACGATTTAACGATAACACATGATGCACAAACATACATACGAACGAACGAACGAACGAAGGCTTTGTGCAAAGCATATATAAAATGTACATATTTGAACGAGTATATATATGTACAAGTGTGTATATTTATAGTAAATAAGTATAAGAATGTATGTATGTAAGTAAGTAAGAAAATAAAATTCAGCTCTCTACTCAATAAGTAAACATAATGATAAAAGGAAAATTAAGTAAAATGCCAGTCTAATCTAAGGGATCCTATTCTACGGTAACGGATTTGGCCAAATTACGCGGACAATCAACGTCACAGCCACGTAGAACAGCAATATGATAGGAGAGTAACTGCATAGGAATGACGGTGAGTATACCTTGAAGACAGTCGACAGTACGTGGAATTTCTAAACTGCGGGAAGAGAATGATTTGGTCTCCTCATCGCCCTCTTCACAAATGATTATGGGACAGCCTTTGCGCGACGTAACCTGTTGCAGAGCATTCATGCACTTGACGTAAACGGGATCACGTAACACGATCATTAGAACAGGCATGGAATCATCAACCAAAGCTAAGGGACCGTGTTTGAGTTCACCAGCCATAATACCTTCACTGTGCATATAAGTCAACTCTTTTACTTTCTGCCAGGATAAAATCAAAAAAAAAAAAAAGGAAACGTTAGAGGTTTTAACAAGAATCAAACTGAAAACTAAGAACTTACCAAGGCACCCTCCAAACAGGTGGCAAAGTTATAACCACGACCCATAATCAGTAACGATTTATGTTGATATAAATTCTTTGCCAATTCCTGGACCTGAGAATCTAATTTCAAAACATGACGAATTTGATCTTCCAAATTGAGTAGAGCATCAATTATTTCCAATCGTCTCTGTTGCAAGGACAAACGATCCTCTGACATGACCAATGCAAACATAACTAATGAAATAAATTGAGAGGTATAAGCCTTGGTAGAGGCAACACCGATTTCAGGACCGGCATTGATGTGAACACCACAATGAGATTCACGGCAAATGCTACTGCCGACAGTGTTTGTAATGCCCACAATCAAAGCGCCACGTTGTTTGCAGTAACGCAAAGCCATCAAAGTGTCTGCCGTCTCACCAGATTGCGAAATAAAGAAGCAGACATCATCACGGAAAATAGGTGTATTGCGATCAAGGAAATCAGAAGCCAACTCCACCATAACGGGCAATTCGGTAAGTTCTTCTAATAACTGCCGTGTTGCTACAGCACTGTGATATGAAGTACCACAACCAATCAACATCAAACGACGACAACGTTTAATCTCTGGAATGTAATCCTTAATACCACCCAACACAATGCTTTTGGTGTCGAAACGTACACGACCACGCATTGTGTTCACAACAGATTCGGGTTGTTCGAAAATTTCCTTCAACATGAAATAATCATAGTTGCCCTTCATGATTTGTTGAATTTCCATTTTCAATGTGGTAATTTCACGAGCATGTGGATCATCTAAGCTCTTCTTAAGACGATGAATACTAAGGGCACCATCACGTACAGCAGCTACATCATCATCCTGTAAACGAATTTTAAAAAGTTGATACGAAATTAATGAAAATTTTTGTGAAAACTAGAAAGACGGTTACATTACCTCTAAGTAAATAACACGGTTAGTGTGTTCGATGACAGCTGATGCGTCTGAGGCAAAGAAATATTCAACCTCCTTGTCCACAGGCATGAATTCTGAAGTACTTTCCGAACGTGGCAGCACTGATAAATTGCGAGTTTGCATAGGAGTACGATGATCTTTTATTATTAACGATTTCAACAATTTGGTTTGTGGTATGATTGTTTAAATAAAGATGATGAGGAGAGTAGCAGATGTGGCAGTTGTAGCAATATAAGTAGCAGTGGCATATTTATTTTGATTATTATGATGAATATAGTGATTCGATTCGATATTTCATTATTTATCGATTTATAACATTTGATTGTATTTTAATAAGGAAGCAATAAGCAGTCATACACGATGTGTTTCATATTTACAACATCATCATCAAGTGTCATTAGACAATGATTATTACAACATATATACGTTAGCGTTACGTTACGATTGCCATTTAATATGTTGCGTTATTACGTTGTTCGTATCAAATCGTATTACCATTACGTACAATTGTAAATACAATAATAGATTGTTTTTATAAGTGGTTGGTTGCATGTTTTATTATTTTTTTTTTTTTATTAGCGAATAAAAGAGAGAATATTCCAATGTTTGCATAATCCATTATCCATAAGTAGTTTTATAATATTTGTTCATCGATTGGCAGTCAAATATGTAGATGTGTTTTTATTTTTAATATGGCAGATTTAATATAATGAAATCCAAATGATAAATTAGCATTAAAAAAATGTAGTGTTTTTGAAGAAAAAAAATTAAATAGGAAAGGAAAGGAAAGAGAATATCAAATAAAATAAATTACAAATAAAAGATGCATACTTAAACTCTATGCAATTTAAATAAACCATACACCCACCATTAATATGTATAATACATATTTTCAAATTATTCAAACACATACCATACAGACAGACATACATATATGTAGTATATATACATATGCATGTGTGTGTTCACATACATATTGGTACAGTAGGACCTTGATTATCCGGGAACATGGGATGGAAAAAGAAAATTTTTTCGACATATCGACATAATTTTATTTTGGATCGACTTAAATTTTTCTGCACCGTTTAACCGTGATTACCTGTATTATCCGTGATTATAAGCAAAAATTTTTTTCTTTTATTTTGGACAAACAAGCGAAAAAGGGGAATTCATTGTTTTCTGACAAAATTATTTTTTTTTTATATTTTTGAAACATGTATGTATGTATATAAAATCCTTGAATTATTTAGTTTTTATATAAATATGTACATATTCATTTATTAACTAATAAAAATATCTATTCAAAAACTAGCCAAAATTGGTGCTCAATTAACCGGGAAAATCGATTATCCGGAATGCTTCCGGTCCCGACCATCACGGATAATCAAGGTCCTACTGTATAATAAAAATAAAACTTTCTTCAACAAAATTAAATTTTTTGTTAAAATTTAAACAAAAAAAATCAACCAACACCAATAAAAAATGTACATTTAAAATTAAAATAAATAAATGGAGAAATGAATAGGTGAACAGATTAAAGTGGTTAATAAAATAAAGTTGAAATAAATAAATAAAATTGAAGTAAGTCACTGTAGTCTAGTAGGTAGTGTGTTGGCTTATTAGACATTAGGCCAGGGTTCAAACCCCAGGTCAGACATCAAAATGAAAATATAAAAAAAAATGTTTCTTCGGTGTCTTCCTCTCAGCAGATTTCTGGCAAAAGCTCTGAGAGTAAATAAAATTGCCATGAAAAGTTTCTCAAAAAATCTGACGTTCGGAGTCGACTTTCTACTGTAGGTCCCGCCACTTATGTGTAAAATTAACACACACAACATAAGTGGTGTGAGAAACTAACTCCATAATCCTGACTGAAGGGTTGTAATGACCAATTATGTATGTGTGTATGTAACAAAATAAAAACGTACAACATAACAATATTCTCTATATCTATAAATAAATATTACTGGACGGACATTCTAAGAAAAATCATTCATTGCCTATGAAAATCAATTCAAAAATTCATAAATTCTATTATTTTTGTTTTCTTTTATAATTTAAATAAATATCAATGCCGGTATTTATATAGAAAAACAATTTTGTGAAATTATTAATTTGTTTAACAGTGTAAGTAATAACTTTAACGGGAACAACCGCTTTAGCACCAATTAGCGTAAGGATTTTTTTGCCTTCAATAAAATTTTCAATTCATTTGTGTCTGATTTTTCGGTTCAATGTGTTAATTTCAGTTTTATGGTCATGTCCTAAATCTGTTAGGATATGTGTATTACACATACAAAGCATAATCATAATAAAAAAAAAAAAAACTATTATAAAACATTTAAAAAAATAATAAATTTTACCATATACAGTGTTGCGTAACTCAAAACGCTTTCAATACACAAAAAGGATAGCGCGCCCAGCACTTTCCAAAGAACATAAAGAAAAACGACTTTTGTGGGCAAAAAGTCATATGGATTTCGGCGACAAGTGGGAAAAAGTTTTATTTAGTGATGAGAAGAAATTTAACTTAGATGGTCCAGATGGTTTCCAGTACTACTGGCATGATTTACAAAAGGAGAAAGAGGTTCGAATGAGTAGAAATTTTTTTCCCGTTCTACTAAAGAGTGGTTCAGATCAAAAAATATTTAGGTTCTGGACTGGCCAGCCCGAAGTCCCGATTTAAACCCGATAGAGAATTTGTGGGTCATTCTGGCGCGCAAAGTTTATGCTAATGGTAAGCAATTTTCGGGCGTAAATGAATTGAAAGATGCGGTTCGGACAGAATGGGCAAATATTTCCCAGGAAACTTTAAAAAACTTTTAAATTCGATGAATAATCGCATATTTGAAGTGATAAAAAATAAAGGAGGAAACATTAAATATTAATTTTGAGGAAAATTTGTTTTTTTCGCGATATTAAAGGTGAACCTATCATTATTTCGCACCTACATATATTTGAATTTTTTTTTATTTTTTTTTCTCGTTAACATTATGGTTTCATCTAGTAACTTAATTAATCATGTACAAACATTGAATTTAAATAAAAAGCATATGGTTTATAACATATTTCTTTAATTCAGAGTACGAAAATTTATTTTTTTTTAATTTTACCTGTGAACCTATCTTTATTTCGCCGACTGTATATGTACAGTTAATTAATTATACAGGTGTTTTTCATTAAACCAGAATTTATTTAATTTTAAAACATCCCTTTTTATTTTTGGCTTTGTTTTGTGTTTGTAGTTATAAAAACAGTTATTAAATGTTTTTAATTAGGTATTGGGGAAAAAAAAGAACACATTTTTCCGGGTTACCATGACAAACTTATTTGAAAATCCTCTGCTCTTTAGTTGGAAATATTTTTTTTTAAATTTATAAACCGTCAGCAAGGGATGTCTCATTTCTTTTTTCTTTTTATTTTATAATAGTAATCGTGGTTATGAATGTATGTACATATGTATGCATATAATTTCAGTTGGGTTTACGAGTATGAATAGAATTTTTAATAACACTATCTGCGAACACAATTCAATAATTTAAAATTATAGAAAATTGTAACAAATATATTTTGGAAATAAAATAATATTTGCCGTATATTAATAGAGTAATTAAATGTAATGTATCTAGCAAATATTGTTTGTTGTATACGATTACATACATAACATAATTGGTCATTACAACCCTTCAGTCAGGATTATTGACCTAGTTTCTCACACCACTTATGTTGTGTGTGTTAATTTTATACATAAGTGGCGGGACCTACAGTTTAAAGTCGACTCCGAACGACAGTTTTTTGAGAAGCTTTTCATGGCAATTTTATTTACTCTCAGAGTTTTTGGCAGAAATCTGCTAAGAGGAAATCGTCGAATAAATACTTTTTGTATTTTGTTTTGATGTCTGGCCTGGGGCTCGAACCCTGGCTTTACGTCTAATAAGCCAACACACTACCTACTAGACTACGGCGACTTCGTTGTATACGATTACTCGGTGCAAAAATACACCCGAGCAACTACATAGTCTAAGTTATTCACTACGTTGAGTAGAATTCAAAAATACTTTTTCATTTTTCTTGAACCTTCCGAACTTGTTTTATTTGACAAAAACTGCTTTTTGATCTTTTCACACAAAATTATTGTATACCCAAATATTTTTGAACCTATTTTAAAAATCCAAAGCTTTTTAGAAAGGGGAGAGATTATCTAGTCTTTAAGACGGTATACATAAACATTTTGGTCAAACTTATATGTTATAGTTTTGATGGCGTGAACTTGGAAAATATTAAATTTTTCTTATTTTTTCAAGTTTGGCCATTCTTAATTGCAAAATTTAATTAAAAAATATAAAATGAGTGGAGACATTCTTAAAGTGCATTCTCTTGCCAAGAGTTTGACACCTGGTTTGATGAAATTGGAAAAAAATTACCGTAGTTATTATTTAAATAGTATAACAGATTAGTCATATTTAGTGTATATTCTCAACTCAACAAATGAACTTTCATTTCAAAAATTTTTTCAATTTTTGATGGATCTTGATTGTTTACCTGATAATTTGCTCTTTGCACATTTGAACGACTACAAAAAGCAGTCAAATATTTCCATTTTTCGTAAATATTATTATTTTGATTTGCGCAAACATTAGCCAAATTCTGGTAGTTGGTCCAACGGTAAAACGACACATTTTTCAATAAACACTTAGGATCCATCAAAAATTTTGAAAATTTTTAATTTAAAGTTCATTTGATAAGACAACATGTATATAAAAAATATAATTCAGCTGTTATACTCTTTAAATAATAACTACTGTAAGTTTGGCCGATTTTATGAAACAAAGTGTAAATCAATCTCTTCACCAGAGAATGCACTTTAAGAATATCACCACTGGATTTACAGTTTTAAATTAAATTTTCCAATTAGGAATGGCTAAACTTGGAAAAATAAAAAAAAAATATTTTGCAAGTTTGCCCCATCAAATCTCATAACATATAAGTTTGAGCAATATTTTTATGTATACTGTTTGAAAGGCTAATCTCTCCCCTTTGTAACAAAAACTTTGGATTTTTAAAATAGGTTCAAACATGTTTGGGTAATCAATAATTTTGTGTGAAATGATAAAAAAAAAAAAAAAACATTTTTGTCAAATAAAACAAGTTTGGAGGGTTCGAGAAAAATAAAAAGAAGCATTTTTGAATTCTACTCAACCAACTGAACAACTTAGACAGATTGTTACTCAGGTGGATTTAATTTTTTGTATTTGGTTCCATAGTGTTATTAAAGACTTTCTAAAATTCATATTTTTATATGCTTTTGATTTTAAATTTTTTTGGGAAGAGTTTCTATAAGCTCTTCCATTATTTGCACAGGGAGTGTGAAGTCAAATCATAAATTTCCAATTGATCGAATTTAAAACTCCTACAGTTTGTTAAATTTTTTAAATCGTTTGGCAAAAAAAAGTAAATAATTTTACAACTACAACAAATGCAACATACAATATAATGGAAAATTAACATGAACAATATTTCAAACTTGAATAGATTTTGATTTTGTATTTAACAAAACATTTACTAAAGCATTGGCTTGTTTTATTGCCATTTGCTATTTGCTGTTGCTATTGCTATTTGTATTGCTATTGTGGCCATTTATTTTATTGGTATTATTGATTGGCACTCTATTTAAATAAATGTCCAATTATATTAATACTTAAATATAAACAATTATATACGTATAAATAACAATATAAATACATACATATATATATACATATTTTAGAAGATTTATTTTTAAATTAAATTTAGAGACACAAAAAGTACCACAAAAAAAAATTTATTGTTTTTTCTGCATTTTTACTTTTTTTTTTGAAGTGCATAGTTTTTAATTTTTATACTTTAAATTTAATTAAAAACAAAAGTATTTAATTTTATATTTATTGCTAAACAATTTGCAATTTAAAGGAAAAAATTATGTTTTTATTCACTTGTAAATTTTATTTGTTTAAATTAAATTTAAATATTCAACACATTCTATGCTACATGTGGCAGTAGAGGAACTTTGCTTAAGTCGACTTAAACGTAAACTTAAGCCATTGACAACTTCATTACAGATAGAAGAATAATTCATTTCAATATCATTAATATTTTAAGAATAATTTAAAAAACATAGGATCTTTATTACAACTTGCCGTTAACTAAAGGGAGGATTTTAAAGGGCAGATAAATTGTTTTAAATTAAATTTAAATTGTTTGTTATAAGTGGACAATATGGTAGAAGTGAGCGTTAAGCTAAAGGGAGGATCATCCTACCGGTAACTTTTAAAGTTAATATATTATTTTAAATATGGCAACTTCAAATATAAACAAAATGAGCAAATACAACAAAAAACGTTGCCACTGCGTTTAAAAAAACTTGTTTAATTGAGCAGCGTCATCAACATTTCATCAAAATATGGCAGTGCCGTATATTTTTTTAAAAAGTTAACTTAATTTTATCTGTTGTAATAACGAAAATCAGTTAAAGCTAACTTTATAGTTAAGTCGCCGTGGTCTAGTAGGTAGTGTGTTGGCTTATTAGACTGAAGACCCGAGTTCGAATCCCAGGTCAGACATCAAAACGAAATTATGAAAATATTTCTTCGGCGACTGCCTCTCAGCAGATTTCTGGCAAAAACTCTGAGAGTAAATAAAATTGCCATGAAAAGCTTCTCAAAAAACTGTCGTTCGGAGTCGACTTTAAACTGTAGGTCCCGCCACTCATGTATAAAATTAACGCACACAACATAAGTGGTGTGAGAAGCTAGGTCGTAATCCTGACTGAAGGGTTGTAATGACCAATTATGTATGTAACTTTATAGTTCCTTTTAGCTAAAGGTACCTTTAACTAAACCCAAGTTTAACGGCAAGTTGTAATAATGGCCCTTAGTGACAATAACGCTTCTGAACAATAATGGTTAAGAAAGAAACCTTGCATTAAATTCATATCCAAATTAATATTTAACTAGTTAAAAAAGTAAAACTAAAGAATTTTTTATTTAAATACAAAATTCAAGAAATTATTTCATAAATTAATAATGCAATTATAAAACAAGTTAACTACTACATACATATGTATGTATTTTTAAATTTAAAAAGCGCTTTAATCAGTTTTTTTTTTTTGCTATAAATTATTCATGGATACCCATATGTATGCATATATGTACATATGTACATACATATGTATGTTTATTTAAGGGTATCCCTGCAATTTAAAAATAAACTTGAAAATTAAAATTTGAATAACTTAAACGGATTTTATAACATTTAATAAGGTTCTGCAGATATTGCTATATATGTGCGTCAATTATGATTAGTTGCCATGACAATAGATCGGAAGTTATTTCTCTATTTAATTTCACAATAAAAATATTTTCGTTTACGGTAACATTTTAAGAGCTGAGAATTTAAAATAATAATGCAGCACAGATATATTGACGTAATGTAACAGTCTACTGTCTACTGTTCCAGAAATCTGACCGTAATAGTGACTTGTAAATTTTATTTATTGACGTAGCCATTTAATCTTAAATAAGTTTCATTATTTAACTCAACGATTTGTTCATCTTCTGCAACTTTTAATTGAGACGAAACAGAAAATATACTACGCAAACAATTGTCATATGTTTTCAATTCTTGAACGAATTCGGACGTAAGTCAGGATTGCAAAATGAAAGAAGTACCCTATGAAGTTTACGGTAATACTATGTTCAGATATGCACTTTTATTAAGTCAATATTCGGTTAAATGAGTACAATATTATAAGTGTTCAGGCATAATAATACACGCAATTCAGCTTATTCAATATTCATTTGACAGCTGGTAAACAACAATATTGATTTTATTTTGGTCGCGAAAATTAGTGTTTTTGGTTAGTTTATTAGCGTTTGTTTGTCGTTGTTGACATTTGAGTTGTCAAATATTAACAGAAAGTGTTCGGTCAATTGTAATATGCTCACTAAACACACCTATGACAGTGATGCATTTTAAGTTTTACTCAATATTATAACAATTTGCGTATTTATTACGCAATAATTAATTAAAACTTTATATGAAATATTGAGCTAATAATGGCGTTTATTGAGATTTACGCAATAAAGGTGCATATCTGAACACCGTATAAGATTTGGTTTCTTTTTCAAACTAAATTTTTACAATTTGAAAGTTTTGTTCTGGCAGTTCTAATGCATGATAACTTGACAAATCTTACGGAACAGAAATGTCAACACAGTTTGTCAAACCATAACTATCGATAGTTCTTCTGCAGCAAAAAAAAGCACCCGTTACTTGGAATAAAGATTTACGAAAAATGCAACGGAATAAAAATAACGATAAACTGCTACATATTAAGTACATATGTACGTACGTAGACAATTCATAGAAAATATTTTTGATTTACGAATTTTTAATTGCACAATTTATGGTAAATTGAACATATATTTCGGAATTGGAAGAAAATGCTGTTGAGGAATAGAATATTTTTTAAAGCTTAAACGTTATGTATCATTTTAAAATAATTTAAATTATACAATAAACTTTCATTTAATTAAAAATATTTAATCAGGGATATCCTAATGTATTGGGATACAAGATTTATGAACAGTTTTATTATAAATTTTACAATAATTTATGCAAATTTATGGTATATTTAATATCTGAAGTAAGCATGTATTAATATAACGCTTTTAAAGTAATAAATTTTATTTTAATTTAATGCACTTTCAATTCCAACACTTTTATTTTTTTTTTATCAAATTTTCATGTGCAGTTTTCTCTACTAAAAATTAAATTCTTTATTTTCTATTTTGTATTTTTTTTCTTATTTTTTTTTCTGGCATGCAATTAATTGTTTAGAAATTAATATGAATACTCGTACATATGAAAAAATTAAAAATTCTAATTACTTAATTGGAACTGTGGTCTTGTTTTTGGTACTTATTATCATGTATAAATAGAACATTTTCAAAATTTTTTTATTCGCGTGCTAATTATAATTATTTTACAAATTTTCAAAATTTTCATAATTTATGGCGAAATAATATTAATACGGCAGTATTTTGCCTGTAATATAACACAAATCATGGTCTAAACGGGAACATAACATAACCCTAATGTGATATATTTGTTATGATTAACAATTATGAAGGATATTTGAATTATAATAACAAGTAATATGGTGTTCAAATATGCACCTTTATTGTGTAAATCGCAATAAACTCCATTATTGATCTCAATATTTCATATAAAGTTTCAAATAAATATTGCGCACTGAATAACCAAATTGTTATAATATTGAGTAAAACTTAAAATGCAGCACTGTCTTAAGTATGTTCACTGAGAACGTTACAACTTATGCAAACAAATTTTGTTGATATTTGAAAATACAAATGTCAACAACGTCAAATAAAAATGGCGAGTGAGGTGGAAGGTAAGTTTATTTATATTAACACTAAATCTACCGATACTTCTTAAAATTTCGAACGATTTAAAATAGTTTGAATGTTTCGAAATTTTTGGGATAAGGACTATAACAAAACAATGAAATAAGAATTTTTATTAACAAAATACAAGATAGGAGTAAATCTTCTAAAATATATTCGATGTATTTTTTAATAGAAGTCGTAAAGGCAAATAACGCTGTTATAATGTTATATTAAAGAAATTCTGATCAAAAATTTTAAATGAGTAATTTTTCCCGTCACGGTAAAAAAAAATGTTGTTTTCCAGCTGTCAAATGATTATTGAATAAGCTGATTTGCATCTGCCTGAACACTTAAAATAATTTTGTCAATTAAGTGAATATTGACTTAATTAAAATTCATGCCTGAACATAGTATAATTCTAATGCAGTTACCTGCAAGGGAAATAATAAAACCGAAACCGATCAAGATCAACGTTAACGAAAACAAGTTGAAGAATATAAATAAAATGTCTTAAGATTACACAGCCCTGCAAATTTGGACTTTTTTGTGCAAATAAGATGTCTCCAGGTGTTTCCGAAGGCATTTTGTGCGCTGAACACGAATCTGGATTTCGTTTTCGAGAAAAAGGGGTTTGAAAGCCCTAAAAATAGCGTTTTTGGCTATTTTTGAAAAATTGTAGAGCTAAACACCGACGTGCTAGAACCATCGCTATTATCAGAAATTGACATTTGATCTATGCTCTTTAAAATGAGCCCAAAGCCAAATTGATTGCAGGCACCCTTAAAGTAGAGGGTGGGTTTATGTCAAGGGGTGCAAGAGAAAAAGAAACACATTACGAAGGTCCTTGAAAATTAATCAGATTTACTTGAAAATTGTTATTCAGGGGTTTTTGGAGTCGCTGATTACAGATCTTCATTCAGATTTTAAAAATTCAAAATGGCGGATCCAATATGGTAGTCGAGGTTTATAAAAATTAATCGGATTTATTTGAAAACCGCCCTACGCCATACGACCGCCATATTTATACACCTCGACATTACGAATTAATATTTCTTCAGATTACGGAAACAACGAATTACGGCACACAATTAAGGGATGTGAAGACCAACCTTTTCATTGATCATAGACGTTTGGACATAGATCATAGACGTTTGGATCCGCCATTTTGAATTTTTAAAATCTTAATGAAGATCTGTAATCAGCGACTCCAAAAACCCTTGAGAAACAATTTTCAAGTAAATCTGATTAATTTTTATAAACCTCGACTGCCATATTGGATCCGCCATTTTGAATTTTTAAAATCTGAATGAAGATTTTTCAAAAATGGCCAAAAACGCTATTTTTAGGGGTTTCAACCCCCTTTTTCTCGAAAACCTGACCAGATTCGTGTTCAGCGCGCAAAATGCCTTCGGAAACACCTGGAGCCATCTTATTTGCAAAACCCATGCAGGGCTGTGTTATCGATTACCTACAAAAATTTATGTTAATTGCGTATACGTATACTGATAATTATTATACATTATACTCTTACTTTGGAAACAAATAAAAAAACTAGGCTACGAATGAGCTGAATGGAATGTTTTGTGAAGACATACAGAAATTAAAAGGATTTAATTCTTACGCCAAACTTAAATTTCATTTACAATTAAATCATAAACAGTTTTTTCATTTGTAAAATTCACACTTATTAGAATTTTTAATTGGTTTAAATATTCAAAAATATTGAAATATTCAAAGAATTAAAAGTTTTTAATCTCTGCATGTATGGTCGAATGCATTTTATATTCATTGCGTAGGCATTTCTTATCTCTCTCTCCGTTGGCATTTTCGAGAAGAGGAGTAAAAAATATGATGATGGTTAGAAAAAAAAAATTAATTTTTCAAATATCAATAAAAAAAAAGAGAAACCAATAATAAAAAAAAATAGGTGTGAAATAATTGCCGACCAAAACCAATATTTATTTGTGATAAGTTTGTAGTGTTTAATTATTACTATTATATTATAATAATTATTAGATTATATTCTGTTTAGTTAAGTTTAATTTAGTTTATGAGGCAAAAAGGTTATAATAATGATATTTAATTTTGATTTAAAATTTTGTTTTGTTTACCTTGTGGTTTGCCGGGTTCGGTTTCTTTAGTTGATTTAATTGGTTTTCATGCGTTTTATTTTATTGTATAATGTTTATTTGTATTTGATTTTTGTAAATTTATTATTGTTTTTGTTTCGTAATTCAATTAGTTTTGTAGAAGTCGTTTGCCATATTTTTTTTAATTTTTTTTTTTTTATGATGGGGAATAATAAAGGAAAGAAAAAAATAATGGTTGAAATTTAATTAAATGTTATTTTTAATTGAATATTTATTTATTCATTGGAATGAATTTAATTCATATAAATTTAATTTTTTATTATAAGAATATTACCAAAAAAAAAAATGAAATGTTTACCTTAACCTTCATAAAAATCTAATAAAATTATCAAAAAAAAAAAAAAAATAAATACATAATAATAACGATAAAAATATTTTTAATACGTATGTATCGTATGTATATGTACAACTGAAAAGACATGCATTGAGATAATCACAATCAGGTAAGGTTTGGAAACCTTAACTTTCCTTTAAGATTATCTTGTCATGAAACTTTTCACATATTAAAGAAATACCACAATTCATTATACAAATTGTATTTTCATTTCCAATTTAATTTATTTAAATTTATTGTTGCTCATTTATTACAATCAAAATGATGAATATGAGGCCACAGAAGTGTGACTAAATAAAACTCATTTAGTACAGTCCATACAATGTAAATTTGATTGGAAATGAAAAGACTTTTTTCCGATATATATTCCCTTTAATAGGTATTTTATTAGGGTGGCTCGTTATAATATATGCATGTATAATTACACGGTGCGACAGTGAAATTACACCCGAGCAACCACATAGTCTAAGTTATTCACTAGGTTGAGTAGAACTCAAAATTACTTTTTTTAATTTTCTCGAACTCTCCAAACTTGTTTTATTTGACAAAAACGGTTTTTTTGATCTTTTCACACAAAATTATTGACTACCCAAATATGTTTGAACCTATATTAAAAATCCAAAGTTTTTTTTGAAAGGGGAGAGATTAGGCTTTAAAGCTGTATACATAAAAGTTTTATTTAAACTTATATGTTATGAGTTTTGATGGGGTAAACTTGGAAAATATAATTTTTTTCTTGTTTTTTCAAGTTTAGCTATCCTTAATTGCAAAATTTAATTAAAAAATATAAAATAAGTGATGATATTTGAAAGTACATTATCTTGTGAGGAGATTGACACTTCGTTTGATCAAATCGGACAGAAATTACCGTAGTTATATTTTAAATAGTATAACAATCAAGATCCATCAAAACTTTTGAAAATTTTTGAACTAAAAATTCATTTGATGAGATGACATATATAAAAAGTACAACACTAACAGTCGTGTTACTACGGTAATTTTTGTCTGATTTGATCAAACTAAGTGCCAATCTCTTCACAAGATAATGCACTTTCAAATATCATTAAGTAAAGTTTGCTACTAAATATTAACGTACAAACTTGAAAAATATGAAAAAAATTCGCATTTTCCAAGTTTACCTCATCAAAAGTCATAGCATATTAAGTCAAATAATATAAAGGTCCATCTCTCCCCTTTCCAACAAGATTTAAATTTTGGAAATCGGGTAAGAAATGTTTGAGTAATCCAGAAATTTGTGCGTAAAGTCTAAAAAAAACAGTTTTTGTCAAATAAAAAAAGTTTGGAGGGTTCGAGAAATATAAAAAAAATATTTTTGAGATCTACTCAACAAAACTCACAACCTACACTATGTCATTAGCCGGGTGAATTTAATTTTTTTTTATTTTGTCGCATAGTGTTATCGATATATATCAAATTTATATATGAATACATTCGAATATAGAAGATCGATAGTTATTTTTCAAAAACAATACAAATTAATTTGATTTGTTTCAAAGGGATTGTACTGCTTCATAATACGCATAATAGCTCAATATTGTAAACATTATTTTATACAAATATGCACAAGAATTTATGCAAAAATTTTCAATTTCAAGTTGAAGTCCAGATGAAGAGTTTTAACTCATTTCAATTGAATATTAAAGTGCTTGAAAGTAAAATTCTTAAATAAATTCTTGTAAAATAAATAAAATGTCATATAAAACCGAAAAAAAAAACAATGAATTAGATTCAAGTGATATTATTATATTATTTTATAATTTCATGCAATGCAAAAACTATTCTCTTGTTTATGATAAAGATTTTAAGAAATTTTAAATTCTTTAACCACACAAAAAAGAAAAAAAACTAAATTATTAGGGATTTAGAGATTTTTAATTAAATATTCAGCCGATTTCGAATATTATTCAGAGTTTGAACCACCCTAATTTGCTTAAAAGGCTTAAATAATTTATCTCATATGTACTATACGTATAAATATTAATAAAAGCAACAACCTTCACCATGTTTTTGTTATTTACGTGTATTATTCTTTAGTAATACTTTAAAAAGATTTCAACCATTGTCACTGGCCTTTTTTCACAATCATTTTTTTTTGTTGACTTTTTTATACGAAGCCCTTCACCAGTTTAAAAGATAAAAATAAAATAAATAAAAAAAAAAAGTAAATAAATTGAGAAATAATAAGAAAACTACCTTGTTCAGTTTGTTGTTTCTTATCATCTTTAAAACATCGTCGAAAGAGTAATGAAGAGTAGACAGAGAACATTACGGAAGGATGACAAAAAGGGTAGCGGTATAGGTAGCAGTAGAGTAGTAGTAGTAGTAGTGGTGGTAGTAGTAGATTTGGTTATTTGTTTAAGTTGAATTGGTGTGGTAGTGGTACATACAGGAAGAGGAGGCAAGACATTTAGTGGAAACCCAGTCAAGGATTCGCACACACACATTCACATACCCCAAGCACACACATATATGACACAGAGTCACAGTAGAGTAGAGTAGAATAGAAGTGAGTGTTAAAAGGACAATAAATTTTCAGCAAGATTTAACACACATGATTTGTTTGGTGCGTACACAGAGACGTACACAGGCATGTAAAGTCAGTAAAAGGAGAATGATATGAAATGACAGAAAACACATACACAAAGAGAAAAGAAAAGAAGAGAAAAGGGAATGTTAATACAAAAAGGGGAGAACAAAATAAAATAAACAATAAGCCGAACAAATTTTAAACACAAACAAAATTATGGAAAATATTTTAAAGAAAAGTGAACGAAAGGATAGACATTAGATTACAATATCTTAAACTAGAGTAGAATAATTCGTTTTAAAAACTCACCTTTTCCATACAAAATGGGAATGTGATCAGTAGCTAAGCGAGTCTTAGTCTTAATGCCAACCAGAAGTGGAGAGCCACGACGAGAAGCTACACATTCACCGGGAAAATATTTCGATTTCATAGCAATAGCGAAGGCACCTTCCTACAAACACCACACATTGTAATGTAATAGTATGAATTGTATATACAATGATTGCCAGTACTTACCAATTGTTGTATAGCCTGTTCGACCAATTCTCTGAACGAATAACCGGGATGTTTCTTCCACAAGTGATGGACCAATTTGGCAATAACTTCCGTATCGGTATCAGATTCAAATTCATAGCCGCGTTTTTCCAAAAAGGTTTTAACATCCTTATAATTAGTAATGATGCCATTGTGTACCACCACAAAGCTGTTGTCATTATCCGAACGCTGGGGATGGGAATTTCTTTCACAGGGTACACCGTGTGTAGCCCAACGTGTGTGCGAAATACCAACATGTGTAGTTATTGGCTCCTCATAATCCTTACCACTAAAATCTAAACGATTTAATATGAAATGAAATTAAATTTGTGCTTTCTATGAATTTTCAAATATTTTATACTTTTTGCTATGGCATCTTCTAGAACCTTGACTTTGCCTACACTTTTAACCATAACTGTATCCTTAGTATTGGTGCCATCGATTGCTACACCGGTTGAATCGTAACCACGATATTCCAAACGTTTCAAGCCATTAACCAATAAATCTAAAATTTCACCGCGAGATTTGGGTGTCAAGTAGTTGAGGTAAGCAAAAATTCCTGTAATTAAAAAGAAAAACAAAACATAATTAATATTTCAATTAAATTGTTAATTAAAAATTTCTTTGGCAATAACAACGAAGAGAAATACTAACAGCGAATTAAATATTTAGTTACAACATATGTATTTAACAGTCGTATTTCAACATGAGAGTGTACGCTTTAACACAGTCCAGATACGGTTTTACCTACAATTTTCTATGGGATACACAGCTGTGGAGAAATACTTTCTTTTCGAATGTTTTATTCGTTTATTTTTTTTACCTTTTATCCTGAATAGCATTATCTATTCACATAGATATTCAGAGAAACAAACAAACAAATATTTACTGTGAAATATTGTTATTGGATTTGCTCGCAATTGATTACCAAAACATTCATTTCTTCTAAAAGTTTTTTTTTCTGTTTCATAAATACTCAATTTGACACGGTGATTGTGAATAAGTTCAACACTGGCTCTTATAATTCATTAGAAAATAATAATGATTCAATAAATAGTTGTAAGAAATAAATATATAGAGTTATGCATTTCCAATGTTTTACGTCAAAATCATCTGTCACTCTGTTTTCTCCTACGAGTTTATTTACCTTCAAATCGCATAAAACTAATGGTTAAGCTACATACAGACTCTTTCAATTCAAAGACATCCAAGATAAGATAACTTGTTAGATAAGAGTCCTTTGTTTAATTGTCTATAATAATTAATTACTTTCTTAATTTTCCCCAAATTGGTAAATATGCCAAAAGTATCTGGTTTGGGAGTGGATCAATTTGAAAAAAAAAATTTAGTTTTTGTTATTTATTTGGTACTCGAAAGTAATTGCATTCTTTATCATTTTTCGAATTAATTTCTCAAGAACTTCCGTCAACACCCGGCTGGAAGTAATATTGTTCAATAATAAAGCTATGGAGATAACATGAATATAATCTCAACAAATATGTATTTTCATTCTTTAACATTGCAATCGAGTAGTACATGAATCATTTATGGTTCAATCATTGTGAGTACCTATCCAAAAGTAGACGTTTATTTTAAATCTCTCATTGGTGTTTATCGAATAAATTTAAAGTGAATTTTATAACATTTTAAGAATTTAATATTTAATCTTATCAGCATAATTTAATTCCGAAATAAATCAGTTTCATACTTTGAAAACCTATAAAGTACTTGGATTTCAATACCTTAATAAAGTTTTTTTTATTATCTTTAATTGTTATATCATACTTTTACGTTCAGAGAAGAAGAGAGAAATTTTATCATTTCCAAACGAATCAAAACGTGTTAAGGAACGGGAAAGTGTAGTTTAACTACAGTAGGACCTTGATTATCCGTGATTCGATTATCCGGCAACATCAATTATCCGGGATGGAAAAAGAAAATTTTTTGCATCGACTTAATTTTTATTTTGGATCGACTTAAATTTTTCTGCATCGTTTAACCTTGATTACCTCTATTATCCGTGATTATAAGCAAAAATTTGTTTCAATTATTTTGGACAAACAAGCGAAAAAGTGGAATTCCCTCTTTAGTATACGAAATTCTTTTCTACTGTTCACTGTTTTCTGACAAAATAATTTTTTTTTTATATTTTTGAAGCATGTATGTATGTATATAAAATCCTTGAATTATTTAGTTTTTATATAAATATGTACATATTTAACTAACTAATAAAAATATCTATTAAAAAACTAGTCAAAATTGGTACTCAATTAACCGGGAAAATCGATTATCCGGAATGCTTCCGGTCCCGACCATCACGGATAATCAAGGTCCTACTGTAATAGTGACTATTAAAAGATTAATTTTCTCCTAAAAGTATGCCATGCAAAGAAAATTAAATAGTATGATTAAAATATTGAGAAGTCGCCGTAGACGTGAGGACTCGGTTCAAATCCCCAGGTCATACATCTCCAACTCAACGAAATATGAAAAAATATTTCTTCGGCGACTTCCTTTCAGCAGATATCTGGCAAAAACTCTGATAGTAAATAAAATTGCCATGAAAAGTTTCTCAAAAATCTGTCGTTCGAAGTCGACTTTAACACTATTTCTACCACGATTTTGTGTATACCTATTTCGACCAAAAGGTGTCTTTTGACACCTTTGCGTTTGGATGCAAATAATTATGGAAATAATTATTAAAACATGTCCTATTCCTATTCCTATTGTTCCCAAACAACAATCGAATATAATAATTATACCGGAGAATTCAGTGTATCGAAAATTTTTGGTATTTTCGAAAACTTGCTGAACAGAATTTCCATGGCACAGCATTTCGAAAAATTTCCAATTGCACAGAATTACCATGGCTTGGTATAATAATGCGAAGAGGAAAAAACCAAAAACAAATTATGGTTCAGTCCAAATGTATGTAGTATGCCATGTGTAGTTTTTTTATATTTTTTATTTCTTGCTGTGAGAAAAATCGTAAAGATGTCAAAAGACACCTCATGGTAAAAATAGGTATATCATGTACGCTTATACTGATCAGGATGAGTTGGAGGAAAATGATAACGCTAAATAAATTTAACAATTATTTATTATACGAAAAGTCAAAATATTAACTGAAAAAAAAAATTATTAGACTTTGAAATAAATTTTAAGTTAAAATCAGTCTTTTGACACCTTTGGTAGAAATAGTATTATACTGTAGGTCCCGCCACTCATGTATAAAAAATTAACGCACACAACATAAGTGGTGTGAGAAACTAGGTCGTAATCCTGACTAAAGGGTTGTAATGACCAATTATGTATGTATTAAAATATTGATGAATCAATAGACAAAATGTCTATTGAAATAATTAAAAAAACTAATTGCATCGGGTGTTTTTTAGCTACAAGTGAGCTATCGATAACTATGATTTGACTGCTAGAAATGTCAAACTGCCAGGATATTCCTATTCTGTAAAGTTTGAAAAGTCACCACGAATCGTTTGATGCCACAACAAGGCCTACAAATTATGGAATTTTACTCAAACCTTTAATGAATCACTATACATTCACTAAAATTAAGTGTTTACCCACAAATTTCTGGAACAATTTAAATATTGTTGGAAATGGGAGAGATGGACCTTTAAAACGGTATACATATATCTATTATCCGACTTAATATGCTATAAGATTTGATGAGGTAAACTTGGAAAATTCGAATTTTTTTCATATTTTTTCAAGTTTGTCCATTCATAGTAGCAAACTTTAATAAAAAAAATATAGCATAAGTGATAATATTCTTAAAGTCTGTTCTCTTGTGAAGATATTGAGTCATAATTTGACCAAATCGGACAAAAATTACCGTAGTTATTATTTAAAGAGTCTAACAGTCGAGTGATATTTTTTATATATGTCATCTCATCAAATGAACTTTTAGTTCAAAAATTTTCTGAATTTGATTGTTTATCGGAAAATGTGTCAATTTCACGTTTGAGCGACCAATGTTTGCGCAAAGAGAAATAATAATATTTGCAAAAAAACACAAATATTAGCCGATTTCTGGTCAACAAGATTTAAATTCCAACAAGATTTAAATTTTGGAAATCGGGTCAGAAATGTTTGAGTAATCCAGAAATTTGTGCGTAAAGTCAAAAAAAAAAAACAATTTTTGACAAATAAAACAAGTTTGGAGGGTTCGAGAAATATAAAAAAGATATTTTTGAGTTCTTTTCAACTAACTGAACAACGTGGACTATGTAGTTACTCGGGTGTATTTTTACTGTCGCTCCGTGTTATTAAAAAAAAATAATAATTATTCCATTTCTGTATTCATCAATTCATATTTATTTATTAGGCTCTACAAAAAATTCCCGATATTTCTGTTCATAAAACTTCCGGTTCAAGTAGACGTTTGCAAATGAATTATTGTATGCAATAAGCCTGCCTATGGACCGAATTAATGTTCAACTTTATGTATGTATGTATGCATTGTATAATACACTAGAGCCCCGACTTGCGTCGTTAATGGGGACCGGAGAATTGCGACGCAAATTGAAACGACGCAAATCGAATCAAATTTTTCTATACAAATGCATTGAAATTCATCAAAATGAAGCAAAAAAACTTAATATTTCGGATAAAACAGAATTATGAAAACATTTTTCATTATTTTATTAAGTTCAGTTAAGTTTTCTCTAATTATTATAAAGAAATAGCAAAAATATATATTAACAAAAAAACTTAACAAAAACCAATAAAATTCATTTATAAAAAAAATAAATTTTAAAGAAGAAATTGTGCTTTGTTTAGTTTATGTGGTGCTTTCTTCAGATAATAAATTCAAATCAACGACACTCCCTATGATTACGTGGGTTGTTGAATTTTGAGAGTTTTTTTTGCTGATATGTTTCCTTGTAACAACTAATGGCTTGGTCAGTAGATGCTGCTACGCCCTCGCTACGATTTTCGTCAGGATCGTTTTCAGAAAATATATCCAATGCATGGGAAATTAATTGCATAGCTTTCGAACTATTGGAGATTGTTATTTTTTTTCCTCTAATGTATTATCAATTATCATAACATCATCTTCTAAAGCATGCTGAATATTAATGGATAATAAATTTTCATTATCAAGCTCCTCATCGTGAGACAGTAAAAGTTTTCATTAATGTCATCCTCTTCCATTCCTTCAAATTCGGCTGAATTTAATCGACGCAAGTTGAAATTGCAACAACGCAAGCTGAGTTTTGTCAATTTTTAAAAAGCGACGCAAATCGAAACGACGCAAATCGGATCGACGCAAGTCGGGGCTCTAGTGTATACATATATTATTATTATGATGTAAGAAATATTGAATGAATGAGTAATCAACGTGGTAATCAGTAACATCTAAACCGTTTCATTAAGAAATCGTAATTACTGCAGATAAGTTATATGACAGCGGTAAACAAACAATAATCATTGTATTCGTTTCGTTCAAACGAAGCGTTGGTAGACATTCATTTCTATGTACGTACTATGTACGTAGACACCTTTCACTTCTCTTCCTTACTTTTCATTGAAGAACGACCGTCACTCTAGTTCTTGATAACAGTACAATAAACCGCATGATTAAGGGGGTTACCCAAGAGTGCCGTCTGTATGTAGAAATAACAGCAATGTGACATGAATTTTAAGAAATACCTACTAAATCATATTTATGTATAAGCGCTTAAAATAAACTCATAATAGCTACAAGCAATTAAACTGTTATTCAATAAAAATTTAAGAAATAAACCAAAATACTACAAATTGTATTGAAATATTGTCAAGTAATTGTCATAGAGTTGCAGCATTTTATTTTCCATTTAAATTACTTGTAATCAGCACATATTTTATAAATTTACTCCTACGTAGTCTTACAATCAATCGCCAGCTGTAATGACGACAATTGCAATTGCCATTTGTTGTGCAAATGTGATAAAAAAAAAAGAAGAAAGATTCTGTTGAATAAAAGACTTCCAATACGAACTAACGTGTATGGTGGGTGTAGCATTTGACATTCTTCCATACGAATAGATTAAATTGTGCGAGCAAAAATATCGTCAATCTTAGAATGATTTTCGAATTGCATAAAATTTATTTATTTTTTTTTTTTTATTCCATACTCCACTTGGCTTGGCTTTTATGTATGTGCGGGTATTTCGAAAAGAAATAAACTGAAGAAGAGTATTGTTAATGTTTTCTGTTACAAATTCTTTACATTTTTTTTCCTATATTGTAAACGTGATTGAAAGGGATTTATTTTCTACGAACGTTAATTTAATTTTTTTTTTTTCTTTTTAGTTCTTCTTCGTCTTTTACGTTTGGTTTGGTTTCGTTTCGTTTCATTTTATTTTTTATTTTAGTTCCTGTTAACAACTGAGTCTTCCACATGAATAAAAGTCATGCACAATTGAAAATAAAATGCTTAAAGACTACTTGCAAACTGACCAGATTATCATTACATGCTCGCCGGCAAGTGATGATAGAAAAATTCATATGTTTTGTAATATTTTTCTAATTTTTATTTTTCCAATTTTGGATTTGAATGGGTTTCCGTTTATTTTGAAACATTTGTAAACAAGAATACGATTTTTTTGATCGTAAAATTCTTAGGATTTGCTTGCTCAAGGAAAAAAAACAGTTATTTTGTTGGTCACTCTAATTTCAAATTTAATAAAATGCCAAAACTAGAGATCAAGGAGTGTACAAAAACTGCTTTTTCATATAAAAAAAAAAAATAATGAAAAAAAGGCAAAATGGAGACTAAAATGTCATGTTGGCAATTTACTTTACATATTTATGTGCATGAAAAATGGTGGCATTTGATTCTGGACAATCAGATGTAAATTGTAATTTACAAATTTTCAACAACCGGCTTTAACGTACGAATTTTCCATTACTTGAACACAATATATACATTCACATAGATCTGTTAGTGTATTAGAACTGGTATTTGGCCATATTTGTAACTCTGCAAGGGAGTCGTTCTACTGCAGGCAAAAAAAGAGAACCAACAGATAAATTTATTGATAAAATACGACCACAAACCAAACTCTACACGCTTTCTGAGAGTCCAATAAAATAAAACCAATTGTCGTATTTTCCCCAAAAGAATTGGTTTATAAGAAATGATACCTTTAAATAGGAAATATTTTAAAGTTCCATTAAAATAGAGCAGCAGCATGTTTTCTATATCATTAGCATATCTACTACACACCTATAACATGTATGTATCTCTATAGCTGTTGTAGGGTAAACAGTAATGAAAAAGGAAAACATTTTCAAAAGAAACACGGTAAATAAAAACAAAATTTCAAAAGCTATCATAAACACGTAAATATGGACGGACATACAGACAATACAGACAGGCAATACAAAAAACAACGTCTGCACTTCATGTAAATGCGCTGTCGGGCTGTGTGCAGCCAGTGTATATACATACATACATGTATGGTTCGAATGCAGCCGCGTCTATTCCAACCAACTACAACAGCAACATATTAAATGGTACACGTAGATGTGCGCTTAAATATGGTTAATAAAGCAGGGCACATATCGGGTCCGCCATCTAACGTTTTTTTTTTTCAACTAGTGCTTATTTCGTGAATGGTAACACTTAGCTCATGTCTGATTTGACAGATAATTAGTTTTATCCTTCCCCTGAACGAATATGGTTGTGTATTCGCGTTTTCGCTTCGCTTAGTTGGCCTGCGATCGACTTACAGAAGATGCCGATTTTGGCATCAGAAGAAGCTCATTTTGATCTTGGCGGGTATGTAAACAAGAAAAATTGTCGCATTTGGGGTACAGAAAACCCGCACGCATACATTGAAAAGACGACGCACCCAAAACGAGTCACTGTTTGGTGCGGATTTTGGTCCAGAGGCATAAAATAAATGAGCAAGAAGTGGCCGTTACAGTCAATGGCGATCGTTATCGGGCCATGTTGAACGAATTTTTGTTCACAAAAATTGAAGAGGAGGATATTGGCAACATTTGGTTTCAACAGGACGGAGCTACGTGCCACACAGCCGGTGCTACGTGCCACACAGCCGAAGCTACACTCGATGTTTTGCGCCCTGTTTTTGAAGATCGCATTATCAACCGCAGAGCTGATGTCGTTTGGCCACGTCGGGGATGCGATTTGACACCGTTAGACTATCATTTGTGGGGTGCCGTCAAAGATAAGTGTTACGCCGACAAGCCAGAGATAATTGACGCTTTAAAGGACAATATTCGTGAAGCCATTGGTGAAATACAGCTGCACACAATCGATAATGTGCTAAAAAATTGGACCGATCGTGTAGGCTACTGCATGGCCAGCCGAGGCAGCCATTTGAATGAAATTATTTTCCATTATTAACCGGAAGGATTGTACTTTCAAATAAAAAAAAGAAATTTGAGAAAATATTCAGTAGTTTTTTTTAAAGCATTTTCAAAAAAAAAAAAGTTATTTGGCGGACCCTTTACATATGTACTCGTATATTATGCTCTTTGGGAAGTTCTACCACAGTATTAATTTGGTGTTAAGTTTGCAATTGTTGCCATTGTTGCCATTGTTTGGTAATGGAATGTAAGACAAAACGAAAAAAGAAAATTCTAAATGCCGATCCATGAAATTAATTTCAACGTACTTTGGTTCGATTACAGGTTTTCTCTTTTAAAGCAAATAAAAAAGAATAAATTTTAAAAATCTCTGAAACAATTAAAAATTTATTAAATATTTATTCATTTTAATTGTTTTACTTCCTTCCGACTTTTGAAATAGTGAATAAACAATAACATGTAAAGGCTAGTGCAATACCACAAATTATTCGTTTGCGGTCTATCGCCTATACAGGGTATGCCTACCATGGTGTTGTTGAATTGAAATCAGAAAAAAAACAATTCTTTTTTCAAATATAGGGGGTAGTGATTTGCCACAATAACAGAGTTTGATATAAAGAAAAAAATAAAAAATATAAACAGGAAATAGACCACAATTTAAAATATTTCTACAATGAAAATTTGTAAAATCCTAACAAGATGGGCTGTCAACTTGATGGCGTTATCAAGTTTGTGTTACAATTTCTTGTCCATACTAAATGATTTAATTGGCTATAAAATCCATTCAAAAGTCCCTTGTATAAATCGATTGACAATGATCTTTGCCAACTGGAGTGGGTATTTCTGTAAAAGATGTATAAAGAAATTAATTTCAAAATCGTAACAAGTTATCGAACAATATGATGCAAATTTGATCTGAACAGGGTGAACTCCAGTCTGCTAAACCATGCTCTCAATGGATATATAAAAATAAAACACAATGAGAACGGTTGAGCTCAATTGTTCGTAGGCAAACACGCAGATAGCATTTCTAGCAAAGCAACTTTAGGTAGGTGAAAATGGATAAAAATGAATTTCGTGTGCTAATTCTCTTGAAACCAAGGCTCAGCATGTTAAAAACCTTGAGTAGTGGTTTACTATGTTTAAATGAGGTGAACTGAGCACCGACCAGACGCCCCTAAAGAACTATGGCCGACGAAATCATGATCGGAAAGTTAAAGTTGGTCGCAATAGTTGAGGCTCTAAAGACATCAAAGCAATGTGTTGTACTTATTTTGCAAGAATATTTGCTCTGTTCAAAGTAGGTGCCGCGAGAGCTAACAATCGTCTAAAAACAACAACGAATTTTTGATTTTGAACACTGTCTCAAAATGTTCCACCGTTAAAATATGTGTTGAAACGAATCTTAAGCACTCAAAAATACAACTTTCTACTGATAAAGTTAGTATGTCATGAGTATTTTAGCTTACACATGGAATCCACGACTTTCTTGAAACAACAGACCTAGCTTAGCAAATTTTTTTTCTATGTTAGGCTACGATTGGTTGAGTCCATCGGGTGTTTAAATTTATAGGAATTAATTTGAAGACAAGCAATTAAGGCAGTTTTCTTGAATTTATTAACTTAAAATCGTCTTTCTAGTTAAAGAAATAAGATTTTGATGAAATTAAGAATCAATTTCTAAGTAATTATTTATTATGTTTAAGAATACTAAGGGCCATTATTACAACTTGCCGTTAAAATTGGGTTTAGTTAAAAGTACCTTTAGCTAAAGGGAACTGTAAAGTTACCTTTAACTGATTTTCGTTATTACAACTTACAGATAAAATAAAATTAAAATATGGCAGTGCCGAAGCAAAGTCGATAAAACTGCTCAATTAAACAAGTTTTTTTTAATGCAGTGGCAACAGCGGACTTCGTTTTTTTGTTGTTGTATATGCTCATTTTGTTTAAATTTGAAGTTGCCATATCGAAAATAGTATATGATATGGCAAGTTCAAACATAAAGTGACCTTTAAATGTTAAAGGTAGGATGATTTTCCCTTTAGCTTAACGATCACTTCTATCTTATTGGGTACTCATAATAATGAAAAACAATTTATCTGCCCGTTAAAATCCTCCCTTTAGTTAAAGGCAAGTTGTAATAATTCTTTATAAGAGTACACAGTTTAGGGGAGAGTGCACACAGAAAAAATAAATACAACTCCTGGTGTAAATTTTAAGAATTTATTTGCAATTGGATAACTGAACTAGAAATTTTCCACTTTAAGCAGCCGAGTTGTTTATGAAATTTCATTCACAAAGAAAGTTCTTATTATAGGCCATATAATTGATTTCTAAATTCAATCATCCACAAGCGAATTTATAATTTTATTCGATTCCAATACAATACTGTTCAAATGTACACTGAGCGCCAAAAGTGAGCAAACACCACTGAAATAATTCATTTTCTTAGGATAGCGAGAAAAGTAAATGAGAATAGTCGAATAAATTTCCAAAAGTAAAAGCGTTTATTTATTACTTATAAAATGTTAAAACAAAAACAACAATTCAATTATTGTTGTGCTATAAGTATATTTTTTATAATAGAAAATTTAAAATTATAATGGGTGTTGACTCACTTATGGCGCTCAGTGTATATAAAATTATCAGTTAGAAAATAGTCGATTGTGATAGAAATCAATAAAGCTTGTCGAATAGTTAAAAGACTTAAAGGAGAACTTTTTAGACATTGACGAGTGCATAATTCATATTCGAACGTGATAGCAAATCGATAGTTCTAATAATAATAATAGAAAAACGTTACATTATTACTTTTAAGCTCTGTCTGTCATAAATTTTACATATTTTGGCAGTCTTTCCCACAACTCATAACACCCACCATCAAGTACATGCATAAAATACTTTATAACGCTACCAACATCTAAAATAATCACTTTCAATATATCTTTTTTTCTCTTGTACGAAATACAATCAGGTTTGTATAATTTTGTTTTATTTTATTTTATTTCATTTTATTTATTATTATTTTTCTGTTTTTTTTTCTTTTTCTTTTTTTTTTTTTGGTGATTTCCTAATAACGTATAATTCAGGTTTTAACTTCTTGCAAAACTTGTGTCGTATAAATTCAATTTTATATCGAATTTTATATCGTGTTGTGTTGTACATATGTACATACGTACTACATATACATGAATGTATGTACATATGTATTTATATAGTATATGTATATGTATAAGTATATTGTAATTTTGTATGTGGCTGGCTGTATGTATTTAAATTAATTTTTTTTTGTTAATTTCAGATTTCTTTAACGTGTACTATTGCTCTTGTTGTTATTATTACTACTTACAACAATGACAACAACAACTGCTTTTATAGGTTTTTTTTTTGTTGATTTTGTTGGTATAATATTTGTTGTTTTTATAGAGATTTAAATTGTATTTTGTTTCATTCGTTAAAATTTATAATTTTTTGTTGTTGGTTGGTATAGTCGTTGGTGGAGTTGCTTTTGGTAAGACAAAATTCGTAACACACCCGTTTTTATGTAGTTTTGGTATAGTTTTACTTTTGTTGTATCTATTAAATGTGAACGTGTCAGAGATAAAAACTTTAACAATCTGAAATCTAGAAACTACAGACACAACACCAGTCAACAACAACAAATTCAACACTACACAATGGCCATAACAGTTCAGTTTAAGCCGACAACATACAATGTACGAGAACAACAAAGACAACAACAACGACAACGACTACGTCAACGGCATAATAAAATTGTAGTGGTAATAATGATCAACGAAAAATCCAATTGAATATTTGGCCAAAACAAATACTAAATGCCAATGGTGATGGTGATTGTGATGCGTTATGAGCGGAGTTTATGTGAGGCAGAGAGGGCTTTGATCGAACATACATACATACGTACATAGTTGAAAAAAGGCAAGTTATGGTGTGATCTGGTTCGGTGGCATGCACATTTATTGCATAATAATTTTAGCTTTTTTTTTCTCTACGTCTTTTTCGTCTATTCAATATTTAAAATAAATAAACTGAATTGCTTAAAAAAATTGTGTATAATTAAAAGAAAGAAAAAAAAAAACAATTTGAATGTACTTTCATGCTCTATTTTGTATATTTTGGTAATTTGGAAATAGTACTCCACTATTAAAGTGTTTGATTTTTTTCTGATAGTATTTGTAATAACATTTAAATAACAATTTTTTTTAAATACTCTTCATATGTAAAGGGCTATCCATTTCGTGGTTTCAAAAGTATGGGACTGGAATTCGACATTTGTCAACCTAAGTTGTGAAACCAATTTTTTTCTTTTCAGTTGAAATTCTGACATTGACGAAATGACGAAAATAGATCGCTTAACTATCACACAACGTATAAAAATTATCAAAACCTACTACAAAAATGGTGAAAAGTAATTGAAGAGAGGCCATTACATCCAGAAAAAGTCACTGTTTGGTGCGCTCTTTGGTCCTAAGGTGTGATTGGACCTTATTTCTTCGAAAACGACGATGGAACGACTGCCACCGTCAATTCGGAGCGTTATGGTCATATGATAACCGACTTTTTTTTGCCTGCTATTGAAGAATACGACTTGGTTTCAACAAGACGGTGCCACATGCCACACAACTCGAGCGAATATGGCTTTATTGCAAGAGACATTTCCTGGCCGCGTAATTTCTCGTCGTGGCGATATCAACTGGCCATCAAGATCACGCGCTTTGACACCATTAGACTTTTTTTGTGGGGCTACGCGAAAGACCGTGTTTATGCAGATAAACCTTCAACTCTTGAACACTTAAAAACCAACATTCGTCAAGTTATGGCTGAGATACCGCCCAATATGTGTCAAAAAGTGGTCGAAAATTACCTCAAAAGAATCAATGCTAGCAACACTTCGCGTGGAGGTCATTTAAATGATGTAGTGTTTCACACATAATGTCAACGTTCAAACTTTACAATAAAAAAGAAATATCATGAAAAAAATATTTTATATGTGTTTTATTTACGTTTACTTTTGAAACCACGAAATGGATAACCCGGTACATTGTAAATGGATATGGTAAATATTATTATTGTGAATACTTTTTGCCTTCTATCGAAATGTAATTATACCTACATGCAGTTGTAATCGGTTTTCTTTTATTTTTTTTTCTCTTTTTTTTTCTCTTTTTTTTCATTACAAATTTAAAACACATGAGTGTGTATGTACATACATATTTGTCCTTTGGTCCACAAGCCTGTGTATCCGTGAAAAGTCGAGGTGCTAATGAGACACCATAATTTTGTCACTTATAATATTTAATTTCTTTCTTTATTTTTGTATTTTTTTTTTAATTATTTTGCCATTAATTATAAGACCGTTAAAGTTTATTTGCATGTTATTATTGATGCTGCTGCTGCTGCTGCTGTTGTTATTGCATTTTTTCATTTCTTTTGCAATTGTAGTTGTTCTTATTTTTATTGTATATAATTTATTAACACTCTACTTACCGCACATAATGTCACTGTTTCCTTTTCAATTATTTTCTTCCAAAATTGTGTTTATTTTTAAGCTGTTGTTCTTGTGTATGGGTGTGTCTGTGTGCGTATGTATGTGAAAATCTGAAAAAAGAAAAGTGGAAAATGGAAAATGAAAAATCTTTGGATTCAAGAATTAATGTTAAATAAACTCATATAATTAATTTCATTTAAACACAACACGCGGATATACAATCATACAAACGCATATACATACAACAGATGAAATATAATTTATTCTACTGAGTTTTCTACAAATGAGTTTATACTCATACACGAGAGTATGACCATACAGTGGGCCACAAACTAACATGGGTATCTAAACTCAAATACATTTATTAGTACATAGTAGGAAAACAGAAAAACGAAATTAATTTAATCAAGTTATTAGGCGAACGAATAATAATATTGCCAAAAACAAAAATATGAAAAAAATATTTCTTCGGTGGCTCCTCTCAGCAGATTCTGACAAAAATTCTGAGAGTAAATAAAGTTACGTCATGAATCAACAACTTCCTTGAAAGGGAAAAATAATCAACAGACCTAGCTTAGCAAATTTTTTTTCTATCTTAGACTACGGTTGTTTGAGTCCATCGGGTGTTTAAATTTGTAGGAATTAATTTAAAGACAATCAATTAATGCAGTTTTTTTTTTGCTTTTTTCATATGAAAAAAATATTTCGTCGGTGACTTTCTCTCAGCAGATTTCGGGTAAAAACTCTGAGAATAAATAAAATTGCAATGAAAAGTTTCTACAAAAAAATCTGTCGTTCGGAGTCGACTTTAAACTGTACGTCCCGACACTCTTGTATAAAATTAACGCACACAACATAAGTGGTGTGAGAAACTAGGTCCATAATCCTGTCTGAAGGGTTTCAATGACCAATTATGTATGTATGTGTTTCACCAGCTGATTACATATGTAATTTCTAGGCCAATTCTAGGCATCATTGAATCACTGTACATTTATGATTAAAAGCTATGTCAGAGAGACCATAAGAATGTATGTATGTCTGAAAGTATTTAAATCTCTGTAAGGGTATGGGTGTGTGTGTGAGTGTGTTTGTAAAATAAGTATGTTTTGTTTAAATATTTGTAGTTGAGGCCAAATTTGTTGGTTTCTTTTTAATGTGCAACATGCAACATATATACACATACATATATATTTTATATATTTTTATGTAAGCATGTATGTATTATAGGTATATACTATATATGTATGTACATACATATTTACATGTACTAAAGTCGACATAAATATAAATAAAATTTCTCACATGTTTATCGTGCTTATGCGAAGGAAGAATAATGTATGAGAATCGTTTTATTCTGTTTTTAGTTGAATCATTTTATAGTTTTTTACACAAATGGCAAATTCATGTTCATTGTTCTTGAGACGTGCTTTTTTTCTACACTGATTTCCCCATGGTACTTTCATCTACTAGTCATACAAAGTATGTATGTACATCTGAGCCATAATATGCATACCATACATTCGAACATGTACAATTTCGAATATAAAGAGATTTTGTTTGCAAAAACACACACATTCCTTCAAACACATTTCACACATGCACTCATAAAACTGTACATATGTATGTACATATATAAATATTTGCGTAAACTTTAGATTCTTTTCATTTATATTCTTTGATTATAAATGTACATAAGCGCCCACTATTAATGAGAAATATCGCATACAACCAAAACATTGTTTCAGTTTACATTCATCCCTGCTATAGTGTGCAGAAAATAGAAATGTATTGAATCGTATTTGAACTCCAAACTCCAAACTTGTTTTATTTGACAAAAACTGTTTTTTTTTTGACTTTACGCACAAATTTCTGGAATACTCAAACATTTCTGAAGCGATTTCCAAAATTTAAATCTTGTTGGAAAGGGGAGAGGTGGACCTTTAAACCGGTGTACATACATATATCTATTATTCGACTTAATATGCTATGAGATTTGATGAGTTAAACTTGGAAAATTCGAATTTTTTTCATATTTTTTCAAGTTTGTCCATTCATAGTAGCAAACTTTAATAATAAAATATAGGATAAGTGATAATATTCTTAAAGTCCGTTCTCATGTGAAGAGAGGGAGTCATTATTTGATAAAATTGTATAAAAATTACCGTAGTTATAATAGTATAACAGTCGTGTTATATTTTTTATATATGTCATCTCATCAAATGTACTTTTAGTTCAAAAATTTACAGAATTTTTGATGGTTCCTGATTGTTCATTGCAAAATGTATCAATTACACATTTGCACGACAACCAGAAGTCGGATAATATTTGTGTTTATTGCAAATATTATTATTTCTCTTTGCGCAATCGTTGGCCAAATTCTGGTGGTCGCTCAAACGTGAAATTGACACATTTTGTGTTAAACAATCAAGATCCATCAAAAATTCTGAAAATTTTTGAACTAAAAGTTGATGAGATTTGATCCAACGAAATGCCAATCTCTTCACAAGATAATGCACTTTCAGAATGTCAGCACTTATTTCATATTTTTTAAGTAAAGTTTGCTACTATGAACGGACAAACTTGAAAAAATATGAAAAAAATTCTCATTTTCCAAGTTTACCTCATCAAAACTCATAGCATATTAAGTCAAATAATAGACATATGTATATCGTTTTAAAGGTCCATCTCTCCCCTTTCCAACAAGATAAAAATTTTGGAAATCAGGTCAGAAATGTTTGAGTAATCTAAAAATTTGTGCGTAAAGTAAAAAAAAAAAAAACAGTTTTTGTCGAATAAAACAAGTTTGGAGGGTTCGAGAAATATAAAAAAGGTATTTTTGAGATCTACTCAACAAAACTCACAACCTACACTATGTCATTAGCAGGGTGTATTTAATTTTTTTTATTTTGTCGCATAGTGTAATTAAAAATATCAGTTCATGTGCCAGTATTGCAGTAGTTGAATACAGATGTAGATTTCGCACAAATTGTTTGTGCAAATCTGAAAGACTTTAATTGTATTAAACTGTTTACCTATTGCGTCCAGTACAACAGGTGACTGTTGTGAAACTGATGTAAGGAGAAGTAGAAGCAGTTTGTTATCCAAAAATTATTTTCTAACGCAGCACAAGCTAAGTAGTTCATGTAGAGAAACCTACTTGAAGAAGTAGGTTATAAATTTACTTTCCTGTTTATAATAACTGTTAGGAAATCGCGATTTTCCAACATATGTACATAATTGGTCATTACAACCCTACAGTCAGGATTACGACCTAGCTTCTCACACCACTGTTGTGTGTGTTAATTTTATACATGAGAGGCGGGATCTACAGTTTAAATTCCATTCCGAACGACAGATTTTTGAGAAACTTTTCATGGCAATTTCATTTATTCTCAGAGTTTTTGGGAGAATCTGCTGAGAGGAAATCACCGAAGAAATATTTTTTTCATATTTTTGTTTTGATGTCTGATCTGGGGTTTGAACCCATATAATAATAATATAATAAGCCAACACACTACCTACTACGCTACGACGACTTCTCGCGATTTTCTTGCTGATTATTAATAATGAAATCAATTAAAAATTTTTTACTTCTAAAATTCCTAATATTGTATAAAATGCATAACAAGTGAGAATTAAAAATAGAAACAAAAACAAACAAGTGATATGAATTAACTTCAGTCGAATTTCTGTAAATCAAATCACCATTATCGGAACAAAACTTCGACTTACAAAAGTGCTGGATAATGAAATCACTAAGCAATACAAGTTTTCGTCTTGAGCTATGAAAGTAGATCTCATAATTCATTTTAGACCCCTTCTTAAAGAACCTGTTCTGTTATTCAGACCTTGGAGTTTGTATTACACTATACAGGTAATTACTTATCACTCTGCACGACACCGTGTAATACAGGGCTAGGAAAGACGATGGCAACTTATTAAAGTTTGACGTAGAGAAGTTGGGGGTATGGAAGCTGAAGTGTATTTTATTAATTTAAAATAAATAAAATTTTTATAAGTTTTCATCTTTTAAAACAAATTAATTTTAATAGCGCTTAAAAATTTATTGAATTTAAATTTTTTAATATTTTTAAATATTTTTAAATTTTTTAAACTAAAAAGGAAGATAATTTTTATCTCAATACAAATTTATAATTCATAATCGTATTTAAAATAGTGTGTCACACAAAAAAAAAATAAAAAAATTTGATAAATTATGTATGTATGTAGGCAAGAGTTCAATTAATAATTCAAATCTATTGACACTACAATAAAGTAATTCTCATTAATATTTTATTATTTATTGATAGCGAATTATAAAAAAAAAATTATAATTTTGTTTTTCTTCTTGGTAAAGGTGTTAAAAAAATTATAAAGAAAACATACAAACGGAATAAAATTTTGTGACATTGTGACAAGCATAGATATTCGCTGTATTTACATATGCAAGTGAAGTTATGAAATTTTGAAGCGTTAAAAATTTCTTCTATTTTTTTTAATACATATTTTTTTATGGTGACTACAAACTAAAAAACTGGTTTTGTTTTTACGAAATGAATTCATTTCATTGTTATAAAAATTTTATATATTTTTTTATGTTATTTGGTTGAAATCGGTTTTTTCAGCAAATGTCGTATTAATTCATGTTTTACACATTATATTAGGGACACCTGTAATTTTGGATACACTTCGTTGATTGTGTGTAAGTATGGTATTTGCGAATGTCTGTGGTTTCTTTCTTTTAGATTTATTTTTTTAATTTTATTTACGCACATACTTAAAATTCTTGTTAAAAGCGGCTTTTAAACTACCAAAGCAATGTTGCGAGAGTTCTTTATACAATATTTTAATTATTATTTTTTTTCATATTTTTGCTTTTTTATTTATTAATTCATTCCATTTTTTCTTTTTTTTTTTGTTGTTTCTTTGTTTCACACTCGTATTTTATCTTAAACCTGATGTAGCGATTGTTCTTGGTAAATGGCAGTTTAACGTCACACTCTTTATTCTGAATTCTTTATACCTACACGGATTGTTTAATAGTCTTGCACAGAGACATTCTTAATATTGCCGCTAATGAAAACGACTTTCATACGAAGAAAGTTTACTTAAATTCAATAAACTTTAACAGAATAAAATGCAGTGGCATAATTTTTAAAAACACATATTGTACTGCTACTCTTTATTTCTAGAATTGTATTGAGCTCCGGGCGTTTATTTACACTTACGAAACGGTTTTGTTGGTGATTTATCCAAAGGAATTGATATTGGTATTGGACTTTGAATTTTAATTGCTTTGACTGGTTAAAGTTTTCAAACAAAACGACACATTTATTAACCAGAACGTAGTTAAACCATTCAGTTTATTGGTTTTTATCCGATTGTTTTATTAACGGTTCATTTGAAATGTGATTTACATGTTGAGAATTTTAATGAAAGTCAATCGAAAATTTCCAATTCTCGCTATACTTAGGTGTCTGACAAGACAAGCAAGCAAAAATATTCTTTCAATTTTTTTCTTTTTCTTTGTTATAATAGTCAAATACTTTTTGGATGATGAGTGTACATATATGTATGCTTGTTTTTATATACACAAGTGTACATAAATATGCCATAGTTTATATATAAAGTTGTAAGTGTTTTTGAACCTTTGCATATACCATACACACGTACAAAGGTAAGTTTGTATGTATGTATGTATGAATAAATAAATAAATATAAAAGTGTTATAAAAACATTCACTTTATGGTTGTGTATGTGTATTCATTATGTTATTTTATTAACATATGTGTTTAGATGACCTATATATTAAGCCAAGGTCACTTAATGTTATTTACAAATAAAAATCTTAGTTTAAAAGCCTTCAAGGGTTTGAATTTTCCAGAGGTTCAACTATGTTAATCGATGTCATATTATTAATTGCGAAATCGATTATTTAAAAATTTTAAATTTGACTTTTAGCCTGTTAACTGAGATTACTAAACTACAAAAAATGTTTTCGTTTTTTACTTTCATAGTGAACTAATTATTAAAATTGTTGAAGAGAAGACAATCTAATACAAGTTAGTAGAATGTATTGCATACAATTATTATTATCGTGTAGAACTGTATGGTTATATAATCTATGTTATCCTGAAAATCTTTAGCACACTGTTCGGTGCCAGTAAATGCTTGATAAACACCCAAGTTACAAGTATGCATTCGCAAATGTAAGCGATCAGAAGGCTCTTTACTGTACTCAGTCTACTTCTAGATAGTCTGTTACATGTTAAACAAATTAGTTTCTATTGTAATTGACAAGCAAAAGTTTACATTGTTTCAAACCCATTATGATTGAATAGAATTTTCGGCTTTTTCCATCTTTCGTTTCGCAGATTATACCTTTCTGAACTTCTCTTTCCTCTGCACAAAAAGTCATTCATATATCACATGTAGCCTACAAATTGCTTAATTCACTCTTACTATTGAATCTCGTTTTGCTATCCATGCTACTATTAAGCCTAGGTCCCTATGTAGTAGGGAAGGAAAAATTCCATTCACCCCCGGAGTACAGTAACGGTAAAAGTTAACCTGAATTGACGTCAAGTTTTTGTGTTCAAAATAAACGACTGACAAATTATCTTAGGATACAACATACTCGTATTTTGTATAATTTTATGTTCTTCTTCAGAGCTAAGAATTGTAATTTTTGTAAGTCTAGCCTATTTTTGTAAGTTTTCTTTGATAAATGTTCGGATAAACTGACTTTGTAAACTGAGTGTAAAGGAATATTTCGATATTAAATCTTAATTAATTGTATTATTTTTAATTTTACAAATAAAACAATCTGATCAGATTCAAAAAAAAAAAGTGAGGAAATAAAAAATTTTATAATTATTTTATTTATTAACCGTTAAATAATGCAATCAATGCCATTTAATAACTCATTATTTATTGATAAAACGATAAAAGAAAATTATTATTATTTTTGTTTATTTTGCAGATGGATTGAACACAAAAAGAACGAAAAACAAACAAATTAAACTTTGACAAATTAACTTTTTAATGTTCTCTGCCAGCAAAAAAAAAAAACGAAATAGAAATTATTGAAAATATTAAACAAATACACAATACCTACAGGCAGACACACACATACACAGGCATACATATTCTTGAAGGTGTGTTGCAACTATTTGATACGCTACATCACAATTAAACTTGTCTACTTAGTAGTTCTCATATGAAACCCTGTGAGCGTATCTGACACGAAAATCAATAACAATTTGATTGTGTTCCAATATGTATGTATGTGACCACAACGTATAGTTATCTTTGATTTGCGTAGGGTTTTATAAATGGAAGTAATCAAGGGTCTACAAGCATCCATAGCAAGCTGAAATACTTCATGCAGCTTAGAGTACATGTACATGTAAGTATGCGTGTAAAATGATGGAAAAAAGGAGGACTGAATTTTAAATAAATAAATTGAATAACAGGAAAAAAGTGTAACAGACAGTTTGTTTTTGTTTATTTATAGCAACTGCAAGAAAAGCAATTAAAAGCTGATAAATAAAAAAAAAAACAAACAAAATATGTGTGTTAATTATTAATTGCCGTTGCTGGATTCACACAGCCCTCACCTTCAATATACAATCAATAATTCTCGCCCCACTTAACCCTCTGCTACTCCTTCACCCTCACCTTGTATTGTTGTTATCGTCAACATACTAAAAGTACAATTTCCGTAAGTAATTAAATTAAGTGACAGCAACAACAACTTCAACAAATAAAAAACAAACAAATGCAACAACATTAATAGAACAACAATTTTTAACGTAAATAAAACTAAAAGACCACAAAGAACAAACAGTGCCACTTCAAGTGAAAGAAAAATGAAAAAAAAAAAAATTAAAAACAAAAACAAAAACAAACTACAGTTGAAATAATAAAACTATACAAGAGTACAATCAATTTCCTCTTAACAACAACAACAACAACAACAACAACTACATCAATAACAACTACTACTAGAAATATACTTAATATTGTTGTTGTTAAATGTTCTCATATTATTTTTATCTTTTACACAACAGAAAAAAAAAAAAAAACTCAAACAAATAAAATGTTTCAAATGAAATTGAATAATCAAATTTTAATTTTTGTTTTTAAATTAAAAAAAAAAAAAAAAAAAAAAAAAAATAGAGATAAATTTGATAAGAACGTCTAAAAACATGTTTGTACACAAAGTGAAAAAAAAGAAAAGAAAAGCAAACAGTAAAATCTTCCACAACATACTGTTATACTATGTTCAGACATGCACTTTTATTGAGTCAATATTCGGTTTATTGATTACAATATTTAAGTCTTTAGACATAACAATATACGCAGTTCAGCTGCTTATTCAATATTCATTTGGCAGCTGGTAAACAAAACAGCTGATGGTTTCAACAACATTGTTTTTGTTTTGTTTGTTTTTTGTTTGTCGTTGTTGATATTTGAGTTGTCAAATAACAATAGAAAGTATTCGGAAAATTGTAATATGCTCACTGAACGTACTTATGACGGTGCTGTATTTCAAGTTTTAATCAATATTATAATAATTTATGAATTTATTGAGCAATAATTAATTGACAGTTTATATGAAATATTGAGATCAATAATGCCGTTTATTGCGATTTACTCAATATAAGTGCATGTCTGAACATAGTGTTTGTCTGTAAGACAAGGTCCACCATTGAAGGGCTGCATTTCATTAGACGACCTGGACATGCGTTTAAGTAAAAACCAACTACTGTTGCACAGACATTGCGCTTCATGAACATGGATGTAGATTAAAGAAAACATCTTGCCATTAACAAGGCGATAAAATGAAATGTGAAACTGTGTCTGAAACTAGGCAATTTATACTTTTCCTGAGTAATGCTGCCTCAAATACAAAAACAATAGCTAGAAAATCCACTTACTGCAATACATTTTACCAGTTTACTAGAGTTTTGTTAAAGATTGTAACATAATCCCAGAATTTTGATACTGGAGCATGCAAAAAGCTGCATGGGAACTTTCGTTATCGATAACTACGGCTTGACAGCAGAGAATGTCCAACTGCATTGACATTTCTGTTCAGAAAAGATCAGGCAAACTGCAATGAATCGCTTAATGTCAGAGCAATGCTTCCAAATTAGGGAAAATCACTTTGAAAAAAGTCATCCATTTCACAGTCTATATTATCAGCCAAACGAACTAGCAAAACGTTGAGTTCTTTTTGGCACTAATTTTACAAAAAAAAATGTGTGTTGTCGTTTATTGCTGCTGATAAGTCGAAGTCTTGAAGCAGACTCTGAATATCGATTCGTCAAAGTTCCTCACTTGTTGGCCTTTGGCCTTCGACTACATGGAAAATTTTCTGTAAGGATCATGTCCAGACGTCGGCACAAAGAGAACATGATAAAAATGTGAGTGTATTTGTGAGAGGCATGTGTATAACCCAGAGGAAAATTGTTAGTATTTATTGTTTTAAGCAGTGTTCGAACAAATATTGTTTACAAACTATTGTGCTTTTTGATGCCATTTACCTATTACTCTTTTTCACTTATAAATTTAAAGAAAAAGCTGTGAATTTTTCCCATAGTGTAGGATGGCAGAATATAATTATGGATAGATTTACATAAATAATAATGTATGGAAATTTTGTGGTGACCACATTTTAATTTTTTTTTAATTAAATTTTTCTTTCAAAAAGAAGCGACGTGAACCTACTTCACTGAAAGCTGACAAGCAACTGAATGCATTTTTACGCTCTTTTTAACGAACATTGTTGATGTTCGTGTCCTATGTCTGTAAAAAGCCGAAGATGATCTTTCCCTGAGGGACATTGGTGTCGACGTCTGATCATGTCCTACATGTCTTTAAAGTGCAGCTAATACAAGAATTGAATCCAAAAGAACTCATGGCAACTTCAAATGTAAACAAAATGAACAAACACAACAAAAAAGGAAGCAAGTCGCTGCCACAACGTTTTTAAAAATCTTGTTTAATTTGGCAAAAGTTATCGTTAAGTTATGGCACTGCCATAATTTATTGTCGAATAGGCGATACATTGGATAAAATTGGCTTGGATTGTTAAATGGAATAGTTTTAAAGGAACATCCAAATTTAAATGTCTAACAACATTAAAAAAATTTACATCCTTCACTTAATCACCTAATCGATAACCTTGAAATTTAAATCGCGGTTTTAAAACGTTTCAAAAATAAAATGTTTCATTTCAAAATAGATAAAATATTCAAAATGATGCAATGTTCGCAAAAGGGGCCCGTATACATGTTAATAGGTTTTGCCCTGGGTATTATTTCTAATATTTTTTTTGTCCATCTTGACGTCAAACATTTTTAATCGGACGTAAAGATTTAATATACATACATACTCGTATACATATGTATGTTTGCTTGTTTTCTATTTTTTGTTTTTAAAAATCATAAATGTCATGGAATTCATTTAAAACTGGTTAAAAAAAAACATGTTTATTGTTTAAACCAAATAAACACTACTGATATATTTTTAAATGAAATAAAAACTCATACATACATATTAATTTAATTAACTGAATTTAAATATTTTTTTTTTTGTTTTTTTTTTAATAAACAAAATCAATATACATATCTATCTCTCTATCCATGTACGTCAGTGATTGAGTTTATTAGATTTAAAATGTTAATTAAATCCAATCTAATGATGTATTCCTAATTTATCTCTTAATCTAAGGATTTAATGGTGATGACAGCATAAAATACAAAAAAAGTAGTCTTCTACTTCAGATCGTATGTGAAAAACAAAATAAATATCAGAGAACTATAATATGAGGCCATTTTCAATTAGAGTTTCTTTATTAAATAATATTCTTTGGAAAATATTTGCTTTGTTGTTGGTTTTGTCAAATGTAAAATTGTAAAGTAATTGTAAAAATAATTGGAGTCCAGTTAATATTGAAATCAACTGACTCGATAAAAAAAATAATTTATTCATTGAAAATTTAATTCGCATTTGAAGAAGATTCCAATTTAGAAATATAATGGCGTTTACTTTAATTAAGTCAATTATCTACCAATTTGGAAGTCGCCGTAGTCTAGTTGGTAGTGTGTTGGCTTATTAGACGAAAAGCCCGGGTTCGTATCCCAGGTCAGGCATCAAAACGAAATATGAAAAAAATATTTCTTCGGCGATTTCCTCTCACAGTTTTTGCCAGAAATCTGCTGAGAAAAAATTGAGTTGTCAAATATCAACATAAAGTGTTCAGTAAATTGTAATATCCTCATTAAACACACTTATGACTGTGCGGCATTTTATGTTTTACTCTATATTATAACAATTTGCGTATTTATTGTGCAATAATTAATTGAAACTTTATATGAAATATTGAGCTCAATAATGACGTTTATTGCGTTTTACGCTATAAAGCTGCATATGTGAACACCGTAGTGTAATCGCCGTAGTCTAGTAGGTAGTGTGTTGGCTTATTAGACTAAAGGCCCGTGTTCAAAGCCCAGCTCAGACATCAAAACCAAAATTTTTCTTCGGCGACTTTTTCTTAGCAGATTTCTGGCAAAAACTCTGAGAGTAAATAAAATTGCCATGAAAAGCTTCTCAGAAATCTGCCGTTCGGAGTCGAATTTGAACTGTAGGTCCCGCCACTCATGTATAAAATTAACGCACACAACATAAGTGGTGTGAGAAGCTAGGTCGTAATCCTGACTGAGGGGTTGTAATGACCAATTATGTATGTATGTATGTTTGTGTTGGCTTATTAGGCGAGAGCCCATAGTTCAACTCCCGGCTTAAGAATCTCGAACTAAACGAAATATAAAAAAAATATTTCTGACAAAAATTGTGAGAGTAAATAAAATTGTCATGGGAAAGTTTCTCAAAAAATCTAACATTCAGAGACGACTTTAAACTGTAGTTCCTTCAACTCATGGATAAAATTAACACACACAAACTGGATGGTTTGAGAAGAGAAGCCGCAATCTTGACTAATTGGTTGTAATAATAATATGAGAAGCATTAATAGGGAAGCATTTCGCTTCTCTTGTACATTTTGTATATAAATACGCGTAACAAAGTTTGTATTTTAAAAATTGCATTTTAATTGTGTTAACTGTTTATTAAATATTTATCATACATATTGTATTATACAATATAAAATAATTGGGGTTACCATTGTAACTTTTGAAAAGATAACATTTCACAGGTCTTAAGAAATCACATTTAGGGCCATTATTACAACTTGCCGTTAATGTTGGGTTTAGTTAAAGGTAGCTTTAGCTAAAGTGAACTTTAAAGTCATCTTTAACTTCTTTCGTTATTACAACCTACAGATAAAATAAAGCTAACTTTTGCAGAAATATGGCAGTTCCGGAGCAATGTCGATAACACTGCTCAATTGAAGAAGTTTTTTTTTTAAACGATTGCTCATTTTGCTTATATTTGAAGTTGCCATATGGAAAATAATATAGAAAATGTCAAGTTCAGACATACTTTTAACTTTAAATTTTACTGGTAAGATAATCTTCCCTTTAGCTTAACGCTCACTTCTATCATATTGTCCACTTATAATAATGAAAAACAATTTATCTTCCCGTTAAAATCCTCCCTTCAGCTAACGGCAAGTTGTAATAATGGCCCTTAAAGTATGGGAAACGGTTCAACTTAAGTAGCTTAATGATAAGACTGATCTTGTCTGTTTTGCTGCCGTATTCTTAATACAAAAATCCTATTCATTCGATCAAAATATTACTTTATGTTTGAATCGCATGTAATACTCGTGTTTAGTAAAAAATGTTTACTTTTTTTTTTGACATTTAATAAAATCTTCAACTTAAATGTCATCACATAATCCAACGTCACATTTTCGTGAATTAAAAAAAAAAAAAAAAAGAAAAAAATTTCAATATTCCGCAGAGTAAATACTTGTGTGGTAAAACTGGTAAATTTGTTAAATACTTGAAAGTTACTCAATCATCATCACCAACCCAAAAACCAAACTAATTTATGAGTAGGTTAAGAGCAATTAAATATTAAATGACTTTCAAAATTGCATCAACAACAATATTTTTTTTTATAAGCACATCAAATCCGTGCACAACATTACCGACAATTAAACAGGATAAGCGAAAATAATTTGTACGCCGTTTAAAATGCAATTAAAAGTCATCTGCTACCTTAGTTCGAACACTTAATTTTTTTGGTAAAAAATCTGCATATAAGTAAAGTATTGAAAAACTAAGTTACGCTTTGACCAACTGTAAACTGAAATTAAGATGTGCGTTTTCAAAACCTAAAGATATTTTCAATAAGGTTCTCTGTTTTAAGGAAAATTTATTACTTAATCGGAAACTAATACTGTCTTTATAGCCAAGTATTTAGTATTGGAAATTATTTACATATCGATGGCTTAATATAGAAAGGTCGTATCTCGTTTTTTTCAAAATCGGGGTTTTTGCATATTATGTACATAATAATACGTATTTTACATATTATGCAAAAACCCCGATTTTGAAATAAAAACGAGATACGACCTTTCTATATTGAGCCATCGATATTTTGGTGTTTAAATATTCTACGCCACCACAGACAAGAAATAAATTGATCTAATTCCTATTGTTGAACAATAAGTTAGAATTGTTATGTGAAAAAAATAAATTGTCGGGCTATGTATTGGATTCTCGAGAAAGTTCAATTAAAACTGTCGGTAGACGTCTTTAAAATCCTGGTAATACTAATTTCCCCTGGCAACACCATGGCTTGTTTTGTTGTTTCAGTTGGATAAGGAGCATTTAGACGATAGCACAAGTCGGACGACAAGTCAAGTTTTTATGTATAAGAGAGCGGATAGTATCGTGTAAACTCAAAATATAATGAGAGTGTACGACATTTTTACATTTTTCATTAACTATCACATCATATTGGATAATTTTATACTATGTTCAGACAGGCATTTTTATTGTGTCAATATTCGTTTATTTGAGTACAATATTTTAAGTGTTCAGACACATAATACACGCAATATTTATTTGATAGTGGTAAACAAAACAGCTGGTTGTTTCAACAACATGGTTTTTATTTTGTTTTTTGTTATGTTGTTTTTTTTTTTGTTTGTGGTTGTTGACATTTGAGTTGTCAAATATCAACGGAAAGTGTTCGGTTAATTGGAATATGCTCACTAAACACACGTATGACAGTGCTGCATTTTAAGTTTTACTCAATATTATAACAATTTGCGTATTTATTGCGCAATTATTAATTGAAACTTTATATGAAATATTGAGCTCAATAACGATTTACGCATTAAAAGCGCCTGTCTGAACATAGTATTACTCTGTTTTGATGTTTTACTAATCGTGTAAACGTAAAAAAGTCTGTAGTAAGACTTTAACTCTTCTGTTTAAAATACGAATGGAATTCAGGAATACTTTCTCCCTGACTTTAGGTTCGCAAATCCTTATTGTGTTCATAGGCCTTCTGTGTAGGAAGTTTTATCTGCATTTTTAAAAAATGGGAGACAATTCGAAATTTTATCGCCTTATTTTACTTTTCTGTTTCTGTAGAAAATGTTAGAATGCATCTCAGGCTGCTAAAGAGATTAGTGAAGTTTACAGATACGATTCTGTAACTAAAAAGGCGGTGAAATAATGGAAATAAAGAAGACGTACATGGACAATGGACCGAGTGAAGAATTTGCTATTCAGCGGGCGATACAACAATAATACGCGAAATATGTCATGAAAATATACACAGAGAAGGTGAAGTTTGGCAGATAATAATAAATCCTCGATTTACGATTTTATGCTGTCGAAGATAATTGTTTCCAATAAGCTTCTGCTCTGTACAACCAACAATATTGGAGCAAATTTAAAAGACTCGAATTGATCATTAGTGTTGCATTGCGAGTTAACACTCATCTTTGATGACCCAACAGAAACTGATATCTACGGAACTCTAGTGAAAATGGTAAAAATTAAAATTCGCTGGAGACTTACAAAACGCATTGGGCAAAGTTTTTCGCTCAGAAAACCCAGAAGTTATCCAATAATGGAATATAAGAAAGAGAAAATAAGAAAATAAAAATAGAAGAAAAATGTGATCAACATTGGAACAGAACTTTCTCGAGAACCAATATATTGTTGTTTGAAAAAGGTTTGCTTAAGTTGAACCTGTAAACCGGCGTGTTAATAAGTTTTGCATAAATTATGTAAATTTTTGTAAAACTAAAACACAAAAGCTTCTTATTAAAGCTTTTAATGATGCAGAGTAAAACTTTTATTTTGTTTGTAGGGCATCTCATAGTGAATTTCGGCTGACAGGAATTCCAGCATAAGTTTGTTTCTACAAACATAAACAAAGTGTTTTTCTTTTTTTCGCTCATTTTTCTATAGCAAATACAAAAAGGAGGGAAAAATAGAAGAAGATACATTGATTTAGAAACTATTCATTCACAGCAAATGAATTAGATTTTGTTTCCCTTTCGAAAATATTTTTAGTGTTTTTTTCTTTCTTTTCTGTTTTTTATTATTTTTTCAACGATAAAACCATCCAGTCAGTCTCAGTCCAATATTAACATTTAAAAAAAACAATCTTTTTTCTTGTGTTTCTCTAATGTTTAGTTTTATCTTTTTCTCAATTGTATTTCCTTTCAGTAGATGATGGTGGCGGTGTTGATGGTGGTGGGGAGACAGGGACGTTTGTTTAAGAGAAAACCGTGCTAATTATTTTGTTATGACACACATTCACTCATAATTAAACACACGTTATCTCTCTCAGTCTCTTATTTGTAATTACACTCTCTTTTTTTAAACAAAAAATTATTATTCAATTTGATTCTCTTCATAAAAACAAATTGAACAAGAAAAATATGTACTTTTTTGTTTTCATTACTATTTCTTTTTTTATTTTTTTTTTCGTCTTGATTTACTTTAAAAAAAACATTTATTTTACCGTTTATTTGTTGAATTCGTTTTGATAGTTTTCACTGGTTAGTTGAGTATTTTTTCCGCGATAAACTTTTTTTTTTTATTTATTTTAAATCACTTGAACGTTATTCGGAAGCAACCCACTTACTTAGTTCACGTCTTAATTAACACTGAGCTCAAATGAAAAAGTATCGCAAACAAAATACTTCACTTTTATAGCAAAAGTTGTCGGGAGTCAGTCGATCCACACGTACACACATAAACAAAAAAAAAAAAACATTTAAAAAAATGCTGCTTTAGCTTTGCTGGCAATGGACGGACAGCCACTAGTGGTAACGATCGTGTTTTTATTTTTTTTATTTTTTCTTTACGACTGTTGGTAATTGTTTCAACTGGTTCGCTTGTTGACTTGTTGTCTGGCTGAATGAGTTTACGACTCTTTGGCTGTTGCCGCAGAGTTGTAGTAGAAGAACAATTGTACGTTGTTCGTATCGAAAGTTCTATGCCAGCCGGTAAGTAAGAAGTATGATAACCACCGCAAACCCAAGACAAACGTTTTGCCAAAGACTATGGAAAATGATACATGCATTTGATCTTGTTTTTGGATTGATCAGGCAAGATTCATTTGGATTTTAAAATGAAGTTAGCTGATGGAAGCGATTGCAGTCACATAAAAAAAAAAATAAATAAATAAATCCTCATAATCGGACTAGGCCTTTTGTAGACAAAAACATATTACCCGTTGACATTTAAACGATGCCGCATATAATTTTTATTTGGCTCTTGCACTGAAATTGATGCCGTGAATAAAATGTGGTTTGACTGGTTTAAGTCGCAAGACAACAAGTTGCCTTCCAACAAGTCCAAGTGCCATTTATAATACGCATACGGTCAAAATGAATTCCGTATTCAATCATATTTCTACTAACCATAACAGTCTGCATAAATAAAATATTCCGTCACTTCACTATGCATACTCATTACTATTGTGGTTGCATAGAAATGAATATTTTATTTGCAATAAATTTTTACTATTGTTACAGCAATTAAGATTTTCTCTTGCTATAAAAACTTCAAATTGAATAATTATTTTTGTGGTTTGCTGACGTGTTGACAAAAAATTAAAATATTCAAGCAGTGTGAGTGATATGAATTCTGAACGTCTTCTATTGAAAATCATAGAACGAATCCAATAAAATTTTAGAACTTCGAATTGTCTTTAAAATTTTGTAATAATTTGTACAAATTTTTTAATTCGATTTAAATTCGGATATGTGGCATTTTTTCTTTTTTTAGTAATAATCTCTTTAAGTTTTAAAATAATCTTCAAGACAGTACTTGGAAAAAAGAAAACGTCAATAACAGAATTTTCCATAAGAGGCAATACATATTATAACTTAATCGAAAACGTTCCTAACCTGAAAACCAAAGTAAATGTACAATGAACTCGCAACAATGTGATCGAATAAAATGAAGACCCTTTATGTTTTCAATAAGGGAAATTTGTAGCGCCATACAGTGTTCTTTTACATAAAAAAAATCCAAAAAGGATTGATATTCGTGATATTTTTTATACACAACAGTTTAGTTTGGGCGTTGTTGGTTTTGGTTTTGGCCCTATCTTTCGTCAGATCTCATACATAATATGTCCAACACGTTGATTCGATATCTTTAGAGCCTATATCGGCTATAGTACAGTGTAACTTTGAGGTCATCCAAATTTGAAGTGCTTTGGCGGTAAAAAAATCTTCTAATCGATTGTTCAGAGAAAAGGTCAACTTTTGTGTGATTTCTGTCCCAATATGAAGTAATGGCGTCTCTTGATGCATTTGCTTATTAGTTAATGAGTGCTGTATGCTTTTTAACACTATGGTCTTGGTGGTAACGTTGTATAGAAAACATTCTCCACAATATTAAAATTCGTAATTCGGATCATTATCGCAAAGGTCTGAAAAATTGTGTTGTATGGCCAAATTTACCATGTTAACGGCACTTAAAAGTGGCCATTGTACTCCACAATATCACTAAGCCACATCCATGTTTGACAATTGCTTTGTAAGTTCTTTAACTGTAACGTAATGTTTTCGCTCCGTCACACGAATCGTCTGCAATTTGATCAAAAATATTAAAATCTCTCGTCCGTAAATGTAATTATTTATCTGACTTATTAAAATATTTTGTCGTATAATCTAAACGGAGTTTAATTTCCTTGCCTGATATATGGTGAAAAAATGCCTTACATTTTTATAACCAAACAATTTTGTAAAATTTGTGCATTTAATAAAACATTCTCTCTCTTTTCAAATTCTAATAGTTTTTTTTTTATTCTTTCACAGGATCGGTTTTTTTTTAATTAATCTATCCGTTTGATTTTGCTTCCCAAAGAAGTATCTTTCATTTTCGCTCTACCACCTTTACCTTTCTCTGTCATATAGAATTCATGTTTTTGATCTAATATTTACAGCAATTTCCATAAAATTTTGGTCTCCATTATGCGTTTTAACAATCAACAATTTCTAAATTTTACTAGCTCTCACTTTAATGTTAATATTTCTTTCCCATCAAACCGAATAACTATTAATAACGTAGAATTTTCAAATTGCGAAAAAATCATTTCCTTCGATTCCTTGATATTTTTTGATAGCTTGTTGTACAGGCAATTGTTTGAGCTGGAGTATCAGTGAAAGCATTTCTCCTTCAATCTTTTATTTCTTTGGAGGCACCCATTACATGCATTAACGCCTTGGACACATTTTTTTGCTTTTTTTTCATTCAACATCAATCCATTTACCGTAAGTTTTCATTTTACATGCTGCCTAAGTACTAGTATAGAAGTTTTTCCTTCACGCTACGAGGTTAGCAGCGTCTTATGTCTTTTGTCCATTATAAATACAATTTGCAGAAGTGTTGCTGTTATTGAGTATTGTCCAAATAGTGAATTTCCAAATTTTTATAATTTTTAATTAATGTTTGATACCTTTGATACTATCTCTTCAATGAATAGAAAATTTCGATTCTCCTTAGGCGTTACTACTGATCAACACGTGGCACGAAAATATAATGTAAATGATAGACACGCCGAATGGCTATTTAATATAGAACAACTGAGTGTTGTTTTAATTATTTTCTTAATTCACCGCTTTCACAAATAAGAAAATTAACAAACATTTAGAAAAACTTACTTTATTTTCTTAAAATTCATGTAAACATAATATATTTGTATTCGATATCCTGTAATATAACAGGATATCCTTCTTTTCTGAAAATACCAGCAGAAATAATAATAAAAATTTCAAAGAAAGCAAATTATTAGAAAATATATAAAATTTTATTGCTATTTCCGATTATACTCACTTCATTATTCCGGCAGTACTGTTATCCATGTTTTAGTTTGATTGTCAAAAATATGTTTTTTTTTCTGTTTTTGTAATCAGCCATTGCCCAAAACAATATTTCCTTCGTTTTTCCTGGTTTAAAAATTATACATATTTTTCGAATTTTCCCGATAAACGTGAAATTGACACATTTTGCGGTAAATAATCCAGATCCATCAAAAATTCTGAAAGTTTTTGAAATGAAAATTCTTTTGATAAGGTGTCATATACATACATTAGAGCGACTCAAGTTGTATGGAAGCAAAATTCGTGCAAACATTGGTATTTTTTATGATGACATTTAAAATATTTCGGCTCCAGCTTTGACCTCTCGTGAGCTGGACCATTTTGAAAAATTGTCTATTTTTGAATGTTTTGTTAATTTGAGAATCTGTTTCCTTACCAACATATACAATATGTATATCATGAGAAAGGTTTTTTTAAGGCGCGTCCAACTGTATATACAATTTTTCCAAGAACGATCATCCATGTCCTTTTTGTAAGAATATTCTGTGAAAAGAAAACGGTTTTTGAATTTTTTGTTTGGAGTTGTTTGTAATAATAATGCCAAATTAACATATTTTAATCTTTAGTCGATTTAATTAAATACGGGTCTCACCTTTTTTTGAAATTCTCGCTAGCTCGCGTTTTGTAGTAGTTGTAGTTTGTAGTTTTGTACACAGAGGGAAAAAAGACGTTTTAAAATTATACACGTTTGGTATCAAATTGACACAATGGTGTTTATAATTTTTCAACAACATCTGTTGTTGATTTGATACACGACGTTATCAAATCAACAAAAAAAAAAATTCAATAATAAATTTAAATTTTTATGAAGCTAATTTGTGACGGCGTTGGCTGTTTGTCGACGTTCAAATCATCAATCAAATCATTTTATAAATTATAAAAAAATATAATAATTTTGTGAAATTATAATGGAAAGTGAAGAAACTATTTGCGATGATATTGAATTACAAATATTCTTAGAAAGCGTTGGTATGGAGTCTCCATTCGACACATTAAAAGGTAAGTTGTTAAAAACTTAAATAATATAAAAATAGTTAACTTTTATTCAATTTAAGCAGCAAATGTCACATACAGAAGCTTGCCAGACATTACAAATGGCGACCTTGCAGAAGCTATTGCACATTTGGGGCTACGTGCAGAATTCCGAAGTAAACTACTAAAGTGGAGAAAGACTGAGGTGAGTAAAAGTGTTTACTTATACAAATACACATAATTTCAAATATATGTATTTCAATCAGCTAGGAGTTAACGATGATACCCTTTCCGAGCCATCAGAAGTTCAGTTTTGGCTTAACCAAAATGATGCCATGTCCCCAAGCAGTTCCTTCATCAGCGATAAAAAGGTAAAATAAAAGAAAAATATTATTTAGCTGCCAATTTAAAATGTATTAAATTGTACAAGATTAAAAGCTTTTTAATTTCAAATTCTTTAGTTTGTTTTATGTTATTCTATAAATATAAGAAATTTTAATTACCATTTTCAATTATTTGAAACTGGATCATTAAATAAAAACGTTTATATTAAACCAATTACAGACTTTATAAGTCTGCCATTTCATTTATATTCCTTAAATAACTCTAGAACTTATTTTAGAATAAAATATGTATAAAATTGTTAATGTTATAATAAAGAAAATCATAAAATATATATCACAATTGTTTTTATACTCGTCGGGTTCAGAATGGGGTATCTTTACGGAGTGAATATATGTGTTATCAAAGTGACAACGCTAAGTTGTCAAACACACTACGTTGCGTTGTCAAAATGACAACGATGCGTTGTCGAAATTTCAACGAAATGACAACGAAGCGTTGTCGAAATAACAACAACGCGTTGTTTCAATGACAATGATGCGTTGTCAAAATTACCACGGTGGTTGTCAAAATGATAGCTGGGTGTTATTAAAATTTTATACACATCCGTTGTCGAAATGTTAACAAACGTGGCAAGCTCACTTTTGACAACGGATTGTATCAATTTCGGTACTTTTCTACCGGTTTTTTCTCTCTGTGTATATATAAACAATAATATTTTATAATTTTTTTTTAGTTTGGGAAACAAAAATGCCTCCAAAAAATCGTGGATAATTTCTTTTTTTCTTTCTTAAGTCCTATTTTCATCCATACATGATCTAGAAACTAAATCCGCTATCATATTTGAGTTACCACAAAATTGCATTTTTATATATTCCAGAGCACCGTGTAAAATGCATGTAATTTGCAAAAATCTAAATTATTTACATACAAAGATGATGTACTTGGTAAAAGAAAAAATTTGATACCCATATGGCCTATTTACAAGGAAGGGTTACCACCCTATTGTATTTTTTTCAAAACGCGAATTAGCGTGAATTTCTAAAAAAGCTGAGACCCGTATTTACTTAAATCGACTAAAGATTAAAATATGTTAATTTGGCATTATTATTACAAACAACCCCAAACAAAAAATTCAAAAACCGTTTTTTTTCACAGAATATCCTTAAAAAAAGGACATGGATGATCGCCCTTGAAAAAAATGTATATACAGTTGGACGCGCCTTAAAAAAACCTTTCTTATGATATACATATTGTATATGTTGGTAAGGAAACAGATCCTCAAATTAACAAAACATCCAAAAATAGACCCTTTTTCAAAATGGTCCAGCTCACGAGAGGTCAAAGCTGGAGCCGAAATATTTTAAATGTCATCTTAAAAAAGTTCAAGGTTCATTTTTAGGGAGGTACATCGAGCACGAATTTCGCTTCCATACAACTTGAGTCGCTCTAATATACATATGCATAAAAAATACAACACGACTGTTGTACTACGAGTATTTAAATAATAACTACGGTAATTTTTGTCCGATTTTATCAAACGAAGTGTCAATCTCTTCACAAGATAATGTACTTTTGGAATATCACCACTTATTTTATATTTTTCAATTAAATTTTTAAATTAACAATGGCTAAACTTGAAAAATTAAGAAAAATTTTTTATTTTCCAAGTTTACCTGATCAAAATTCATAATATGTAAGTTTGAACAAAATGCCGTTTTAAAGGCTCATCTCTCCCCTTTTCAAAAAACTTTTGATTTTGAAAATAGATTAAAAAATATTTGGGTAATTAATAATTTTGTGTGAAAAAAGCAAAAATTACCATTTTTGTCAAATAAAACAAAATTGGAGGGTAACACTTAGCTCATGTCTGATTTGACAGATAATTAGTTTTATCCTTTCGCTGAACGAATATGGTTGTGTATACGCTTGAACAACGCTTCGCTAAGTGGGCCTGCGTTCGTCTTACAGAAGATGCCGATTTTGGCAAAAAAATCATATTTTCAGATGAAGTTCATTTTGATCTTGGCGGGTATGTAAACAAGCAAAATTGTCGCATTTGACGCACCCAAAACGAGTCACTGTTTTTTTGCGGATTTTGGTCCAGAGGCATAATTAGGCCATTTTTCTTCGAAAATGAGGAAGGAGTGGCCGTTACAGTCAATGGCGATCGTTATCGGGCCAAGTTGAACGAATTTTTGTTCACAAAAATTGAAGAGGAGGATATTGGCAACATTTGGTTTCAACAGGACGGCGCTACGTGCCACACAGCCGAAGCTACACTCGATGTTTTGCGCCCTGTTTTTGAAGATCGCATTATCAGCCGCAGAGCTGATGTCGTTTGGCCACCTCGGAGCTGCGATTTAACACCGTTGGACTATTATTTGTGGGGTGTCGTCAAAGATAAGTGTTCCGCCGACAAGCCAGAGACAATTGACGCTTTAAAGGACAATATTCGTGAAGCCATTGGTGAAATACAGCAGCTGCACACAATCGATAATGTGCTTAAAAATTGGACCGATCGTGTAGGCTACTGCATGGCCAGCCGAGGCAGCCATTTGAATGAAATTATTTTCCATTATTAACCGGAAGGATTGTACTTTCAAATAAAAAAAGAAATTTGAGAAAATATTCAGTAGTTTTATTTAAAGCATTTTCAAAAAAAAAAAGTTATTTGGCTGACCCTTTATTTTGAAACACTTCTTTAGACATCCATTTATAATGTAGAAAATCAAGACACACGTCAAACTAATTTTGTTTTTTGTGGTAGTACTTCTATGTACCAATAAAAATTACTGGTATCATATTGAATAGGAAACTAACTTACCATATGTATACATACCTACATACATAAACTGGAATTTTATAAATGCATTCCGTTATTAATAATTTATTTCTTGTTTTTATTTTTTCATTTTTTTTTTTTCTAAATTTACAAAAGCTTTTGAGTCTACAAATAATAACATGTTTAGAACAAACCTAACCACTAACTGTAGAGTAAAAGACAAAGAAATATATAATTTTTAATTATTTTTTATTCAATTATATAAACGATGTTAAATTCAAGGCCAAATTGGAAATTATTTGAACTTGTTTTACCACAAATAAATTCGTGTACAAATGCAATTAAAAAAAAAATTAAAAATTTCAACATATGTGCATTCCGCTGAAGTAGTGAAGGTAATCTAAGAAGTCATTTGAATTATTGAATACTCCGTTCATGTTACTGACAAATTTTGTTCTTTTCTACAAGTGGTCGAGAAATCACAAAATAGACTTCAAGTCACTGGCACGGAAGCTGTAATCCATTATCGGCTGGACATACATACATACATACATAATTGGTCATTACAATCCTTCAGTCAGGACTACGCCCTAGCCTCTCACACCACTTATGTTGTGTGTGTTAATTTTTGTACATGAGTGGCGGAACCTACAGTTTAAAGTCGACTCCGAACGACAGTTTTTTGAGAAGCTTTTCATGGCAATTTTATTTACTCTCAGAGTTTTTGCCAGAAATCTGCTGAGAGGAAGTCGCCGAAGAAATATTTTCATATTTTCGTTTTGATGTCTGACCTGGGATTCGAACTCGGGCCTTCAGTCTAATAAGCCAACACACTACCTACTAGACTACGGCGACTTCCATCGGCTGGACATAACTGTATTATATTGTGGGCAAATCAGATGGTTTGAAGTTTTTCGAGCACCGTCGTAAGAAACTTAACCCTTTGCACTCAGCTATCCCACAACATAAGTCTAGCATATCACTCGGTTGTTCCCTCTGAGGGGACATGATAGTTTGTTAGCTATTACGGACAGTGAGATTATTCCACCGCAATTTTTTAAGAAACACGTGTTCTCCTGTAGTTTTAAATTGGCACGAAAAAACTAATCGAAATATGATAAAATTAACAAGATGCCATGATAAATAAATCAAACGTTTTACACGTCAAAAAAAAAAAAAAAAACGTGCAAAGTGCGTTCACGACGGACTGTACACTTCTCTGATCCGTTGAGCAACTTGTCGATATAGTGGATTAGGTGTCAAAAGCTACAAGGGCAAACAACATTTTATTGTGAAACATGTACAAATCAACCCGATATGCATGTTGCGAATTGCTTTATACTTTTTAAAATTTTTTTCCAAATATGTGTTCTTCAATGTTTACAAATTCATACATACATATAAAACAAATGTTATTACAATTCCTTACTTGGTTCTAAAATTATACTGTATAATATCACGTTTCCAGGATGTACATTTTTGTTAAAAAGTGGCGTCGAGTTGCTGGTAGGTAACGTCCGAAACGATGCCGAGTGCAAAGGTTTAAAAGCCACATTCGATGCTTGAAGAATATGCTGGTTACAGCAAATATCACACTGAATTCATACTCAAAATGGCGAGAGCGCCTAATTCCTCAACATTTACAACACCTATGGGCATAGCTGCTAGATGAATGAAGCACCAAAACGTCAAATATTTGAGAAAAAATCGTCAAAATCGTCAGAGACGTTTATTGAACTCGTAAAAAAATCGTCAGAAAAAATAAATAAATAAATTAAAAGTTTTTAAGAATCAAAATTATTTCTACTGTGGTAAAAGATATATAGTCAATGTATGTACATCTTTGAGTTCAAAAATAAAACATTAACAAAAAATCTGTTGGAAATTAAAAGCTAACGTCCCTCATTTTCATTTATTAATTTTTTTTTTCCAAAAAATGCAGATTTTCAGGAATAAATTGTTTAAGGTTTAAACAATCTATCCCAGCGTTGTGTATGTACACATAAGCGCAGCAATAATATTGCATCATCTACACAGAGCGCCATAAGTGAGTCAACACCCACTATAATTTTAAATTTTCTATTATAAAAAATATACTTGTAGCACAACAATAATTTTTGCGATTTTTTTGTTTTAACATTTTATAAGTAATAAATAAACGTTTTTAATTTATGGAAATTTATTCGACTATTCTCATTTACTTTTCTCGCTATCCTAAGAAAATGAATTATTTCAGCGGTGTTTACTCACTTTTGACGCTCACTGTATATCTATGGGCGGTGTAAATATTAGAGAGTCCGAAGCTTTTGACGTTCTGAGCATGAAAATTCAGTGTAATGTTGGCTAGAACCGATACATTCATTTCCCTGGCTTCTCAAGAAATACTTCACTTCAACTGATTTTCTTACTATTTACACCATATGTATGGATCGGTGTATAAACGTCTATTTTGAGATTTCTCGACCGTGTATAGAAGAGGTCGTAGTAGCTCGTTAATGACGGTAGTGTGTCCAACTCCATTGAATCATTGGAGCATCGTTACAATGTGGCTTGTGTTTCACTGTTCTATCGCTACTACAACGGATTTTTCTCGAGGGAAATAAAGTGACTTGTTCCCGAGAATCATATATTCCTATGTAATACTCGTCTTTCGCTGCCAGCACATCCGTATGTGGTCGATTGGCCAGTGGATCGCACACTGCATTACAGATAAAGTTCGTTTGTATGTAAAACTCACTTCCTGCAGAGATCCTTCCTGTTACTTATGGTATAAAAATATTCAAACCGAGTGTCCAAAAACACTGCTCTCTCTTTCCTCCTTCCCATAACATATTTTCCTAGTTCCAAACACAATGCCATCCATCCCCTGAGTGTTGGCCGTACGAAAAAAATAACGGCACTTGCCTTTGTTCTTTTGACGGTAATATTAGAAGCTATACTTCAATTTTTAAAATTGTCTGCAACTGCAAATGATAAATTATGCGCAACTACGAGGCTATTTCGGAGTTGTAATTTTTTGGCTTTTAAGGGATTCGAAAATAACTTAAAAATATAATTCTTTATTCCTTCTTATTACTAAATTTCCAATAGTAACAATTGCAAAACAAGTACAAAGCTTAAAGTGGCTTTTAATGTATTAAAGTAAAGAATATCGTTAGTCTCATTCGCAAAGGTGTTAAGTTCACTTTTTTCCAAAATTGAGATTTTAATGCAAAACGGTAACATTATACATAATACATATTTTACAACAAAAAAACATGTCATTATATAGTTTAAAGTTGTTGTAATGTTGTGGTTTGCTAAAACGCTAAGTCCACAAAACTACGAAAAATATATACATTAATATTATTAATTAATTAATAATAATTAACATTATTAGTTATTAATATTATTATTATAAAATAATTGCGTTTAAACAGTTTAGAAATTTTAAAAACTGAAAAAGATACAATGTTTTTTGTGTCTCCTGTAAAATTTATAAAAAGTGACTTAACACCTTTGCGAATGAGACTAACGATATGATGAAAATTTTTAATTTCTAAAAATCGTCATAATAAGGGCATAAATCGTCAAATCGTCAATAAGATATTTTTGGAGCTCAAAATCGTCAAAATGACGATAAATCGTCAAATCTGGCAGCTATGCCTATGGGCATGATACAGACGACAGATTCTTAGCGGTCATGGGTCAATAATCCATACGACCCCATTTTTATGGTCGAATGTGAGTGAGTCATTGATATTGATAAGGATGGAAACGGTTTGTATTTGTATAATCGGGTCCGGATTATGCAATTGCATCTATAACATTACCAAAAATCTTTAATCTTCCCATTTATATTCGTCGTACTGGTTGAATACAAAAAAATCACAAAATGTCAATATTTTTTAAATAAATGCAAATGTTTGCCTTTTGGTATTAAAAACAAAAAAACCAGTCTGTGGAGATACAAATGAAAAATGCATAAAAAGAGAAACAAAATAAAATAAAATAAAACTGAGTAGAATAACAAAAATCAAATTTCAATCTTTTGTAAAACAAAAACTCTTGTTTAACTTGTTTTTTTTTTTAAATTTTATTCTCTTTATTTTGATTAATTTTTATTTTTTTTTTTTCTTCATTTTCTTTAGTATTGGTTACCGATGTTGATTGTTACGGTTGGGTTTTTGAGGCTGTTTACCTTGTGCCATTTAAATCTTTTTCCGCCTCTATCTTCTCTTCCCGGCTGTCACCTCCTCCTATACAAACATATCATTTACTTTAAATTGGGATTAACTTAATAAAAGTGTACATATTTACTCGGTTTGTAAAACTCAACAAACCGATTTGAAAACAAAATGGAAAAATATTTATTCTTTCGAAACAGAAAAGAAACAAATAATAAAAGGAAAACTCTTCAAACTTAAAGTAGTATTGCTTTAAAAAAATGTAAATACACATTTAGTATCCTTTAAGCCAAAAAGCAAACAGATAAGTGTATCTCAAAGAAAGAAAAAAATTATTTTATGAAATCCGTATTGTTCAGGTTGTCCCCAATCTCCTGCACTTTTCCGTATTTATTTAGAGCCCTTCATCTACAGAATGGATTTTATATATAGTATGTATGTATGTATGTATGTAGTGAAGATATACGTTAACACCATAATACAATTGCAAAGAAACAAATAAAATAATGGCTAAAATGAAGAGCTTAAAGTAATAGATAGAAATAATATTTTTACTTCTAAACGACTAGAACTGATGACGTTCGGTGATGTTGGCGATGTCGACGCTATTGTTTTGGTTGTCTGGTGTTGTTTTTTTGTTAGCGATGATTTTTGACAAATTTATTTCATATTCATAATCTCATCTCAACTGGTTGTTACGCAAATCCATAACCTTGAGGTTCGCATTTAAAACAAAAGAAATACAAAAGTCGCTTCATTCTTTTTTTTATTCATCATTTTCCAAACAAAACAAGCCAAATACGAATGAACACGCAGATACCCACGAGCCTAGCTAGTGTTCGCTACGTCTCTACGTTTCATTCGTTACAATTGGTTCATATATGTAATATGATTATCGATAAATACAATACAATACAATACAATAAAATCGATTGAATAAAATTATGAAAATTAGTTTAAAATAAGTCAACGATTTTAAAACATAAACTGGGAATACGTAAATCGTATGGACCGGTTTCGCTTGTAGTCGAATTGTAAAATAATATTAAAGCATTCGATGTGAACAGTGAATGAAATCTGTTTAAATGCATTCGATTTACGCTACGACACTTAAATTTATTCACTGTTTCTTTTGATCATATTTAATAAAGAATCTCTTCTAAACTGTGTATAAGGTTTATAAAAATTTGTCCAACCACTTGTAACTTGTAAATATTTTTGACGTGCTGAATAGAAGTTGTCACAGTACACGTCAGCACTAGTTGCATACTTTAACGCAGTTGAAGATTAATTTTTAACATTGACATATACATAGCTGCCAGATAAATAAAGAATTAAATCGTCAAATATTACAAAAAAATCGTCAAAATCGTCAAAGACTCTCATTGAAATCGTAAAAAAAATCGTCAAAAAAAAAATAATTAAATAAATTGAAAGGTTTTTTAAAAAACATTATTTTTATTGTAGTAAAACATGTATTTCAATTCAAGAATAAAACATTAGATAAAACATATTTAACAAAAAATTTAACAAGTATCATTTTAACCCATTCGCTGCCAAGCCTAAATTATATGAAGTCATTCCCATTGCCATTTATATTTTGAGTGTTATTGTTTAAGACGAGTATACTCGTCCTTGGCAGCGAATGGGTTAATCAAATCAGGTACAATATTAAAGTCGAAATGGTTATAATTGCTAAGTTTTAAATAATCCTTTTTACATATATAATATTGCTTCTAAGGCATTTAGTTTAAGTTTTAAGGAATTTAGTTTAATTTAAATTAACTTGGCTTAATACTATATCTGCATTTGCTGAAGAATGTGACGAATACTAGTATTTCTTCATAAATTTAGTCAAGGCTGAAAATTAAAAGCTACCATCTCTTATTTTCATTTCTGATATTTTTTTTTTTTAAATCGAGAAGTTTAATAACATATTTAGGAAAAAATGGTTTAAGGTTGAAACAATCCATCCCAGTGTTATTTATTGACACATAAGCGCAGGAATAATATTGCATAATTTATATCTATGGCTGGCATAAATATTAGGGAGTCAGAAGATCTTGACGTTATGGGCATGAAAATTCAGTGTGATGTTCGCTAGAAATATTTCACTTGATGTGTTTCACTGTTCTATCGCTACTACAATGGATTTTGTTCGAGCGAAATAAGGAACTTGTTCCTAAGAATCATATAACACTCGTGTTTCTCGGCGAGCACCTCCGTTTGTGGTCATTTGGCCAGTGGATCGCATAATGCATAACAGACAATATTTGTTCTTTAGTCGGACTATTTGTGTGTAGAGGTCTTTCCTGTCCTCCTTCCCATAACATATTTTCCTAGTTCCAACAATACACTGCATGAGTAGGTGCCCATCCCTTGAGTGTTGATCGTACGAAAAAAAAAATAATATCTTTGTAGGGTAATATTAGAAGCTTTATTCGAATCTTTATTCGAATCTTTAAAACTGGTCTGCCACGGCAAATGGTAAATTATGCTCAACTATGAGAGCCAATCTTATTTCAAAATTCCTGGTATTGCTATTATTTGCTGGGTAGTGTTAGGGTATTTCCAGATATTTGTAGAACTTACCATTTTTCTTTAAATATCTGATACTTTTTTTCTAAGTTTCTTTACTAATTGACGCTTTTATTTAGGTTATTTAGCCTTTTATGTAGTATCATCACAGGTGTTTGTAAATAATTTAAAAATATAATACTTTACTTCTTATTATTACTGACCTAAATTTGCAAATGTAACAATTGCAAAGCAAATACAAAGCTTAAAGAAGTTTTTAATGTACTAAAGTAAAGAATATGATGTAAATTTTTAATTTCTAAAAATCGTCAAAATATCGGTCTTAAATTACATTAAACACTTCTATCCTTTATACCCATAAAATACGAACGAATGAATAAGGCTTTGAATTGAGAATTCTAAACATATTGCGCATATGCTCCAAATTTTAAATTTTCCAATTCTCATCCTGTCGTAACGTATATTTAACTGTCTTCTCTTGCACCAGAATCGTTAGTTGTGGTATGGTTTCAAAATGTTGAACATAAAGGGTGGACGCCTTTATTTATAAATATCCGAGCATACCTTCAGCTACTCTTATTTGTTGAATGCACTGCTCAATAAAGTCTCCGTTATCGGTATAAAGTTATATCGGTATTCTATATGGGAACTATCGATACCGGTAGCTATAGTTTGACAGCTTAAAATGTCAAATTGTGTTAAGGCAGAGTCACATAGAATCCGTCATTCGTTAAATTTTGACAATTCCACCAGACAACAGAGTTGAAATGATTGTTTTCTTATGAGCTTCGTTTTATTCGCTTTCTCTTCGTTAATGCCGTGCATAAAGTCGGGAGATTTTAAATTTTAGCTTACGTTGAGTACGTTGACAGCTATCAGTTGGTTTGTTTTGTTCTTTTTCTTCAGGTTTTTAATTATGATATTGATAAAGTACTCATATACTATATAGCGCCATCCACATACATTGTTACTTTGCTTTCAATTGAAAGGTTTGGCAACTCATCACGAATCCTTCAATTCCAGAACAAATCTTTAAAACTGTAGAAATTTACTTTGTAAAAACACGCTAATTTTACTTCTCTCGATTCCATATCATCAACAAGAGACATAAATGTGAGAATCATGCTACCCTGAAACAAAATCTTGAAGAAGAAGCCGAAGTATCGAAATGTCGCCGAATTATTGCAAAACCAATTTGATGGCAGCAGCAATATTCACATTTCTAGCACCAAAACGTTCAACAACTGCACGAATTGCTTGCTCAGTAAACTAATTATATTGATCGTAAAATGGACAAAGTCTCTTTGACCTTCAGGAAGCGAGTTAATTTTTTTTTTAATTAAATTTCCACAATTCGAAAGCGTTTTCCAATGTTAAACGATTCGTAATGATTTGGGGAAGCTTGTTGAATAAAAATGTCAACACAGTTTGACATTCTCAGCAGACAAACTATAGTTATCGATATCGATATTTTACATGAAGAAAAAGAAACACCCGATATGTTAGCATTTCTTAAACACATTCCCGATCAGATGTTGCCTTGCACTCGCATCATCCTTCAAAATGTGTCAAATATTTGTAATCAAATTAAGATTTTGGTTATCAAAGTCACTCTCTTTTTCAAACTGTTACTATTAAAAACGAATTCGATGCTATCGGAGGATATTCCTACAATTTCTTTCTCTTCGCAAATATTGCTGGTTTAGCCTATAAATTACACTATGCGACAAAATAAAAAATTACATACAGCCGGCTAATGACATAGTGTAGGTTGTGAGTTTTGTTGAGTAGATCTCAAAAATATTTATTTTATATTTCTCTAACCCTCCAAACTTTTTTTATTTGACAAAAACTGTTTTTTTTTTACTTTACGCACAACTTTTTAGATTACTCAAACACTTCTGACCCGATTTCCAAAATTTAAATCTTGTTGGAAAGGGCAGAGATGGACCTTTAAAACGGTATACATATATCTATTATTTGACTTAATATGCTATGAGTTAAGAATATTATCACTTATCCTATATTTTTTTTATTAAAGTCTGCTACTATGAATGGACAGACTTGAAAAAATATGAAAAAAATTCGAATTTTCCAAGTTTACCTGATTAAAACTCATAGCATATTAAGCCGAATAATATATATATATATGTACACCATATTAAAGGTCCATCTCTCCCCTTTCCAACAAGATCTAAATTTTGAAAATCGGGTCAGAAATATTTGAGTAAGCCAGAAATTTGTCCGTCTAGTCAGAAAAAATAGTTTTTGTCAAATAAAACAAGTTTGGAGGGTTCGAGAAATATAAAAAAGGTATTTTTGAGTTCTACTCAACTAACTGAACAACGAGGACTATGTAGTTACTCGGGTGTATTTTCACTGTCGCACCGTGTTATTAATAATAATAGTTTTGCAATAAAACGATATTTAGTAACACAAAACAAAATAGATAACCTAACTTAATATATGACACCCTACATTACATACATACATAATTGGTCATTACAACCCTTCAGTCAGGATTACGACCTAGCTTCTCACATCGCTTATGTATGTTGTGTGCGTTAATTTTATACATGAGTGGCGGGACCTACAGTTTAAAGTCGACTCCGAACGACAGTTTTTTTGAGAAGCTTTTCATAGCAATTTTATTTGCTTTCAGAGTTTTTGTCAGAAATCTGCTGAGAGGAAGTCGCCGAAGAAATATTTTGTCATATTTCGTTTAGTTGGAGTTGCCTGACCTGGGGTTTGAACCGTGGACTTACGTCTAATAAGCCAACACACTACCTACTACACTACGGCGGTTCCACTGTTTGTTTGTTTCATTTAAATACCTCCTAAAAGCTCGCCATACTAGGCAAAAGAAGAAACAGACAATTCTGTGTTGACTTTTACTTCTTCGTATTAGAAACATCTGCTCAAAACCCTACCCAAACTAACTATAATAGCGTAGGGTATACTGAGTGCAGATTAAAAGATCCACTTCTACACAGATACTCGGGCATTTGTTGAGTGAACCATAAACCAGAACTACTTTTTTTTCCATTAATGCAGTTTTAAGTTCTTGTATCATGTTTGAGTCTCCCTGCCCTGTCTTTCTGTTTGTTTATCTGGTTGTTGGACAACGTTTGCTCGTTTATTAAGAAAGAAAGAAAAACAAAATCATGTTTTGCCGGCAGTTCATTTATTGGTGGTGCAAATGCGATACATTTATGGAAATACACACAATATATGCAGAGATATGGTATAAAATGTGTATTAAACGTGTTTCTTATTTTGTTGCTGTTGCAGCTACATGGTATCAGCTGGTGGTATTTATTATGGATACTTCATATATATTTCACGCTTTCAGTGGCCACACAAATCCACTCTTAAGGTAGGCGACCTTGCATTCGAAAGGTTTGCTTTTAATCTACGTTAACCAAGTACTTGTTTATAACTCAGCTCTGTGTATGACTGTATGCAAAGCCAATGGAAATATTTTTGAAAGGCGCTTAATTAATACTAAAAGTAACGATAATTAAAGCGTAAATTTAAGTTCTTTGTTATAAAACTGCCTTTTTTCTGATACGGAAATTAAACTATTTAACGAGTTTGTAACATTGCGGCTGATACCATTAATAAAACTACCTTAAAAGTAAAAATTTGTTTTTCATGGCAAACAATAAAGAAAATCGTTTGCATCTGAAATACTTGTAATGAATTGCATATAGAATTAATATATAGAATTAATTAATAAAAATTCATATGAATTTTGTTATAAAAATAAGAAATTTGATTAAATTTTCTTAATAGGAAAATTTGATGATATGCGACGCATACATAAAAATTAAAAAAAAAATTATTACGCATGTATGTTTGCATGTCGTGACAATGGTTTTTAATTGTTTAACAACACTATGCAACAAAATAAAAAAATTAAATACACCCGGCTAATGATAGAGTATAGGTATGAGTTTTGTTGAGTAGATCTCAAAAATATTTTTTTTTAAATTTCTTGAACCCTTCAAATTTGTTTTATTTGACAAAAACTGTTTTTTGACTTTACCCACAAATTTCTGGATTACTCTAATATTTCTGACCCGATTTCCAAAATTTAAATCTTATTGGAAAGGGGAGAGATGAGCTTTAAAACGGTATACATATATATATTATTTGACAAAATATGCTATGAGATTTGATGAGGTAAACTTGCAATTTTTTTCATATTTTTTCAAGTTTGTCCGTTCATAATAGCATACTTTACTTAAAAAATATGAAATAAGTGATGACATTCTGAAAGTGCATTATTTTGTAAAGAGATTGGCACTTCGTTTGATCAAATCGGACAAAAATTACCGTAGTTATTATTTAAAGTCTAACAGTCGAGTTATATTTTTTATATACGAGTATGTCATCTTATCAAATGAACTTTTAGTTCAAAAATTCTCAGAATTTATTATGAATCTTGATTGTTTATCACATGTTTCAATTTCACGTTTGAGCGACCACCAGAAGTTGAACAATGTTTGTGCAAAGAGAAATAATAATATTTGCAAAAAACACAAATATTAGCCGACTTCTGGAAGTCGTGCAAACGTGAAATTGACACATTTTGTGATAAACAATCAAGATCTATCAAAAATTCTGAAAATTTTTGAACTAAAAGTTCATTTGATGAGATGACATATATAAAAAATATAACACGACTGTTATACTATTTAAATCATAACTACGGTAATTTTTATCCAATTTTATCAAGTGATGACTCAATCTTTTCACAAGAGAACAGACTTTAAGAATATTATCACTTATCCTATATTTTTTTATTAAAGTTTGCTACTATGAATGGACAAACTTGAAAAAATATGAAAAAAATTCGAATTTTCCAAGTTTACCTCATCAAATCTCATAGCATATTAAGTCGAATAATAGATATATGTATACCGTTTTAAAGGTACATCTCTCCCCTTTCCAACAAGATTTAAATTTCGGGTCAGAAATGTTTGAGTAATTCAGAAATTTGTGTGAAAAGATCAAAAAAATCGTTTTTGTCAAATAAAACAAGTTTGCTGGGTTCGAGAAATATAAAAAAGGTATTTTTGAGTTCTACTCAACTAACTGAACAACGTGGACTATGTAGTTACTCGGGTGTATTTTCACTGTCGCACCGTGTAATTATATGTAAATACCTTCTTTAGAAATACATTTCCAAAATGTTTGATTAAATTATCACAACTCCTGATTAAAATCGCCTAAAATTATGAAGTTAATGACAATTTTATGTTTCTTTTCTCATCAAAAAATGATTACTGTGACCAAACAACTTGATATTATGAAATAATTGTAGAAGAACACTTTCAAAAAATAAAACAGATTTTAACTTGTATCATAACTAAAGTTCATATCGTCAATAGAAAGTATAAAAAATCATTAGCAAAAGCTATTGTTTAATTAAAGCCATTCAAGTATAGCACACAGTTAAGGTTGAGTCACATACGTCATTCGTTAAACTTTGAATTTTCCATCTGACAGTAGAGTTAAAATACATGTTTCTTTATATCCATTGTTTCACTCGCTTCTTATCCGTTAATGCAATGCATAAAGTTGGGTGAATTTTAACTTCTCACTTGCGTTGAGTACATTGACAGACATTAGCTGGTTTGTTTTGCTTTTTTTCTTTGTGTGCAGGAAAATCAAACGTACATCAAAGTACTGATTGTATCAACCCGATAGGTAGTTACTTTGCGATCAGTTTAAAATGTCTGATACAATATGTGAATCGGCCTTTAAACCTTCTTGAAATTGTCAGCAGAGAATCATTTTCAAATTTTATGAGTTGTGTCTGTATGTTGGTTGTCCAACATTACTTACATTTAGACAGGACTACATACAACCTAGTTTCTCACACCACATATTATGTCTGTTAACGTTTATTCATGAGTGGAAGTTCCTACAGTTTAATGTCGACTTCAAACGTAAGAATTTTGAGTACCTTTTAAGCGCAATTTTATTTATTCTCGGAGATTTTGCCAGAAAACTGCTGAGAGGAAGTCGCCGAAAGAAATATTTTTTCATATTTTGTTTTGTTCGAGATTTCTGAGTTGGTATTTAAACCAGGAGTTCGCATCTAATAATCCAACATTACAATTCATTACGACGATTTCGAGGTTAATAAGTATAAGTTATGGTAGGCTTCCTACTTAATCAAATTCGGTTCGTCAGGGGCGATTATATACACTACGTCTTTCTTTATTTCGTTTCATAATTGTCTTTTTCGATACAGCTTTAATGCTTTTATGCAAAATCAATTCATTTAAGACCTGGATAGTAACCTAACTTGGACAGTAACCTAATGTGCATGTTTTTTAACTGAGATCAACAATCAGGAGATAAACCCAATTCATGCTGTGCATTGCTTTAAAAGTGTTTTTTTTATGACCAGTGTTAAATAACATCCAATTTCTTTTTAAAATAGTGTAGCAGACTAGAGATTCTGGTGTACCCTGTACAAGGTCATGAAACTCTGGAGCAAATTGCAAGTATGATACTCTTTTAAGAAACGTATTGCTACGTTTTTACCCTTTTAAAAACGTTAAAAATATGAGTTCGTAGATTGCAAATAAAATACAAATAAATATGTGTTTAATTTTAAGTCAATTCTTTATTATTCGCACAATTCCGTGTGCCACCTTTACCGATTTGACTTAACCAATAACAATCTACTTTAATTGTTATTATTCTTTACACACTCGTTCGTTAGAACTTCAAACCACGATTCTCTTCCGCGTACGCAATAACAATTGTTCGTTATTCTCTCTCTGCTTACAACCTTTTTATAAGCACTATACGGAGATCTTCAAACCACAATTATTCTTCACACGCAACGCAACGTGTCGTCTTCACACACGACTGACTGAATTCTAACTGAAGCACCGTTGCTTGCTCTGTCTTGCCTTTTATATCACAAGGGTCAGCAGTCTGATGAATGCACTTGAAGGAGAATGTCTTCGACAAATATCCAAAAATGTAAACAAGCTGTCCTCATCATTGTTGTTTGTGTATCTTGTTTACGTTCGTCCAGGCAGAGTGGTTGTTGCTTATTTATTTGTCTATCCGCTATTTATATACCCTGACGTTGTTGCTATATTTTTGTTTATTCATCGATCTTGTAAACAAGTCCATTGTTTTTGTTGCTATATTTTTACTTACTCGTTGATCACGTGGACAAGTCCATTATTTCGTTTTTGGAGCTTTTGTTTATCATTTTGTACATGATCAAGTCCATTGTGTTGTTTTTATAGCTTTTTATTATTTTAATATTTTATCTTTTTAATAACACCATTTCTATTTTCGTAACAGTATTGTTGAAGGCAGACAGTGGGACGGAAGCAGTTGTGTTCGGCCGTAAACCGCAATATTCGGAAGCCATGGGTAAACTCTCTCAATTGTCCTGATTCAACTTGTACTGGTCTGTACTGTATAAGTCAAAAGACGAGACATAGCAATACTATCTGACAGTCAGGTTAGCATTTGTCTTTGACTCGAGATTATTATGGCAGTTACTAAGCAAACTGAACCTGCAGATAAGTTTATCAAAATGAAAGCTTCTAAATCGACAAAACCTCTCTCTCTGGAATGAAAGAGTAGTTTGAAAATGAATACTTAGCGAAAGAGAAAAGAGACAAAGGCGAATATTTTTCGTAAGAAATAAGGGAAAATATAAAATTTCGCTATTAAATTAATTATAATGGGTGGAGATTTGTGTGTTGCATTAAATTAACCAGGTGTAGCTGAGAGTAGTAAACGAATTACAAAAAAAAAAAAAAAAAAAAACATTTATCATAATAGGAAGGTTATGTGACGAGAAGTATGAACATATACATCCATAGAATCTGTACGGAGTTAATTTATTTCGGAATGAAACCATGAAGTTTGTCAGGTCTACAGGGTTGGTGAAGACGTTACAGAGAAACTCTTTATAGACTGGAGGGAGTATTCCTGTGTTTTATAATTATAAAACATAACCACAACGGTGTGTTTAATATTTTCAAGCTGTTACATGCTTAAAGGAGTGGGTCTCCATTTGATCGTATGTATAAGAAGAAGAAATTTATATTTTTGTTTCTTCAGACGTTGTTACCATAACATAAAAAGACTTAAGTGTTTTTGCTGTTTAAAACAGTTTACGTTTAGTGTTTGAAGACTTAGGATCATGATTTTGGTTTATTTGTTTATAAAGATCTGAATCTATTTCTATCTAGGCTATCATATCAAATGTGGTATCGTCTGCATAACTTATCTTCTTAATGAATTTCCAATTAACTTTCAATCCCCATTTTCCTCTCACACGGAAGTTAAGCGAATATAGTCTCTGAATACAAATTGAGAGACTATAGCTTTATTTTTACCTCGTAATTGCCTTTAGTGCAGTTGCCATTGTTATTTACATGTACGTTTTGTTACTGGTATAGGATTCGAATATACTGAAATACCATCAGCTTGTCATGGTTAACTTAATCCATCGAATACAGATTATAATTGATTGCCAAAGTACCTTTATCAAGTATTGAGTGTAAGTTTATTTTTAACCTTTTTATGTAAAAAATATTTATACAGTTTTCATTTGCTGAGACTGTATTGTTACGTTTTTACCTTTTGAAAAACGTTAGAAATATGAGTTCGATGAGTTCAATTAAATTCTTTATTGTTTGAACTATTTTCTGTGCCACTGTTCACAACTTGATGAATACAACAATAATTGACTTTGTTCGCTAACAACGCAGATCTTTACAACGGAGATCTTCAAACCGCGACTGTTCTCTTCACACGCAACGCGACTTTACAAAAGGCTGACTGAATTCTTACTGCTCGTTGCCTACTTTGTCTTGCCTCTTTTATACGCCCACGTAAACAGTCTGACGAACATTTTTGAAGTAGAATGTTCGTGTTTTCGCTCTATAGCGACTTCATTGTTGTTTGTGTATTTTGTTCACATTGCTTGTTGTTGTGTTTGCTTACTTGTCTATCCCCTTTCCTTTCATACTAATATTGTTGGTTTACTTGTAACAAGTTCGTTTTATTTGTTTGTGTAGCTTTTGTTTATCGTTTTAATGTTAAACGATGGTACACCGTTTCTATTTTCGTAACAGTATGTTTGTTGTTGTTTTGCTCCTTTGAATTTTTGACGTTTTTATTGTATTTGTTGTTGCTTCCCTATTGAGTTCGTTGTATTTTGTTTGTTTTTAAATAAACCTTATTATGGATATCTTAAATAATCGTTAATGTCGTACAAATTCTACCAATTTTCGTAAAACCGTTCAAAACAAATCAAAATAACTGGATACACGTATACAGTTTTCCGTTACTGTAAATATTCCAAAAACCAAAATTTTTTACTAAAAAAAAATTGATTGCGATTGTTCTTTTGTTTTTAAGTTTTTCAAATAAAATGTGGAACATAAAAAAAAAATTATCGCAAGTCATTAAATTTATTCTTTAGGAACAAAGCAAAATCGTACCCACACTTATGTTTCTGAGTATTATACAGAATGTCTTGTCGTAAAATTCGTAAAATTGGGCGACAGCTTACTCATTACACATGCACTTCTTTTGTTTACATGGAAGTGAGTTTATGTACGCAAGTATTTACTTTAGGATATGAGTCCACAACGAAAATACACACTCATGCACAGACTCACAAACACATAGACATTCGCAAAAGCCGTACAATGAATATGTAAACTTATGTGGACGTTTAATGACATTTGGCCATAAGTAAGCCATACCAAGTCCAGTTGATTGGTATGCCAACTCTTCAGCCATTCAAGGGTTTGGTCAACTTCAATAACAGCACCAAGAGCAAAAAGAAGCGAACAAAAAAGAAAAGAGCAATAACCACAGCACACAAGTGTTGTTTCTGGAATGACAATAAGTTTTAATTAAATTTTAAATAACTTACTGCCTACATCCCCCACCCCCGAATTAAATACATACATACATTCAATTCAACATGCATATGATGTAGATACTTACATACATGCATACCATAGTGATAACAACATAGTAACACTTTGCCTGTAAACATCCAGGACCAGGAAAAGTGTAACTAAGGAGACTCATGATATGAATGATGCCTCAATACAGAGTGTGTTAAGAAAATGTTGAATGGTAAACAACTGACTAAAGACTGTTAAATAGTCTTTACTAAAAACTGAAAATAAAACTTAAATTCTGGCTGTAAAAGGTAACAATTAGACTGGTAATCATTTACGATGCATCTGTTTGGTGGTAAGCAGGTCTAAGGTATGTAATTGCAAGAATCTGGACGACATGAAAAGGCGAACCGCCATTATTACAAAGTCACAAGCCAAGGCTCTTTACATATTTGAATTGAGTTAACAGAGGTTGTCAGATAGAGAAGAAATTAGGTTTAAAAAAATTTCAATAAATATTGAACTAAATTGAATTTTGAAAAACGGAATAAACCATTTTGGTTAAATTACATGGTCTTTATAATCAAGAAATTTCAACAATTTAGTTAAGTAAATTCTATGAAAATTCTATTAAAAAAAACAAAAATTTTGTCCGAAATTTTCAAAATTATTGAGTTTACAAAATTTTTAAAATTTTAACCTAGGGAAAGCGCCTCTTGAACACCTTTCATATGATACCAAATTTATATATAGTTCCTTTGGAAGAAATATTAAAAAAATCCAAAAAACCTCAAAAGAGGACCTTTTTATCCTTTGATCCAGCTCACCAAATATTGACCATAGGACAAAAAAATTGAGAAACGTAGTCTTAGAATGAATCTAACTTTCATTTTAGTTGGGAACATCTATACCTTATTTTTTTTCCATACAAACGGGGCCACCCTAATGTACATACTTGAATATCAGACGCTCTTATAGTCTCTCAAATCCGGAATATATGTACAGAGTCTTCCAAGCGGATATCATGACTACCTTCATGTTGATTAAATTTCTCTTTAGTAGCAGAGTATACTTATCCATTTGGACAGTCAGTTTCCTTTCGAACATTACATTAATTGCCACGCTTGTTCAAGATCTTCATTATTTAGGAGGTAAGCTGTAATACACAGAACGCTTACAACCTCCTAGGTGATCCTTGCATAAGGCTCTCCCAGACCATAATTAGGCGTTGAGTTCTAAGCTCAGTTCATTTTTCTCTCTAAACTGGAGATTTATAGTGTGATCTCAGTTCTTACGAGACACTGCCTAAAAGGGAGGCATGCCCGTCGGCGATGAACTTCCTCGTACGACTTTTGTAAAACCTAAGACTCGCTCGAAAAGAGAGCGGATAGTGCTAAGCACTATCAACAAGGTGTAAAAAACTATTAGAAACCCCATTTTTAATATCTCAACGGGAATGCCAGAACTTAAATTAAAAGACATTGGCCGATACATATGTAATTTGCTCTTCACAAAAACGCAATGAGCCTAACCCCATCTCATGGGCTTGTGTTTAATGACGCTATTCAACCTTAACTTAAATCGGTTCCTATTTGGACTTGCAAATTCCCTTAGAATTTGTTAAAATTCTTTTTTCTTTTATAAAAAAGATCACAAAATTGTAAAATTGGAGTAAAGTGAACCAGACTTGTGTTCATTATTTGCATTGAAAACACCAAAGACAGTTAAAGATAGAAGATGCCTATGAAATTTTAAACATGTATGATGAGTTTGTTTCGAGAGATAAGGGATTATTTCTAATTAAATTTAGAACATTGGCGTTCTCGGTTGATATCTTTGGAGAATTTTAATATTAGAGGCCGTTCCCCAGAGTTATGTGTATTCGGATTTACGATACCGAATCTGTTTTAACATTGTCTTATAAATTAAGGATTTATTGTTTAATGTTTGTCTTTTAAGTCTGCCTTCTAGGACAATTGGCCAATTCACACAAGCCCGTGTATCGTTGTATTGAGTGTATTGTTGGACGAATATACAACAGTGTATGCTTGTTGTTGATAATTTTCATATAAAAATCCGATACACTTATACACATTTTTTTCATATGTTTTAAGAAGTTGTATTTTGGTTTCTTGCTGTCAGTTTATGTAAATTCCAGAAGAAGAATAAAAATACAAAATATCTTCTATGTAACTTCAGTCAACAATTTACATCTGAAAATTATAATTGTTCGCACAAATAACACTATGCGACAAAATAAAAAAAAATTAATACACCCGGCTAATGACACAGTGTAGGTTGTGAATTTTGTTGAGTAGATCTCAAAAATATTTTTTTTATATTTCTCGAACCCTCCAAACTTTTTTTATTTGACAAAAACTGTTTTTTTTACTTTACGCAAAAATATCTGGATTACTCAAACATTTCTAACCCGATTTCTAAAATTTAAATCTTGTTGGAAAGGAGAGAGATGGACCTTCAAAACGGTATACATATATCTGTTATTTGACTTAATATGCTATGAGATTTGATGAGGTAAACTTAGAAAATTCGAATTTTTTTCATACTTTTTCACGTTTGTTCATTCATAGTAGCAAACTTTAATAAAAAAAAAATATAGGATAAGTGATAAAATTCTTAAAGTCTGTTCTCTTGTGAAGAGATTGAGTCATCATCTGATCAAATCGGACAAAAATTACCGTAGTTATTATATAAAGAGTCTAACAGTCGGCTGATATCGGGTCAGAAATATTTGAGTAATGTTCTGCATTTGTACGTAAAGTAAAAAAAAAACAGTTTTTGTGAAATAAAACAAGTTTGGAGGGTTCGAGAAATATAAAAGAGGTATTTTTGAGTTCTACTCAACTAACTGAATAACGTGGACTATGTAGTTACTCGGGTGTATTTTCACTGTCGCACCGTGTAATTAATTAATTTAACTATTCCGGTAATATTTTTCATTTTGTTGCTTTCAAAATCAAATTATGAATATTGCTATTCTTCTTCTTATCGCTTTTTGACGTTTGGAATACGAAATACATAACACAGCATAGCACTGAGCGTTCACAAACAAAAAGTGTATTCAATACAAGATACACGATACAAAGTCGTGTGAATTGGCCAAATATGTAAACCAAAGCATGTAACACATTCCATTTGAGGAATTGTATTCTTGTTTAAACATAGATTTGGACAATTTCCTTTACTCCAAGCAAAAGTTATTTGATGAGACTTATTTTACAAGCCAGTGTTGAACTAGATTTAGTTCAGTTTGTACTAAATTAGTGGCATTTTCTTATGATGAATCTAAGATTGTAGTGTCATCCGCTTACGTAGCTATTATTACACGATCAATAGTTGGTATATGTGCTATAATAATTGCGTAAAGAATAGGTGCTAAGGCACTTACCTGTGTTACGCCTGTGTTATTATCTTGTTTAACATAAATATCAAATATGCACTTTTATTGAGTCAATATTCGGTTAATTGAGTACAATATTTTAAGATTTCAGGCATAATAATAATCGCCATTACATACATAATTGGTCATTACAACCTCTCAGTCAGGATTACGATCTAGTTTCTCACACCACTTATGTAGTGTGCGTTAATTTTATACAAGAGTGGCGGGACCTACAATTTAAAATCGACTCAGAACGACAGATTTTTGAGAAACTTTTGATGACAATTTTATTTACTTTCAGAGTTTTTGCCAGAAATTTGCTGAGAGGAAGTCGCCGAAGAAGTAATTTTACATATTTCGTTTTGATGTCTGACCTGGGGTTTGAACCGGACTACGGTGACAATCGCAATTCAGCTTACTCAATATTCATTTGACAGCTGGCAGACAACATTAGCGGTGTTCAGTGTTCAGTGCAAATGGCATTGTAAAAGTGCAAATGCAAAACATCGTAGCTTTTTATTGCAATCCAACAACAAAATACACACAATTGCATTTGTCAAAACATTGCGTTCATGCAATACTAAAATGGTATAGTTTTTTCGTTGCGTTTATTGCGTTTGCAACTCTGACATCTAAACAGATGACAGATATAAACACTAATAAAATAAATAAAATTAAAACAATGGAGCAAACAATTCCACAGAAGAAAATAAAAAGAGAAAAACCAAACAAAAAGTGGACGCCTGAAGAAATAAAAATAGGGTACGTTCGTAAATGCAGTAGTTGTGCAACCTGCAGCATAATAAAAATCAAATGTTCAAAAATGCAATACTTGGCAGCACTGATTTGCGTCGAACGTTTTTTTTTGCAGACAAATTGCAATACTGTCGCAAATTTTTGCAAATATAGCAACAGTTAGATTTCAGTTGCAATAGTTTGCGGTAAACCATTTCTTCGACAATATTGTAGTTTCGTGATATAAAAGCTATTAAACAAAAGAAAATTTTGCTTTATTTGCAGAAAAATGGAAAACTAATAAGATTATTTGGAGGAAGCCATTAATATACAAATTCAAAAATTTTTTCTTTAGCACTTTTTCGCGGCATTTTTAAAATACTTTTAGAAATTGTTTATGTTGATCAGCTGTTTTAGTGCATAAATTGCATTAGTATTGCGAAGTACGAAATAAATAGAGCGCTCACAATCAATGTCAAAACATTTGCAAGTGCAAACTTTTGCAATACAAAACGCATTGAACATCGAATACCACTACTGTTTTTATTTTGGTTGCGAAAATTAGTGTCGTTTATTAGTTTATTAGTGTTTGTTTGTCGTTGTTGACATTCATTTGAGTTGTCAAATATCGACAGAAAGTGTTCGGTAAATTGCATGCTCACTAAACACACTTCTGACAGTGCTGCATTTTAAGTTTTACTCAATATTATAACAATTTGCGTATTTATTGCAATAACGCAATAAAGGTGCATACCTGAACACCGTATAAGAAAACTTCTTAATAACACTTCTTTGCTTACAACGAAACGATAATGTTGTTCAGAAGTTCAATGGTTTCTTTGGAAACCAAATTGAAACTCTGGTCTGGTATTATTCTTTTCTAAAATTGGTATTCATGTTCTCAGAAATATTCTTTCAAAGGTTTTAGAGAAAAGTGCCAACTCTAACTCTAAATAACTCTAAAACAATGTGTCAATTGGTCCATATTATTATACATATTGGTCCTGCGCACTTTTATTGCGAAGGAAAGTAATTTAATCTGAATTGTATAACAATGTGTGAATCTCCATTTTTTCGGTCGAACTTTTACAACCGTTGCACCTACGAGTATACCATCGTTATCACATCACTTATCAATAATTTTAAAACATAATAAATTTTTTTTTTAAATTATTTTAAAAACTAAACATACATCATTTATCAAATATATAAATGTATATACATATAAATAAAGATATATGTATATATATACATATATATATAAATATAATATATTAATAAAATATATTATTAATAAACCAAACATAAATAGATTCAGAAAAAAAATTCTTAAGAGTGCTATTCAAAATCGAACATACAGTGGATCACTGTTAAATTGGTTCACTTGCCATTAAGGACTTTAATGTACAAAAAAAATATCTAAGAAAGTTTTATTAAATTTAAAAGTTTAAGGCTCACCCAGTTAATTTAATTTATTAAAACGATAAGTAAAATTGAAGTGGCCGTTGACATATTAGACGTAAGCCCACGGTTCAAACCCTAGGTCGGACTTCAAAACGAAAATACAAAAAGTATTTCTCCGGCGACTTCCTCTCAGCAGATTTCTGACAAGAACTCTGAGAGTAAATAAAATTGTCATGAAAAGTTTCTCAAAAAATCTGTCACACAACATAAGTGGTGTGAGAAGCTAGGTCGTAATCCTGACTGAAGAGTTGTAATGACCAATTATGTTATGTATGTATGGCCACTACATATGTATGTTGGTACAGATTCAACAAACTTTTTTCGTATGTGTCTGGATTGAAAAATTACTATGTATTATACATTTTCAAATTGATATAAAATATTGAAATGTTGAATTCTTGTATTGGGGATCCTTTTAATTTTTGCCATAAATGTTAATAACTGTACGAGTTGAAAACGGAATTTTTGATTAGCCATTTTGTTTGTCGAGAAACCTTCACATGAAAGGTTTTTTCTATAAATAATCGATTAGTTTCACCATTAATTACCTTCTTCTTACAAAATATCGAATATTTTTTTACAGTTACACTGATGTTACATATTTTTGTTTATTTAAGATTTAAACAAAATAATGAAACTGATGAATTAAGGATATAAGTACTAATAAGTCATAAATGTGATAAAAAAAATAGAATTTCCACACAGTAAATTAAAAGATAAATTAATCTTCAAAAGAAACACAATCAATTAAAGCAATGGTAGTCGAAGAAATATATAAAACAAATAGAAGTGACCTTATAGTTGTGATACACACTAGATACTGCAACCAGCTGTCTACAACAGTGTTTCAAGAAACGTATGTATTTGAATCCCAATGGTAATAAATGGAATTTGTGAATTGGTAAAATTTATGTCATGTTAATCATCTTGGAGTTATTATTTCTCGCTAATGAATTCAATGAAAACCAAAATACTGAAAAAAAGAAAACGAATACGAAACGCTGAAATATTTACAGAGGGACCTCGATTTTCCGTGATGGTCGGGACCGGAAGCATTCTGTATAATCGATTTTCCCGGTTAATTGAGTACCAATTTTGGCTAGATTTTTAATAGATATTTTTATTAATTAATAAATGAATATGTACATATTTATATAAAAACTAAATAATTCAATTACATACACGTTTTAAAAATATAAAAAAAAATAATTTTGTCAGAAAGCAGTGAACAGTAGATAAGGATTTCATGTACTAAAGAGGGAATTCCCCTTTTTCGCTTGTTTGTCCAAAATAATAGAAAAAAATTGTTGCTTATAATCACGGATAATAGACGTAATCACGGTTAAACGGTGTAGAAAAATTTAAGCTGATCCAAAATAAAATTAAGTCAATGCAAAAAATTTTCTTTTTCCATCCCGGATAATCGAATCACGGATAATCAAGGTGCTACTGTATTAAGAAAAGCACTTATTTTAAGAATCATAAGTTGAACACTTTATGCATACAAATTATAATGTTAACAATTTGTGCAATAACAGTTTGGTGTTTAAACTCTACGTAGTCCTGTGTGTCCTTCTAAAGAACAATTTTCTAAGCGATTACTAAATTTAGTTTTATTTAAAGTCATTTGACAAAATATCCTTTTCAGCATCTGCCGATGTAAAAAAATCACAAATGTAGCTTTGACCTACCCCTGATGAATAGGCAGCAACATCAAATAGTAAATTGTGTTCCTGAGCAAATAAATTCAATCATATTTCCGTTTTTTATTTAAAATTTTCCAACTGAAAATAAGTTATTTATTGACATTGGTCATCAATACTTTCAGAAACAACTAAATGAATGTCAGCTCTGAAATGCTTTATTAAACCGTACTTTTTAAAAATCAACAACTCTTCTAACTGTGCATAGCGGAATTGTGCGGAGGGAACTTTGAGGTATTCTTAAGTCCTTTCGTTTAGTCACATAGAATCCGTCAAACGTTGCAATGTATCATCGTTCGAGAATGACACAATATGTACGTTGGCGTATATTTAATCTTCTTGTGTTTATTGTATACTTTTGTAAATTGTTTTATTTACACATTTTTATTAGTTTAGTTTTTATCTTTTTATACACTTTATCGTAACTTTTGCCGCCACGCAATATAAAAATTAAAAGAAAAGAAAGCAATTCAAACCAGCGAATAACTGCCAAAGTACTCGAGGTACATCAAATGCTACACAACTTTATATTTCACTGTAAAGTGAAGTACCAAATGAAATAAAATACAGGAGAAAATAAGAATTTCAATTTTTTTTTTTTTTTTCATTTATTTATTCCAAAGTTTTCAAATTTACATTTAGGGCCTCAGCACCATTATGGCATTATTGAGGCTATCTGGCAACAATTCTTACTATCATATAATATTATTATAGTTTATAATACAATATCATGAATTAATAAAAAAGAAACAAACATAAAAAAAATTAATAAAGTATATGCAATATAAGAAAATAATAAATATATTTACATAATTAAATTACTATAAAAGGAGCATATCAAGGGTTTCTAGCAAATATTCTTTTAATCTTCTTTTAAAAATAGAAATAGATTCCGAATTTTTAATTGACATCGGCAATTTATTATATTGTAAGCTACCATTGTACTCAATTCTTTGCTTGGTAGTTTCTAGACGGCACCTTGCAGTTTGCAAATTAGACCTTTGTCTTGTGTTTACATTATGTTGATTAATATGTAATCTAATCGTATGGTATCCAATGTTGTGAAGTACCTTATATACATAAACAAGTAGTTGCATTTTGTGTAAACCATAGACGGGCAAAACAGTGCGCGCTATCTCTTTATACAATATAGAGGTGGAAAACAAATTAGGTAGTTTATAAACATTTTTCAAAGCTTTTGTTAGAGTCTTGATTAAATTTCCTACAGGGTATGCGTTTGCAAAAAAGGTACAAAGAAGACATACAAAAAAACACAATAGAATTCTTTACTAGAATACCGCTAATCATAGTACTAATTTAAAATCTATATAAAAAAAATGTAAATTTGATCACCGAAATATTTGTGCAATAAATTGCAGACAAATATTATTTTGTAAGTTTAAAATAAATTCATTCCTTTTGCGACCGTCATTCTTTAAACAAGTGTTTCTCCTTAATAGACTAAAAGTGTGTTAAATATTTCACATTGGTGGAATATTAGAGCACGAGTTTTTTATAAGTTTTTTCGCTTTGTGCCAGGAAAAAGCTCTTGGCTCATACACGGTCCTTCGAACCGGATAGCTGTCAAATAATTTTCATCGGAAAATTATAGTTTAAATATATGTATATGGCTGGAGATAAAGAAGAGGAGGAGCCGCAAACACCATCTGCGTGTGCCTATAGTGGCTCAATTCGCACCCGGTCACTGCAACGCGACCAATTAATCTCTCAAATTTGTTTAATGAAAACCAATATAAATGATTTACTTCAATTATCCAGGTACCAGCTAGAGGTAAAATTGTCGCTATTGGAGCGTCAACTTAAATAATTTGAAACAATTCAATTGGAATTGCAATCACTCGATGAGTCGGAAATCCCACGAAATCATAGATGCACTTTTGAAGAAGCCTATTATGAAATAAAATCTGCCATACTGGAACGATTAGCCTCACTTCATGGACCACTAAACGAGTCTCCATTTTCAAGTACACGAGTATTACATCAAACTTCGATTTCTCAACGACCTCAGTTACCAACGCTACAACTATCAAAATTTAACGGCAATTATAGAGACTGGATGGAATTTTACAATGTATTTTGCCTCTTAGTTCACGAAAATCAAGAATTGTCTCCAGTTTCCAAATTTCAGTATTTGAAATCATGTCTGACTGATAGCGCCGCTCGTCTTATTCAGTCCCTGGAAGTCACCGCTCAGAACTATGAAGTCGCATTCGATTTATTAAAAACTAGATACAACAATAAAAATTATTTGTTTCAGTCACACTTGCTGCAAATCTTTAATATTCAAAAATTGTATAAACCAAATATAACGTCGCTTCGTTTATTTATAGACACCATAAATGCTAGCTTACGTGCATTAGAATCGATAGCTAGTAAACAGCAAATATCAGATGGTATCATAATGCATTTAATTGTTTCTAAACTTGATCCTAATTTGCAGGCAAAATGGGAGGATAATCTAGCTACCTTCGGAAGTGGAACCGCTACATCGTTGCAATTACCCAGCCGGGACGATTTAGCAAAATTTTTGGAAAGACGCTGTAAGTCATTAGAAATTCATGAAACTAATCACTCTTTTTCATCCAGGGAACAGTCACTAACCCATTCGCAACAAAATCGAAATAACCGTACATCCTCATTTAACCATCATACTACAGCCTTTGTTTCTCTAAATCAAGCCACGAAATGCATAATATGCGACTCCGCTCCAAATCATAGCGTATTTCGCTGTACAAAGTTTATTGATATGAGCGTGATAGATCGATTTAGAGCCGCTAAACGACTTAAATTATGTCTAAATTGTCTCGGAACAAGCCACATAGCTAAATCGTGCCCATCTCTCAACAAATGTCAAAAATGTAATGCAACACACCACACCCTGCTACACAAGGATCAAACTAGTACATCAGCTCCTAACACCGATAAATTAACCAGTGACGAATCTAATAATACAACCGTAGAAGAGGCCGACTTAACCCCCACCGCCTGTTTTCATGCTTTCAAGGACAAAGATCTTGCAATCCTAGCAACTGCAATGATTGAATTATGCAGCCCCAGTGGTGTCTCTATCATAGGACGAGCTCACTTGATTCGTGCTCGCAATCAAATTTTATTACAGAACGAATGGCTCAACATCTACGTCTGCCTCGCAAGAAAATTAATATGAGTATAAGTGGAATTGGAGGTTCCAAATCAGTAAGTGCAAACTATTCGTGCATTCTCAAAGCAAAATCGTTAACCAGTGAATTTGCATCAACATTTAATGCCGTCATTATCCCGTCAATCTCATCGAATCATCCACACCAGCATTTAAACACAAACTCTTGGAATATACCACAGAATATAAAGCTAGCCGATAAAACCTTTAACGTTCCGGGTCCAGTTGATTTGCTCATCGGCGTGGAAATCTTCTGGGATCTTCTTATGGTGGGAAAAATTAAGATGGCAAATCAAATAAATCTTATGAAAACAAAATTAGGTTGGATAGTATCAGGCTTAGTCAGCACACAAAACAGCAAATCAAATACAATATCAACTGAAAATTCGACACATGAAAAATCTAAACCCCAACAAATTGTTAGTATGGCGGCTACAAAAAAGGATGACTGTGATGTAACGAAATTATCACCAATGCAACCAAGTGTAAAATACAACCAATCCATTGCACCATCCAATAAACCGACACTTGATGAACTTTTGGAGTCATTCTGGAGAGTTGAAGACTGTGAACCAAAACAAAAAAAAATAATGTCGGCAGAAGAAATAGCTTGCGAAAAATTCTTTATGGAGACTGTCAAAAGATGTCCGATTACAAATAAATTTATTGTGCGCCTCCCATTTAATGTGCTTCCTCCAGACTTGGGCGAATCACGTTCAACTGCTCTTAGAAGATTTACATATTTGGAGTCAAGATTTGCCCGTGACAAGAGTATTCAAAGGGAATACATAGAATTTATGGAGGAATACATTTCCCTAAATCATATGGCTCCAACAAAAATTGACAATGCACGATACTTCATTCCGCACCACTGTGTAATTAAATCCGATAGCACTACAACTCGACTGCGGGTTGTATTTGATGCCTCTTGTGTTACGACCAATGGAAAGTCATTAAATGATATGTTGAAGGTTGGCCCAAATCTTCAGGAAGACATCTTTACAATCCTTTGTCGCTTTCGATATCATAAGTATGCTGTGTCTGCAGATATTGCAAAAATGTACAGACAAGTGCTGGTGGATGAGGCTGACAGTTACTGGCAGTGTATTCTATGGAGGAAACATGTCAACGATCCAATCCAAACCTACAAACTTCAAACAGTCACATACGGGACAAGTAGCGCATCGTATTTAGCGATAAAATGTTTACAACAGATCGCAATTGAGGAAATGGACAATTATCCTATTGGTGCCAAAGTTACACTTAACGACTTCTACGTTGATAATTTGATGACCGGTGGTAGTACAGAAAAAGAAATTATAGAAATAAAGCGGCAAGTAACTGCCCTATTGGCTTGTGGTGGCTTTCCACTCAGAAAATTCGTCTCCAACAGCGAAGCACTTTTACGTGATGTACCACCATCGGATCGAGAAACCCTAGTAGAGCTGGAAGGAATTCATTACGTAAAGACATTGGGCTTGAAATGGTCACCTACTGAAGACATATTCAGCTTCTCTTATCCGGCACAGCAATCAAAGGTCTTAACTACTAAACGATTTATTCTATATCACATGGCAAGCTTTTTCGATCCTTTGGGCTTTATCAATCCAATCATAGTGCGTTGCAAAATTTTGATGCAAGAACTTTGGAAGCTTAAATTACATTGGGATGAGAGCGTTCCACACGATGTCTTTTTTGAATGGAAGCAAATATGTAATGAACTAAATCTTATTTCTGAAATTAAAATACCAAGGTATGTAAAATTTTTTGCCAACACTAATATCCATGTATTCGTAGACGCAAGCAAAAGGGCATATGGTGCCTGCATATATGCTGTATCAATAAATGGTACAAAGGCTAGCTCTAGATTACTCTGCGCAAAGTCGAAGGTGGCACCCACCAAAGAAATTAGTCTACCACGTTTAGAGTTATGTGCTGCACTACTTGGCAGTAAACTTCTACAGTCAATAAGGAATACGTTTCCAATCATCCCACAACAAATTGTATGCTGGTCTGACTCTAAGATATCATTATGTTGGATTGCAGGGGAACCTTGTCGTTGGCCAACATTCGTAGCTAACAGAGTAACAAAAATACAGCACCTCACAAATGATTGCACATGGCGATATGTGCCATCCGAATTAAACCCCGCGGACTTATTATCACGAGGAGCAACAACTAGCACCCTTAGCAAACCCTTTTGGTTAAATGGACCGGACTTTTTACTTAAGAAAGAGGGATGGCCGAAACAAGATCAGCCTTTTGATTTTGCGCCATGCGTTGAAACCCAATTTTCACTATTAGCTGAAATTGAAGGAGATGTAATAAGCAATCATAAATATGTCAACAACTACGAAAAATTGCTGCGAATTTTTTCATATGTGCTCAGATTTATTAAATTAAGTAAAGGTCAAGAAGTATATCAAGGTCCAATTCATGCTGATGAAATGCAAGCAACACTCTTAGTAATTTCTCAAATTATACAGAATACAAGCTTCTCTGATGAAATAAAACAATTAAAGCACAAAAAACCGCTAAGTACTAGTTCAAAATTGCTGCAATTATCTCCATTTATACATGAAGGAGTCTTGCGTGTAGGAGGAAGACTTAAGAATTCATCGTTGCCATTTTCAACTAAGCACCCAATACTTTTACCCAGCAATCACCTCTTTGTAAAAACAATCGTAAATTATTTTCATATTAAGAATTTGCATGCCGGCCCCCTGACACTTCATAATGTGCTACGAGATCAATTTTGGATTATAAATGGGAGAAATATTATAAAAAAAATCGTACACAAATGTATCTTATGTTATCGTTGCCGACCTGTTACAGAATCCCAGGTAATGGGCGCACTCCCTACCCATCGCACAGAACAAACATTTCCTTTCTTCGTTTCTGGAATCGATTATTGTGGCCCGTTCCAGATTACATCCAGGATTCGTGGTCGATCTCCTTCAAAGGTTTATTTGGCAGTTTTTATTTGCTTTTCGGTAAAGGCAGTTCATTTGGAGTTGGTGCCTGATCTTACCACATCTGCGTTTATAATGGCTCTAAAGAGATTTATATCAAGAAGAGGTCGTTGCTCTGTGATATACTCAGACAATGCCACCAATTTTATTGGCGCAAATCGCGAGTTACAAAATCTTCTTCAGCATTTTTTATCTGAGACACACAACGAAGAGGTTCGCAATGTCTGCCGTCAAGAAGGTATAATGTGGAAATTTATTCCGCCACGTTCTCCTCATTTTGGAGGCTTATGGGAGAGTGCTGTTAAGCAAGCAAAACATTTTATTCGACGAGCGGTTGGCAATCATATATTGACTTATGATGAGCTTCATACAGTCTGCTGTCAAACAGAAGCAATAATTAACAGTAGACCACTTACGCCATTTTCTTCGGATCCCAATGATCTTCGGCCTCTTACTCCTGCGCATTTTTTGGTTGGTCGACTACTAACTGCAGTTCCCGAGCCAACAGTAATAGCTACCAATCCAATGTCATTAAAAAGATACCAATTGGTGCAGTGGGTTCAACAACATTTTTGGGAAAGGTGGCGAAATGAGTACATAAAGCTACTACAAGTTAAAACAAAATGGTCAGCTGCAAGGCTTAATTTGAAGGTAAATGATTTAGTTTTGCTCAAAGAAGATAATGTACCCCCCCTCAAATGGCCTATCGGACGAGTTATTGAATGTCATCCAGGAGATGATGGTATGGTAAGGGTGGTAACTATTAAGACTGCAGAAGGAGTATTTAAAAGAGCCATTACCAAAATCTGTAAATTGCCAATATACGATGTTTAAAAAAGGCGACACCTAAATATTGAAAGCCTTGCTTTCAAGGCGGGGTGGATGTTAGAGTCTTGATTAAATTTCCTACAGGGTATGCGTTTGCAAAAAAGGTACAAAGAAGACATACAAAAAAACACAATAGAATTCTTTACTAGAGTACCGCTAATCATAGTACTAATTTAAAATCTATATAAAAAAAATGTAAATTTGATCACCGAAATATTTGTGCAATAAATTGCAGACAAATATTATTTTGTAAGTTTAAAATAAATTCATTCCTTTTGCGACCGTCATTCTTTAAACAAGTGTTTCTCCTTAATAGACTAAAAGTGTGTTAAATATTTCACATTTCACATTGGTGGAATATTAGAGCACGATTTTTTTATAAGTTTTTTCGCTTTGTGCCAGGAAAAAGCTCTTGGCTCATACAGCTTTGTTTTGCAAAACCTGCAAGGATTTTAAATCAGCATTTCTCTTGTATCCGTAAATAAGTGACAAATAGTTAATATTATTTTGAATTAGCGATTCAAAAATCATTAGTTTTGACTTTTCATCGAGTTTATGTCGAAGTTTATAAAGAATTCCCACAACTGGAGATATTTTAGATTTAACATACTGTATATGGGACTGCCAAACAAGATTACTCTGAAAATTAACGCCAAGGTATTTTATAGCATTTACTTCCGTTATCTGTTTTCCATCTATTTCTACCACACAACTATTAGCTTGACTCCAATGCGGTCTAAACCTTATAAACTTAGTTTTATTTGTATTTAAGACTAGTTTATTAATTCTTGTAAATTTTGTAATTAACTCTGCATCATGAGCAATTATTGATTGAAGAACTTCTACTTGCCTGTATGGATAAAAAATGCACAAATCATCTGCATACATAAAAATTTTCCCTTGCAATCCGATGTTGTTAAGATCATTAACATAAATTTTAAAAAGCAGAGGTCCTAAAACACTGCCCTGTGGCACCCCATATTTCACATGTCTCATTGAACTATTAATTGAATTAACAGCGACATACTGTGTCCTATTAGAAAGATAGCTCTTGAAATACGCAAGCTCTCTTCCTGCCAGGCCATAAAATGACAGTTTTTCCAATAAGATTGTATGATCCACCAAATCAAATGCCTTACTAAAGTCATAAAATAAACCTCCAACACCAATGTATCCTCTATCTAAGCAATCACAAATATAGTTTATAGCATTGATAACTGCTTCATCAGTACCACAGCCTCTTCGGAAACCGTATTGGTTGACTGCTAGCAGGTTTTCCATTTCCAAATATGATGATAATTGCTTATAAATCAGTTTTTCAAAAATTTTGTCTAATATGGACAAAACAGCAATTGGACGATATTTCTCCACTGTATCTGCCGAAACTTCTTTTGGAATCGGAATTATCTTTTGGATCTTAAGCAATTCAGGAAAAATTGAAGTATTTATTGAGTTATTGAAAATATTTACTATATGTGGTATTAGCTCATCAGCACATTCAACAATTAGTTTACATGAAATTTTATCAAAACCAGGTGATTTTTGTATATCTAAACATTCAACTAATTCTCGTGTTTCACTTATATCGGTGTGCTGAAGGGTAAAATAGTTACAATGTCGCCGAAGCGATCTGAATTCATTCCAACTTTCTCCAGGAATATAATTAATTAGTCCTTTTAGGTTTTCTATTGAGTTAATAAAATACTGATTAAGTAATTCAGCTTTTATAACATCGTCATTAATTAAAATACCATTCTCGTCTTTCAATTTCAATTCAGACTTCTTTACTCTACCAAGTATTTGATTTAGAAATTGCCAGGATTTTTTAGGATCACTCTTTACTTTTTCTATCTTCTCATGATAGTAAAATTTCATTGCGTTTCTAATAGCTATTTTTATTACCTTGCTAATTCTTTTCAATCTATCTTCAAGATCTAAATTATATTTTCTTTTCCTTAGCTTTAAAAGTTTCTTTTTCAGGTATATTAATTTTCTTATGTTTCCGTCTATCCAAGGTGCAATTTCAGTATTCACATATAGTTTTCTCTCTTTCACAGTTGTAGATCTTTGAGCAGCAGTAGACACACATGATACAAATCTCAATACATCATCAGATGGATTTCTAGTAACAGCGAAGGAATTCATGTTAATTTCTAGAATTTGTTTAACTTTCTCATAATCACAGTGGGAAATTGAAAGCTCTTTTGAATCACTCGTATTGATTTGAGACATTAATGTACAAAAAATGAAGTTATGATCAGAAATTGTACATTCTACCGAACTAATGTTAACTCTGTTAAATAAATTACTGAAAACGTTATCTATTGATTTACCACTAACAGGCCGAGTAACAAGTGTGTGTTCATTATCAGTTGATAAGGTCAGAGTACAACGTATGTCTCGTCGTTACTTCACATGCATGGCGGATAGGTTTTTAATAGTTTTCAAATGCACTGTAACAAATTAAAAAATAACAAACTTTTATATTAAACTAGCTGTACCCTGCGCGTGTTGTTGCGCCACAAACTAAAATAAATTTGAAGGAAAGTCATTACACAAATGTCCAATTAATTTTGAATCATTTTATTGATTTTGTTTCCCGTTGTTCTGATGATTCAGATGAACGGGACTGAGTAGTACGCATTCGATCAGTTTCTAATCTCACTTCTCGTTATTCAAGTGGTTCAAGCGAACGGGTCTCAGCGGCATATACTCGAAGATTTTCCAGTCTCAATTCTCGCACCAACTCCGCACCATTAATCGCACCAACCTCCGTCGACTCATACGCAACAACTTTGTTAAAGAATGCACAGTTTACGATTTAATTCATTTTGAGTAATTTTCAGTGGCACCACCTGTCGGAAATTAGTCATACGAACTTAGAAACCTTCCCCGGCTCATGCACAACAACTTTGCTAAATATCATAACATGATCAAATGCACAGTTTACGATTTAATTGATTTTAAGTAATTTTCAGTGGCGCCACCTGCCGAAAATTAGTCATACCAATTTAGAAACCTTCCCCGGCTAAATTAGTCATACGATCTTAGAAACCTTCCCCGGCTCATGCGCAACAACTTTGCTAAATATCATAACATGATCAAATGCACAGTTTACGATTTAATTGATTTTAAGTAATTTTCAGTGGCACCACCTGTCGGAAATTAGTCATACCAACTTAGAAACCTTCCCCGGCTCATACGCAACAACTTTGCTAAAGATCATGAACATTATCAAACGCATAGTTTACGATTCTATAAGGTACATACAAACACACATTCATTTTTATATATATAGACTATGGGAGGTGACACGCCCACTATAGACAATCCGTCCATTTTGTTCATATATACGACAAAGTCGTCCATACAAAATTTGAGGACTCTAGCTGTTGCAGTTTATGAGATATGCGACAACAAATACTTATTGGGTATGTGGGCGTGGCATCTCGCCTACTTGAAATTTTAAAATAAAAAGTAGACAGACATACAGGAAGGTACTGTTAAAATTTCAAGAAAATCGGTCCAGCCGTTTAGCCGTCTATAGACTACAAACAAACAAACCCACAAACAAATAAACACACAATCATTTTTATATATTAGAAAATAACACGCTGCGACAGTGAAAATGCACCCGAGTAACTACCTAGTCTAGGTTATTCACTAGGTTGTGTAGAATTCAAAAATACCTTTTTTATTTTTCTCGAACCCTTCAAACTTGTTTTATGTGACAAAAACGGTTTTTTTGATCTTTACACACAAAATTATTGATTTCCCAAATATGTTTGAGGGCCATTATTACAACTTCCCGTTAAAGTTGGGGTTAGTTAAAGGTACCTTTAGCTAAAGTGAACGGCAAAGTTACCTTTAACTTATTTTCGTTATTACAACTTACAGATAAAATAAAATTAAAATATAGCAGTGCCGGAGCAAAGTCGATAAAACTGCTCAATTAAACAAGTTTTTTTTAACGCAGTGGCAACAGCGGACTTCGTTTTTTTGTTGTATATGCTCATTTTGTTTAAATTTGAAGCTACCATATCGAAAATAGTATATGATATGGCAAGTTCAAACATAAAGTGACCTTTTAATGTTAAAGGTAGGATGATCTTCCCTTTAGCTTAACGATCACTTCTATCTTATTGGGTACTCATAATAATGAAAAACAATTTATCTGCCCGTTAAAATCCTCCCTTTAGTTAACGGCAAGTTGTAATAATGGCCCTGAATCTATTTTAAAAATGCAAAGTTTTTAGAAAAGGGAGAGAGATCAGCCTTTAAAACAATATACATAAACATTTTGTTCAAACTTATATGTTAAGAGTTTTGATGGCGTAAACTTGGAAAATATTAAATTGTTCTTATTTTATCAAGTTTGGCCACTATTAATTGCAAAACTTAATTAAAAAATATGAAATAAGTGGAGACATTCTTAAAGTGCATTCTTTTGTCAAGAGTTTGACACTTCGTTTGATGAAATTGGACATCATTAGACTAGGTAGTTACTCGAATGTATTTAATTTGTTTGTATTTTGTCGCATAGTGTTATTAATTAGTTTCATTTATATCGATTAATTTTTCAGTTCAAAAATATTCGTTACACAAAATCAGTTCAAATATATTTCTTATATGTTGTAAAGAAATCTAGATACAAACAACAAATATTTTAACAATGCAATCGCTTCTCACTCATCCACCAAAAACAACAATGATTTTATTTTTCGGCATCTCTAATCTAACAACACACGATCATTTAATTTACGTATTACGTTTTATACCAGCCCCCACCTTTCGTAAACTTTTTTTCGCAACATATCTGCCGTTCGCTAATCAATAAAACTAATTATTTCTAATTATTTTAAATTTTTTATTTTAGTAACATTAGCTAGTAACCAGTTAGCTATTAAAAAACAACAATGGTGTTGCCGGTATAAAAATTAAAATATACAGTCAATCAAACAACCGTCCCAACGTTAAGCTGGTTTTAAAAAACGAAACTATAGTTTTGTTGATGTACCTATATATCGTTGGTCTCATGTAGAAAGGCCATAACTCGCATTTTGATAAAATCGCCTTAAATCTTTGTGAGGAGGTGTATTTATTTAAATGCATTGAAATCACAAAAAAAAAATCAATTTCGAAAAAAGTGTGAGTTAGGGCTTTTCTACATGAGACCAACGATATATAGGTACATCAACAAAACTATAGTTTCAATCTTTCTGATAATTGATCTATTTGTTCACTGTGCTCTAGATAACAATTACCAATTATTTAATAAATTTTATGATTTCTCTTCAGCCTTCTTTGGCAGTAATTACACTTTCTATACGGCACGGCATACTGCCAATTAAATTTTTACAGTTTTTGTGTCTCTACCATTCCACGTTGTTCGCACAGGCAACCACAAATCTTCGGGGTGTTCGGGAATACAGGCAACACTTCTTTTGAGAACTTTCCAGAGGTTTTCGATGGAGTCAAGGTCGGCTAACTGGAGCCGCCTATCAAGACTTTTTCAGAGGTTATCATAGAATCAGCTTTTTTTGGAAGTTTATCGGAAACCGATATCCATATCCATCTATAAACTGGTTAGTTAGCTAGTTAGTGCTTAAAATGTTTACGTAGGACTGAGCGGTCGTCGTAGGATTGGTTTCCAATTGGAATCAGCAGCGAAATATAGGACTGTAGGCAATTCATTGTTATACATTTTTGCCACGCAATATGTAATAATTTACATACCTCACTGTATTAACTCGTACGCTTCGGAGTTGTAGTTTATACTACAATTATAAATGCGTAGCATTCAGTTGCTTCGTTAACAAGTTGTAATTACAGGCAAAATTAGTTAAAGATTACACAGACGAAAACGGTTTTTAACATAAGAAACTAGATTACAATTTTTGATGCGGTGAATACGGCCACATTTTTATCCCTAGTGACAGGATGAGAACGGAGTTTCAAGTTGAGACAACAGTAAAGACGACGACCTACGAAATTATCACTAGTAGTGGCAAAAGCTCTTGGTAATGGCTTTAAATCTGACGATGGATGGCAGTTTACATCTGGTGCATTTACCTAATTAAGTATATTAAATTTTTTAAATATGAAAACATTTCCAATACTTCAGCAATGCTCTTACCAGAAGTTACAATTCATTATCTCTTTCTCCATTCTTTGGTACAATAAAAAAATTTGATTCGATTTAAATTCTTTGATTTAATATTTTTTTTTTTATTTTTTTTTTGTTAAAAACAGTTTAAACAACTTCCTTTTGCAGACTTTGAATCAATTTTAATAAAAACATTGATCGTTTTCTTTTCTGAATTTATCACAGAATGTATCGATGATATTTGTAGCAAAATGAAAGAAAAAAAAATAATGGGATATACATACTGTTGCGTAAATGTAGTAAATTTCGGCCTCAAAACGATCAATTGTGTTGTAGGGTATCCTCGTAATATCTTCAGGGTGTTTATTACTTGATATATACCCATGGAATACATAAACGCTGCAAACGTTATGAACATAAGTTCTGGTGATTCGTTCGCTTCATAACAAATTTAAATATTGAACAAGATTCGATCCCAATTCTAAAACAAGTGCTCTTAGTATTATTATTCATATTACTTCACGATAGCCTTATGTGTAACTCAAATCATATTGAATTGTAATTATCCAATAAAAATTTTGAAGTTTGTTTCAAAACCTTTTGACTTGAGAAAAGTGTCCGCCTCTCCACCCTTCCTTTTGCCGATTATATCGTCCCAAACTCCTTTTTCTCCACAGAAAAGTTCTGGCCTCGTCAGCGGCATGGAAACTGCATTCCTTACAAGATGATGTATTCGTTCTCACGATTTCGCACATGATCTAGTTAGCTGAATCAACTTTCCATTCTAAACTTGAGTTAACTTCATAGGTATAGAGTACACAAATGTGAGATAGTCTCAAAATTGCTAGACTTACTCCTTATCGTAGTAAGTTTATTGGTACTGTCTAGGGGACAGTCAAAGAGGAACATCGCGTTGGACTTGTTTCCTATGATCCCGACTACCATAAATCCGGAGCCTGGAGTGACATTGTAGGATTGCGATTGTACCAACTCAACTGCGTCTCTGTATCTTTATCAACTCCATCTGAGCTGTTTCCAAGAATGTATTTAAAAACAAGTCTTTCTGCATTTAGAGATCGATTATGTGTGGCATATAAATAGTTTGTGCATAAGTATTTGCATTGAGTTTTGAACTTCGATCAATGAATAAGAATATCGATGTTGATCAAGAAATAAACATCGAATTGTTTCGATATATCGATAACTTACTTCGAGTGTTTTTAAATATCGATGTTTATCGTTCACCACGAATACTGACCACAAAAAATATTATTGCATTTTCACTGAAAAATATTCATTAAGGACCAAAGGAAGGTAAAGTGGTATATACATATGGGCAATTTCGTGTCAAGTGACCCAATTTTTAAAATCGATGTCTTCCGATTTGGATGAAATTTGCACCAAGGTTAGTACTATTGGATAGTTGGCGAGACACAAATTTTTAGCTCTATCAGTTCAGAACTGCAGGAGTTAGAGGGGGTCAAAGTTGGACATTTTTGTCATACAGGGTTTTTTTAAAATGTGTGTAACTTTTCACCTATTGGTCCTAGCAAAAATTTATTATATTTATTATAGGATATTAGATAGCTATTTCTTCAATCTTTCCAAAAATAATTTTTTTAATTTTTAAAAAAAATTTTTTTTTATTTTTTTTTTTTAAATTAATTTTTTTTTTAAATTTTTTTTCAATTTGGGCCCTTTTTTTTTTTTTTTTGCTTAAAAGAAAGCTTATAAAATTTCCTTTAAGGCCTTCATAATCGCTTAATGGGATGCGAGTGGGATATCTATCAAAAGAATTATTTTTTAACTCAAGAATAAGATTTTTCAATATTTGGCTCATGTACCATTTTCATTTTCTCCCATTTTTTTTCGAAATGGAGTTTTTTTTTATTTTTCCTCAAAAGAAAACTTATACCATTTCCTTTAAGGTCTTTGTGGGCACTTAGTAGCAAGAGGCATATCTATAAAAAAAAATATTTTAACTCAAAACCAAAGTTTTTAAATTTTACCATATGCACTATATTTTTTTTTTAATGGATGTTTTTTTTTTGCTCAAAGAAAGCTTACTTCTTAATGGGATGTGAGTGGAAAAACTCTAGCGTGCTAGGACCAATAGGTGAAAAGTTACACACATTTTAAAAAAACCCTGTATGACTAAAATGTCCAAATTTGTCCCCCTCTAACTCCGGCAGTTCTGGACTGATAGAGCTGAAAATTTGTGTCTGGCCAACTATCCAATAGTACTAACCTTGGTGCAAATTTCATCCAAATCGGAAGACATCGATTTTAAAAATTGGGTCACTTGACACGAAATTGCCCATATGTATATACATACATACATAATTGGTCATTGCAACTCTTCAGTCAGGATTACGACCTAGCTTCTCACACCACTTATGTTGTGTGCGTTAGTTAATTTTATACATGAGTGGCGGGACCTACAGTTTAAAGTCAACCCCGAACGACAGATTTTTGAGAAGCTCTTCATGGAAATTTTATTTACTCTCAGAGTTTTTGCCAGAAATCTGCTGAGAGGCAGTCGCCGAAGAAATATTTTTTCATTATTTCGTTTTGATATCTGACCTGGGGTTTGAACGGTGGCCTTACGTTTAATAAGCCGACGCACTACCTAGTAGACTACGGCGACTGCAAAGTGCTATATACACTGACTCAAACAATTCTCCGTACACTAAACTATTGAAAATATAATTTAATGTAGTTCGGAAAATATATATCCAATGAAAATGAGTTTTTGATTTTTAAAAAGTGCAACAGGCATATTACACAAATACAAACACATAAAGGTTAAAACAGAAATAAATTTTATTGAACTAACAAAACTTAAAAAATACTTGAGAAACCAAACTAAAAAAAATTATCGTTACAGAATAATATTTATACCTTAAAACTAATTAATATGGTTTTAATAACGGGTATGATATCCTTTGGCTTTAATAACCTCATTTAAACGGTTCTTCATTGATAATACTAATTTTCTAGTAATTTCTTGACCAATATTCTGCCATTCCTCGGTAATAACGTTTTTTAACACATCCTTGCCAGTGATTGTATGCTGACGGATTTTTTTCTCCAAAACTCCCCATAGATGGGGTTAAGGTCTGGACACTGAGGAGGATGAGAAAGCACTTCTTTTACGTTTTCACTTAACCATTCACTTACAATTTTGGCCTTATGTTTTGGGTCACATCGTGATCGAGTCGAAAATCCGCTAGCATTCCTAATTTCGTTGCACTAGCTTCCAAATTTTCTTTTAAAATATTCAAATAATGGTGTTTGTCCATTCTAGTTTCAACAAAAACGAGATTTCCGACACCTTCTGCTGACATGGCACCACAAACCATCACAATACCACCACCATGTTTTAAAGTTGGCTTTAGATTTTTCAACTCAAGATCTGTAATTTCAAAAAAGAACGTAAAGTTACGTTTAGAGTATGCCAAAAACTATGTTAATAAATCAGAAGACTTCTGGAATACTGTGATATTTACGGACGAAAGTAAGTTTAATATTTTTGGATCAGACGGCAGGAGATTTGTATGGCGTAGAGAAAACACAGATCTTGAGTTGAAAAATCTAAAGCCAACTTTAAAACATGGTGGTGGTAATGTGATGGTTTGGGGTGCCATGTGAGCAGGAGGTGTCGGAAATCTCGTTTTTGTTGAAACTAGAATGGACAAACACCATTATTTTTTACATGTTCCTTGTTTTTACAGAAGTATTTCTTAAGTTTTTTTATTTTTACTGTTCAAAAGACTTTTTTTTACGAAAAGTATATACATATGTATGTATGTATAATAATTATAAAACTTTTTAATAGTGAATATCGCTTAATTACAATTTAATTCATCATTGCATTAGGTGTTTTTTTTTTCTTTTATTTAAGAATAATAATATTTAAATAATAATATTTAATATTAAAACATTTTTTATTTAAATTTTATAAAATTAAACTTTATTTCTATTTTTGTCTACTACTTACAAATGTGTGAGTAATGAATTTTAATGAAATTAATAAAATAAATATTAAAATTAACAGAATCTTTTAATCAATTTTATAAACAGTTCGGCAATATGAAAAAATTTTACTAAAATGATTACATAGTTAAATTCGCTATTTTCTTTACTAAATTTAACTAAATTTCGTCACATTTACATACATACATCCCGGAAAAAAATTAAAGCATTTTGAAATTTTAAAAATTTCTTCAGAATGAATAAAGTTTTAAGATTTTACTAAAAAAAAAAGTAGATATGATTTTCTGTTAGCTGATTATTTTACAGTATATACGAAAATTTTTGGTTCAGTGTAATTAATCCATATTTTTAGAATTACTTTTTCGTAGTACTCTTTTTAATATTTAACAAATTAAATAAAACCGGTATTCAAACCCTTATTAAAAATATTGCCATTGAAATTGGGAATATTATCTTTAATCTCTTGTTTAAATGAAAACTGAAGCTGCAGTATTTTGTAACACAGTGTAGTTATTTAAAAGAATGCATTCTATGAATCCAAAAACATTTGTGTTTGCAATTGTGTATCAGATTGTTGATATCGAATGTTTAAAGCTGTTTATTATTATGATTTAAGAAGTCATTGTTATGCTGTTCAGTTAACTTTCGTAAAAAACTCGTAAAACTCAATGAAAAATTAAATAATTTATAGAAAAAATAAAAACTTTTTACAAAAATATGGTACATCTTTCATGCTTAAGTTACAAAGACTTTAAAACTTTTGTGCTTAAAAGTTAACGAAAATGTTTATGTTTAATAGGATACTATGAAATTGAATTGAGTATTTTATTTAAATTACAGAAAAATTTCATTCTTGCATTGTTTTTGTTTTCTAACAATGTTTACAGAATCTATTGGAATACATATTGAAAAATAAATATTAAAAATCTAATTCCAATTGATGAATTTAAAAATCCTTCATTTCCTAATACGATTGGTTAATAATAATAACAATAATTTTCATTTAGGTTTTTAAAAGTAAATTTAATAATAAAAAAACAACTTTGAAATTATTGAGATGAAATGAAACCATTTGTGATGTATTGTTTGCCTATTTGATGTTATCTTAAAGATAAGGAATGCATGCGTATGTATGTACCCGTGTATTCAATTATTAGAAATTTTTGATATTTTGAACATCCACAATCCATATTAATTTGCTCTATAAATAAATAAATATGTATTTAGAATATTCAGTGAATTTCTGTTTTCAAGCATGACATGTAATGTTTTGATTGGTTCTTCTCGATTCAAAAGAAAAAAATTTTTTATTTATTTTAACATCGGTACATCGTATAAAAACAATATTTTTTAATGGAATTTATTTTTGTTTTTTTTTTTGTTTAACCCTAGACGGTTACTCTTCTATTTTGTACATTAAGGTTACTCTTCGTTGAATCGACGAACACTTTCACCCTAATTGGTTACTGTTCGTCGAATCGACGAAGCTCATTTACACTTTATCATATAATTCTTTTATGTTTGACCAAATTTCGCTCTTTTTATAAACAATGTTGATTGATTACGAAAGCTTGTAGTGAGTAAACGTACCCGGGCCACCCATTTTTTTAATCCTGGATGGTCATTTTTGTACAAAAAACAAAAAAAAAATTTTTTTGTTTACTGACTGCATGTTTTTATTATCAAATAACGTTGTTGAAAAAAAGAGCGAAATTTGGTTATCCATAAAAGAGTTATATGATAAAGTGTAAATGAAAAGTAACCGTCCAGGGTTAAAGAATATTTATATATACATATACATACGTCTGTATGTTTCCATATAAGGCTGATGAAATTCCATTAATTTTCCTAACACGCAGAAAAAACAACATACAGCTAAAAACGGCCACAGATTTTCATCTATAAAGAAACAAAAATGCAAGACCAATACTGCAAATATTGCTTACAGTCCTTATACTATGTTCAGACATGAACTTTTATTGAGTCAATATTCGGTTTATTGAGTATAATATTTTAAGTGTTCAAACATAATAATATACGCAGCTCAGCTGCTTATTCAATATTCATTTGACAGCTGGTAAACAAAACAGCTGGTTGTTTCAACAATATTGTTTTTATTTTGTTATGTTGTTTTTTTTTTTGTTTTGGTTTTTTTGTTTGTAGTCATTGACATTCGAGTTGTCAAATATCAACAGGAAGTGTTCGGAAAATTGTAATATGCTCACTGAACGTACTTATGACAGTGCTGTATTATAAGTTTTACTCAATATTATAACAATTTGCGTATTTACTGCGCAATATTAATTAAAACTTTATATGAAATATTGAGATCAATAATGGCGTTTATTGCGATTTACGCAATAAAAGTGCATGTCTGAACATAGTATTATTATATTGTGGCAACCATCCATCAATAAATTTTTTAAATTGAAAGATTGTCTTAAATGTTAATAAATAAATAAAAAAAACATCAGCACAAATATTTTGCATTATAAGCTTTGTTCTAATTATCCATGAACTAGTTATAGTTTTGAAATTGAAGATAAGTTCGATATACTGTGAGCGTCAAAAAAATATACATTAATAAATTACCGTTAATTTTTTTTTCAAATTATTTTATTGCCAGTTTTTAAAATTGAAACAAAAAGAAAAGAATTAGAAAATTTTGGAAATATTGTAAAATTTTTTCGGGCACTCTCCTTAAGTGAAAAACTTGAGTTGAGATTGTTAGAATTTTATACATAGTGTACACTTTCTTTTGACGCTTACTATATGTCAATAAAGCTTGATCTGTCTCTCATAAAATCAACCCGTCGGAGCAATCAGTGGCTAAGCCGGGATATTGCTAGCACCTAAGCTCTTAAATCGAACATTTACGGTCACCAATTGGAATTGCTTAAGGAGTAAAATGCTAACTTAGGCCAATGAGAGCCTTTTTGTAGCCTGGATCGATTAACAAGTGGTTAATAATTTTGTTAGTGAAAATTCGCCTCAATCGATTTACGAAAACGATGAATCGGTTAATTACTCAATGAAGTTTGTTGTGGTGCAACAGAATTTAACCAAAAGCAAGAAACTGAAGTAAAGAGTTGAAGTAAAAAACTTTGAAATAAGATTTTGCATGTTCGAAATGCTGCTAAATTGCTAATAACGGAAGTTATTTATGCATGGAACCGTTACTGACTATTACAGCAATACGATGTTGAAGAATAAATAGTCAATCAGATGAATTTACGCTAAAATCGGATGACGACCTTCGGGACTACTCTGTCATGAACACCTGAAACCAGAGGAGTATGGCAAATCTATACCGAAGACAATTAGTTCGATAGAAATCTTTATTGGCCGAGAATATGCGACCAGACAGGAGTACGTAATATTCCATCTTGACAACGCACGGGCCCATGTAACAACATTATTTATGGTTTTGCCTTAAATTTAATGTTATTCTCAGTTCTTTTTAGTCGAATGTAGCCATTTTATATTGCTTCATTCGAGTGTGAAACGTCATTACTCGAAAGTCCTTCTTATGGCCTCCTATCGTTGCATCTAAATCCAAATTGATGATTTGATACATACTTGCCTTCATTTAGTGTAGTTATGAACGTGGTGACTACATCTCTTTCAAATAGCTTAGCTACTTTTGTGTGATCCTTTATGGATTTAACACACAAACTCTATGTTCAAATATCGCAATAAAATTCCGCTTATCATGAAACTTCACGCTGTGCAGATTCATCAAGGTTTTTTGCGGAATTTGTTTAAAAAATCGATCGTTTGCTATTCCAGGAAGATTTTGAGTTTTGTGTACATTCACAAAAATAAATGAAGTAATCTGGAGGCTGCATACTATTTTAAAATAGGGACTATTTAATGTCATGTACGGACCTTTGAGCAGAAATAGGAGCTTTTGGTTCCGAAATTTTCCGAGCCCATGTGGAAACTCTAGTGTATTTACCAAGCAGAAGCCTTTGTCAGCGAAAGATATGCTCTATTCAACTTGGACTTTGCGTCAAAACACAAGACATAGCAACACTAGGGTAGCCCTTAAAATTAAAAGTCAAATTTTCTCCAGTCTCACCGCCCCCTCCCCCCAGTTTGGTGAATATTGGCAAAAAAAAAAATGATATTGTCAAAGTTTCAGATCAATCGGTTGGGGTTAAGACGTGCCGCAAGACCGATGAAATTTAAGGGAATACATACAATTTAAGTTTCATGACTTATAACTTCAAAAATATTAATTTTATTGAAAAATTTTGTAAGAGGAAGATGTTTCCTGTAAAGTTTCAAACATTTTTTACCTTGACAACTTTTTTCTTAATCCTATATTTAACAAAATAAAGGCAATATTTTAAAAAATTCCCTGATGTCCATGGTTTATTTCTATGCTAAAATGTAAACTGAAAAATCTCAAATCGTTTTCAACACAAAAGAATTTTTATTATATCTTTATTTCTGTACAGCATTAGATAATAACCGAAAATTATTAAATAACATATACATAGTAGGCCGTAGATCCTATTATTTGGCCAATTCACACGACTTTGTATCGTTTATGTTGTATGAATACTCTTTTTGCTTGTGAATGCTCAGTGTTATGGTGTATTGTGTATTTCGTATTCCAATCTTCAAAAAGCGATAAGAAAAAGAATCGCAATTTTCATAATTTGATTTTTTAAAATCAATTTCAAATGAATCAAATGAATTTTAAAAAAAATGTGTATAATACTTGGGCAATTCACACGACTTTGTATCGTGTATGTTGTATTGAATAAACTTGGCTTTTTGTGAACGCTCAATGCTATGCTGTATTGTGTATATCGTATTCCAAATGTATTTTTTTGGCATTCAAACAATTTGATAGCACGAAACCAATACAACTTTTGAAAAACATATGAAAACATATACACATTTTTTTCATTCACACAATTTGATAGCATGAAAATAATACAACTTTTAAAAACATATGAAAAAAATGTGTATAAGTGTATCAGATTTTTACATGAAAATTATCAACAACAATCATACACTGTTGTATAATCGTCCATCAATACACTTAAAACAACGATACAACGGCTTGTGTGAATTGCCCAACTATATTCTAGAGATGAGCGATCCAGTGATTTTTGAAGAACGTTGTTCTCAGTGAACGTGATTTGTTAATTACTGTTCTTTAAAACAGTGATTGTGATTACACTATTCCATTAATACAAAAATGACAATAACGTGTTTTATTAAGTCGTAAGAAAGAGACAACTAGATACATACAACGAAAAGACTACTAAACAAAATCAAAGTGGTGTCATCAATGTTATTATTTTTAATGTATTTTTTTTTTTTTATATGAAGTTTGACAATTAAGTTTCACAGAAAGTTCATGTATAAAAGACAAAAGTAAATAATCAGCATCAACTAATAGTAATTCTGCCTCGCTCAAAATCAAATGAAATAAATTTGAGTATGTAACAATTTTGAAAGAACGACATTATTAGTAACTGTTATTTGGCAATTTCAATCACTGTAGTTACCAGTGAGTTATCAATCACCGTTATTAAATCACAGTTTTGAAAATATCGCTCATCTCTACTATATGCAGAGTCTGCAGACATGCACTTTTATTGCGTAAATCGCAATAAACGTCATTATTGAGCTCAATATTTCATATAAAGTTTCAATTAATTATTGCGCAATAAATACGCAAATTGGTATAATATTGAGTAAAACTTAAAATACAGCACTGTCATAATTACGTTCAGTGAGCATATTACAATTTTTCGAACACTTCATGTTGATATTTGACAACTCAAATGACAACAATTACAAACAAAAAAACAACGAACAAAACAAAATCAATGTTGTTGAAACAACCATTTGTTTTGTTTACCAGCTGTCAAATGAATACTGTATAAGCAGCTGAACTGCGTATATTATTATGTCTGAACACTTAAAATATTGTGCTCAATAAACCGAATATTGACTCAATAAAAGTGCATATCTGAACATAGCTTAAGTGTATTCGATTTTTTAATGAAAATTATCAACAAGAAGCATACACTGTTGTATATTCACCCAACAATACACTCAATACAACGATACAAGGGCCTGTATGAATTGCCAAATTATTTAATTTTTGTACCATAAAACACTGGGTACTTTTTTGAACAATTATGTAGTTCTTAAGAAAAGTACAGCTGAACCAAATTGAAATTCCGTAAAAAACAATACAAAAGCAAGTTTTTAGAAATCGATTTTAATTTCAACTCCAAAAACGCTCACTTAAAGCAATGAAAAAAAAAAAATAATAAGTGAAACGTCTTAGGAGGTAGTGGCCCAAGTCAATAGGGAAATGATTTCGAAGATATAAGGATTCATTTTAATATTTACAAGAAAACATATAGTTTATTGAAGGCATAGTATATGAGGGCATAATCAAAAAAGTTTTGCAATAAATTCCCAACTGTAATCATTTTCTTGAAAGGAATTGAGTATTAAATTTGATTTTTCCAATAAAATTGTTGGATGAATTTAATGCTTAAATGGCTCTTATAGCGTTAATTGCAGCCAGCCAAAAGAGAATACGATTGTTGGTTTAAATTGCATAAAATGTGTGTCAGATAAACTTTAAACATTAGTTCGTTAGTTAATCTCTTTAATGGCCACTAAAACCGCTTTTCCTTTCTACGCTACGGTGATAACTTTAATTTAAATTTACTCTTAATCTATGAGTATAAGTGTGTATGTTTGTTGAGTAATAAAACCATCTTTTTACATAAATATCACGTCGTAATCTATAAAAAGGAAAAGAGTGAGAAAACAATAAAAAAAGAGAATAATAAAACAGACACATAGAAACACAAATACTAACCGGAACCAGAAGTGTCGCCAGTGAAGTTGAACACAAATATCTGATGTGTGCATACCCAGCAAACATTTTATTCCAAAAGGACATAATTTATTACTTAAGTATTGTGTCAGCAAACATATTTGAGTATTTATTTATGAGGGTTAAGCGAATTTAACGGATGCTTCCAAGTAGGCTTCCTAATGAGTGTAGTAAATTCCAGGCTAAGGATACGTACATTGTTGAGTTGGTTTGAAGTTACTGATTGATCATAATGTTAGTTTGAGATTGTTTCTTATGAGGCTCTTTGATATATACAAGGTGGTTCTCTGTTGAGTTGAAAATTATGATGCGATAATGACAAGATAATGAAGTGGAGAGTAAATACTTCGCAGCGGAATAGTTGAAACTGAAGAATTTATGCCTACTGTGACTCAAATTTAACTGTTGTTAGAGGGGAATAGCTCCAGTATGTGGATAATATATCCGTTAGGAACTTAATAGGTTTCTGACAAGGTATTGCGTCTTGAGGGTAAAAACTACAATGTGTGACAGAGGCACACTCTCCTTCTGCAGATCTTGTAGTAATGTGGGAGGGACGGACTCTCTTGAGCACATTCTGTTCTGTCTTTGCAGTATCGTACATAAAGTGGTGAAGACTAAAAATGTATCATAGGGATATAAAGTAGACGTAGTATGTAACTAATATATCACTTATAATTCTTAGAGAATCTAATGCTTGTTGGGTATATCTAGAGATACCAACACAAGCGACATAAAAAAATTAAAAACAAAAAAAATTTAGTGAAATAAATGAAAAGAAGACAAAGAATTTAAACCCACACTGTTGTACGAAAAGCGTCAAGTTGTTACGGTGTTGTTGTAAAGGATTAAAATACTCTTCGGAAAGTTTTCACAATAGACTCACATACATAGCTACGTACACATACACACATGAACATCATATGAATAAATGTATGTATGTATGCAATTGCGTGTACAACAGTATGTACGAATGTAACATGATATTCGTGTATATGTGAGTGCGTGTAAGTGTATTATAACTGTACAAATAAAAACATTTAAACACACATAAATATGTTGAATAGAATTGCTTATTTTCACAAGTCGTCGGTCGTATTGCTTTTCAACAACACAACAATGGCGGTCTACTGATACGACAGAGGGAAAAGATAACTTGGCATGAATATAAATTTTTTACAAGGGTGGTCGGTTAAGGGCTCCATAAAACAGTTTCACATACACATTAAAGCTGTAATTATTAATAACAATTTTAATAATTTAAAAAAGAATACAATCCTCTTTTATATTCTATATTCGACCACTAAAGACATTTGGTCAATTCACACAAGGCGTTGTATCGTTGTATTGAGTGTATTGTTGGACGATTATACAACAGTGTATGCTTGTTGTTGATTATTTTCATGTAAAAATCCGGTACACTTATCCACATTTTTTTATATGTTTTTAAAAGTTGTATTGGTTTCGCGCTATCAAATTGTTTGAATGCCAAAAAAAATACATTTGGAATACGAAATACACAATACAGCATAGCATTGAGCGTTCACAAACAGGGACCGTAACTGTTATAACTTTTATCGTAAAAGTCAGAAAATAAGAATTATGTTTTGATCTTTATTTTTTCGAGCAGAAATAAAAGTTATTTTTGTTTTAATTCATGATGAATTCATAATATTTATTAAAAAATTCTTTAAAACTATTAAAGTAAAAATGTTAAACAATTATTAAAATTAAGTTTTGCAATAAATATTAATAAATATTATGAATTCATCATGAATTAAAACAAAAATAACTTTTATTTCTGCTCGAAAAAATAAAAGTCAAAAAATAACTTTTATTCCTGCTCGAAAAAGTAAAAGTCAAAAATAACTGTTATTTCTGCTCAAAAAAATAAAAATCAAAAATAACTATTATTTTTTTTCAAAAAATAAAAATCAGGTTTTTAAAAAGCATCGCATTTTATAAAAATTTGGTCCAAAACGATCAAAATGGTATACTTGGTTTTGTTCTCCGACATTTCCTTGCGGTTGCTTTTTTAATCAAAAATTCAAAAATAACAGTTATTTTCGGTCCCTGTTTACAAACAACCAACCAAGTGTATTCAATACAACATACACGATACAAAGCCCGTTGAATTGCCCAATTAATGCACATGTGCGTCGCCTAAAATAGATACAACGGAAGTCGCTTTTGGCAGAAATTCTTTCAAGACTCTGCAATAACGAAATAGAAATTGAAGTGAATATTAAAAATAGAATTTTTACTATACTTGAAGAAAATAATAGTAATTTCTATATTTAACAGCTAAAAGCGACTAAGGGACTGTAATACTATGTTCAGACATGCACTTTTATTGAGTCAATATTCGGTTTATTGATTACAATATTTTAAGTGTTTAGACACAACAATATACGCAGTTCAGCTGCTTATTGAATATTCATTTGACAGCTGGTAAACAAAACAGCTGGTTGTTTCAACAACATTGTTTTTGTTTTGTTCGTTGTTTTTTTTTTTTTTTTTGTTTGTCGTTGTTGATATTTGAGTTGTCAGATTGATAAAAAGGCAAGACAAAGTAGGCAACGAGTCTTAAGAATTCAGTCAGTCTTGTGTGAAGTCGCGTTGCGTGTGAAGAGAACAATCGTGGTTTGAAGATCTCCGTTGTAGCAAAGAAGAATAGCGAACTAAAGAAATTGTTGTTGTATCATCAAGTTGTGAACAGTGGCACATAAAATAATGCGAACAATATAGAATTTATCTAAAACTGAACACAAATTTATTTTTATTTTTTTTTTGCAATAAACGAACTCATATTTTAAACGTTTTAAAAAATGTAAAAACGTAACAATATGTAAGTGGTTATTACAATACTTAAGTCAGGGTTACGACCTAGCTTTTCACTAATATTCTTGTTAACAACACATCTGCTTTCGCTCTACTTCCGATAATAAACTTTTGCAAAAGCTCGTCTACGGCAGATGCTACTCGTAGGCAACTTGAAAAATACTAAGATAACAAAGGCAAACAGTATCGTTGTTAACCGATAGGACTAACGATGCACTTCAAAGGTTAATTAGATTATTTTATATAGTAATATTGTAATTAGTCAAATTTTGTAAACAACCCTCGTGTATAAATGAACGCGCCAATATCTATTTGCTTAGGCAGACAATAAAAAAATAAAAAAAGAACGAAATAAGAAACAGAAATGAAAATACTTGACAACATAAAAATACAGTATTAAGGAGAAAACGAGTAGAAGAAAAACTTTCAAATAAACATAAATAAAGCAAAATAAAACAAAATAAAATAGAAATGTACATGGAAACATTTGCATAAATGCACAGTTCAAACTACTATAATCCTATCGTTAATTTTATTTTTTTTTTTTTGGTTTCTTTTTCAAGAAGAAGACACATATTGTAATATCGTTAAATGTTGTTATTCTTTCCTATTGTCGTGGCGTATAAATATCTTTTACAAGCACTTAAACGTTTACATATCCACCAGACATAGCAGTTTGTATCACAAGCTTATGAACAAACACATGGAGTGTGTATTCAAAGTGATTCTTAACACTTTGGATACAATTAAATACACATTTGCGGCTAAATCACAACACATCCTAGTTATGGAGTAATAGTCTAAATACCAGTTACTCATACGCCGAACTCTTAATCGCAAACAACATATTTAAAAGCAAAAAAGAAAACGTAATTATTTATAATGCCGTTGAAATGTTGTCATACATAAATACATATGTATTTACTTTTTTTTCAGGACAGGATCGCAAGTATAATAAATCATTTGCTTATTGCGAATGATAGCATGGCACGCAGTTTGTCAGGAGTTCCAACTAAACGAATTGTCCAAGGCATATCCAATAGGTAGCATCGTCTCAACAGCTGACGCTTTTTTGAATGTCAAAATTTTGTTGTTTTTTTTGTGTTTTGTTCCAATAATCATTTTCGTATTTATAAACCCTCATATGTACCGGATGTATCCTTAACGATAAGCACTCTAGAAATTCTTCAGGATTACTATTTCAAAGCCAATTTTATTAAAATTTTTGCAAGATGATTAATAATATTTAAGTCTTTAACACTAAATACACATATCTTTTAAACTACAACCAAGATTTACTAGGTTAGGTTAGAGGACGTGTACTTGTCCGTTAAGACAAGTACAATACCCGGAGGTCGAAATTGACCCATTGTACAAAAAGATTTACTATATTTATATTTATTTAGACGAGAGTGATGAATTACCCAAACAAGATTTCGGTATCTCCAACTAGGTGCATAAACTATGACCAATAACAAATAACGTTTGCAGCTGCCATTTTTCTCGATGGCCATATAAAAACATGTTCTTTACATAAAGTGGAAATGTTATCGACTGCATGGCATATTTTTTTTAATTTATAGGTGCCCCACTATTGCGTAATTAAGCATGACATAAAAATCAAAAGAAATTTCAATATATAAAATTTATTTAGTTTTTTAATTGCTTTTATTAATTTCCTACGGAGGTTTGAGGGTTAATTTTTTTGACATTCCGTGTACTCTTTAACAAAAACAAAATGCCTGTTGTTTTTGCATTGTTGTACTTGTTGTACAGATGCTACTACCTATTGGATATGCCTTGGACTTGTCGATTGTCAAATCCACATTGGATTATTTAAATATTTTAAACCTATGTACACTTGATAAAATTATATTGAAATTTTAGTAATTAACTTTAAAATCTTAAACATGAGTGGCGGAACCTAAAGTTTCATATCGACTACAAACGATGGACTTTAGAAGCGTTTTCTTACCAACTTATTTACTCTCAGAATTTTTGCTTGAAGACTAAAAAGAATAAGTCGCCAAAAGAAATATTTCCTCATATCTCGTTTTGTTCGAGACGTCTGAGATGGGGTTTGAAGGTCTCGTCTAATAAGGCAACACACTACCTACTAGACTACTGCGACTTTCCGCAAAGAAATTCGTTGTCCTTAAAATTAATTGAAAACTTAATTTTTTTTTTCTGTTATTTGGGATTCGCATTTGCCTTAGGGCCATTATTATAACTTTTCGTTAAACTTGGGTTTAGTTAAAGGTACCTTTAGCTAAAGGGAACGAACTGTAAAGTTACCTTTAACTTATTTTCGTTATTACAACTTACAGATAAAATAAAGTTAACTTTTTTCAAAAATATGGCAGCGCCGGAGTAATGTTGATAACATTACCTAAATAAAACAAGTTTTTTTTTAAACGCAGTGGCAACGACGTTCTTCGTTTTTTTTTGTTGGATTTGCCCATTTTGTTTACATTTGAAGTTGCCATATTGAAAATAATATATAACATGACAAGTTCAAACATAAACTTAACTTTAAAAGTTACCGGTAGGATGATCCTACCTTTAGCTTAACGCTCACTTCTACCATATTGTCCACTTATAATAATGAAAACCAATTTATCTGCCCGTTAAAATCCTCCCTTTAGTTAACGGCAAGTTGTAATAATGGCCCTTAGACATGTTATTACTAATAATTTTTAGACTCTAACTTCTACAGATTGAAGAATAAACTTCAGTTAGTCATAAATAATAACGGCGTTAAAAATTTAAATTAATAACTAAAAGAATAGCCTCAAATACTGGTGGACAATACATATCAAAGTTTTAAAAACACTCGATAGAACTTATCAATACATTGAAACAATTCGATTTTTTTTTATTGATAAGTTTATAGCGATAGTTTTTATTTGATGCATCAACGTTAAAATTTAATGCATACATACATATGTACATAATCGATTATTGAATGTAAGAAAACATTTTGGAAGTAGATTTTTGAACAGTACAAGTGGTGTTGAATAAGGTACAGAAACGGGCTGGCTTTGGCGAAACCTTAGCAATGGGAAACTCTCCTATGACGCCACTGGAAGCTCTATCGGGTATAAGGCCATAGCATGTAGCACCGAGTTCTAGAGCCGTGAAGATTATGGTTATGATAATGGAAGACAACTATAACACAAGATTTATCATGGGACATCATGACCTAGCAAAATATGAACAAGCAATGACTGACTCTCAGTAAACTCTATAACTACCACTATTTCTTTTAGGAGTCAAAAAACATATAGCGGGGTTATTCTGTTGTAGGGTGAAATATTCAGAGCATACGGTGAAATTCACGGGTTTATTCCAAGCGGAAATTTACTATCAAAATTTGCCATCGAAAATGTACACACAAATAGAACAGTAGATGATATATAGCAATACCATCTGCTACTCCGACCACCTTCCGACCATAGTTTATATAACGTTGACTCCAAATTATAACGGTGTTGTCTAGAAAGCTGGCCAGGCAAATATAGACATTCTCTACTAGAGTCCAGGTTATAAATATGAGAATTCGTTGAAATGTGCAGACAGATCAGCTTGCACGAAAAGAAGATACCACGCTGCTGGTAACGATTGCGTAGAAGAGGAGTTTGTAAGTCTATACTCGACAAAAGGAAAGATAAAATGAAGCGGTTTTCCTCTCAAAGTTTTAGGGAATCTAATCTTTTGTTGGGTAGATGCAATGAGAAGATATTTGAGTTATGTCTCATATCAACCAAAACCAGCCTGAGGACAATAACTAAATATATGACTAAATATATAAATATATGAGTTTAAATTGTCTTGTCGCTATACTATCTCTACCCAACAATAACAACATTAAAAATCAATTGATGCAATGTATCGAAAAACATCGATATTTTATTTTAATGGCCATCTCCAGGCGATAACAAGAATCAAAAAAGTTGCACGAGACTAATCTTTATTTTTTTTTTGCTGTAGCAATTTCACAAAAATTGAGTTTCAGTTTAATCGATTACTTTTGTTGCTGAGATTTAAGTGTAGATTTCTTTTACCAAAAAGTCTACCTCAACAGAAAATACCTTCAATGCCATAGAAGGGCATTATGGAACGTACCGGAATTTTCTGGAATGTGTATTATAATATCTACACTTTAATGTCTACAAAATTAAAATTAAATTGAGTTTTCATTTCGAAATTTAATAAAAAAAATTTTAAAAAAAAGAAACAAAATGAAACACAAACATTTTCTTAATTATCCCCAATAAAATCCCCATTCCAAAATACAGTGATATGACAGCATTGTCAATAAAATGAGGTACACTAGAGCCCCGACTTGCGTCGACCCGATTTGCGTCGTTTCGATTTGCGTCGCTTTTTAAAAATTGACAAAACTCAGCTTGCGTTGTTGCAATTTCAATGAAAAATGTTTTCATTATTCATTAATTTTGCTTTCGTTTAAATTCTTGGTCCCAATGAATTAAATGTCGATGCATTTGTATAGAAAAAGTTGTTTCGATTTGCGTCGTTTCGATTTGCGTCGCAATTCTCCGGTCCCCATTAACGACGCATTTCGGGGCTCTAGTGTATATATTTTTCTACGCCCAAAAGTATGCACTATAACGTACAGAGTATGCAACTAAAGTAGCTTCAGAATATGCATTAGTATTGCCATATCGATGTAATAATGTTAATGACAGGGTAACTGTTAATTATTAATTTTAAATTAATTGATTGAGCAGCAATAATGTCGTTCGTTTTAAACACGAAACTTAAATCATGTATTCAGCCAATTGGAATTGTATTATTTTCAAACACGAACAAATTTAAATCGAATAAAATTAAAACAGAAATACTGCAGATTGTAACACTTGCTGTCCTGAGCAATGCGTAAACTTCTTTTTAATGTTCCTAACATTTTAACTTCTTTAGTTTCAAAAAATGAATAAAATCGCTTACAACATATTTCGCAAGTTTTAAAAGCATTATTATTTAAATACTCTGTCCCACAAAAAGATGTGATTTAAACAACAAAGTGTGGAAAAAATGAGTGTGATAAAGTAAAGTGTAATTTGGCATTTTTGTTTGGATTTTTATATATTGTTACGAAAATGGAAATGGTGTTGTTAAAATAATAAACAAAAGCTCCAAAAACAACACAATGGACTTGATCATGTGTGAACAAAAGCTCCAAAAACAAAAATAATGGACTTGTTCACGTGATCAACGAATAAGTCGAAAATATAGCAACAATAATAATGGGCTTGTTTATAAGATTTATGAATAAACAAAAATAAGGGATAAAAGATGTAAACAGCCAACAACAAAGTGCAGCGGACAGAGAGTAAACAACCAAAAGCAAAGTGCAGCGTAAAAAAATAAAATAGCGGATAGACAAATACACAAGCAACAACTACTCTGCCTGGACGAATGTTAACAAGACACACAAACAAAAATGGAAACAAGTTGTTTACATTTTTGGATCTTTCCCGAGGGCCGTCATCCTCCTTCGAGAGCATTCATCACACTATTGATCCAGCGATCAGTGTTGCCAGTTTTTTTTTTAAACTTTATTTCTGGAAAAAAAAAAACTTTTTTTTTACAAAAGTACCAACATTTTTAAAGGTAATTCCGGAGCCCGGTACCCTCTGTTGGTGTTTTTTTGCGTTTTTTGTCCGGGACTAATAAAATACATAATATTTTATTTAAAAATGTAAATATTTCCTGTTTTAATACTGAATTTATTGAAAAAAATTTTAAATTTAATTTTGTCGGAAAAAATTGTTTTGTTAGAAAACAAATTTAATAAAAACTTTTTCGCATCTCCAAAAACTAGAAAAAATGGAAAACTTGGCAAATGGCAACGTTGCCAGCGATATAAAAGGCAAGACAAAGCGAGCAATGATGGAGTTCGAATTAAGTTAGTCGTGTGTGACGACGTCATGTTGGATTCAGTGAGAATTCAATCAGTTGTGTGTGAGAACACGAGATCGAGTTATAATTCAGTCAGTCTTGCGTGCACACAAGTTGCGTGTGAAGAAGCAGATGTTAGTGTTACGCGAGCAGAAGTGTTGTGCTTACAAGAAGGTTGTGAGCAAAGAAGTATAACGAACAAGTGTTGTTGCTTACAAAAAGGTTGTAAGCAGAGAAATATAACGATCAAGCACATATTGTGAAAGTTATTGTTGTATACGTGGTATAAGTTCGAACAGTGGCACAAAAGTAGTGCGGACAATAAAGAATTGATTTAAAATTAAACACATATTCATTTTTATTTTATTTGCAATCTACGAACTCATATTTTTAACGTTTTTAAAAGGGTAAAAACGTAACAATATAAATTTAAGTTAACTTTAAGTTTATCAAGAGTCCAGGATCTGAATTAAATGGAAACAATTCTGTAGAAAGTTGATATGAAACTACAAATAAAAACACAGAACAAGTGTAATAAAAGATTTGTATCGCGAAATGCAAAAAAGAACAAAAATAGCAACAGTGCACTGTGCCTTTAGTAACAGACATACATACATACATAATTGGTCATTACAACCCTTTAGTCAGGATTGCATCCTAGTTTCTCACACCACTTATGTTGTGTGCGTTGTTATACATGAGTGGAGGGACCTACAGTTTAAAGTCGGCTCCGAAAGACAGATTTTTGAGTAATTTTTCATGGCAATTTCATTTACTCTCAGAGTTTTTGCCAGAAATCTGCTGAGGGGAAGTCGCCAAAAAAAATTCCATATAGCTAACGGTCACCCTAATATATATATACGACTTAATTGAAAAATATGTAATAAATTGGAACATGTAACTCAATGCCCAAAGAAGTAAAATCATTCTTTTTAGATCATCTGACTCAGATATAAAAATAAAAAATTTAAACAGTTTACCATCAAATTTTTTAAATTCAAATATTCCAATTTAGGATGTTGTACAACCTGTACGCATATACCATATAGAGAAATGTTGTGAAAGGTAAGAAACTCATCCTTTATTTCACTTAAAATACATTAGATCTTGAATTAAAACAATTATGCACCCATCCCTTATATGTACGGATTTCATTAACGTATGGTTGTACAATTCGGTTCAATAGATAGTCATCTATACGAATATTTGAAACAAAATGATGATTATGAGCATGTACAAAGCGAATATCTAAAATGTCTATCTGATAAGAAATTGTATAATAATGCTAATATAATAGGAATAGATAACTGCGGCAGTTGATAACAACCATCCTGTTGAAGTTACATCTGTCAGATTCAATCCGTTGTGCCAAATCAGCCTGGATAAAAATGTGTTATCAAATTGTCAGTTGGCAACTGAAAGAAGCTAAATTTTATGCTTTTTTTAATCTTTTAGAGAATGTCTTCTCTTCAAATCCTACAGGTTCGCATATCAATCTATTAATAATTGACGATAATGTACAATGCCCTTTAAATTTTCGCCTTTCCACTTTGAGAACAGCTATTAAGAGACTAAATGCAAAAAAAGCTTTCGGATATGACAAAATTAATGATAAAAAAAAACTTACCTATTTTAGCTATACGAGTCTTTTTTTTTCTCAATTTAATCCCATTCTTCGAGTTGGTTCATTTCCGGCGTCATGGAAAATTTCGGAGATAATGATATGATATCCAAACTGAAGTAGGATGTAACCCAAATTACATCATATCGGCCCATAAGTTTGTTGCTTATTCTCTCAAATTCAGTTTTAAAAAAACTGTATTGTACAGCGCTCTTTAAAGACATCTCCAAAGCATTTATCAAGGTCTGATGCGATCGTTTAATATACGTAATTATAAGACTATTACCCGCTAACAGCCATAAGTTTTTCAGAAGTTACCTAGAAAACAGATATTTTCACACAAAATCAAATTTCTGCTGGCGTTCCTCAGGGAAGCATCCTATCGTCATTCTTGTATTTATATGTATTTAAGGTGCTTTTGTATAAAGCAGTTATAAAGCGAATATGGTCATATGGCATCCAGTTATGGGGAACAGCCTAATCATCCAATGTAGAAAAATTGCAGAGAAGACAGTCTAAACTATTAAGAATGAGTACGTGTGCTCGATGCTATATCAGAAACAACAGTATACATAGGGATCTCAACCATAGCTAAATAAAGCATAAAATCGTCAAATTGTATTAGAAAAAAATTGTCAAAATCGTCAGAGACGTTCATGGGAATCGTTAAAAAATCATCAGAAAAAATAAATACATAACATAAAAACACATAAATTAAAAGTCAAAAACAAAGTTGTTGTGAAACATATAAAGTTAAGTCAAATTACATATTGTTACGTTTTTACCCTTTTAAAAACGTTAAAAATATGAGTTCGTAGATTGCAAATAAAATAAAAATAAATATGTGTTTAATTTTAAATCAATTCTTTATTATTCGCACAATTCCGTGTCCCACCTTCATCGATTTGACTTAACAATAACAATTTACTTTAATTGTTATTCTTTCTTTTACACTCGTTCGTTAGAACTTCAAACCACGATTCTCTTCCGCGTACGCAATAACAATTGTTCGTCACAATTATTCTTCACACGCAACGCAACGTGTCGTCTTCACACACGACTGACTGAATTCTAACTCTGGCATTGCTCACTTTGTGTTGCCTTTTATATCGCTGGATCAATAGTGTGAAGAATGCTCTCGAAAGAGGATGACGGCCTTCGGGAAATATCTGAAAATGTAAACAACTTGTTGTTTGTGTATCTTGTTTACATTCGCCCAGGCAGAGTAATTGTTGCTTGTATATTTGTCTATCCGCTATTCTTTTTTTATACTGCACTTTGTTTTTGCTTGTTTACTTCTTTGTCCGCTGCATTTTGTTGTTGGCTGTTTACATCTTTATCCCTTATATTTTTTTTATACAGATGTTGTTGCTATTATTTTTGTTTATTCATCGATCTTGTAAACAAACCCATTATTTTTGATGCTATATTTTTTTGCTTATTCGTTGATCACGTGAAGAAGTCCATTATTTATTTTTTGGAACTTTTGTTTAACATTTCATACATGATCAAGTCCATTGTGTTGTTTTTGGTGCATTTGCTTATTATTTTAATAACACCATTTCCATTTTCGTAACAATATTTTAGTTCAAAAATAATAAAAAAAAAAAAACATTTAACAAAAAAATTTAACAAGTCCTTTTAGCGTTTTATTTATAAAAATAAATATATTAAAAAACATAATAAATATATTAAAAAACATATATGTAGATACAGATAGACCCCGCTTAACGCTGCTGCGCTTAACGTTGTTTCAGTATTACGCGATAGTATTGAGTTTCCCCTAAATCGCACTGTATTGATACTTGTTGTGTGACGGTTGTGCTAAAATTTTGATCACAGTTGTTAAATTACTAATTTCTATCATACCACTTTCTCTAAAATCCAAACCTCTCTTAAATAGCGAGTCGATTTTTTTCATACTTCTTTTACTGACTGAAATGTAACCTTTTCAAGGTTATTCTGATATGAATGGATTTTGGTTTTATTCATAATCCCGTTATATGTTCCAATTTCATCAATGAAATTGTTCTCAATTTTTTTTTTTTCGAAGTTGATCTTAACAACTTCATTGAAAATTTTAAATTAAATTTTATCAACTCATTGATTAAGAAACTGTTCAATTGAAAAGTACTATTTCTTGCGAAATTTTAATAAATTAAATTAAATTCAAAAATAAAATTCAGTGAATAGTTAAGCTTTTATATAAGGGCAATTTCGTGTCAAGTGACCCAATTTTTAAAATCGATGTCTTCCGATTTGGATGAAATTTGCACCAAGGTTAGTACTATTGGATAGTTGGCCAGACACAAATTTTCAGCTCTATCAGTCAAGAACTGTCGGAGTTAGAGGGGGTCAAATTTGGACATTTTGGTCATACAGGGTTTTTTTAAAATGTGTGTAACTTTTCACCTATTGGTCCTAGCAAAAATTTTCCAAAGGATATTAGATAGCTATTTCTTCAGTCTTTCCAAAAATATTTTTTTTAATTTTAAAAAAAATTTTTTTTTATTTTTTTTTTTTAATTTTTTTTCAATTTGGGCATTTTTTTTTTTTTTTTTTTTTGCTTAAAAGAAAGCTTATAAAATTTCCTTTAAGGCCTTCATAATCGCTGAATGGGATGCGAGTGGGATATCTATCAAAAAAATTATTTTTTAACTCAAGAATAAGATTTTTCAATATTTGGCACATGTACCATTTTCATTTTCCCCCATTTTTTTTCGAAATGGAGTTTTTTTTATTTTTCCTCAAAAGAAAACTTAAACCATTTCCTTTAAGATCTTTGTGGGCACTTAGTAGCAAGAGCCATATCTATAAAAAAAATATTTTAACTCAAAATCCAAAGTTTTTAAATTTTACCATATGCACTATATTTTTTTTTTAATGGATGTTTTTTTTTGCTCAAAGAAAGCTTAGTTCTTTTCCTTTAAGAGCTTTGTGGTTACTTAAAGAGATGCGAGTGGAAAAACTTTAGCGTGCGAAACTGAATCTCTAGTAGCACAATTTTATCAGCGAGATGATATGAGTCGAATGATGCCAGGAATGAAAGACTGGGTGTCTGTTCGAATCGATGGCCAGAAAGTCCAAATGCAGAAGAGGATGATGTTTTTCCACTCGCATCCCATTAAGTGACCACAAAGCTCTTAAAGGAAAAGAACTAGGCTTTCTTTGAGCAAAAAAAAAAAAACATCCATTAAAAAAAATATAGTGCATATGGTAAAATTTGAAAACTTTGGTTTTGTGTTAAAATATTTTTTTTTATAGATATGCCTCTTGCTACTAAGTGCCCACAAAGACCTTAAAAGAAATGGTCTAAGTTTTCTTTTGAGGAAAAATAAAAAAAAAACTCCATTTCGAAAAAAAATGGGGGAAAATGAAAATGGTACATGTGCCAAATATTGAAAAATCTTATTCTTGAGTTAAAAAATAATTTTTTTGATAGATATCCCACTCGCATCCCATTCAGCGATTATGAAGGCCTGAAAGGAAATTTTATAAGCTTTCTTTTAAGCAAAAAAAAAAAAAAAGGGCCCAAATTGAAAAAAAATTAAAAAAAAAAATTAATTTTTAAAAAAAAATAAAAAAAAAATTTTTTTTAAAATAAAAAAAATTATTTTTGGAAAGATTGAAGAAATAGCTATCTAATATCCTTTGGAAAATTTTTGCTAGGACTAATAGGTGAAAAGTTACACACATTTTAAAAAAACCCTGTATGACCAAAATGTCCAACTTTGACCCCCTCTAACTCCGACAGTTCTTGACTGATAAAGCTGAAAATTTGTGTCTGGCCAACTATCCAATAGTACTAATCTTGGTGCAAATTTCATCCAAATCGGAAGACATCGATTTTAAAAATTGGGTCACTTGACACGAAATTGCCCATAAATAAAGTTCTGTGATTATTATCCAAAAATTTGTAATAGAAAGTGATCATATATATATAATTTCATCTGGTATTGAATTGTGGAAGGTAAGGGAATATTCAAATCAGGAGTTTGGTGGAGAATAACGAATATTTTGTCCTAGGATATTTTTAATCCGATATCCACAAAAGACCTCGTGGTCCAACCAAATTTTGGACAAAAGACCTCGTGGTCCCACAGTACTATTGGACAGAAGTCCTGGTACTCCATTATTACTCCTGTAGAAAATTCTTCGTGGTTCACCTTTCTTTTGGGACAATAGCCATCGTGCTCCAAACTTTTCTTTGGACCGAACTCGGAAAACTAACTTTTTTAGAACGGGAGTATGAGGAAAAAGAAAAAAAAAAACCGTTAGTTGAATATAACATCACATTCACCCCAATACGTCATAACACGTGAAAGATTCAGTTTCTTAATATTTGAGAAAAGGAAAAAAAAATCTAAATTATTTAACACCACATTTTAACTATGAAGTAATTCAATTGAACTTAATATAAAATAAATTTAAATTATAAAATAATAATAATCTTAAAAGAAAATTTAAATAAGAAAAGAATTTGAATTATATAAAAGACAAGAACCTATATACTTAATTAATAATATGAAAAGTCGTAAATAAGTAAGTTAATTAAACTTTCTCTAAATATAAAATAATTCTCATTTAACACATTTCGAATAACGAACATTTTTCTTTGAGTTTAAAAAAAAAATTACATTGTAGTACAGTTACTTTTCATTCATAGTTTTATTCTTTCATTTGTCTCATTTCATTGATCCATTTAGAACAGCACTTACTTGAAGAGAACTTTCGTTTATTTGGTACTCCTTAAACATTATGAAAGCATGAATGAAAGAGTAGAATTATGAATCAACAGGAACTTACATAGATAAGTATGTAAATTTGTAATTTAGCTTTATTTTAAGTTGTTGTAGTTAATATTTAAATTCTCACTAAAAATTATTATTATTGTACTCTTAAAAAATCATCTAAAAGGCCTGAGATATCGATACACTCAAAGAAATTTGTAGGTACTATTTTTTTTTTGTAAATTAATTTTAATGTGAACTATACCTATAGACTATAATGAACATCCGGCGAGCTAGACCCTTAAAGCAAGCACGTGCTAAAGGTTAGAGTCATTTTGAAGGCAAATGAGGTAGTCAACACAGCCAACCACACCGTACCATTACAGTTGTATAAGTGTGCAAATGAAATGGCCATGCACCAACCAAAAGTGGTGCACTATATAGCGACGCTCTTTTGTTAGTCTGTCCAGAATAAAGATTCCAACGGTATTTTCCGAAGTCGCAATGTATTTACATATGTACATTTTATGATGCCTCGTTTAACGCTGTTTCGTTTAGCGCTGTAACTTATTGGAACGTATCCCCCGCGTTAAGCGGGGTCTTACTGTACTTAGTTTAAACATATATATTAGAATTAAACATTTGAATCAAATCGGATACAATATTAAAATCGAAGATGTTACGATTGCTAAGTTTTAAATAATCTTTTTGTATGTAATATTGCTTCTAAGGATTTGAGTTTAAATTAACTTGTCTTAATACTCTCTCTACATCAGCTGAAGAATGTGACGAATACAAACAGTTTTTAATAAATTTAGCCAAGGCTGGAAATTAAAAGCTACCACCCCTCATTTTCATTTCTGATATTTTTCGAGAAGTTTTATATCATTTTAAAGAAAAAATTGTTTAAGTTTTAAACAGTCTATCCCAGGGTTGTATATTGACACATAAGCGCAACAATAATATTGCATCATCTAAGTCTATGGGAAGTTTTGGACGTTCTGAGCATGAAAATTCAGTGTGATGTTCGCTGGAACCAACACATTTTTCAGTACCTTAGCTTCTTAAGACGGTGCAAGAAATACTTTACTTCATCTGATCTTCTTACTATTTACACCACTTACATATATCCGAGTACAATGGGTCAATTCGACCTCCGGGTACTGTACTTGTCACAGTTCACAAGTACACGTCCTCTGACCTACATATATCCGAAAGAGAATGGAATACAACTCTCATGTATAGGCCGGTACGTCAACGTCTATTTTGAGACTTCTCGACCACGTACAGAAGAGGGCAATGTTGCTCGTTAATGACGTTAGGATATAGAACTCTTTTGATTCATTGAAACATCGTTGCAATGTGGCCTGTGTTTCATTGTTCTATCGCCATTACAACGGATTTTGGTAGAGCAAAATAATAGAACTTGTTCCCGAGAATCATGTATTCCTACGTAACACTCGTCTTTCTCGGCGAGCACATACATACGTATGTGGTCGATTGGCCAATGGATCGCATACTCTATTACAAACAAAATTTGTTCTTTAGTCAGATTATGCATATGTGGAACTCCCTTCCTGCAGAGGTTGGAATTTTTTGGCTTTTAAGGGATGAAAAAAGCATAAAATACAGAAAACTCATCACACGTGTTCGCAAATCAGTTAAAAATATAATACTTCACTCGTCGTTATTACTAACCTAAATTTCAAATAGTAACAATTACAAAGTAAATACAAAGCTTAAAGTGACTTTTAATATACTAAAGTAAAGAATATGATGTAAATTTTTAATTTCTGAAAATCGTCAAAATAAGAGCATTAATCGTCAAAATGATATTTTTTGAGATCAAAATAGTCAAAATGACGATAAATCGTCAAATCTGGCAGCTATGATCTCAACATTCCCTCTTATTTAATGAAACTTTTGAGTCATCCAAGCGACCTTGCAAGAAACCTACTGCTTTTTGAGTGTCAAAGACGCCTTAAAAGGCTGCAAACTATGGATTTGAAATAATTTTATTCCCTAATATTTACGAACACGAAACCTTTAGTTATTGCATTGGCTATGCCAATTATATTTGTCTCAGTTTTAAGATTTTAATACATACTCTGTTAATTTCTTAGGGAAGATCCAATAAAGAAAAATGAATTGAAAAAAAAAACCTAGTGTGAAAGATATTTTTGAAAACGGTAAATGTATAACCCGATATTGGAGATATTCAATTATTTTTTTTGTTTTTTTTTTTTATAACTTTACGAGCTAAAGGCTGGGAATCTTCAAAAGACATTGGTAGCCCGGCCTACCCAATGTGCAAGATTCGCTGCAAGACTTACTCTCGGCTTGCTGAGCGCCTACGTACTAAACTCAACGTCGTTCGTCACACTTGCAACCCGTATACATAGATATTCCATGTATGTATGTATGCGAATGTAATATCATAGCATCATATGACGTTATGTACTCCGGTCCGATTTAATTTAATCCTCTTAAGTTTTATTTTTTCATCATTCATACATACCTACGTACGTATGTACGAGTGTAGAAATGTGAGTGAATGAGAATACCATTTAAGTTCTTATATTTTTTGCGTTGGTCGTATCAGAATTTATTTGTATTTGCAGTGGAATTAAATTGAGACAAAATGCTTTATAATGACTGTGTCAATGTCAATGTTCCTTCGCTTGTTTGCTTCTGTTGCTTTACTCCATTTTTCCTTTCACCGGAAAACTAAGGAACAAAAATTTGTAAAATAACACGTGATGGCAGAAGGAAACGAAAAGGAAAATCTAATGAAGATTTAAAGGATTTTAAGCACTTTTGTTTAACAAATACTACAATATTAACAATTATTTTATAGAACCACACCACCTACACACGTCTGCTCGTATGTATATATATCGGGTCCGCCATCTAACGTTTTTTTTTTCAACTAGTGCTTATTTCGTAAATGGTAACACTTAGCTCATGTCTGATTTGACAGATAATTAGTTTTATCCTACCGCTGAACGAATATGGTTGTGTATACGCTTGAACAATGCTGGGAAATATTGCGACATTACTTTGCAAATCATGGTAATGCTGCAGAATGTGTGCGAAAATTGCGTACGGATTTTGGAAGAAGTGAAGCACCGTCATTTTGATCTTGACGGGTATGTAAACAAGCAAAATTGTCGCATTTGGGGCACAGAAAACCCGCACGCATACATTGAAAAGCCGACACACCCAAAACGAGTCACTCTTTGGTACGGATTTTGGTCCAGAGGTATAATTGGGCCATTTTTCTTCGAAAATGAGCAAGGAGTGGCCGTTACAGTCAATGGCGATCGTTATCGGGCCATGTTGAACGACTTTTTTTCACAAAAATTGAAGAGGAGGATATTGGCAACATTTGGTTTCAACAGGACGGCGCTACGTGCAACACAGCCGTAGCTACACTCGATGTTTTGCGCCCTGTTTTTGAAGATTGCATTATCAGCCGCAGAGCTGATGTCGTTTGGCCACCTCGGAGCTGCGATTTGACACCGTTGGACTATTATTTGTGGGGTGCCGTCAAAGATAAGTGTTACGCCGACAAGCCAGAGACAATTGACGCTTTAAAGGACAATATTCGTGAAGCCATTGGTGAAATACAGCTGCACACAATGCTTAAAAATTGGACCGATCATGTAGGCTACTGCATGGCCAGCTGAGACAGCCATTTGAATGAAATTATTTTCCATTATTAACCGGAAGGATTGCATTTTCAAATAAAAAAAGAAATTTGAGAAAATATTCAGAAGATTTTTTTAAAGCATTTTCAAAAAAAAAAAGTTATTTGGCGGACCCTATATATGTATATATGTGTGTGTGTTCAATGTTAAAGTATTTACCACATGTATACAACGTGCAACACACGTAAAAGGGAAAGTGCACAAGTGTGAGTTTGTGTGTGGGAATACGGTAGTAGAAGACTGAACAAAATCGTAAGTGTGGAAGCATGTTGTGTAAGTATTTTAGTGTAAACAACAAATTATGTACGTATTCCTTTTTTCTCCTCCATTCTTGAGTACGGATTTATGTACCGAAATAAAAGAGATGCCAAGTGTATAGGAAATTTAAGAAAAACTGAAATGGAAACACATGGATATATTCAAATATGGCAACAGGAAGACGTTACCTGTTGTTTTAAACATACTATTTTAAAAAAGCTTTGGTACGCTTTTTTTATTTTGATTTTTTAATGTAATTTTAGGTACTAAACTGATAATGTTAATGGCCAGATGTTATAAGCAATGTTGGTGTTTGGAATGCAACAAGAAAGTACCAGTCCATATAAAAATCCTCCGCCGTAAGGGGAGATGGATGGGGTATACGTTGCACATACCGCAAGACGACATTACGAGAACAGCGCTGGACTGAAATCCCCAAGAAAGCCGTTGGCGTGAGAGACCATCCAACACGTGCAGAGGACAAGTTAGATTAGTTAGATCAAATTCCTCGCATTAGATAAACTGTACTTTGTTTGATCCACTTGGGAACTATGGTTGTTGGGACGTTCTGGTAGTCTAGTGGGTAGTGTGCTGGACTATTAGCGTGAGGGTCATGGATTCAATTCCCACCAGAGACTCTGGTCTGTTACACTACACCGAGCTTATGGTCGAAGCTACTCAGCTTGTAATAATTTAATATAATTTGTAATTGTATTGTATATGCTGCCATTAATTTGTAAATTATTATAGAAAAATATATTCTCGTTCTTGTCTTAGGTAGTTATGGTTTATTGTTGCTTTATTCAGCTTGTGATTAAGTTCTGTAGCTGATTTATGTTGTCGTTGCCTTTACTTTTCCCTAACCCGCTATAGTCCGGACTGTAGTGTGTACGTGTCCTACGTAATGGGGACGAGCCCTCCGCGGTCGGGTGAGGGTGGGTTAGTGTGAGGCCGGGGACGTTCGATAAATAATAAATAAATGAATAGCCTTACGGGAAAGTGTTTAATATCGATTTTCTATGCTCTGGATTGCAAGGGTATTAGCTTGCTCTGGGGTTAGAGCTACAATCGATTGGTTTAGCCACATAAAAGTTTAATAATCTGTCTTGTTTAAATTAGAATTACAGTGTAATTTCTCTTAAATGTTTAAGACACGAACCTCTTTAATACCGTGCCAATACTGTGGGATTTGTACACGTCTATGCTTAGTAAATAAGCAAAAAAAGCTAATCAGTGACAAACAGTACGTTTTCCGTAAGGCCCGTTCTACTGGTGACTTTTTGGCGTTCATTCAAATGTTATAGAAAAATTCAAATCTAATGTTTAGGAACACTGCCCTGTCTTTTGTAACGGGTTATCCATTTCGTGGTTTCAAAAGTAAACGTAAATAAAACACATATAAAATATTTTTTTCATGATATTTCTTTTTTATTGTAAAGTTTGAACGTTGATATTTGATCATTTAAATGACCTCCACGCGAAGTGTTGCAAGCATTGATTCTTTTGAGATAATTTTCGACCACTTTTTGACACATATTGGGCGGTAGCTCAGCCATAACTTGACGAATGTTGGTTTTTAAGTGCTCAAGAATTGAAGGTTTATCTGCATAAATACGGTCTTTCGCGTAGCCCCACAAAAAAAGTCTGTTGGTGTCAAATCGCATGTCTTGGTGGCCAGTTGATATTGCCAAGACGAGAAATTACGCAATAAAGCCAGATTCGCTCGAGTTGTGTGGCATGTGGCACCGTCTTGTTGAAACCACATATTCTCCAAGTCGTATTCGTCAATAGCAGGCAAAAAAAGTCGGTTATCATATGACCATAACGCTCCGAATTGACGGTGACAGTCGTTCCATCGTCGTTTTCGAAGAAGTAAGGTCCAATCACACCTTCGGACCAAAAAGCGCATCAAACAGTGACTTTTTCTGGATGTAATGGCCTCTCTTCAATTACTTGAGGATTCTCAGAACCCCAAATACCCTTTCAATATTTGTAACCACTCCAGTCTCTTCAAATTTCTTCACAATTTTGCCAATTCCATGAGTAGTTGGACGATTATGTAAACCATAATCTCTTCTTAAAGCACGATACGTGGCTGTGGCAGAATCACCATTTTTGTAGTAGGTTTTGATAATTTTTATGCGTTGTGTGATAGTTAAGCTATCCATTTTCGTCAATGTCAGACTTTCAACTGAAAAGAAAAAAATTGGTTTCATAACCTAGTTTGACAGATGTCGAATTCCAGTCCCATACTTTTGAAACCACGAAATGGATAACCCGGTATTATATCTTCTTTTATCTGCATTGAGAAGTAAATTCCCAACAATACATAATTTTATTCCACGGTTTATACCTGCAAAGATTTTAAATTGGTATCTCTTGCGTGCTTGTATGCTTTGCTTATGGATTAAATTACTGGCACTGATATAAGATGTCCGACCGACAAATACGGACTTCAGAGAATTGTGTGTGGACAATTTACTTTTGATTGCAAATTGCAATATACGAGTATGTGTCTCTATTATCCATTATTTGTACCCTGGTGATTATCAACACTTTCGATAGCAACAAACCCTATACTTTAGCAATCTTCGTGGGTGTTTGCAGTGCGTTTTTCATATACACACGTTGTCCTTGAAGATTTGCTGTTGATTATTGCTGTAGTACTAGTCTGGTTGAATTGTAATGAAAGTGAATGTTTGAGTTACATGGCTTTGAACTGGTGACAAAAATAATAACATTAATGGGTGCTGTCTGTATCATAAAAAAATTGTAATTAAAATAAGTCTACCCTTAATTAAATAATATGTTGTACATATTTATTTTTCATATTTGCATTCACATTTTCAATTCTTTATTTTAATTTGCTTTTTTTTTCTTTGGCTTAAGAGATATTTCCTTCATTCGAAGTGGGATAACTCAAGCTTTCTTGGTTTGCTTAACACCCAAGATACCCAAATATGTTTCTATTTTCAAAGTTAGCTAATACTGGGTTCAGACATGCGCCTTTATTGCGTAAATCGCAATAAACGGCATTATTGATCTCAATATTTCATATAAAATTTCAATTAATTATTGGCCAATAAATTCATAAATTGTTATAATATTGATAAAAAAAACTTTAAATACAACACTGTCATAAGTACGTTCAGTGAGCAGATTACATTTTGCCGAACGCTTTCTATTAATATTTGACAACTCAAATGTAAACAACGACAAACAAAAAATGGAAGGTCAGCAGAAAGGTTTGTATTTTATTTTGAGTTTCATTTTCCTCTAACAGTGCCATAAGCAAAAGCTTTCTTTTCTGCAAGCTATCCAGTATTATCAAATTTTTCTTTCTTATCCTTCTGAGAAAAGCCACTTTGGAGTCAAAAGTACATAGTCCCTATTAACCGCAACAGCTCGGCGTTTCGGTTAATCATTAGCAATACCTTTTTAAATGTTAAATTGTTTTCCATTTTTTCTAAAAAATTTTTTTGGCACTAATTTTCGCGATTAAATTAAAAGCAATGTTGTTGAAGCAATCAGCTGTTTTGTTTACCAGCTGACAAACAAATTTTCGTATATTATATGTCTGAACGCTAAAAATATTGTTCTCAATAAACCGAATATTGATTTAATAAAAATGCATGTCTGAACATAGTATAAGGACGGCTGATTGGGTTGGGTTTTGTTTACAATATACAATTTTTTTAAGCAAAAAAAAAAAGGTTTTAAATAATAATTCGATAGGGAATTATCATTTCCGCAATTATACTATGCGACAAAATAAAAAAAATTAAATACACCCAGCTAACGACAGAGTGTAGGTTGTAAGTTTTATTGTGTAGAACTCAAAAATATTTTTTTTATATTTCTTGAACCCTCCAAACTTGTTTTATTTAAAAAAACAAACTGTTTTTTTGGACTTTATGCACAAATTTATTGATGGCACAAACATTTCTGAACCGATGTCCAAAATTGAAACCTTATTAGAAAGGAGAGGAATGGGCCTTTAAAACGAGATAATACATATATATATTATTTGACTTAATATGACTTAATTTGACTTAATAATAAGTTTGTCCGTTCATAGTAGGAAACTTTAATTGAAAAATATGATAACAGTGATAATATTCCGAAAGTGCATTATCTTGTGAAGAGATTGAGACTCCGTTTGATTGAATCGGACAAAAATTAGTGTAGTCACCGTGATAAAACAAGTTTGCAGGGTTCAAGCAATATGAAAAGAGTATTTTTGAGTTCTACTCAACTAACTGAACAACTTAGATTAGGTAGTTACCCGGGTGTATTTTCACTGTCGCACCGTGTTATTATTATTATAACTAAGTAACTAAGACCTTATAGTCTGTGTAGTACAACAGACCAAAGTCTCTGGTGGGAATTGAACCCATGACCCTCACACTAATAGTCTAGCACACTATGTACTAGACTACCAGAGCATTCTTTTTTAATATGGTTTTTGTTTCACTGTATACGAGTGTCAACTGTATTACTTACTTACTTATTTAATTCGTCATTATATCCCTTTAGTTAGAATTACTTTTATCCATATGTGACGGGACCTACATTTTAATGTCGATTCCGAACGACAGATTTTTGTGAAACTTTTCAAGCAATTTTAATTACTCTCGGAGTTGTTGACGGACGACTGAGAGGACTGAGAGGAAGTCGCCAAAGGGATATTAAATAATAATAAGAACTCTACATAAGATAATCACGAAGTTGGCAGATATAAAATAAGGCAGTATATATTGAGCGAAGTGCAACGTTGCCAGTCAATCGTAAAGTAGTAACAGATTAGTTAGACAGTTCTAATTAACAGTGTGAGTTAGTTTCTTTGTAAATAAAGGATCAATAAAAGTGTGTTGTTATTTAAATAGGTAAACGATTTTATAATTTAATAACTTTATAAATGAATAAAATTAAAAGACTTATACAAATAAATATACAACGACTATTAAAAGTAAATAATTTCTTTTATTTAAAATTTCAATAATTAAATCGACAATTAAAACGTAACTAACTTACAAAAACTACAAATGTAACACTATATTTGAAAGCTTAAGACCGTCAACGGTAACGAGCGAGTCGCAGAGGGTATCTTGATTCACAATTTTAGATGCATCTCGCATATTCGGTTCTCGGTTTTAGTTTAGGATTAAAATTTTTGATACTTGGGTCAATCATATAGTTGTTATCACAACAAATACATTTCAAAACAAGTCAATCATTTCTGATTTATTAATCCTTCAAATATGTGTATCATTAAAATCACGATTATGAACGGGCTGCTCCCACTATATTGTGTGTATCGAACGCTGTGTAACATCGGACCAGCTTTGTAAAGCATTTTCAAATGTCTTGAGAGAAGACTGCTGAGAAGAGGTTGCCGAAAATTTCAAAATTTTCTTTTTTTAGGATGTCTCTAAACTACGGCGACCATTATTTATAAGATAAAATATTTTAAACGTAATTTTCTTACTAAAAATCAAAATTTTATCTCATAAATCAACGTCAGTTGCAGATGTTTCAAAAACAAAATGGGCAGTAAATGCCTTAAGAGTCGAGAAAAATAAAATGATGAAATTGCTACGAATATTTCACTATTAATTTAGCATTTGGCTCTGTTACACAATTTTTAAGAAAAGCTATATAATCAATACTACTAATTACCCTTGAAAATATTGCTAAACAAGTTTATATGTTAATTAACTGAGAAAAGTTCATGTTCTTAAGTATGGTATTCCAATTAAGAACCCATTAATAAGAGCTATTAATCATTATATTACCAATCCTGATTGTATATTATACCTGAACATTTCATATGAAATACAATTTTTTTATGTAATTTTATTTTAAATAATAATTTAATTTAATCTTTTAGACAGCGATTACACATTAAACGCCTGTTTTGCGTTCATAACGAAAACAATTAAATTTACGCCTCCCTTAAAAAATCGTCCTGCAAATATTCTCTACGAAGCAGTGTCAGTAGCGTTAAAACCAAGGAAAAAACGAAGTGAAAAATTAAGCTGAAATAGAAATATTTTTCATTATTTTCTTTTAACTTTTGCGTTCCATTCTCATAAATGAGCCATGCTTTGGGGGGACATCAGACACACGCTTGCATTCTGAGTTTTATAACGATTTCTTTTTCAAATGAGGTCAAAAATAAATTAAACGAAAAGGAAAAGCACACGAAAAAAAATGAATGAAAGAAAAACAAGACAAACATTTAAAAGAATAATTCTAAAAATTAATGTTGAAACTTTTCATTAAGCCAGAGACGCGCCCTTAAACTTTCAACATTCTAAACGAACGATAATTATCTCAGCTACTTGCCTTCTTCGTTTGTATGTATTAGAAGGGATCACAAGCAGAGGCAGTTGTAGTTGTGAATTTAGAGAAAAATACTCTCACACGAACACCACTTATAGTCATTTCTTCATTTAAATAATGTCCTACTGATTTATGACTACGATGTGTGTAATAAATTTACTATGCTAAAATATATATACATACATACATACATATGTACATATATACAAACATACATACATACATAATGTGAATACATTTCCAAAGTGACGTGATTATTCTTTTTTTTTTGGTTTTTTTTTTTTAATTTTTCTCTTCTTTGGTTGTTGGCCTTATCCGTGTTGGTTTCTTGTATAAAGTCGTTTGACTCACTTCAGGATTCATACGGTAAAACAAATAGAAGAACTGACAGTCAGGAGTAGCTTTTTGTCGCAATTTTGTATAATTATCGTTAGAAATAACAGTCGGTTTTTATTGTTTAAGTGACACAGAGAACAATAAGTTTTACATACGAGTTCATGTGGCTTTAATATGGTTTTCATGTACAACAACTAACAGTTGCGTTAACATAAATAGCATTTTAACTCAAATAGGTTATTTGGAAAAATTTCAGATTAAAAAAATTGTAGAGAAGGAAAAAGTTTGCCATCTGGTGTATGTGTGCTCTATGTCAAGTTGAATTAAGCACGTAATTCGATGGTGTAGACTTCTGTTTGGAATATACATAATTGAGAGTTTCCCAAAAGGCTCGCAATACATTACTTTCTGTCCAAAAATATTTCGACTTGAATCTTAAAACATGTCCTCAAGTCATTCGTATACCGTATTCGTTCTTTTTTTAAAAGACTTACTCTATTTAATGAAACATTTTTCGGTATCATACAGTCCTGGTGGAAGCAGGAAGTTGTCAGCTACTGAATTTATTAGGTCTGTATCTCGCATTAGACTTGTCTCCTATCTTAATCAACCACCGGAGCCTCCTCTCTATAAGACAGGTTTTAACTCATGCTACTCTGTTCATCTTGTCCATCTCCATTTAAGTTATTTTCAGTTGTGTTCTGTGTATCCAAACAATGACCCAATAGGTCAATATTAGCCTGACATAATCCTTGGATTACACTTTAAAAATTTCGCTACAAGCCTCCTGCATAATAATATGACAAGTCTGGCCTTTCTTAAAATACTCTTTATGTGAGCTCTCCCTGTCTACATACTGTTCATATTTTAACCCTCGTTTCTGTGATATTATCTCACCCTAGATTCAAATATTGCATTTAGTTTAGTCGTTGGTACTATCGTGATACCAACTTAGAATCTGATCTCCTTGAATGATGTTACAAAAAGTCACCTTAAGCTTGACTCTAAATATTCGAACCATTCATCAGTCAGTGTCGTTTTATATACAACAAATCTCCATATTAGTAGTGATGGTTGACAATCTGTTGGGCATTCTACAATTGTGATGACTCTTATCATTTCGGTCACTGCGTTTGTTGCTGAAGATCGTGTGCACGAGACCACTGTAATCCATCTGGATATCATGGGGTCCAAGGATTCCATAATGGGTTTCACTAAATGCACTAGGATGCTCGTAGGACTGCATCGTTACTGAAATATTTCTCATGTTACATTTATTTTTTAATGTTGTATTCATACATAATTGGTCATTACAACCCTTCAGTCAGGATTACGACCTAGCTTCTCACGTGACTCATGTTGTGTGTGTTAATTTTATACATGAGAAATATTTTTTTTATAAAATCGTTTTGGTGTCTGACCTGGAGTTTGAGCCGTGGCCTTACGTATAATAAGCCGACACACTACCAACTAGACTACGGCGACTACATTTTGATGTCGTATTACTGATTCATATTTTGAATGAGCATTTCATTGCATTATAGTCCCCTGTTACATTCATAGCAGCCAGATTGACGATTTATCGTCATTTTGACGATTTTGTGCTCCAAAAATGACGATTTATGCCCTTATTTTGACGATTTTTAGCAATTCAAAATTTACATCATTTTCTTTTTATATAACCAATAAATCCTTACATAACATAATGACCTTAACATGCCTTTTATAAAATCGGAAATAAAAAGATATACATAGCTGCAATTATTTAGCTAGGCTCAGTAACCATACAAACGTATTAGCAATTACATTACTAGATGAGACTGATGAAATCAGAAGTCTCAAAAGAAATCATATCTTAGATCTCCCTTTTATTTAATAAGTTTATTATAATTATTTACTAATTTAATTAATTTTTCTTAATTTTTTTTTTTTTGTTAATTTTATTATATTATCTTTAAATTTAACTGTACATATAATTTATATTTTTGTTTCCAAAGGGATTCAATAGGACATGTTATTTTTCAATTTATCAAATTTTTTTTTTTATGAAACCAGCACTCATGGGATGGCCCCTACTCATGCAGTGCATTGTGCAGGTTTTTTAGGAAAGGTGGAAAGGGGGAAGATGCGAACTGCAAGGAAACGAGTTGTTGCTAGGTGACTATAAAACGGCCAGTGCTATACCTTCACCATTAGACAGCCTACAACAGGCAATCGTCCCCAAGAAGCCCGCAGTTTCTCACACCACTTATGTTGTGTGTGTTAATTTTATAATAATTTATTATTGGAAAATAGATTGCAAATAAATAATAATAAAAAAAAAAATTATTTATTTATTTATTTTCTGACGATTTTTTTACGATTTCAATGAAAGTCTTTGATGATTTTGACGATTTTTTCTCAAATATTTGACGATTTGATGCTTCATTTATCTGGCAGCTATGATTACATTACATCTGTCCAAATCCGAGCTAAGTTAGTATTTTTTAAGAATTTTTATACTTTTTTAGTCTTAAATGTTGTTCGATCGTTTCTAAGTGTTAAAATGCTTTTTTGTGTTCAAGAGAATAAACGTGTTTATGGTTTAATTTTGTTTTGTGTTGGATTTTAAAATAAATGAACGCAATGAACTGGCGAGGCATTGTGATGTGGTAAACATGGCATGTAAAGGCAAAAAGTCTTTAACAATAGATTTGTTTTTTTTTTTTTATATATTTTCCGCCCGTTTTCAAAGGAAGACATTGAATGTGAAGACTGCTAATGCTTTTTCTTCGAAGGTCTCATCATCATTATCATTATAATCATATTCTTCTTCTTCTTCTTCATCATCATTTTGTAATTCGCTAACATTGTACCCTCAGCACCCCACCAGCACTCCCTTTTAACATGTTGCAGTGATTTTCAAGCCATTACTGCCATTCTTTTGACATTATTTTCCCGTTATGTTATATTTTAAATATTTTACAAGGCCAAACAAAGCAGCCGAAAAGAACAACAAAAACTTTTTGTTAAAGCCAGGCATCCTACTCTGAATTTTTACCCATTGCTGTGGGCGGAATTAAAAAAGATAAACAGGAAAATTTTATACTTATACACGTACATACATATGTATGTATGTATGTATGTAAGTATGAAAGCTTAAATCATGTGAAATGTCTCAGTCCCCTGAAATGCATCAAAAAAGTTACAACTGAAATGTACTTTTTTTTAGTTTTTCTTTCTTTTTGGTTTCTAAAGAAAAGCATTCGTCAGTTGCAGGAAACTAACGGAGAATGAATGGAGAAATAAAATAAAGAAATTTATGAAAAAAAATATGAAAAAAAGAAATCAAATATTTTCTATTACAGCAAATGTGTGCGAAAAAAAAGAGTGAAAGAAAAAGAACTAAAGTTTATATTTTTTATATAAAATTGTACCAGCAAATGTGACTTTATAGTGTCAACTACCAACATATGGGGATTTATTGTTAATTCCCATGTTACAAATGTTAAAAACGACTTATCAACTTATTGTGGTGCAACAGGGCGTACGATGACAAAAATAGAAAAAAAAAAATAAACAAATTTCCCATCGAATAATATGAAAAATCTTATGCACACAAACATGTGCTGGCACACATACACTTTGCCTAAAAATGCAAAAAGGCCTTAACTTTACAGGACCTTATAAAAATCCAATACCAGATTGTTTGTTATTACATGGTTTGCTAAATGCAATGTGCACAAAAAGCACTCTAAAGGCTGTAACTAGAGTTTGGGGACCAGGAAATTTTTGTCGCGAATTCCCGGGAAATTTTTTAAATATTCAAAATTCAATAAAGAGTATCATCTAATACTAGATGTACGAACTAGATGGAACAGCATTTATCATCTTGTTTGTTGAAGATTATGTCCCACACTTGGAAACATTGGTAAACGTTTTGAACTCCATAAAAGATGCAGTGGAAGAATTAGGCAGGCGTGAAACCAATTTGATAATAGGTGATGCTATTATGAATACACATCATGAACAGTTATTATCTGTTGATTCTATACTTTCGGAAGAAATGCTTCACACAATTAAAAGTAAAGTAAATGAAAGATATAATGACAAATTGATGTCATTAGTAAATTATCTAAACACTTCACAACACAATAATATTAACATAACAAAGACAATGTTAAAATCCTATGCAGAGCAAATGTACAAACGCCTATTCCAAGATACTGAAATAACATCGGCTGAAAGTGATGAAGATATTTCCGTTGCACAAGTATATCAATGTTTTAAAGAAAAGTTGGAAAACGCCTTTAATGGGGCTAAAGAAAAAACAAGAAATCTGAAATTAAAAACAGACAACTTATTTAAAAGAGAGCTAGCTTTATTTGAAGCTACTTAGTATAAACAGAACCAAAAATTTATACATACTTTTTAATGCATTGTTAACGCTTAAGGCCACTTCTGTAGAAAGCGAACGTGTTTTTTCGGTAGCTGGTAAATTTTCAACAAATTTACGAAATAGAATGTCTGATGAGTTATTAAATGCACTAATAATTTTAAAAACTCATTTTTTGAAAAATTATGGCGATTTCTTTTCTGGCATAAATGTTGCCTTTATTCTGCTTTTGTCATTTTTTTGTTCTTTTCGAAAAAAAAATGCAATTTTGTAAATTAATAACATGTTCTTTTCTAAAAAGTTTGCCATAAAACCCAAAAAATATGCTGCATGTTTGACCCTCAATTTAATCAAAGGGTTGTAAGGGCAGCACTTATAAAACAGCTGTTCTTGTTATTGTTTTGAAAAAAAAATAACAAAAATTATTTGTCTTAAAAGTGTTGAAATGGAAGAAAAAAATTTTTTTTGGAAGATTTGTTGGAATCCTCTCCATCGTCAGATGAGGAGGACATGTTATTAAAACGAAACTCTTGCCGCGAGTTAAACATTTTGTTGAAAATCTTATTTATAAGTATTGCGCCAGGTTCTAGTAACAAATTTATAAACAAACAACAGCTGACTATAGGTGTTGATAATTTTATTTTTGTAAAAGCAGAATGAGCTTTAAAATCGTTAAAAGAAATTTTCATTTTATTTTAGCGATATGCAAGTTACTAGTCGGGGACTACAAAGAAACACATACATATGTATTATTACATACATACATAATTGGGCATTACAACCCTTCAATCAGGATTACGACCTAGCTTCTCACACCACTTATGTTGTGTGCGTTAATTTTATACATGAGTGGCGGGACCTGAAGAAATATTTTCATATTTTCTTTTTGATGTCTGACATATGATCCGAACCCGGGCCTTCAGTCTAATAAGCCAACACACTACCTACTAGACTACGACTTCACATATACATTATGTATTATTATTCACAAATGTATTATTATCGAAAGAAAAAAAGGTTTGAGATGTGTTAACTTAAAAATTAACATTTTTTAAAATTGTAATAAGAAGATTGTTTATAAATACTTTTAAATGGAATTTGGTTATTATCTTTTGTAATAAAAATATTTCCCAAAAATTTGATTTTCAGCTCTTTCTATATAGAAATTCGAAAAAATTTACTAAATACTTAACATATTGTGCCAACTAAAGCGATTTGAAAACATTGGCCCTAAAGTCGAATTTTACATAAAAATAGTTTTAACTTGTATGACCCCGGAGCCCTCGGTAAAAATATTATTATTTATTTATTATTATTATTTTTTATTTCCGAAAATAAAAAAAATAATTTTATTGGAAATTATTTGGATAATTAAAAAAAAAAATTTTTATTTTCTATACAATGATTAGTTTTAAAATCGTTAATTAAGTAAAAAACGCTAAATTGGTATAAAACTACAAAAATAATTGCATAAAGGGCAATGATTCTTTTATAATCGTTTAAAATGCAACACATTATGAGGGTTCGTGTAACCTCCAATAACTGCTACAAAATATGTAGGCAACATTTTTTACCAGAAAAGAAATCACCATTAGTTCTTCGAAAATTTGTTGTATATTTATTTTTAAATAATATTTTTATTTAATTTTTAATAATAACTGATCTCAACATTCCCAAACTCTAGCTGGAACTAATCGATTACTTTTACTCCGAAGAATCAACAGGAAACATTTGCTATTTTTAAGAGGAATATAAACACACGAACTTTCGGTGACGACCTCCTCTTTGCGGTACTTTAGCACGAGCTATAGAAGTAACTAATTTACATGAAAAGGCCAAAATCTTGACAACCTGAAATAAAATACGTAAAGGACAAACATTTTTTTGGAAAGATTTTTGATATTATAAGCTGCTAAGCAATTTGATGGCATACCTTTAATTTTTAAATATGATTTACTATTCCATTCGATCAGTCCAACTCTTTACTATTATTTTCAAAAAATCTGGCTATATGGTGGCTTGAATGCTGGCTTCCAACTCTTCTAAAGTTACTGAATTGTTGGCATAAACCATTTACTTAACATAGCCCCATAAATAGTTATCCAAAGACGGTTAAATGGTATGTGCGAATAGAACCACTTCTGGAAAGAAAGTTGTCACCAAAGTTCTCGGCAAGTTGCTCCGTTTTGTAGAATGCAATTGTCATTCAGTTTGATAGCTTTTATCAGCCACCACCACGACAACTCTTAACTCAAAAAGGACCAGCGTTTAAACTAACCGAGCTAAACGGGTAATTTTAAAGAAATTAGTGGTGACTCTTTAACTAAATATGACAATTTCGCTAATTGAAGTGTCCATTTAACCAGAAGTGAATTTCATCACTAAACAGAATTCATTGATAAAAACGCATATATTTTCGGCTAGTTTCAAATGAATTCTTTATCCTGCCGATAATTGATATTGAGTTGAAAAGAGTAAAATTAGTGCGAAATAAATTAATACCTAAACATCACCTGTGAGATAGGACCACCGTTCTTTTTTTTTAGATTTATCATTTTAATTAAGCACTTTTTTGCTATAAGCACTTAAGCTGTGATCACACGATTACCTGAAATACACCTATTTGGTATCACCACCATCAACTGACCCGCCGATACTTCAAGGGGGAAAACACTTTCCCCTCCAACTATGGCCGCCAAATTCACATCACTATATCTCCAGGCCTAACCTATTCCATATTTGCTCTTACCCCAAACCTTTTTTACCCAATCTTTTCTAAATTATTCATTTCTATATTCACTACACATCAATCATCATATTCTTACGTTTTCACCCTTTTAAAAACTTTTGAAATATGAGCTCGTAGATTACAAATGAAATAAAAATAAATTTGTGTTTAGTTTTAGATAAATTCTTTATTGTTCGCACAATTCTGTGTGCCACTGCTCACAACTTGATGTAAACAACAACAATTGCTTTGTTTGTTATTCTGCTTTGCATTCTTTTGCGTAAACACTAATAATTGTTCGGCAGATCTTTATAACGAAGATCTTCAAACCGCGATTATTCTCTTTACACGCAACGCGTCTTCACACAAGACTGACTGAATTTTTACTTTGTCTTGCCTTTTATATGCCAACGTAAAAACTGATGAATGATCTTGAAGTCGAATGTTCATGGCCTTATCGAGATCTCTATAAATGTAAACATCGTTGTTCCATTATTGTTGTTTTTTGTATATTTGTTTACATTTATTCTTGCAGTGTTTGCTTACTTGTTTATCCATTTGTTATACTGGTTTTTGTTGGTATATTTTTGTTTACTTGTTTATGATGTAAACATTAGCGCGTAGTTGTCTATCGAATGGTCACACGATTGCTGCTCCAGAGTTGCATTCGATTGGAACAAATTGGCATAATATTATTGTGGATTGCTCTATTAACCAATAAATTGTGTAATCATACGATTGTCATATAAAAAAAAGACCAATTATTACTGTATTGCGACAATCATGTGATCCTAGCTTTAAATGTAGGAACGTAAACAATAAGTACTCAATAAGGCCTTTCAGCGGGCTTTTTAAAGCTTACATTTATGGAGGGCTACATATAATTGCATTTGTGTACATGAATTTATTGTACCACAAAGTGCATACATGAAAACAGTAAAAACTACTATTTTAAGTCTCAAGAGTCTATGTGTGATTTTTCGGGAAATAAATATGGACTCCTGTATAGTAAATAAATATTAAAGTACATAAATAAAAATACATGTACAGTACATTTGCGGCTTACAGCAATGAATATCCGAAATAATGCGTCCAAAAAATTGTTACAAAAATTAAATGGACCAACAAAACTAATAAAAATTAATTTTATGTTTGACTATGAAGATGTAAGAATTGTAGTAAAACAGTTGAGCGCAATTATAGTGCAATTGACAGATTTGAGAAGCTTTTTTCATGACAATTCGTTTACTTTCAGAGCTTTTGCCAGAAGACCGGTGAGGGAATATACATATATTTTTATTTTTATTATTTTTTCATGATGTACACACGAGCTTTTGTCTGGAACGCAAATATATAACCAGAATAATAGAACACGTCTTCCAACAGGTATTTTCGAACTTTGGCGGTTGATGACGGCCTTCTTGAGAAAGCTACATCTGTCAAATTAGTTGTCATTTATTCAATCCGTTTTATTACAACACAATAATAAAATTATTTTATCAAAATGAGTTTTCAGTTCGGACCCTAAAAATCATCTTGAGCTATGAAGCCCATTTCTGGATGAACACAAACAAAGTTGCTTAATTTGGTACAATAACTATCGCGAACAAGTCACTGATGTGGATTTCAGGCTGTTGGCGTCTTCAGTCTCAATATCTTTGAGAACGCAATTGTAAACGGCGAGCACTATATGTCACTGATTACAAACTTCTTTTGGATTAAATTGAATGATCTGGCACATCAGTAACATTCTCAATTTACGGGTGGCTGATTACTGGTGGTACAAAACATTATTTTATTTCGTTAGAAATATTTGTTGTCATCGTCATGTGAGGTAAAAAATTTTCACATCGCAATAAAACATCGATTATATCAATAACAATGCTCTCTCTTGGATTCCTCTCTGGTTTCCCGGATACAGGGATCTATTATCTCTTACGTACGTAGTTGACCGAAATATTATCATCTGTAATATCTATGAAATAAAACATATGATGAAACACTTTCTTTTAATGTTTCTCTGCCATGTGAGATAAATATGAGAAGAGCAGTAACAAAGACTCTACAACATTTCAGGAAACAGCTGCTACCAATTTGCGCTTAATTTTATAATATTTTCTGTACCCAAATTACTAAACGCATACGGTTCTCTGTTCCAAGTAGTACCATCTTTGCCGATACACATCCTATTGTCATGTTTGTTGCTGCCAATACTTTCGCCAGTTCATAAGACGAGCTCCTGTTTTCTGCTTCTTCATTATAACTTTTCGTTGCAAATTGGAAATGTCTGACCTGAGGTTTGAATCTCGGTCTGACGCCTAATAAGCTAACACGCCACATACTAGACTACGACTACTTCAATCAATATCAAGAACAGAAAATTTAAACTTTTCACTGTTATCCAACACTTAACTTTTAATTCCTTCTCAAATACCATAAATAATGTATTGTTACGAAAATGGAAATGGTGTTATTAAAATGATAAACAAAAGCTCCAAAAACAAAATAATGGACTTGTTTACGTGATCAACGAGTAAGTAAAAATATAGCAACAAAAACAATGGACTTGTTTACAAGATCGATTAATAAACAAAAATATAGCAACAACGTCAGCGTATAAAAAAAATAACGGATAGACAAATAAATAAGCAACAACAACTCTGCCTGGACGAATGTAAACAAGATACACAAACAATGATGAGGACAGCTTGTTTAAATTTTTTGGATATATCTCAAAGACATTCTCCTTCAAGTGCATTCATCAGACTGCTGACCCTTGTGATATAAAAGGCAAGACAGAGCAAGCAATGATGATTCAGTTAGAATTCAGTGAGTCGTGTGTGAAGACGACACGTGGGATTCAGTTGGAATTCAATCAGTCGTGTGTGAAGACGACACGTTGCGTTCCGTGTGAAGAATAATTGTGGTTTGAAGATCTCCGTATAGTGCTTATAAAAAGGTTGTAAGCAGAGAGAGAATAACGAACAATTGTTATTGCCACTGTTGCCAATTTAGCTATTTTCTCGTCTAATCTAGCGATTTTTAAATCCAATTTGCGGAAAAAAATATGATTTAGCTATTAGCTATAAATCTAGCGATTTTTATGTTGCTACAAAGTAACACTCAAATAACGGTTTTTAAAGAAAAGAAAAGCAGAAACAAACAATTCTTTCTACTGTATTTTTGTAACGAGTGTTTGAAAGTATAAAATTAAAGTATAAAATAAAGTTTTAAGCTTTTAAAAATATTGTTAAAATTATAAAAACTTAAGAAATGGGGCCTAAATATAGCCAAAAGTTTCGCCGTGAGTGGCTAAATCATGAGAAATTTAAAACGTGGGTGGCTCAAGATGAAAAAGACGAAACAAAAGGATTCTGCAAGTATTGCAGATGCTCCTTGTCTGGAAAACTTTACGACCTATTAAGTCACGCCGAAACCAAAAAACACAAATCAGCCTCATTGCTTAGGGGATCATGTTGTAAAAAATTGGAATTTTCCCCAAATGCAAATATTGTTCACAATGTTAAAATGCAAGAAGCCGCTTTGTCTATGTTTGTATGTCAACATACGTCGAACAATGCTATTGATCACCTTAGCGATATGTGTAAAAATAATTTTGATGATGCCAATAAAATCCGTGTTCATAGAACCGAATGTACTGCAATAATTAAAAACGTTTTAGCGCCCCATTTCATAACGGAACTACGAAATGATATTTCAAACAGAAATAAAAATATGTATTACAGTATATTAGTTGATGAATCCACAGATATTGGTGTCATCAAGTTGTTAGGTAAGTATTTTAAATTCCAAAAATTAATAGATATGTAAATTTTATATTTTCAGGTATTGTGATCATTTATTTTAGTAAGGAAGTTGTATCAACATTTTTTAGTTTAACCGAAGTGCACGACTCAACAGCTTTAGGAATAACACAGCCTATTTTGGCGTTCTTGAAAACTACAATTTGGAGTTGCAAAATCTACAGGGTATTGGCACTGATAGTGCCAATGTTATGGTAGGCAATAAAAGAAGCGTCTATACTGAATTAAAAAAATTATTCCAAATATTATTCTTATAAAATGTGTTTCTCACTCAGTTCAGCTGGCAGTTACTCACTCCTGGAAACAATGTATGCCAAGTTCTCTAGAGTATCTCGTAAATAAAACATACAACTGGTTTTCTCGAAGTTACATAAGGCAACAAAACTATAAACATATGCAATAAACGACGGAGAGGTATGTATCTGTTTTTAAATTTTTTTCCTATTTATAAAATTTTTTAATATTGTAGGTTCCTTTATGTTAGGATCCTTTAAAAATCACAAATATTTGCGATACACGTTGGCTTTCTATGTCAAGAATAACAGATCAATGGACTGAACTTAAAACACATTTTGGCATTGTAAAAAACAACGAAAAATGTTTTATGGCCCAACATCTCTACGATTTGTATAAGGACATTAGTCTATGCTATTTAATATTTCTTCAACCAATACTGACACGCGTTCAAATTTTAAATAAGACCCAACAAAACTACTAAATGACATGGAATTGACAATAAATTTCTTAAAACAATTTGTTATAAATCAAATGGTGGAAGTCGACGTAATAACTTCTGATTTTAAAGAGTATATATGCTACGATTGTTATTTGGAATATAAATTTGAATCTCATTTCAAAAGCTTGAAAGATCAAGGTTTATTAAATGTGGAAAAGGAATCAGATATTCGTAATTCGTGCATTCAGTTTGTTGTTAATTTAATAATGGAATTAAAAAAAAGGTATAATTTAATATACACATGAACAATTTTAAAAATAATTAACAATTCTTATTTTTCCAGGTTACCTGACAATTATAAAATATTAAAATTAGTTAATCTGCTTTCCGTTGAAAATGCTTTAAAACCAAAAAATAATAATCTACCACTTTTAGAAGTGTTTAATATTAAAACTGATTTAATTGCCGGAATCAGCAGTCAGTATAATAACATTAGTTATGTCAAATGGACCGAAAATACTTCAACGTGTACCTTTTGGTCCGAGGTTTATTTTTTTGAGGATTCAGCTGGAAATAATCCGTTTAAGGATTTAGCAAAATTTGCCATTGAAGTACTACATATCACTCCCATGGTACAATGCCGACGTTGAGAGGGTTTTTAGTCAACTCAATGTTGTTAAAACTAAACTAAGAAACAGAATAATTACTGATACAGTAAATGCCGTTTTACATATAAGGTAAGTATTTTCAAATTAATAATCATACAATTTATACTAAAGTTTAGATCATTTTAAAGATACGAATTAAAATTTAATAACAAATGTTGCTACAATTATGAGGTCCCGAAATCGGTGTTACACAAAATTGGCCGAAGATTGTCTTACAATATTCAATTAAATTAGTTTTTAAGTAAAACTGTTAATTAATTTTATTTTTTTTTTATTGTTATTACTATGTACATACATATATATTTCCTGAATTTTTCAAATAAATGTACATAATTTAAAAAAAATGTAATTTAAATTTATTGCGCGTATTTTTTCAGAATTAAGCGATAAATCGTTGTCTTTTTTACATAATATTAAAATTCCCAAAAAATTAGCTGTTTTAAGTAAATTTTCTTAAAAACTTTTTAAAATTTATTGTTTTGGCGATTTTTCGCTAAATTGTTAAATTTTTTTAAAATTTAGCTATTTTCTATCTATTTTTTTTGTCGAAATTTAACGATATTTTTTGGAAAAAAGTTGGCAACAGTGGTTATTGCGTACGCGGAAGAGAATCGTGGTTTGAAGTTCTAACGAACGAGTGTAAAAGAAAGAATAACAATTAAAGTAAACTGTTATTGGTTAAGTCAAATCGATAAAGGTGGCACACGGAATTGTGCGAATAATAAAGAATTGATTTAAAATTAAACACATATTTATTTTTATTTTATTTGCAATCTACGAACTTATATTTTTAACGTTTTTAAAAGGGTAAAAACGTAACAATATTATTTACGATAAAACTTCACAAAATTTGTGAAAACTTAAAAAAAATTACATACACAACGCTAAAGAATCCCTAGGAAAGTTGTATGTATCAAAAATGGTTGAATAAACATTCAAAATAATAAAGCTCTGTGAAAATTTAAATAAAAATAGTGTTTTAAAATAGATAGAGGCTATGTATTTAAAAAACATAAAAATAAACAATAATACCCAGTTATTTTCGAGGTGCAAAAATTTTTATGAAAAATAACTAGATAATGGCTGAATGCAGTAAAATGCAGATCAGCAATTAGGGTAGAAAGTGGCATTAGATTTAATGGTGTATGCGATAAAGTTTTTAATTTTACGAAAAAGTGTGCCGGTATTGATCAATATTCGGCGAAAATTATTGATGAAGACAATTATATTCGTTTTATTTCTGATGATTGCATGTCCAAATATCCCAAATATACAAAATGTGGACCTTGTTTTAAGATGTATCCAAGATGGAGTGAATAAAAACTAACAAACATTACTTGAATACAAAAATGAATTTGAAAGCTCGCTGAAGCAAAATGAAAGTGAAATAAAAGAGTTACTAGAGGCAATTGAAATGAGATATGATGAAAGATTTAAAAAAATAGATAAAATTCAAAAAATGTGTGAAAACAACATAAAAGTGGTAAAAAATTTATATGGAAACATAAACGAATTCGGAAATAAAAACAAAGATATGTATAATACAATAGAGAAAAGTAATATAAAAATGTGTAATGAAATAAATAAGGTGATCAACGTTACAAACGTCAAAACGAAAATGACTTATGCTCAATCAGTTGCAAAAAATACAGTGATGCCAGATGTCTCGAAAAATTTCAGTTTAATTATTAAACCAAAAGAAAAACAAAGTGTAGTAAAAGCCTGACTTTCAGGCATGTCACAGATTCCGATCGGAATGGTTTTGATTCCGATCCATTTTGTTTTAGGTTCTTCAAATTCCGAACGATTTTGTTCATTCCGAAAAATTATAAAATTGCTGCTTTTCACATAAAGTATGGCAACGTAGTGCATGACAAAAGAACAAAAACATAATTGGTGAATAAAAAGCAGAACGAAAACAAAAGAAGAAAAAGGCACTGATACAAAAATTTTAACTGAAATAAAAAAAAAATTAAAAATTGTATATGAAAAATGCCCCTTAAAAAAAATATAAGTTAATAATACCAAAGAATTTCAATAAATCTGTACTTACATTTTTATAAAACTGAGTTAAATCAAAGAATATGGATATAAAGAATGCGCATTATGTAGAAGTACAATTTCTTATGGCGTTGTAACATTGCGACCCGCTCTCACCAAAATCTTTTTAACATTACGACCCGCTGTCAGCATAATATTTTTTAAAAAGCATAATTGTGCAGAGAGAAATCACAGGCATTCTTGTGTTCTTTGATATAGTTGTCGATCAGACTGCGACAAGAACACATGTGTAGCGGATGCGTTATCATTTTATTTCAGAATAACACTCAAAAAATATTTTATGTTAAAAATGTTCTATGTCCGTATTTATTTTTTTTATTTTGTCGCATAGTACAATTTTTTAAATGATTTGGAACGCTCACTTTTTTCTTCTAATAAAAAATAGGTTTTTTAACCCTTTTATTTTTGTTTATCTAAAAAAACTAGGTATAATTTTTAAGCCAAAGATGGATAGCTTTATGTTCTTTTAATAAAAAAATGGATTTTTTATTTTATCTTTTTTTATCTAAAATTATTAAGCCAAAGATAGATAGATGAAATGAAAATCAAAATATCGTATATTATTGACACTTTTCTATGGCTGTAACTAAATAAATTCGCTCAACTTATGTTCTCTCTTACTCACTAATCACAACCAGTGTTGTCGCTTACCTTTTTTTAACCAAAATTACCGGATTTGGTTTTTTATTTTTCTTATAGAAAGAGCTTTTGTTTTGTTTGTAGAAATGAATTAATTAGTAAGACAAATTTTATTTTGTTATTTTTTGTTTCTTTTCTTACTATGTTGTATTAATTGTAATTTATATTTGGAAAAATAAAATAAAAAAACTGTGAATTTAATTTTGGTTATATTTTTTTTTATTTGGTGATTTTTTTTACAAATGTTGGTTACAATATTTTTTTTCGTGTCAACACTGACCAGAATAAGTGATTTCAGAAAAATTAATGAAAAAGTGGTCAAACAACAAAAATGCACGATGAGAACAACGCATTGTTACGCTCTTGGTTTCTGTTTCCTTCCCTTCTATCTTTCCCCCCGCGTCAAGAAGTATTTTTGAAAAATATTCCAAAATATGTTAAAATGCACATTCTTTATACTTTATTTTCTTTGGTTAAATGCAACGTAAAAATATTTTTGTATTTTCTTTTGTCCATCGTTTTTGTTGCCACCGCTTAAATTTGTTCTACTTAATAATTTTTTGTTATCAAAGATAAGTGGTTTGCTAAAAAAAAAAAATAACGTGGCAATACTTCGATGAAAAAATACATCACTTTGTTTTGTTTTCTCAGCAAGTTTACAAAATTTAATTTCTTAAGCATAAATATTAAGTAAATACTTAGAAAACCTATGTAATAATACAACATACCATTTTGTCTTTCAGTTTGACAAAGTTTTATTAATATTTTTCTTTAATAAATCCACAAAAATATCAAAACCACTTTGAAAATTTGAAGTGGTTTCATTCCGAAGAAATTTTTCGGTTTTCGTTTTCTAAAGACTCGACTTTCGGAATTGAAACCACTTTCGATCGGAATTGCGTTCTGTGACAAGGCTGTTTATAATTTTATCTGAAACGCATTTGACAGATGAAGTGAATGAATCCTAAATTGAAATAGAACAATATTATCACTATAGTACATTATCGAAATCCAATACAACCGGAGGTCTAATTATATATTTTAAAAAATGTTGGAACATCAAGAAAATTATAGAATATATAAAAGAAACAAAATACTGGATAAGTGCCCTTAAAGCAAACTATGAAAATACATCATTTTTAATAACAGTTGTACACATGTCCCCAAGTAGTTCCAAAGTTGAATTCTGCAATGATTTTCAGGAAGTATTGGAAGAAATATGTGAAGAATGCTAGTGATACCATAATAGTAGGTGATTTTAATGTAGACTGGATGAAAGATTTTTATAAAAATAATTTAGTATTAGAATAACAAATAATTCAAAAACATTAATACACTATTGGGCAATTCACACGACTTTGTATCGTGTATGTTGTATTGAATACACTTGGTTGTTTGTGAACGCTCAATGCTATGTATGCTGTATTGTGTATTTCGTATTCCAAAAGTATTTTTTTGGCATTCAAACAATTTGATAGCACGAAACCAACACAACTTTTGAAAAACATATGAAAACATATACACATTTTTTTCATTCACACAATTTGATAGCAAAATAAATAGTTTAGTAATGATATCAGAATAATGAAAATGGAAAAAATTTTAAATATCAAAGATCGATTACTGAAAAGACTACAGAGGCATGGAAAAACTATAAAATAATAAGAAATAAATATAAAGTAAATTTCGAGAAAGAAAAAAAATAAAACAACTAGTTGTAAGAAACCCCATATCTGTGATAAAAACTGTGATTTATAAAAATATAGAATATAATGATAATATACAAATAGTCGATAATTTTAATAAAGAGTATTAAGGAAATAAATAAGTCCATTGATTTTGAGCAATATGAAAATAAATTAGCTGTGATTAATTTCGTGCAATAAATCTACAAGAAATAAAAATTATATGTAAGGACTTAAATAAAAAACCAGATTACAATAGAATAAATATCAACTTAATATTAGATAACTGGGGCATAGTAGGCGGTAAAATGCTTTATATGGTAAACAAATCGTTAGAAACTCGATTTTTTTTCTTAATAACTGGAAGGAATCAATAATTACATCTATTGAAAAAATTAAAAATACAACAAAATGCGAAGACTTTTGGCCTATTAATGGCCTAAAAACATGTGAAAAAAATCCTCGAAAACATTGTCAAAAACCAATTAGAAGAGTATATGGAAAAACATAAAGATCTTTCAAAATATCAATCAGGATAACGAAAACAACATTCAGGCGAGACTGCTTTAAATTGCGTTATAAATAGATGAAAATACTTGAAGAAAAGTAATAAAATTTTAGCTATTTTTCTGGATTTTAAAAGAGCATTTGAAACAATCGATTGTGATATTTTATTAAAAAAAAAAACTACATAACTACGGTATACAAGATACTGAATCGAAATGGTTCCAATCATACCTAAGTAATAGAAACAAATTACTAAAATTATTTATTTGAACGTGAACACAGTACAACAAGATACAATCTTATTTAACAGCACTGGTAAGAAAGAGGTACAGTATATGTAGTATCGAAATAATATAATAAAAAAATAAAAAATAATAAAAGTAGAGTAAAATTAAAAAGAATAAAACAAAAAATAAAAAAAAATAAGAAAATAAAAAATACAGATAATAGATAATAGTTAAATATGTACATTACTTGAATATTCTTAATTAAAATGTGTAAATATTGCTGTTCTGAAGTGCTTAGCATTGCTTAATAACTGTAAATCATTTGGAAGTTCATTCCAGAGATGAATAGAGTTTATATAAAAGTGTCTTTCAGAAAGTAGTTTGCGATATCCAATAACATTAATCTTGCGTCCTCTATTAGATCTTAAGAAAATTAGCCTTCTATAAAGATATTGGGGTTGGGCAGTGTAGACAATTTTGTGCAGATATACAAGTGTACGACATTTTAACAAATTTTCAAAAGAAATATTGTAAATTTTGTACGAGAATTCAGATATTGTACTAGATCTTGTTCGGCCATAAACATATCTTGCTATATTATTATATGTGACTTTGAGTTTATTTTTGCTCATCGAATGACAACTAGCAAAGAGTTTACTTCCATATAGTAACGTAGGTATGAGGTATGTTTTGGCAAAGAGTTTTAGAGAATTAATAACATAAAATCAATGGAATTTGAAAATGATTTTGGTGTACCTCAGGGATCAATTCTGAGGGCACCTTTGTTCATCATATGTATCAATGATTTGGAGAACGTTTTGGAAAAGTGTGAAATAGTACTTTACGCTGATGATACTCTGATTTTTTCAGAAGCACCAACAGATGAATTATGTTATGAAAATTTGCAAATGGACATGAATAAAATTAACAAGTGGCTAAAAATGAACAAATTAAAATTAAACGAAAATAAAACAAAGATAATCCAAATCAATATGAACAATAATGTAACTTTTAAAATAAATGATGTAATAATTGAAAAAGTAAATAAAATAAAATATTTGGGCTTTTTAATAGATAAAGACGTAAACTTTAAAGAATATATACATATGTAAAACGATTGGGAAGAAAATAGGATTTTTTGAACGTATTAGAAATAAACTTTCAATAATAACGGCAATAAATATATAAAATACGATTATTAAACCTCATTTTGAGTATGGATCAACTATATTATATGGTACGTGCTGCACAGATGCGCAAATAAATAGGTTACAAAAATTACAAAACAATGCAATGTGAACTATTTTAAAATGCAACCGATTTACTTCCATACGATGTATGTTGGTTACTTTAAAATGGATGATCATTCATCCAAGAACAGAATTAACGACACTGGCCTTCATCCAGAAAATGGAAATGAGCAATGCACCTGACTATCTAATAGAGCAACTACAATATGTTGGCGAATCTCAACCCTATAATCTGCGGAATAATAATGAATTTAGATTACAACGATCAGATACTAATGAAACGCAACGCTCGCTATTTTACAAAGGACTTAGAAATTATAACATGATGCCATTTAGTATAAAAAATGAAGCAAATATTAACATTTGTAGAAAAAAAATTGTAAATTTTATTAGATATACCAATGTAAATTAAATTAGAGCTCTAAATTAAATTAATGATCGATTTAAATATTTTACAAAATATAATATAAAAGTATTATGAATACTACTATGTAATAAAATAAATAAATAAAAAAAAAGTATACATAAGAATTATAAAGTTTTTGAATTTTTTTAACCCTGTTTGAAATTTTCTTTTTTTAATTAAAATGATATCAGTCAAGAATTATAAAGTTTTTGAATTTTTTTAACCCTGTTTGAAATTTTCTTTTTTTAATTAAAATAATATCAGTCATCTAATTTTTTCTGAATTATAGTTATATAGTCTCAAAAATTGAAATGTATCATTGTTGATACAAAGCTCGATCTAGGGTTAAACTTTTGAACAATATTTTATTATATTATAAATTTATTATCAAACCTTTATCAATTAATTTTATAATTCATTTGTGTCAATGGATATAAATTCGTATTCTTTTAAATTTTTTCATTTCCCTTGCGCGTCTCAGTCTGAAGTCATTTTTGGTTTCAATTTATTTAATTCGAATGGTTGTGAAAACATGTTGCTAACAGTACAGCTGTTATGTATTGTATACAGTTGTATATATTCAATACTATTAGGAATGACCAGCTTATTCCCGTCGAAAAGGAAACGTGCAAATATATTAAAATAATGAATGAATGAATTTTAATTTCTTGGGCCTTCTTGATCATTCAAATATCTTTGACACAGTGACAGTGTGCTTATTTTCCATGAAATTTAGGAACCTTTTTAATATACCTGAAATATCAATACGACTTGCTAATCATCTCACCTTTTAAATCGTTTGAAATTTGTGCATTCACAGAGCGAATGTATTAAATTTACATAGAGGTGTACTTCAAGTATCAATTCTTGAACCATTTCTTTTTGCGATTTATATTAACGATTTGCAAAAAGAGATATTGCTTTGGAGAGTGCATACGATATGAAGGTGTATGTGGGGATGAGCGGTAAAAGAATAAATAAAACAAAATAGTAAAATAAAACGAATAATAATTTTTTAAATAAAAATATATTTATTCTGAGTACACACAAACGTACCTTATTATTCAGGGGTGGATAGAATAATAATTTCTGAAAGTTTTTTAGAAAGGGGAGCGATTAGCCTTTAAAACGGTATACATAAACATTTTGTTCAAACTTTTATGTTATGACTTTTGATGGCGTAAACTTTTAAAATATTTTTATTTTTTCTTATTTTTTCAAGTTTGCCTATTCTTAATTGCAAAACTTAATTGAAAAATTTAAAATAAGTGGCGACATCCTGAAAGTGCACTCTCTTGTGAAGAGATTGACACTTCGTTTGAACACATCGGACAAAAATTACGGTACTTATTACTTAAAGGGTCTAACAGACGAGTTATATTTTTTATATAAATACATATGCCGTCTCATCAAATGAACTTTCATTTTAAAAATTTTTGATGAACTAACTAAACAACTTATGGTGATTTCTTTTCTGGTAAAAAATGTTGCCTACATATTTTGTAGCACTTATTGAAGGTTGCACGAACCCTCATAATGTGTTGCATTTTAAACGATTATAAAAGAACAAAAATCATTGCCCTTTACGCAATTATTTTTGTAGTTTAATACCAATTTAGCGTTTTTTTTACTTTGTTAACGATTTTAAAACTAATCATTGTATAGAAAATGAAAAAATAAAAATAAAATTTCCAATTAAATAATTTTTTTATTTTCGGAAAGCTAACATTACATTTAAATAAAAAAAAAAATAATTATATTTTTACCGAGGGCTCCGGGGACATACAAGTTAAAACTTTTATTTTTATGTAAAATTCAACTTTAGGGCTAATGTTTTCAAATCTCTTTAGTTGGCACAATATGTTATTAATTATTTAGTAAATATTTTCGAATTTCTATATAAAAACTAAAAATCAAATCAAAAAATAATTTTTGGAATTTTTTGGGAAATATTTTTATTACAAAAGATAATAACCAAATTCCATTTAAAAGTATTTATAAATAATCTTCTCATTACAATTTTAAAACCTTTTTTGTTGGGATAATAATACATATGCATATGTTTCTTTGTAGTCCTCGACTAGTAAATTTCATATCGCTAAAATAAAATTTTTTTTAGCGATTTTAAAGCTCATTCTGCTTTTACAAAAATAAAATTATCAACACCTATAGTCAGCTGTTGTTTGTTTATAAATTTGTTACTACAACCTGGCGCAATACTGATAAATAACATTTTCAACAAAATTTTAAACTCGCGGCAAGAGTTTCGTTTTAATAATAATGGATACATGTCTTCAATATCTGACGAAGAAGAGGATTCCAACAAATTTTTCAAAATAATATTTTTTGCTTCCATTTCACCACTTTTAAAACAAATAATTTTGTTATTTTTTTCAAAACAATAACAAGAAGAGCTGTTTTAAAAGTGCTGCCCTTACAACCCTTTGATTAAATTGAGGGTCAAACATGCAGCATATTTTCTGGGTTTTATGTCAGAATTTTTAGAAAAGAACACGTTACTAATTTACAAAATTGCATATTATTCAGAAAAGAACAGCAAAAGGGCAAAAAGGCAGAATAAAGGCAACATTTATGCCAGAAAAGAAATCACTATTAGACTAGGTAGTTACTCGGGTGTATTTAATTTTTTTGTATTTTGTCGCATAGTGTAATTTTCTATATAAAAATATATTTATTCTGAGTACACACAGACGTGGATAGAGTAATAATATCTCTTTTCGGTTACATTACAACAATTCTGTTATAAAGGGCTATCCATTTCGTGGTTTCAAAAGTATGGGACTGGAATTCGACATCTGTCAAACTAAGTTGTGAAACAAATTTTTTTCTTTTCAGTTGAAAGTCTGACATTGACGAAAATGGATCGCTTAACTATCACACAACGCATAAAAATTATCAAAACCTACTATAAAAATGGTGATTCTGCCACAGCCACGTATCGTGCTTTAAGAGGAGATTATTTTCTTCAGCAATGAAGCACATTTCACACTCGGTGGGTACGTTAAAAAACAAAATTGTCGTATTTGGGGTTCTGAGAATCCTCAAGTAATTGGAGAGAGGCCATTACATCCAGAAAAAGTCACTGTTTGGTGCGCTCTTTGGTCCGAAGGTGTGATTGAACCTTACTTCTTCGAAAACGATGATGGAACAACTGTCACCGTTAATTCGGAGCGTTATGGTCATATGATAACCGACTTTTTTTTGCCTGCTATTGAAGAATACGACTTGGAGAATATGTGGTTTCAACAAGACGGTGCCACATGCCACACAACTCGAGCGAATATGGCTTTATTGCAAGAGACATTTCCTGGCCGCGTAATTTCTCGTCGTGGCGATATCAACTGGCCACCAAGATTATGCGATTTGACACCATTATACTTTTTTTGTGGGGCTACGCGAAAGACCGTGTTTATGCAGATAAACCTTCAACTCTTGAGCACTTAAAAAGCAACATTCGTCAAGTTATGGCTGAGATACCGCCCAATATGTGTCAAAAAGTGGTCGAAAATTACCTCAAAAGAATCAATGCTTGCAACACTTCGCGTGGAGGTCATTTAAACGATGTAGTGTTTCACACATAATGTCAACGTTCAAACAATAAAAAAGAAATATCATGAAAAAATATTTTATATGTGTTTTATTTACGTTTACTTTTGAAACCACGAAATGGATAACACTATATTATTAACAATTCACAATCTTTATTCTACAATAGCGTTGCCATAATTTTTTTTTAAAAAACTTCAAATTTAGAAAAAAAAAACTGATTTTCAACTGAAAAAACTGCACATAAAACCGCCAAAAAATTTATAATTCAGTTCATATATTTTTTTTATTAAAACTTAACAAAACAAATTAAAATAAATACATATAATAAAAAATATAAATATAATTCAGTTTTATAAAAAGTATTTGAAATAACATGCATTTTCGTAAATTGAGTTAATTTCTCCTGGCACTTAATACTAATTAGATTTGTACATTTCTTTGTTAAATTTTATTGCCATTTCTTTTGATTGCATGAAATTACTGTAATTTTTTTTAAGAAAATCTTTAGTTCTTAAAATGCCACACAGTGTTGGCACTTCTAATCTGTTCCTAGGTTTATTTTTATTAATATTAATTTGTGAAAAAATTCTTTCAACATTAGCAGTTGCAACAGGTACTCACAAAATTGCATATACCAGGTTTTTTAAATTAGGAAAAGCTTTAGTTCTGTCGCCACGATTTGTTCTAAATATGACTTCCCAAAAAGTTTCAATATTTTCTTCTTCTAATAAACCCAAGTCTTCAAAATTTATGTGCAGTAGTTCACTCCACTCATCATCTGTTTCTTGAATGTAGTTCATTTCTACTACATTTGGCAAAAAAGATTGAGTAAAGCTTGCCACTACTATATTAAGCAAATGGGGTAAAATTATGGCTTTAGAAATTGGAATTAAAAAATTTAAATGTAAAAACTGCAAAATCTGCATAATTTACAGAAAAACTTACTTTTTTAAACAAAAAACTTCAAAACTGCTCAATGCTCAGAAAAACTGCAAAATGCAGATAAATCTGCACATTTGGCAACGCTGTTCTACACAAACAAATATACGCTTTTTGCACGTTAAAAGTACTTTGAAAAGTCTTGAGTTTGTCGGAGAGTAGGGAAAAACGATCGAGGGTAAGTTCACACTTTGAAGTACTCGCAAAGATGCTTTGTTCTTCGTTCGTCGTCTACCGATTGTTCGCAAAGTGCTTTGAACGTGCAAAAGGCGTCATACTAAGCTTAAGATAATTGTGGCCCGATTTAAATAGTGCTGCACAATTCCTTGTTGCAAATAAGTTCAAATTTAAGGCAATTCGTAGATAGCGGTGTAGGATACAAATATATTTCCTTTGGTAACTTTCGTATTTGAGTTACTTTCCAATTTTAAATGCAATTTAATAACAGTTGTAGCATTATGGAGATAAAATGTTGCCAGCACCGAACAACTAATAATTCTTTAATTGTTGCTAATCGTTTTGTTGTATGAGAGTGGCCCCAAAATACATTAATTTTTCTGCATGAAATCAGAAGCACATAATCATGACGTTTTAAATTATCCTACAGCAGTTTTAAATAATTTTAAAAATTTGAACTTTTAAATTTGCTATTTAAAACCGTAGTATAAACATACATATATTTATAAGTTTACGAACTTTTCATATACATATGTATGTATGTATGCCGATGGCTTCGAATGTTCATACGAATATCAAATATTTTATCGAAATTTCAATTCATTGTTTGGGAAACAAATATTATGTACGTGAATTTGAATGATACATATGCAGTGGAAAAATTTCACAACACAAAATAAATTAAAAATTGTTATTCAGAAAGAAGAAAAAAAGAAATGAAAATTGAATTTGCTTTGGTTCATTTTAAATATTGATGGTTATGAATAATTTTTTAATGTTCCATAACCATATTTAGGTATAAAACACACATGTACCATAAATATTCTTTGGTTAATATTGTTATGAAAGAAAATTCACCAGCATTATTTAAAAAACGAATTCAAAATTTGAAGGTGAAACCCTTAAGGCAGTTCAAGCCCTGTCTTGTACCAGGCCAAATGTTTTAAACTTTGTTCGCAATAAACTTTAACAACTACACACTAATAAATATGTGTAAAGAATATGTATATGTATGTATATATGTATTTCTATCGAGTAATTTATACACACATAAATACCATATGTACCAACAATTCATATTTCATAATACAAACACAATATTTAATATGAGTTCATCAAAAATACTTTCGAAAAACAAAAATGAATTACATGTACCGGCTTCCAGAAAACCAAACTCAGCAATGCAATACCAAACATTTCTGGAACAATATTTATTTAATGTGGGATTGTAAACAAAAAACGAAAGTAATACACTTTCTTCTTTTTAAAATTAGGAATAAAATAATATTTTTATAAAAGAAGCTGGAAGAATTTATTCTTTGAGTTAAAACATAAAAAATTATAATGAAGTCGTACTCTCGTAAATCAATCTAAATATGCCACATTCTCTGTCGCATTTTCTTTTTTAAAAAGTTTTTCATTTTGCTTTGCCAGGTGCTGGTTAGGAAGCGAAAGATTTTCTGGAATGACGCATTGCCCAAGAACAAATAAAAATTCCTGGGATTAATAATTTCACCAAATTTCTAACTCACTTTATTGCGACAGAGAGAGAGAGAGAGGGAGATAGAGCCGAGTTCACGGAAATTAAAGTTAATGGAACGTTCTTCTTTGGGGTGAAACCTTGTAATATGAAGTTTAGAAATTGTTACGATTCAGCAGCAAATAAGACGAAATGTTGCTGAAAATATTACCGAAAAAATCGATACGTGTAATCTTAGACACGATTCTTTCGGGATGTTTGTTGAATTATCAAATATACTAGTTTAAATTCAGAAATAATAAAACAGTTTTACATTTGCATTATGTATTTAAAATATAATATTTTATGTTTTCAAACAATAAATTATTTTCCAAATATAATCATCAAGTTGTGTAATTTAACAATTTTATATATGTACATACGTAAAGCTTTGGAACTTGTAACCCTTTGATGGTCAACCACAAAACTTCCTATTATACAAATTATTTATTATTATAATTAATTACGCTATGATACAAAATACAAAAAATTAAATACACCCGTGTAACTACCTAGTCTAAATTGTTCAGTTAGTTGAGTAGAACTCAAAAATACTTTTTTTTTATTTTTGTCGAACCCTCTAAACTTGTTTTATTTGACAAAAACGTTTTGTTGATCTTTTCACACAAAATTATTGATTACCCAAATATGTTTGGATCTATTTTAAAAATCCAAAGTTTTTAGAAAGGGGAGAGATTAGCCTTTCAAATGGTATACATAAACATTTTACTCAAATTAAAAAAAAATAAAAATAAAAACATTTTTAAAAATTAAAAAATTATTTTTGGAAATATTGAAGAAATAGCTATCTAATATCCTGTGAAAAATTTTTGCTAGGACCAATAGGTGAAAAGTTACACACATTTAAAAAAAACCCTGTATGAGCAAAATGTCTCAAACTGCCTCTAACTCCAGCAGTTCGTGACTGATAGAGCTAAAAATTTGTGTCTGGCCAACTATCCAATAGTACTAACCTTGGTGCAAATTTCATTTAAATCTTAAGACATCGATTTTAAAAATTGGGTCACTTGACACGAAATTGCCCATATGCTAATTGATTTTTCTTTATCGAATAATGTTATAAAAAAATAATGTGGTATGTATTTAAATTCATAGTTTTTAGAATTAATATATTGTAATATTACTTGATTGCAAGGAATATTTCCATAGGCAAATAAATTAAAATAAATAAATAAATATGATTTTTTATTTTATGAGCATCAATTAATTAAAACCAAGATGTACTTGCTGTTGGATATGCCATACATGCCATAGAATCAAGTCGCGAGTTTACCCATGCGCTCTTAATATTGCAATCCGGCAATCAATGCTAAATACTCCGGTTTCTATATCGCTATAAGTTTGTCATTGATGCATCCGTATACCAAAGAATGGTTCCTCTGTTAAGACAGTAGATAGCAACGAAATTATTCCCTTCACTTCCATTACCATTCACGTTGCTAAGCAATGCTCAAAATTATTTGGTAAATTATTACTTTTCAATTTACCATGTGTCAAGTGACTCTCGCGTTAGATCTGTTTCTTATTAACATGACCTTACTCTCAATGGAGATCATCCTAACTTCCATATGCAACGTTTTTGCAGCGCCGCCAATAGTGTTTTACAGCTGCGCTGGTATTGCCACGGTTGCACTATTACAAGCTCGTCTCTTATCCAACTCAATCTGATTTATTTTCAGTATTGAATTCTCCAAACGCTTTACGTTTTATAGGGTTTTTTAAGCGCTTCCCACCTTTAAATAAAACAAAGTGTTTATGAGATATCATTGATATTTTTATTTATTTAAAGGACCTATTGATCCCATTATATGTAAAATACAAGTTCATTCAAATATCCGTCACGGATACTCTGGGTGGAGCGCTTCCGATGACCGATGACATGAGTTATGTTGGCCTGTGACTTAAGGAAACCCCACAAGAAAATGTCTAACGGGATCAAACCAGACAATTTCGGTAGCGATTTCATGTCAACTCCACATCCAATACAGAGCAAACGAAATTGCTAATCACCGACCTATAGTGCTCGTCATTCACAGTGATGGCCTGGCCAAAGTCGTCCTTAAGGAAGTATGAAAGATGACGCCGCCAGCCCAAAATTGAAACACTTTTTCGAGATGCATTGGATGCTTTTGAATATCATGCGGGTCATCTAGAAAAGAGCCTCATCGCTAGGATTATATTTCGATGAAAATTTGGATCAGACGGAACACCCATTGTGATAAAAGAATTTTACATTTCCTTGTGTTGCTGAATGCTGTATGCGTCCATTGGCAAAATTGATTGAATGCCAACCATTTTCACAGATGAAACTTCAAAAAGATGACCGTCATCTATTGCAAAAGTTCGGAAATCCCTGTTGGGAAACCCGATAGATAAAAACGTAATACTACAGTAAGAAGAGGAGAATTCGTACATAACTGGTGTAGGAAGGTACGTTGTAACTGAAGGCTTGTAATAACCAATTATGTATGTATGTACGTATATAATAAAAAATTGATTCTACTATTATTATTATTTTAAGTTCTCGAGTTTTAAAAGCATTCTGTACGTGTGCCTCTACTGTATTGAAAACGTTAAGGCGTCTATCAATAAAATATTCGATTTCTTATGTTTTATACTGAACCAGTACGTATGAGTGATATTTAATTGATATTCTCAGAATATTGCACATACGTCACGTTGTATCCAAGTTTGTCATTATAAGTTGTCATTAATAATTTTTTTTTTTTTTTATTAATAATTTTCTTCTTAAAGTGCGGTCACATCTAAAAAATATTAAACCCAAAACATAAAATATTTGTTTGCCGTAATGTGACCATAAAATAATTTTGAGGGGCAAACAAAAAATCATTGATTTCGGGCTATTGAAATCATTTGCCGTCAAACAAAAATGTTTCAAGTGTGACCACCCAGTGTCAAATATTTTCATGATTTTTAGGCAAATATTTTTTGCTCTTACACATTTTTCGTAAGGTCAAACAGAGACAAATAACAGCTGTTTAAGGCTGTGTTGTCTACTAGCAAAACTAAACCATCACCAAAATCGTAAAAAATGTATGAAATCAAATTTGTAGAAAATAAATAATTTATTTTATGAAAACCTTTTTATTCGTAGTAGATGTATTCATTATATATGTATAAATATTTGGGTGCTGCATATACAGAGATACATTCAGAGTCTGAAATTTAAATACACATGAATGCATATATCAATTGCTATACCTTTCTAGATCAAAGCTATTCAGGGGTTGAAAAGGTTTTTTTTTAGTAAAATGGTTATTTTTTTTCTAAATCTCATTAAAGAAAAAGTTCTCTGAAACGACCTAACTCTTCAGTACATAAAAATAAGGAGTTCTTGTTTTTGTTATAGAAAATTTTTACTTTTTATTGCAATGATTTTGATTTTTTCTCCAAATTATCACGACAAATTTTGTTCCTGAAAATAAGCAGGTTGAAATATTCAAAGTACAATGTTATGAATGGAACTCTTGAAGTGGACGGTACGAGTGATTATAATGGAGAATAACATAATAACATATAAAGCAAAATAACAATTCCAATTTTCCTTTTACGCAAGTATAGTACATTTTGAAAGATAAATTTTCAACCAAAGTGACATAAAAACCAAAATATCTATAAAAAAATTTCAAGTTAGACCTCAAAAAAATCCTTCAATTTATATATATTCGATTTCCAATTTTTAGATTTAACATCTATTTTAAGATATGTACATCATTTCAGCGATTTTCAAATATGGTGATTGGCTACACTGGAAAAATGTAAACATTTGTTTATGTTAATTTTATTGTGATTAAAAACATAATTTTTTTGTTTTTTTTTTATGCGCTGAACCCATTTCCAAAGCCATAGTCGTCTTTCTTTTTTTCCCTTCGCAAAATATCTCAGAACCTCCTGCAACACAAAACGAAAAAATATTCACCTTCTATTATGTGTGAAAATGTGTATACGGATTTTTATTTTCCAACATTCTGGTCAAAGATTTGTTTTGTAGCAAAAACAAGGGAAAACAAAATTGGGGCAAACATTTGCCATATGTGACCGCACCTTTAGTAACTTCTTATAGTTTTCCGTTCTTTTTCTTTTAGTTGATTAAACTCTTTACCTCATTCCTCTTCGCTAGTGGCAAACTCCTGGGCGACTGTTTTGCTAGGATCACTTCACCAGTATTATTATTATTATGCTTCAGTATGGTCGTCCTTTCCCGCTGTTGACCTGGTATGGCATAGTCTCAGACATAATTACATAATCATCTCATAATTATAATACCTGATCGACTTTTGTAGTCAAAGTATCCAAGGCACAGATGACGATAAGACTTGTTGCTACACACTGAGAATGAACGGCGCTGGGGTCTCTTATATAAAAAGACAAAGTACCAAGCTATCCCTACGTGTATGAGAAAGTATAATCTGGATCAGTGATAATTTTATTAAGTTGACACAAATGGATTTATCTTCGCCGAAAATCAAATAAAAATTAGGGCAATAACATCCTCAGATTGTAATTTTAAATGAGAATGCGAACATATTTAAAAAAATTTTTTTTGCTTTCTGAAGATGATATTTCAATGAAAATTAATTTCAGTTGCCAACTGCTGCAGAGCAAACATTATAAAAAAACAAAATAACTTCCGTTTGGTAATTATAATCTTATAATTATAATCTAGAAAATTAAAAAAAAAAATTGTTTTCTAATCGTGTTGTGATTTGTATTTACGACCTTTTATTGAGACAGCAGACAAATTGTGGCACTGGACGAAGTGCTTAGGTTAACATTTGTAAAAATGTTCATTTTCAATTTGTAATTGATTTAAATGACAATATTTAACACTTCCAAACAAATTGCTTTTGTGTGCTTCTTCTTCCAATGAAACCAATCTTTAGTGCGGTAACAAAATGTTTTCATTTTCAATTTTATGATATTGTGTCCCAGTGTAAACGACCATGGCAAGTCAACAATAACATTTCTGAATATCCATAGGTATTGTACAGCTTTAATGGAAGTAGTAAGCCAGCATTTTGAAACCACGCTCCCACAATACCTGTAACATGTGGTAGGTGACTTTTATCTAAACTGGTGGTATTACATTTCGTTACACAGAAAGTCACACTCGCACTCACAATACAAAGGCAAACACGAATTGACTCATTCTCCATATTTCTCATACTCATGCGAAATGGTTGTGGTCAGGACTTTTAGGTATGTCAAGGTACTCGTATGATTGTATGCGTTTTTAGCAACGTTACAGTTTATTTTTGTGGTTTTCCATTTCTGTGTGGAATTGTTGTTCATTTCATTTAATTAGTGACACCATTAACGAAATAAAATTTTATTTAAAAACCGACATAGAAGAATACAAACCCAAACTGATGCAAACACAAATACACACATTAATACTCACACATAGGCAGACACACAGAGGTAGAGAATACAAACTTATTTCGTTTTAAATGAAATCATTTCCAATTAATTTAATTCCAACCAACCAACATACATATGATACACCAATATTGTAAACACTTCCTTATTTGGCAAATTTCTATGAGGGAGTGTGTATGCATGTTCACTATGAATAGTGTCAAGCGTTCCCAGAATATGGATGGATGAATAAATTGAAATTAATTTGTAAATTATTTTTGCAATGTACCCATGGTACACATGGTACAGTATAGATTCGGTATTCATAGAATCCGAATGTAAAAGTTTTAATTAAATTATATTGACTGTGAATTTAAAAAGTTTTATTTTTTATTTCACTTATTTGCTTAATAGAACTCGAATAAATTTATTTAATTTTTACTTATTTTATAGAATCAAAAATTAATTTACTACGCAACAATCGTCCAGGCTGTTCTACTACAAGAGATTTAGAAACTGTTCTGAACTATAATTGAGAGTTATATGAGAACTTAAACCATGATTTTTAAGTGTATTTATTTATAAATTATAGAAAGCTAAGGAAATTCTTTACTAACGATTAAATCAAAATTTTGCTTAAATTCTATAATTTGTACTGTCTTATGCAGAGGGTACCAAAAATTTTTTGTGTTTAGTGAGTAAGAGAGAGAAAATAAGTTGAGGGTTGAGTCATAGAAAAATGTTAGTAATACACCGTATTTCGATTTTCATTTCATCAATATACATACTCGTATAGTAATACATCTTTGACTTAATAATTAGGTAATGTTTTTTAGATATTTGCTGGGTACCGATTTTGGTTCATAAATTTCCTCTCCTATTAATAACCAACCTTTGAATTTTTCGAAAAATATTGATTTATGTCTATAGAAAAGCTGTTCTCTTTCCATATCATCTAAATTATTTACTTGACTATTAAAACAATCAAAACGTGTTTTAAGAACATGTAAGACCTTGAATTTTAAAAAAAGGATTTTTTAACAAAATATATTTTTGATTGTAAACAGTGTTGCCGTTTTGGTCATTTTTAACCAAAATTGGTTATTTTTATTTACCATGTGTACATGTGAATTGTTTTTTTTCATTTTGGTTATTTTTTGCAATCAAATGTACTAAATGCTGTTATTTGCTTTTGTTCTCTTTTTAGAATGTAAAAATTATGTAGATTTGTTCGTTATAGTTATTTAATGCAAACGTACTAAGTTATTTTTTTTCTTTGATTTTTTACTATGTAGAAATTATGTAGACACTTCATACTATTTTGATAGGTTAGGTAAAGTTAGGTTAGAGGACGTGTACTTGTCAACTGTGACGAGTACAGTACCCGGAGGTCGAATTTACCCATTGTACAACGTCCTAGCTTCTCACACGTGTTTGCAAGAATCTAATTTACCTCAAATAAAAAAATATGAAATAAAAAACATATAATCTTTTTATAGTGTACTTTTGGATGAAATTGGAAAACGTTTTGATTTTTCAAACAAAGATTTAAAATATCTTTCAATTATAACTCCACACCAAGTTTTAAGCTCTTCAGAAATATATGTACATAGAACCTTTATTAACATCTTTTTCAAATTTGACAAACGACAATGAAGAAAAAATTGCTACTCAATGGTAATTATTAAGATTTTCTAATTTAAATCTAAAAGTTAAAATGGATCTCGTATTGTTGAGTTTTGGGACAATGTGTGTAGTTATAAAAATGGCTTAGAAGAAAAATCTTTTGAAGAGCTTACCGATTTTGTTTTTAATTTAATGACACTGCCGCACAGCTCAGCTGCTGCTGAAAGAATATTTTCACAGCTAAACTTAATAAAAAATAAATTTCGTAATAAATTAGATATTAAAACTATTAATAATATAATGCAAGCAAAAGAATTGTGCATAAACAATAACGCTCAACATTGGCTGACCAAAGGAATATTTTAATGTATTTATTGATTTTTTACAATAATTATTTAATGCTTAAAAAGTAATATTCGTTTTATTTTATTTATTTTCGGGTAATTGAACAACAAAACTAACAGTTCGAAACAAACATTTATAGTTTAAAAAAACTGAAATGGTAAACGATTAAAATTGTTGTTATAATTATAATAAACCCAAAGATTCTTAATAAGAATGTAAAAATAATATATTTTTAATTTTATGAACAACACAGTGATAAACATATATGTAATTATTAGTCTGTGTACCTGAATTTACTTTTATTTTTATTGATCTGCAGTAATTACATTTAAGTTTTTTGAACATATAACTCATATTTATTTTTATTAATTTGTTATTTGTTCATTGTTTTTTTTTTACTATTAATAAATATTTTTGTATATTCAATATTAACTGTAATGTCCACAATAAAATGTAAATATGAAATAAATAAAAAATAATTTTGGTTATTTTTTTGGAAATTTGGTTATTTTTTATTCAAATTTTGGTTAGACAAATAATTTTGTTGTGGCAACACTGAATAAGTCTCCAAAATGAATTAAAAAAAATATAGTGCATATGGTAAAATTTAAAAACTTTGGTTTTGAGTTAAAATATTTTTTTTTATAGATATGCCTCTTGCTACTAAGTGCCCACAAAGATCTTAAAGGAAATGGTCTAAGTTTTCTTTTGAGGAAAAATAAACAAAAACTCCATTTCGAAAAAAAATGGGGGAAAATGAAAATTGTACATGTGCCAAATATTGAAAAATCTTATTCTTTAGTTAAAAAATAATTTTTTTGATAGATATCCCACTAGCATCCCATTAAGCGATTATGAAGGCCTTAAAGGAAATTTTATAAGCTTTCTTTTAAGCAAAAAAAAAAAAAGGGCCCAAATTTAAAAAAAATTAAAAAAAAAATTGATTTAAAAAAAATAAAAAAAAAATTTTTAAGAATTAAAAAAATTATTTTTGGAAAGATTGAAGAAATAGCTATCTAATATCCTGTGAAAAATTTTTGCTAGGACCAATAGGTGAAAAGTTACACACATTTTAAAAAAACCTTGTATGACCAAAATGTCCAACTTTGACACCCTCTAACTCCGGCAGTTCTTGACTGATAGAGCTGAAAATGCCTGTATGACAGAATATACGTACCATTTACTTAAAAGACAGTAACTACTTATTCATTCTGATTGTACATATGTAAGTAAGCTACACTTTTTCACTACCTTTGGACAACAGATTGTTGTTACGAGAGATACTATCTACGGCTTGGATCAAGTAACACAAGTTGATTACAAAGTAACAATTTATCATTATCGTCCTCAACCTAAGTTGATTCCAAAGTAACAATTTTATTATCCTTCCATACGTAAAGCAAAAATTAACATGCTCTTTGGTGCCTCTTTAATAGCTTTATTCATCAAGTACTTGAAAAATTTATGATCACAGGTACTTGATAGATAAGTATTCAGGAGGTAGCAATTCCAGTTTCACAAATTAACATCCGTTTACAGACATACATAACATAACATAATTGGTCATTACAATCCTTCAATCAGGATTTCGACCTAGTTTCTCACACCACTTATGTTGTGTGCGTTAATTTTATACATGAGTGGCGGGACCTACAGTTTAAAGTCGACTCCTAAAGACAGATTTTTTGAGAAGCTCTTCATAGCAATTTTATTTACTCTCAGAGTTTTTGCCAGAAATCTGCTGAGAGGCAGTCGCCGAAGAAATATTCTTTTCATATTTTCGTTTTGATGCATGACCTGGGATACGAACACGGGCTTTGT